>CM073601.1:33965996-35165996 GCA_037074985.1 Solanum bulbocastanum
ATGAAATTCTACATGACATTAACTAGAAACTTATTCAAAGCATTAAAACAAAACTATATATAAAAAAAGTATCATAAAAATACATCAAATTCCATGATTAAATTAAAGAGATAAAGTAAAGTTGAGTATTGCAAAATCTTGACTGAAGCTCGATTAGAACGCCCACAAATCTTTTGTAAGTTATATGTGGTGGTATATGTATTTTGTTTATATGAAAATAGTAATGAAAAAGGAAGAAAAAATGTGAATGTGTTGGTGAATTTTTGAAAGAAAAATTAAAAATAAAATGGTTTTTTTTTTTTTTTTTTTTTCTGTTCTGGCGTGAATTTACTTTGGGGTTGTATGGGGAATTTTTTATTTTTTGGAGTTGAGTGTATTTTGTGTTGGAGGATATGTAATCTGGGAAGTGGGGATTTTTCTTGGGTTTTTGGGTGAATGTATAGTGGTGTGTGTGTGGGCCTTTTTGGGTAGTGTCTTTTTGGTATGCTGTGCGTATGTGTATGATTGTAGTATGTATAATAGTGTCTCTGTATGTTGGGGGAAGTGTTGTAAATGTATAGTGTGTGTGGGTGTGTGTTGTGTTTGTTGTGTGTGTTGTGTGTGTAGAGTGAGGTGAGTGCGGGGAAATGGTGAAGTGGGGGTGGGGGTAATGGGCAGGTTATTTCTTTTAATTTTTCTTTTTTTGTTTGTTGTTAATAAATAAAAATTATAATAATTATAATAATGTTAACTAATTATTTTGAAATAATAAAATATAAGAAAAGTCAAATAGCTTGTCTAAAAATATAATTAAGAAATACTAGCTTATTTATTAAAATTTAAATTAAAAGAAAACATATATTTTTTGTAGTTTTTCAATCTTTTAAAATAAACTTACTAAAATACGATGAAAAATAAAATATTTAATTTATATATAAAAGCAATATTTATGTACTAAAAATGGTGTAATACCTTAAGTTCGATCAAAATTTCATGTCTACACTAATGAACCACGGACTGAGCTTTCCTTTCTTTCCAAACCTTATCACACTCTTGGTGGGTGACACTTTTTGAAAAACCTACTCTCCAATAGCATAGGACAGATTCCAGACATGGCTATTTGCATAAATTTTCTGCCTACTCTATGCGATCACAAGGCATTGCTGAATCATCTTCACCCTATCCATGGAGTCTCTCAACAAATTATTTCCCCAAGGTCGTACTCAAAAGAATCAAACCTTCCAATGGGATGTCTACACCTCCTCCCATACAAAGCCTCAAACGGAGTCATATGAACTCCACAAGAGGTAGGGATTGGTCCCAATGACTACCAAAGTCCTGGACGCATTCTCGAAGGATATCCTCAAGCACCTGAATAGTCCACTAGACTGACCATCAGTTTGAGGATGGAAGGCGGTACTCAACTCAACCTTGGTATCATCTACTACATAAAACTCCAGAAATGAGAAGTGAACTGTGCACCTCTATTAGACACAACAGAAATAGGCACTCCATGAAACCAAACAATCTCCCGAATGTAGATCTTAGTCATCTGCTCTACATTATAGTTAGTCTTTACCGGAATGAAATTAGCCGACTTGGTCAACCGATCCACAATAACCCAAATATAATCAAATTTACCCAAGGTCAAGGGTACTCCAGTCACAAAGTCCACATTAATGCGCTCCCACTTTCACTAAAAAATGAGCATCTTTTGCATAGTACCACCTGGTCTTTGATGTTCATACTTCACTTGCTGATAGTTAAACACTTGGTCACAAAGTCTGCAATGTCTATCTTAGAGGATGCGGAGGGACAAAACCATTGTATTTGTTGGGTCTCGTGCATGGTCATAAGATTTTTGATAGAAAATTAAGGAGTGTAACTTGTAATTACTTTCAAAATAGTTCAGGGATATTTTTTGTTCACTATAATAATGAGTAAATATCTCAAAAGGTCACTCAAGTATGTGAAATTATTTGAGAAAGTCACTCAACTTGATTTTATATCAATAAAGTCACTCAACTTATAGATTTTCTTTTATAAAATCACTCAACTTAAGCTATTTTTCTAGAAAATCATTATAACCAAAAGATAAAAGAAATAATTGCACAAACTATCATTCAAGTTTAGTTTTGTTATACTTATTTCCATTATAGTTTATAATATTATGGTTATTTCTCTTATTTTATATAATTTTAAATAATTATTTTATTTTTAATACTTATGTTCTTAACCTAATTATTATTAACACAAAAAATTATGATTTAACTAAATTTTCCTTTATCATATTTTATTTAATTTAAATAGTTATAACATCTTTTATTCAAGTTATCACAAAAATCTAACTTTGCAAAAAAAAAAACTCATTTTTTATTCTATAGAAATATGCACGCCACACTAAATAATATCATATTAAACACTAATATCAAATATTCGACCCACAAATTAAAATGAAATTTTAATTCAAAACCACGCAAACAGAACTACTGAAGGGATATTCAAAAACTAGCTAGTATCCAATATTTAGTTGAAATAGTTTTTTGAAAAAAATTTTTGCAAGGTGGGGAAAAAATGAATGGTTCTTTTTCTTAAAAAACATCTCAGGTTGACGAAGGAAGAAAAAGAGTGAAGAATTTGGGGGTGGGGGAAAAAGAGGGAAGAATTTGAGAGGGGGGGGGGGGTTATCTTAGCCTCATCCTGTCATCCATGTCCAATTCTAGTTGGGGTGGGAGGAGATGATTCGGTTTTGGAGTCATCGAATTTGGATTTGTCCGATTAATTTTGAAGTATTGGTGTATATGCATTTTATTATCAAAATAAAATATTAAGTGTATATATTGGTGGGTATAAATTATGGTAAAATATGATGAAACCCGAGCCAAGTTGAATTAATGGTTAATGCATGGACAATTGAGTTGATAATAATTAAGTTTAGACAATTACTAAAAATAAAATAAAATAAAATAAGAGAAATAAGCATAACATTAAACTACAATAGAAGTAAGTATTACCAAACTAAACTTAAAGGGTAGTTTGTGCAATTATTTTTTTAATCTTTTGGCTATAATGATTTTCTAGAAAATAATTTAAGTTGAGTTATTTTATAAAAGAAAATCCATAAGTTGAGTGACTTTATTGATATAAAACCAAGTTGAATGACTTTCTCAAATACTTTCACGTACTTGAGTGATTTTTTAAGATATTTACTCCTATAATAATATAAGGATGTAGTTTGAGTTTGAGGTATAGTTAAAAGATGTTTTTGGCTATTTACACCCCATATTGATAGGATTAGAAATCGGGAGTCAAACAGTCCGAAAATCACTTCAGAAATCAAAGGGGTAAAATCAGATTTTTAGTAGAAAATCAAGTCTAAAAGTCAAGAGGAGTCCGTAGTTGAAAATTCCACTAAAAACAAGCAAAATCGAGCTCCAAAGCATGATTTTACTAATTTTCAAACTTTGGGAAGAAAACTTCAAAACTTTCATTGAAATCAAGACTAAAAAGAGTTTTCGGAAGATTAAAATTGATGAAATTGACAAAAAATTGGTACGGAAAGCTTACCCACATGAATTTCAATAAAAAGCAGCAAACAAATTGCCTCCCTAAAACTCCAAAAGATTGAAAATGGTGGAAATGATTAAAATGGAAAGAATATCGAATTTAGGTTCTGTCATGGTGAAAAATGGTCATTGCGATCGCGAGCCACTAATTCCCGTGATCGCAAAGAACACAAAGGTTACATCGCGATCGTGAAACCCCATGTCCACAATCATGAAGGCTATGAAAAGGGTTCATCGCAAGCTTATAAGCCGATATAGTGAAGGCCACAGAGAAGACACATCGGGATTGCAAGCCAATGGGCCGTGATCATGAAGATAAAAATAGACCTGCACCAGCAAACTGAAAATCAGCAACTCAACACAAGAAAAAATGCCTCTGAATGGACCCTCAGAAATCATTCGGGGTCCAATAAAAATAAAATGGATAGTGGACATGCCACCCCCACTAAATTTGAAATTCCAAATGCAATGGAATCATCAAATTTCCTAAAAGAGGTCAAATGACAGAATTATCCTTCCAGACCACTCTGAAGGCTTAAAATCCAACTTCTCACCCAAATGTCCAAAACTCAACCTAAGGCATCGGAACCTTACCAACAACCATAATAGCTCAAACTTGACTTATCAGATGAGATGGAACTGACATAATTCTCATTTGATGTTCGAAACTAAGAAATATTGACCAAAGTCAATCCTATCAAGAATTCTTAACTCAAGAGGGGTCAAATCACTAAAAAAAAAAACACCCGATCACATCGTGAACCATAACAGCCATTTTCGGAACACAAAGTAAGCATGATAACGCAAAGACAAAGGGAAAAATGGTCATTTCACAATAAAAGCAAATTCACAAGAAATGGAACATTACAGTAATCCTGTAAGTGAAGTATATGGAGGTAGGATGTTCACAAACATTATGAAGTAAGAAGATAAACAATGATTAATTTCAGTGACATAATATAGTATAAAGTTAGAATAATAAAATCTTACTTAAATTTTTTATAAATTGATATTGTGATGTCGAGATAATATTGTGCTGAATCTGATTAGTTGATATAACTATATTGAAATTGTGTTGTGTTGCTTCAATATAATAATATTTTGTTGCAATGGTTGAAATTTAAAGAAAATATCAAAAAACAAATTTAATCTTTTTGAAAACAGACAACAACATATTTTGCATAATGCAAAAGGTTTAACCTTTGTGAGACTTCAAAATATTCACAATAAATAATTGGTCGAGATGATAATCATTGTTCACTTATAACCCTAAAATTGCGTGTTCGAGTCATCAAAAGAGCAAAAATGGTGCGAGCTAAGAAAAAAGAAATGGACAGATAAGAAAGGGAAATATAGGGACAATAATGTGGGATCATATTAATAATCAGAATATAAATGAGACAACAAAATACGTAGCCATGTAAGAAGGAATACTACAATTATTTAAAAATTATTTCATCTCTCAATTATTACAATGGTCTCAGGAAACAAATATATTATATTCTCTAATAAAAAAATTATTTACAAATTTAAAAATGCATGATGTTTTTTTTAATACATATATAATACATTTTAAAAAAAAAAATTGGGACTCCATACCAATATTTTAATGGTATTGCACTGGAGGACTTCTAATATGATGTAAATACCCTAATTTCCCCGTTTTAAAATATAAAAACGTTTTTTTATAATCTTATCTTACCCCGTTCATCTCTTCCTCTTAACCTATATTCTTAAAAACTTCATCTTTAGCCACACCCCGGATATTTATTTGGCAACAACTACGTCCTTTATCAAGCGGACTATCAAGGCCAAGAATCCTAGGAATTTACAGGCTAATCCATAGTCATTATTTAAGAAATTAAGAGGCTAACCATATACTAAGGGTAATCATTTAACACATGTACATTAATTTACATTAAGCTAAAACTTAAACAACATAAAAAATAATAAAGATAACATGAAAATAATAAACATATTTTTTGGGGAAATTTTGGGTAATAAACATCGTAAAAACTTACATGATAAACAGAGAGAGGTTTCCCTTTCGGGAACCCCGAAAAGCTTCTTGAAAACTTAAAAATTTAAGCACACAAACACACTTATTTTTATTTCACAAACTTTTTTACAAAACAAAGTAGTAAAACAAGGTAATAAACATAAAGGTTGGAAGGAAGTAAGAGGATTTTTTGGTAGGTAGGTTTTTTGGTTTTCCGCTCTTGGTTTTTTCTCAATTCTTTCTCCCTCTTCGCTCTGTCTTCTACCCACATCTTCTGCCTTCTTATATAGGCAAATAAAATTGACTCCACCTTCCTAAACTTGCTACGTGGCCTTCAATATTTATGGCGGACAACTTGATAAGATTATTTTAATAATGCAAGTCGGGTACACTTTGGGCCCCATCGTCACATGCATCATTAATTTCATCTTTTGACTTATACTACAGACTCAATTATTCGACCGACGCGTGCTATGTCAACAGTTTTTCCCTCTTTTGGAGGGTAGTGATAAAGTGACAACACACTTATTTTTACAGGACACGTGTTGGGCATCCCCACCTAACTAATTAGTATTACAAGACACGTAGTGGGCATTCCCACCTAACTACTTTATATTTCTTCTTCTGTATTTATCTCATTCTTGAATATTTGCCACTTTCTTGACCATACCTTGCCCATGCCTTTTTTGTCTTCTTTGTCATTATGTTATTCCTAACTTTTGACCATTTTTGCATGTCTTTGTTGCATTTTTCTTACTCCATTGTGACTTTCCGTAGTCTTTCCTCTTTGATGAATGATACCACCTAACATATATATTTTGTCTTTTATCCCATACTTGCTCCGTGCTTTTTTTTTTTTTTTTTTTTAATGTAGTGACTTGTCATGTCTTCTTTTTTCAATTTCTTATCTTGAGAATTGTCTTCCTGTAGTTTCTTCCTTGTAATAAGTAATGAAGTCTTCTAGAATATGATTAAGTGTCTAAGTTGTGTAATGCAATAGTATCAAAACCCATGCCTGAATCATCATCTTCATAATGTTCTTGAGAGTCTTGAATATTATTTATCTGTTCTTCGTCGGATAATGACGGACTGTGACTATTATTTTCTGAACCATTACTAGGAATAATATGTTTGTCTTGGCTTTTGTCTTGAAAATTTTTTCTAAAGTTTGTTGGATTATTTTTTCTAATATGTCATTTTTTTCCTTTTTTATTGCTTCATTTTTTCTTAATGAGTCTTTTTGAAAATATTTAGGTAATCTCCTTCGTGGGAAGAAGACTCCTCTTTTTCACTTTTTGGTGAAGTGACAGCCGTTAACGGATTTGATAAGTCTTTACCGGTTACCGTTTGAACCGGACTAGCTGTATCATGCTCCGATACAGTAGAGTTCTTAGCATTCAGAGGGGAATGCACATCCGTCTCATCCATTTTTAAAGGAGATGGAGAACTCATGTCTTGTGTCTGAGTACTGTCAGTCCTTGGAACATATTTATTCTGAAAGGTCTTGAGCTGTTTCATAAGTCTCATATTTTCTTGAATAAGAATTTCATTTTTTGTATTGAGTCTTTTGAATCCCTCAATCATTGATGAACAATGGTCACAAAATATTACTTTATCTGAGTCTTTTTGGATATTATATTGTGGTATTTGGTTTGGGCTTTGTCTGAGAGTTGGTGAAATGTAATAATTAGGACCAAGTATTCCTCTCGCATAGTCTAAAGTTTCGGTGAAATTATTAAAACCTTTAAAAAGTGGCGTTTTAACCCTATTTATAGAATCTATTACTTCTATCCAAGTTTGGAAAACACCTTTAGTCTTACCATGTATAACTACATAATATTTAAATTTATTATCTCTATTTTTATCTGACAAATATTGACATAAATCATTTGATGCATCAATAAAATATTTAGTATCTTGTTTATTGTATGCTATCCATAAATTATCTATTAAACATTGTTGAGCTTTTTCTAAATTACAGTCTGAATTTACTCTAAATGATAAATTACACTTAGGATATGAAATTAAATTATACTTACCAAAATAGATTCTCTCCATTAAGTTGTCTGTTGTACTTAATGGTCTGAAATTTTGTCTTCCTAATAATGTCTGAGCATAAGTGTCTGGCTGGGCTATGCCCTTGCCTTTGTCTACTGGCTATTGGCCAGTTGGTCTCATACTGAAATATAAGTTAGTTAGTATTTAATTGTAATATAATTAATTTATCTGCTAGATCATTATCTTTTCCTTTAACATACTCAAAAACAATATTATTATATATAGATATTATATCTATAAAATTTAACCATCGTCTTTTACTACTAGCTTTACTATTTATTTTTTCGTGGAATTTAACTATTGCTTCGCAGTTCGTTCTTACCAAGACTTCATTTTTATTTAATATATAAAATTTAAAACTATTAATTCTGTATATTACTGCTAATACTTCGGCGTCTATACTACTCATATTACCTTTTTCTTTATATTTTTCACTTTGGTATGCACAAATTTTTTCTTCATTTTTTGAATTGTATTTATTAGGTCTGGATTTTAAAATAGCTCCTATCCTAATTTACTCCCATCAGTTTGGACTATTAAATATTCTAATTCTAAGGATATTTGTAGGTCTGGTATATTTTTAACTTTATCTTTTATTTGTCGGACTAATTTTATGTCTTCTATGTTAAAGTGTTTCTGTCCTTTACTACCTGTCTTAGCATACAAAGGTCCTGTTATTTTTCCTAAGTCTTGAATAAAGTTCCTAGCATAATTTACTAATCCTAAGAATTTTTGTAGTTCTTTAGTATTATCTAATTTATCTAGCATTTCTAACACTTTTTTAGTTATATGTGGTTGTAATTTTACCTTTCCTTCTCCTAGAGCTACTCCTAAAAAATTTATGTGTCTTACACATTTCCATTTTCTTTTTACTTATTATTATTCCATATGTTACGAATAATCTAAATACTGTTTATAAGTGTCCTAAGTGTTCTTGCATGTCTTTGCTAAATACTAAAATATCATCTACATATGCTAGTACAAAATTCTTATAGTCTCCGAACATCTCATCCATCTTCCTTTGGAATATAGGCGGAGCTGTTTTTAGCCCAAAAGGCATAGCTAGCCATTCAAAATGTCCTTCTGGACAAGTAAAAGCTGTCCATTCTATGCTTTCAGGGTGCATTTTAACCTGCCAGTATCCTGACTTACAATCAAATTTACTAAAAATCTTTTTACCTTGTATTCTATTAATTAACTCACTTTTATCGGATAATTTGTATGCATCTGTTCTAGTATTATCATTTAATCTTTTATAATTTATTACCATGCGAGCTTTTCCTCGCACTTGTTCACTATGGTTTCTAACCATAAAGGCTGCTGAGCTATGCCTAGATGTAGATCTTCTTATTACTTCTAGTTTTAGTAACTCATTTATTTGTTTATTAAATTCTTCCGTATCTTCATTATTAGCTTCTATTGTTGCAGTTTTTATAGTATACTCAGGGTTTATTATATCTAATTTACACATAATTTTATTACTTCCCCAATGTATTAAGGGTTTTTCCCCTATTATTTCCATTTCGTCTAATATTGCTACTATATTTTCTAAGTCTTTAGGATTTTTTATTTTTCCTATAGTATTTATTCCTTTTTGAAAATTGTAAAATTCTGTTTCTACATTTATTAAGGTATAATCTTTTTCTATGTCTTCTAGGTATATATCGTCTGAATAATTTTTTTCTTGTTTTTCTTCATACAGGTTGTTTGAACAACGACTGCCCTTATCTTTACAATCGTCACAACATGGATTTGTATTTTTTATTTTATTATTTTTATTTAATTCCTTAGTTGGAATTTTTCTAGTTTGTACAGGAATATATGCTGTATTCCTAAACATCATTATTTGATCTCTAGAAATTAAACAACTTCCGTTATTTTGTATAAGGAATTGTAAACCTAAGACTAAGTTAGTTTTAATATTAAGATCTCTTACTAATATCTTATACATATTATATGTAGGTTTATAAAATTCACTACATGTATTTATAAAACTTATTTGTGCTTTTTCTATATACTGATCATAAAGATTATAAATTCCATCAATTTGTATTGCTTGTATAGGTTCATTAAAAATTTTTAGAGTTGACAACAAATTATGTGGCAGTATCTTTTTATTTAGGAGGCAACAAGTACAACCTGTGTCTACTAATGCTAATGTTTTTATTTCTATGGCTTTTATTTTTATTCTTACTAATATTTTTATTGTTCCAAACTTTTTATCTTCATTACATATAAAACTAGTATTTTCTTCTTCATTCATTAATTCACTTTCTATTTGATCTAAATGTTTTGTACCTTGTGATTGTGTATTATTCTCATCTATTTTTTCTTTTCCCTTTTCTAATCTAGTTATTCTTCGTTCTAAGTCATTTATTCTTGTTTCTAGAGTTATTAGTCTTAGATTAGTAGCTTGGTCTTTTATATAGACTTGTTCTTCATTTTTATTTACTTTTTGTTTTAACTTACTTTCTATACAACTAATACAAACTTCCATATAACAAATTTTACATTTGGCTCTATTTATTTTACTAGGATACCATTTACATATATTACATTGGTTACTATCTATTCCTTTTAATCTTTCGAACTCATGTCTACATTCTTGAGAAATATTCATCATAGTATTTATTAATATATTGTCTAGGTAATCTTCATTTCTTTCTATTCCTATTTCATCAATTAAATTATCATTTTCTGAATCAGATGTGTCTGATTGATTTCTTTCTTCTATTATATCCATACTAACAACTGAGTATATACTTTCCGTGTCTGACATATATTCATCTACATTTAATAGGATTTCTTGAAAGTCTTCTATTAACTGAGAATTTCTACTTTTCATATTATTTCTTTTAGGGCATGTATTTTCTAAGTGTTCTATACTACCGCAAGTATAGTATTCTAACTTATTTTTGTAATTTCTATCATTTCTATATTTTCTAACATGTCTATCTCTATTTAAATATGATTTTCGGGCTGAAAATTTTCTTAAGAAATATTTTTTATGTCTATAGGGTCTTTGATTATATTCGGTTTTTCTTTTATATTTTCTTGTTTTACTAGGTTCTTTGTCATAACTTTGGGTAGTATATATCATTGTCTTACAAAAGTTTATTTCATTATTTTTTTTTAACTGCTTCTGTATTTGTATATTTGTACATTTTTCTGTTAGTATTTTCATTATGTGATTTATTTTTTGTCCTATAGGCCATAAGAGTGTGGGACTTTGCACCACTTCTTCTCTTTTATACCATCTTTCTTCTATTTCTCTTCCTAAAGCTCCTGGTAGTTTATTAAATAATTTTTTACCTAATTCTTCATTAAATGTATTTCCACTAATGGTACAATAATAAAAATAGTCTTTAAGAAAATTCTTTATGTGCATCCAATTAGATATACTTAATTGTTCTAATTTAATTACAACATTTCTTTGTAATGCTATTAAGCCACTATTGAGATCTTCTCCTGTTAATAATACATGTATTTTATTTGTAAAATTATATGGGTTTGGTCCTAATTCAATTAGGTTTTGAAATTCTTGAGGGTAAGTCTGTTTGTATGATTCCCATATTGCTTTACAAGATTTTCCTAAAATAGTTTCTAAGTATCTATACATAGTCTCTGCATCAGTTTCCTGATAATTTTTAATAAAGTTCGCTACTACTATTCCTTTCCATAAATTTATTACTGTATTCTACATTTGTGGATCATGTGCAACTATATTTAATATTTTTCCTTTATTTCCTCCTTCTTGTAGTATAATAGGTTCTTCTATAGGCATTCTTTTTCCTGCTGGTCTAATATTATCTTTTATTTCTTGATCAGGTCTTATCCACGGTTTTCTAGGAAGATTACCTGTACTATAATTAATATTTGGGATTTCACTAGTTCTTTGGAAAGGACTAGCGCTATGTGAACTAGTTGCTTCTTCCATTAGTTCCGTATAACTAGTTATGGATAATGTGTCTTCTTCTCTATTGTCTTCTAGTTCATCCATTCTATATGCTAAATTATCATCTCTTTCTTGACATATTCTAAAATGTTCTATTGTTTCCATTATATCCATTTTACCCTTTTTACATCCTCTACACTTAAAAACTATCATATTATTCTCTTAATATAGTCTTTTTGCTTCTTCTATGGCTTTTTCTACTTCATACCCTACTTGTATTAATTCTATATTCATGAATTCTTCTTGTTCTGTTTGTATTGTATTTTCTGTTTCATTGTCATCTAAATGTCTTTGACTAGTATAATTATAGTCTGTAAATCTAATTGATGTTTCTCCTTTAGAACTAGTATACATTAAATGTTGCTCGGGAGTAAACACCTTTGACTTACTTAATTTATCTAAGTTCCATTCTAATCCTGCATATTCTTCTGGGTTTATTTTTATTGGTTTGATTAATTTTATACCTTTATTTCTCATTATTTCTACCACATCGTTTACTTGAAGTTTAAATTTTGTATTACTACTTAAAGTCATTTTTCCTATAAAACCTATACACATTAGTAAATTATTTCCATTATTCATTTCTTCATATCCTTTTGTCTGGATTCCTATTTTAATATGTTTTCCAAATTCTTTTAAATTAATTAAAAAGTCTGGACTAATATAGAAAATTCCTCCATTATTTGTCATGTCTACTTCAGTTAACCCTATTATAGATTTCTTTAAATTTGACCATCTATCATCATATAGTACAATTAATACTTTAGATCCTAAATTTTTTCTAGTTAGTCCTTTTATTCCCATGACTATTAATCCCATATGCATTAACATTAGATTGGTATTTTTTATATTTTTTGCGAAAGCTTGGTTTACTAAGTCTAAAATTGCAAAATTGTCTCCTATTGCTGATATTTGTTCTTCTCTATAGTGTCTATATAATTGATTATTCTTAGATAAATATTTTATATTGTATAAAGTTTTTGGATTTAATAGTTTTAGTTGATTTTGTTTAAAAATCTGTAAATCTCTATCTATGTCTATTATTTCATTTAATTCTTGATTTTCTTCTATAGTTGATGATCTCCTAGATAATATTCGTGAAATTAAATTATTTCCTATTCTATTTTCTGAGAAACTTGGTCTGCTTTCTTGGGTTGTTCGGCTATTTGAAAGAAAGTCTATTTTTGAGGTTTTTTAATTAACTTTGGTTTTTCTTATTTAGGTGTTATTTCTACTTTCTTAAGTTGAGTAATTAATTCATCTATGTCCGTATTTTTATGAATTTGTTCCGGTTGTTTTTCTTTTAATATTTTGTCTATTTTTATATTTAATTCTATTAGTAATGCTATTATTGTATTGTTTTTTTTTAGGATTATTTTGTCTGTTTGGCTTGAAGGAATGTGACTAGAATATCCTATTGGTTCTTGATGGAAGTTAGTTGTAAATTCTAATGTTTTTTATAATTTATGTCTTCTTCACTCATGAGAGTGAAATCCTTTCAAGTCTTATGATTATTTCTTTTAGATGACTAATTTCAGTAGTTATTTTTTCTACTTGTTCTATGATTTTTGTTACTACTTGAGTATTTTTAATTTCTAATTCTTTAGGCTTGTCTACTATAGTTTTTACCAACTTTTCTATTTCTATTTTTGTAGGTATTTTTTCTAGATTAAATTTTGTATGTAAGTATTGGATTTTTCTATCTATTTCTAGTTCTTGTGCTTTTAAAAAATCAAAATTCTTTTCTAATTTATCTAAAATCTTATATTGTTTGTTTTGTACTACTATTTCTTCTAATAATTTTATTACGATTTTATCTTGTTGTTGAATTTTTTCACTAAGATTTATTATTAAGTCTATTAAAGTATTATATTGCTTGTCTTCAGAATGTAGTATATGTTCTCTTTCAGTGAAATTGCACTTTAAAATGTTATTTTTATATAATGATCTATATTTTTTCTCCGAGTGTATTTTTAAGTCTAAGTATTCTAGATGTCGTAACGAATCTATTTTTCTACCCTAATGTACTTCTAATGAAACAAATCTTTTTATAGTATTCTATCCTATTAGTAGTATATTCTATATCTAATGTAATGTTATTTATTTCGTTAATAAGGTTATATTTGTATTCTACCAATGAATCGAAAAGATTTTTTTTTTCTATTACTGAGTCTACAATATATTTATCTTCTATTAATGATTTATCTAACCGTTCTTGTGTCCAATTTAAATAATCTATTAATACTTTTAAAGTGTTTTTAAGCTCAAATCTATACTGTACTTCGTTGTATAGCCAACTATATCTTAATCTTATTCGTTTAATATATTCTAGAGGCATATATTTTATCTAAAGTGTATATAATCAAGTGCCTTTTTATATTGTCTTATGTGTAATTTAGAGATATATATTTGTCCTATAGTGTGATCTAATCTTCTATTAAGATATCGTATATTGTGTTCTGATTCTTCTGTGTCTAATTGTTTTTCCAAAATTAATTGTTGTTTAAGGTCTCTCTCAGTTGTACCTAATACGTCTCTATGAATTATTTCTTCGTGAAGCCACTCCTTTAACTGTCTATATCTGTTAATTAAAGTCTGCATTAACTATCCTAACAATATTGCTTCCTTTTTTAAGTTTTTATATATCCAATTGATTCTCTTTTCACACCAAATTATCTCACTTTGGTAGCTTATTATATCCCACCTAGTATTACCAATAAATTCTAGATCAATTATTTTGTCTAAATCTTCTCTACTCTATATATTATAAGCTTTTTCTAACTGTCTTTTCTTGTTTACAGCTTGTCTTTTAAGGTTATATTCTCTATATAATGTCCAATATATAAATCTTATATTCCTAAATGAAGGATGCTTTTTCATATATACTACTGATTATTCCCAAAAATTTCTCGCTCTGATACCAAATATATAAGCGTTTTGGTATAATATTTCTAAAATATATAAGCGTTTTGGCATAATATTTCTAAAATATGTAAGCGTTTTGGTATAATATTTCAATAGAAGTATTAAATATAAGCAGGTAAATATAATAAGTGGAAGTTGTTAAATAAAACATATATAAAATAATGTTGTAAATCCTACTCAGTACTCCTTCTCTCTTTTAGATTTATCATGTTTAATTATGATGTAAATACCCTAATTTTCCCTTTTTAATATATATATATATATATGCATCTCTTTAACTAAAAATGGAAAGTCAACTTACAATTTAATTATTCATGATAAACAAATCAAAGTATAGTAACAAATTTATAATTAAATAATTAACTTCAAATATTAATTTCCCAAGATGAACCCAAACGTATTTTTATCAATGTACGTTATGAAAAGGAACTCCTCTTCGTCCTTGTTTTTCTCGAGAAGTAGTTGGAGGCACAATGTTCTTGATAAAGACAAATATAATCTTTTAGTTAGCATAATAAGTGTTCCATGGCGAGAAACATTATCCCTTAACATAGTTTTAAATTTTTAAGTGTCTTCTCCTTTGATTTTGTCCAATTTTATTTTTTATTCACACTAAAAAATTGTTTTAAAAACACCGAAACCAAATCGAACCAAAGTAGAAAAAAACAAACCAAATTGAATTAGTTCGATTTGATCTACAATGTACACTTTTTTAAAACCAAAAATCGAAGAATTAAATCGAAGCTTGATAAAAAAATCGAACACCCACCCTAGCTTTGGTATATTAAGATCAATGTAGTTGCTAATTCTTAAGCGTTTACATCCAATCAACTATATACAATTATATTATAACCTAACGAGTAGCTAGGGCAGTTGTATGAAATGATTATATTAAAGTATATATAAGAATTGCTTTATTCCAATCTTAAAGCTGAAATATTCCTAACAAGATGGAATATTTACATATATACCAAGCCTTTTATTTGTAGTTCCAGATCTTACTTTTATTTCCTAGCATTTTTTATTGAACCATTCACCTTAAACAAAACTATTAAAAAGAAAAAGTAAAAGTTAAACCTCACAAAAGAACTAAAAAAGTGTATTTCATGTGGACTGTTGGTCACATATGGATGATTATGAGCGTATAAAATCATATTTTGGTGTTTGTGTGAGAATATTGACTCAGCCAATTTGCACTAGTAAAAGTGAATAACTTGGAGAATATTAAGAATATTAATTAGGATGTAAATAGAGCGGATTAGGCTGTTAAAATTTTGATTATTTAGTATTTACCAGTCTCTATTCTCATAATAGATATAAAAGTCCGGGCGTAATATTGCTAATTATTTTGTGATATTTTTAACATACTTTTCAAATAATATTTGTGTTACATGCAGAGGAGGATCCAGGATTTAAAGGTCGTGGGTGTCATATCGCCTTTAAATAGACATGTTCATTAAATCAATCAAATATTTAATCTATTTTGCCCTTGTAAATAACAACTTGGGACTGTTGTTCGGTTATTCATCTTTTGAGTTTATAAGGACAAATGAATCGAATAAATAAATAAATTATGACAACTTGGCGCAAAAAGAAGAAGTCTTCTAACAATATCCTTTATAATTGCACTTGGTGAATTTTCATATTTTAAATACACTCAATAATGACATAGTTGTTTATATTAATTAATAGTTCACGCTCTATGTAACATACTTAAATAAAGTGTTTAAATTTTTTTCACATGCATAATTTCAGTAAAGAAACGAAGTCTTATGTTGATGTTTTGACTCACAATATAAAATTCTTGAAAGATCAACGAAATCATATGAAATTTCAGTGTAATTTTCATGTCATCCTTTAATGCAACATGCATTGTTTTTTGTAATTTAAATTTTCGATAAGATTTAATTTATCATAATCTAAACTTTTTTTCATATGCATTCAAATGATATAGATAATAGAACAAAGAGTATGAGAAACTCGGCATCAAGTTTCTAAAATTTTGACAAAAAGAAAAGAAAATTTAGGAGGAGAAGATTTAAAACATATCTTAGACATTTGTATGACCAAAATTTATTTCATTAAGGGTAAAAGAAATTACAAATTAAAGTTGTTTTTAATAATAGAAAGGTAATATTCTTTTGAAATAATCTAAAAAAGAAAGTGTATGACATAAATTAAATTGGAAAGAGTAATATTTTATGTTTAAAAATAGAAAAGAGAGAAAAAAAATCAATAAAATACAAATTAAGGGGTTTTACAACATGTTAACATTTACTGATTATATCATAAAGTAAAACACATATAATCATGTTGTGCTCATAGCCTAATGGTAATAACATTGACATTGCGGTTCGAATCGTTGTGGGGATTCTTATTTCTGCAAAAGAAGAAGTGCAACATAAAGTAGTACAATTCTTATTTTTGCAAAAGAAGAAGTGCAACATAAAATAGTACAATCAAAACATATCCATCCAGAATCAATCCCGCGTACTTAGGGAGAAAAACTCAGCCTACCACTAGTGGCACCGTGCGTCAATTTGTTCTCTAGGTGGCAAGTTTAATATTTATCATTTATTCAACACATATATATACATACATAAACGAAATTTCAACCGAGGTCACTGGGTGCCGTGGCACCCCACGACTGCACATAAATCCGCCCCTGGTTACATGTGATATTTTGAGAGTTGATCAATTTTTAATATGTTTTTTAAAAAATATATATTTTAAGTTGTTAATTATTGTGATGTATGTGGCATATGTGAAAATTTGAGATTTAATTAGTTTTTTAATATATTTTCTTAAAAATATTTTAATATATATTGATGAGTCAAAGATTTGGACTCATTTAGGATTTTGTGAATATAAATTTAGTGTCCTCAAATGCGTAATCTATGTCATAAATTGGTGTTAGATTCGTAATTTTCAGGTATATGGGTTGAGGAACAAAACAATGACATTAATAGGCAAAAAGGACAACACAAGCTGAGAAAAAGGGAGAAAAACAAGCCTCACGATCGCCAAGAGAACTCGGCGTATTGCCAAGTTAACCCTGGATCGCCTAAATTTATAGACCACTCAGCCTAAAACTGCAAGAACTTAGGCGAACTGCATTCCCTATCGGTGAATCGCCGACTGCATCGGCAAAGGTTGGTCATGTCGCCGAACGTACTGGTCGAGACCAAGGTG
This sequence comes from Solanum bulbocastanum, assembly GCA_037074985.1. Classification (NCBI taxonomy): domain Eukaryota; kingdom Viridiplantae; phylum Streptophyta; class Magnoliopsida; order Solanales; family Solanaceae; genus Solanum; species Solanum bulbocastanum. The sequence continues at coordinate 33,983,671 of CM073601.1, forward strand.
AATTCAAATTGGCGAGCTACTAGACTAAAGGGCGCATTGCGGAAAGGATTAGCGATCCTGATCTAGATCACCTAAAATTACAGTGTTTGTACGAGGAAAATGTGAAGAAAGAAGGCGAGAGGCAAGGATGATGGGCGAGTCACCAACTGATCAGTGCAGCTTTACTTTCCTCACCGATTGACCCCAAAAAGCCACACCTCAGTTTAGTATAAATTGATTTTTAGAAGAGAGAGAAAGCATTCAGAAATTGTGACGAACAAAATAGAGAGAGCAAAAACACTGCTCTTGTTGATTTTAAGCAATTTTGGCAAGAGATTTCAATTGGGTATTGTAATAGAGAAGATATTATTCATCTTAGAATTTCGATTTTCAAATACCCAACCATGGAGAATGTAGTAGGTATTGAATTTCTTTCTTTTATGATGATTGGCTAAAACCCTAATCTTGGAGGTTTGACAATGTAACCAATTGCTGCGTTTGACTTAATGGGTGCTAGTTATTGTTGATTTTGGTGCTAATTTAAAGTGGGTCTAACTTATTGCTGTGGTTTAACCTCTATATTGTATGTTTATTTCAATATAATTCAGGGTTTTATGCTTGCTTGAGAAAGAAATGTAGAGCTAGTGGGTCATGATGGTTTCAGCTTGAGAAAGTGAAGCCCAAGATTCATACTATGTGTTTTATTAAAAAAGAGAAACGATTGGTTTTAAGAGTCGCCACTTAATTTTTAAAGTAAAAATTAAGAAAACTATTTTTCTTTCAAAAGATTAAAACAGTAAATCTAATGAAAATATTTAAAGGGGTTCAAAGTTCATATTAATATTTCGGGAAGGGTTTGAAAGCGCCCGAAATATCCGCTAACATGCGATTATCCGATAATTAACTATTTGGCTAGTTATTTTAAAGAAAATAGGCATATTGATTAAATAAAGGAAATAAACAATTAAGACTTAAATCATTTTTTAGGGGAGATGAAAATATTAAAAATATTACTAAGTATTATTAAGTAAATTTTTTAATTTAAGTAGGAAAATAAACATGATTATTTAGTCTTTAGAAAATCCCGAAGTGACTATCTTTAGGGGAAATCAAATTAGGAAACTTAAAATTAACTAACAAATAAACAATTAAACAATTAAACAAATACAAAGCATATATAAAATAAAGAGAGAGAGAGAGTTTGGGGCCTAAGTCTGGTTTTATGTCCATCTGGGCCAGTACTTGGGCCTAATTTCAGCTTTGGAGCCTTTGACCCATTTGTACCTGTCCTAGAAGAACAATAAGGCCGCCAAAATTGTCGGGCATTTGGCCCAATTTCCCTGTCTTAAAACTATCAAAAATCTACACAAATATATGGGTCTTTTGCCCAAATTCATCAAAATAGCAAGATGCTAGAATTTGGGGCTTTTGGCCTCATTTTCATGATCGTATACAATGTATACAATTGTTGTATCACACTGTATACCGTTGTATATATCAGCTTTGAGATCTGAAAATTGCAATTTTTCAACCTTGTTTCAGCTTCCAAGGACCTCTTCGTCGCCTCCATTGCTGATAATTGAGGTTTGACTCGAGAAAGAGAATGCACTTGGGCCTCCATGGCCTATTTTGAAATGCAAGGATAGGTGAAAAGAGTCCTTAAGAGACTCGGACAGATTCATAGCAAACCAAGATAAAAATAAAAAATATTAGCAAAGGAGAACTGACTTTAAATAAGAACAAGAAAAACAATCAACTATACGCAAATGGAAGAAAGCATTTAACAATTTACTAGTCTTCAGTTAAAACTCAACTTGGAGAAGTTTCCACACAAACTGTAGCTGAAGAATGTGACCAGGACTCAAAACTAAAGACACCATATAAGATACTACATAACAAAATGAAAAAGCCTGGACATAAAGCTATTGCTTTAACACTTAAAATCCACAACAACACATATATCCTCCAACCAATTCAACAAATAAAATGCCTGTTAATAAGCAGTACCGACATTTAAGAGAAAAAGTAAAACATTCGAATTCATTCACATCATATGGAACGCCACAATTGAACGAAGACAAACTTTGAAAACAAAACTCTGCTTAAACTGGATATGCTATATCACATACAATAGAGAAAAGAACACACAATGAGAAACTTCCATCTAGAAATCGAACATTTGAACAATGATAAGAAACAAAATTGAAGCAAAAATGAGGGAGCAAGGAGATCACTTACAAAGGGGAGTGGGGTATTTTGACATTAAATATATAAATTAAGGGTTAAAACCAAGGAGACACACACATTAAATTGATCAAGCGAGACCAGAGACTAGACTCCACAAGAAGTCTGACCCGGCTAAGAAACCATCGCAACGAAATCAAAATGGCAAAGAAAACAATCCAAACACAAGTAAAGAGATGGAACGACAGTATACAGAGCCAGCATATTTGAAAGTACGATTGAATAAATAAAAGACCATCTTAAGCAAACCAGCATAAATTCAACTGACTTATAAAATGAAATTAAGCAATATCGAAACTAAGAAACAACTTTAGAAAAGCAGTTTACTGCTTCATTTACGAATCTCATAACACTCTTAACTCTAAAATGAGCAAAGAAAAGCTAACGCGTAAAGAAAATCATTTTACCTCTTTCGGAGTAGCGATCTGGGACAACGAGTTTCCAGAGACTTCCACCACCACCAACAAATTCCAATGGACCGGGAGGATGACAAACGAGGCAAAAGAGTGAAACTCGGACTCGAAACTAGTTGGATTTCCTATATTTTGTAGGTGTTTTTATAGCTATTTCTTGCTATGTTGCTCTTTGTATATCAATTAGAAAAAGATCAACCCTTTTCAATGAAGAAGAAGGGGCTCTTATAGAGGGAATTTTAGGCAGGAAAATGGGGGAAAATGGGTGATAGAATTGTGGTCTATCCAAAATTCGAAATTCAAAATAGATAAGGTTGCCAATAGATTCTTGTACCATTACCAATGGAAAAACGATGAGGGCAGCTTGATTTAGAGAGGAAGGACGAACGAGCTAGAAGATTGTAAGACCTTGATTTAGAGAGGAAGGGCTGGATTTTTATTGAATTTGGGCTTGGGCAGATGAAATTGTAATTAAGAATAATGGGCTGCTGGTTGTGTTGAAATGTTAGGCTGAAATGGGTTTAAATGATTTTAAAATATGGGTTTGAAAACTAAGTTATAATTTTAATCGAATTGAGTGGTCAATTGCATTACGAATTCGTCCAATGAATTAGGAATGTAGCCAAATTGAATTCATTTAGTAAATTCAGCTAGTTATTAAATAAGACAAATTAATATAAATTAATTAATGAGCTTCTTAATTTTAACGAAATAAAATAATCGACTTAATTATAAACTAATTAATTCAAAAGCGTAAACTATTATATAATTAAACTAATTAGTAATATATTTAAACAAAACAAAATCTTTTTGAGATTATTTTCAATTATTTATAAAATGTACTAATTATATATAAAAAAATATTTATTATTTAAAAATTATAAAAGCGGCTAAAATTATTTTAAAATAACTTAAAAAATATTTTGAATGTTATAAACCTAATTATTTCAAATATTTTAAAATTGAAGAAAATCGATAATTAATATATATTGTGGAGGTCTAAAATTGGGTGTCAACAACTGTCTCTCGTTTTACTTGAATTGATGAAAGAAATTCGAGGCAAATAAAATTGACGAATCCAAATCCAATTTTGATCGACCTCATCTTCATATCTTAGGGAAGGGATTTTGGTACAGGATTTAGGAATTATGGCCGAACCCAAAAATGAGTTTCCTACATATCTCAAACTATATGAGAATTTATGCCACTTGTAGTTCGATGCGCTTGATTTAATGCACGATTTTGAAAGAATTCAAAATTCATCTTGATATTGGATTATGAAGAAATTAAGATGCTCAGGAATAATACTTAAGAGAGAATGTTGGAATACAACCGAATTTTCAACACTGATCGCGCCTACATATCCTTCTAGTTAGGGAATCAGACTGCTTGTAGTTCAACTCGATCGGTTGAAAAGGAAATATATTATGCTAGATAACCTTCAGTTCTGCAAGAGTGACAAATAAGTCGAGTATGAAAAAGAGGCTTGCAACCTCATAGCCATGAATGTGGAGCTCTTCACATCCATAAGTAAGAGCTTAAACTGACATAGTTTACAAAGTTCTTTGTGCAATGTTACTTAGACTAGAAAGTTGCCTCCAGTGTAAACCAAAATTTTTCTGGATGCGAAACTAAAATTGATAAACCTAAAGAAAAACCCACATGCCTTCTGATAGGGGTGTGGTTTGACTATGGTGGAAGTCGCTCCTCAGCTTGCACCATAAGAGTTTGATATTCCTCTTCGGACTATGTCCCAATTCACTGCTAAAAAAAACTTCCTCGATGTGCTGCATCCTTGTTGATGTCATCCGTACCTATGGTTGAGCATTCATCCTCTTGGATTATCTCGATAAAGACTGAAATAAACTTATTAGTAGAAATTGTAATTGGAAAAGTGATAGCATCACTTACGATACTTTCAGTTATCTTCTTGAATGTTATCGTGGATACGTCATTGTCTTGGTGTTCTAAAATCACTCTTGCTTTGAAAGATGTAATATAAGTATGTTCAGTATTTGTATGCATACTCAAATTAAATAATTCGTGGACATAGTGCCGCTTTAACTAGCGGCTTGAGACAAAAAACAAGAAAGATCATTCATATAACAAATGAGTAATCTTAATGGATAAACGTAAACATCTTTTTCAACTAGATGAGAAAATAAGTAAGTATTGAGAGTAAAAAATAATGGATACTACTTTCGAACACCGTATGTCCATTACAACTTATGATTTGTTGAGCATTTGGAGATATCATTGATTGTTTTGTGCATGGGAAACTCCGATGATCTATGTAATGAGGCAGATGGCTTGACAATGATCCAACTGTAATGAGGTGGATGCTCAATAATTGTCCAACTGTAACGAGGTGGAAGCTCGATAATATTCCAACTGTAACGAGGTAGAGACTCATAATATTCCATCTGTAATGAGGTGGATGACTTAATAATATTCCAACTGTAATGAGGTGGATGACTCTATAATATTCCAACTGTACCGAGGTGGATGGCTAGGTAATATTTCAACTATAACGAGGTAGATGACTCGACACTATTCCAACTGTAACGAGGTGGATAGATCAATAGTATTCCAACTGTAATGAGGTGGGTGGCTCTATAAAATTTTAACTGTAATGAGGTGGATGACTCGATAATATTCCAACTGTAGCGAGGTGGATGGATAGATAATATTCCAACTATAACGAGGTGGGTGGCTCGATAATATTCCAATTGTAACGAGGTGGATGGCTTGATAATATTTCAAATATAACGAGGTGGATGACTTGATAATATTCTAACTGTAACGAGGTGGAGGCTCAATAATACTCTAACTGTAACGAGGTGGATGACTCAATAATATTCCAACTGTTATGAGGTGTATGACTTGATAATATTCCAACTGTAACAAGGTGGATGACTTGATAATATTTCAACTGTAAGTAGGTCGATGGCTTGATAATATTTCAACTGTAATGAGGTGGATAATTCGATAATATTCCAACTGTAATGAGGTGGAGGCTCGATAATATTCCATCTGTAATGAGGTGGATGACTCGGTAATATTCCAACTATAACAAGGTGAATGACTCAATAATATTTCAACTGTAACTAGGTGGATGACTCGATAATATTCCAATATAGTCAAAATAGGAACCTAAAATGGACAAAGAAATATACGAACCACTTATGGGGTGGATCACCCAACAACACTATATACTAAACTCTTTGATCAGCCAATCAAAACACATAATCTACTTATGGGATGGATACCTAACAAATTTTGAAATCTTGACCTTGACATTGTCAAGAAACACATATGCCTAAATTGCTATGTGACAATTATGTTAAAAAAAACTATATCGACATATATGCATTATGCGACTATGACTCTCTCTTTAAAAAAAAGAAATATCGAGGTGAATGACTTAATTCTTTCACACGAAGATTAAAGTCACTCTCGTCTTCCTTGACAAACTGAACAACATTTGAGTTTGTTGCTGACATGTTTAATCGTTATTGAAAATTTGCAACGTTTTGATAACTTCGATTTCCATGAGGATATTTCAATCTCCAACATCTTTTCTGATGTGATGGACTTGGTGATTTTCCCTTGCAACACTTCTAAGATAATGTCACTTTTGATCATCTTCAGATTTGATATCGATTTCACAGATGATCCTGACTTTACTAATACAATCCCCTGCAAAGCTTAGCAGCAAACATTAGTATCGACAATGAATTAAAGAATAAAATTAAAGATAAAGTGCTAGATTAAGTCATTCGGCTTATCAAGATCTGGCTATGGTGAGCCTAACGGTGACTTTGATCGTGACTCGTCACTAACGATCCCCCAACACGTTGTTTCTTAATACTTTGAAATAATATATTAGCGTTTGTCTTCAATATTCCTTCAAAATAAAAAGAAACTATTTATAAATCACTTAAGGCAACATAATGAAATGAAGATAAAGTGAGATGTAATGTTTTCTAAATTCTGTTGATGAGGCCACGATGGGTGTAAATGACGCATTTTGTCACACTTGACATATTTACATTGCCATTTTTGTGCCTTCGATGTTCCTTCATCCAAAGAAAAATTCTTAGTTTGAAAGACTGATTTGTGTTGGTCTTGTCTTCATGCTCCTTCATGCAGTTGGCTTGCATGCTCGTTCATTCTTTGTAAGATAGTCTTGATGGAATTTATGAGGACCTTCCTCAAAAATTCTGTCACGATCTAAAATATAGAAAACTTTTGTGACTTGCTTTGTTAACCCAAGGTTACTCATTCTGGAATTTTGAGGTCCCTCCTCCAAATCCTGTCTCAGTTTGGTTCAATTATCACAAGTATAAGTCTATCAAAAAATGCTATTTTTGTGGAGTTTTTGAGATGATCTCAAAAATTCAGTCCCTGTTGCATATTCCAACTTTATTCTCTTGAAAAAGTCATCTTGTGGAATTTTGAGATCCACTAAAAAACCCACTCAGTTGCATTTTGATCTTTAGTATTGACTTTTTTTAAAATAAGTCCATCATCAAATGAATTTTAGAGATCCTCTCAAAAGTTCTGTCCTAGTTTCCATTACAAAAAAAATGAAAATCTTATGGGAAATATGACGGAGCCGTTGTGGAGCCTACACATCCCTTTGAGGCAAGAATCAGGTCAAATGTAGTTCCCCTTCTTGAGGATTAATAAAAATGGTAAATTTGAAATAAGGAAATGGTCGAGGCCGACATAGGCCTCCTATGTATCTCATTATTGAGAATTCAGGTCAAACATAGTTCAAGTCAAAAGGGAAACATTGAAAATGTATGAAGGGTTGACTGAAGCCAATATAGGCCACTTACGTATCTCATTCTTGAGAATTTAGGTCTTACGTAGTTCATTACAAGTAAATGAAGGAAGGAGATTAATTGTGCATTTTCAAAGGAAAGATAACAATGACTTCATATGCAGAACTCTGGCCAATGTTGGGCATACTTCTTTTCGACCGAATATCTTCAAACGACTCTGTTCAAAAATGTCTTGCTCTTACTCTTAAGCATCCAATATGTTATTCGTTGAGGTGGTTTCCACAATATTGATCAAATATTTGTTGATCATGTTTTGAATCTTATGCTTTAGGGTTGAACAATTTTCTGTGTCGTGTCCAACAATCCTTGAATGATAAGCACATCTGTGGTCAGCCCTATAAAATTTCCCCAAAGGATTGGCTGGTCTTCCTTCTATAGGATAGAGCATACCCATCGCTTTCAACCTTTCTTAAAGTTGAGATTGAGATTCCCTTAGTGGTGTAAATACCTTAGGAGCCTTCCTAAAGTTTGGACAAGGGAATTTTTTCTGATTGGCATTGCGGTTTTGATATTTTCTTTGTGGAGCCGACTGCATATGGGTAGCTGTCACCACATATACCTCTTTTACATTTCTCTTTGACATATCCATAGCACTTATTCTAGTAGCTTTGTCGTTAGCTCACAATGAAATAAGGTCTGTGACCTTTCCAGTCTTGAAACCATCTTCCAAAGCTTCTCCTGCCTTAACGATCTCAACAAATTTTTGTCCCATCATGCACAACATTCTTTCATAGTACTCATGTTTTTAAGTATGAATAAATATTTCAGTGATTTCACATTCAGACATAGGAGGTTGAACTCTTGCAGCCTCTTTTCTCCAATGAAGAGCGTACTCTCAATAGTTTTTGTAACGACCCGTAAAATGAGTAAGTGAAACTAGAGACTAACTTGTGTGTGTTTGAGTTTGGTGTGAGGTTTGAGGATGTTTGATGTTGTCTCGAGCTAAGGTTGAGGCGTCCAAGGGTTAAACGTCTAGGTACGACTCCCCACGGACCACCCTAGGGGTCCTTGAGGAGGACCCTTAGCCTATCCCGAAGGCAGCCCCAAAAATGAGTTTTGTTGCCAAAATGTGGTGACCTACGAAAAGGGTCCACGCCCCATAGGTCCATCCACACCTTGTGGATGGCCTTCGTAGGTCAAGGGCCCTTATTGCATGCTGCAGCCCCAGACCACGGACAAACAGGATGGTTTGTTAGTGGACTCACGGTTCGCGGGTCTAGGGTGTGACTCACTGCCTACTTTGCTGTCAAGAACTCGACCAAGGTAAGATATAATTGGTAATTGTCTAAGTAATTATTTTAAGTGGAGGGACAACTATTTTAGGTTTATTAATATATTTTAAGAGCATTAACACATTAAAACACTCATTTAGATTTCATTACTTTAAAACCCCAAATCAAAACCTCCCCTCCCCTCCAAAAGTCTCTCTCTAGGAACTTCTATTGGAGGTGAAGACTTCAAGCTTCCAAGATCAATCTTCAAGGTTTTCAAAGGATTTTCAAGTGACTTTCGTGGGGAATTAATAGCAAGGTATGGTGGTCTTGATCCTTGTCTAATTTTCCATTCAAGGAGCCAAATCCAAAGTGATTTCAAAGTATGAAAAATCTAGGGTTTTACTCAATCTCATGGGTTCTTTCATCAAACATTTACAAATGGTTTCTAATGAAAAATTGTGATTGTATTGGTGTTTAATTGATGATTTATGATGAAAATACAATATGAACCCATGAATTATCTCAATTCCTAAATTGTGCCTTTATGAAGAGGGTTTGTTGATCATGCATGAATGTTGATGGATTATTCCTAAATTGATTTAGATTGTTGAATTGTATCACTATTCATGCCTAATTGTAGTAGTTGAAGGTTTGTTGGTGACTTTTGATCATTATCTTGAAAGGGCAAGTGATGACCTAATTTACATGTTGAAGTAGAATTGTGCTTGAGCTATTGATCCACTTGAAAGGTGGAGGTATTTACTTACTATGTATAATGTGAAGGATATGCATGTGATTTCAATGATAGAATAATGATATTGTATAAAATGTAATTGTGTTATTGTTGATAGTATATTCTCTCTTAACATTTATGAATGTTGATAATGGAATGAGAAGGGTTCTATAATGTAATGTTGTATATGTTGAATTGGTAGGCTTGTGCATCCTATTCTTGTATAAACAAATGTAAAGTGAATCTGATCTCTTGAATTGGTAGGCTAAGGCATCCTTTTCTTATATTAATGAATGTGATTATAAATGAAGTATCTTGAATTGGTAGGCTAGGGTATCCTCTTCTTGAATAATGAATGTATCTTGACTTAAGTGTCTAAATGAACATGACTTGGTAGACCTAATGTTGGTAGGCTTTTCATGAATGAGTGAATGAATGTCTTGGTTTGGTAGACCTAATATTGGTAGGCTTTTCATGAATGAGTGAATGAATGTCTTGGTTTGGTAGACCTAATGTTGGTAACCTTTCTATAAATGATTAATGTGGTATTTTATACTATGTCTTGAACTGGTAGACCTAATGGTGGTGGCCCTTCATGATGAGTCTAGAAACCAATGTGAATGCAAAACCTTGAAGCGGTAGACCTAATGGTGGTGGCCCCTTTTCTTGTGTGGAATGATGAACCTAGGAGTGGTAGATCTAATAGTGGTGGCTCTTTCTAGGAAAATCAATGAACTATCCTTAATATACCTTTAATCAGTAGACCTAATGGTGGTGACATGTGTATGTGCTTTGAGTCTGTAGGCTTAATGTTGGTGGCCCTCTCAAGTACAATGTTGTAATGTGATTGAAATACTCTATGGGAATGTAGGCTAAGCACCTTGTGGATATGGTAAGATGGAAACTCTCCTAACGTTAGGCTAGGGTTCCAATGGACATCTTCCTATCCTATAACTATGTGCCCACATAGGATATTAGCTGGTGGATCCAATTCAATCCAAGCTAATATTACCGGTCTTTCTTAGGCAAGGAGACCACCTTTTTTCGGTGTGGGGCTGAACACCGGATTCTATGTCTAGCTTGCGTGGTCTATGTCAGTTTAACACTTATTCCCATCACGTAAAATGTGCAATCTAGTTACTTAATAGGTACTACAAAGTGTGGGTAGTAGTATGGGATGCTGTCTACACATTGCACGAGTAGGCTTTGAGAAGGCTATAGTGAGTTCTCTAAGTCTTAATGACTAAATGTATGAAAGTCTTCTAAATGCATGAGTGTGTCCTAAATGAACCTAATGAAGAATGTTGACTCTTACATGCTTAAATGTAAATGATGTGTGCTATACTTGGATTGTATTATGAGTTACTTCATTGTTATGAATTGTTGTATATAAATGTGCCTAGCTTATGGTAACTTCAAAGGAGTACTTAGTGTGAGTAGTAGTATGGGATGCTAATTGTACATTGCACAAGTATGACTTAGAGTTGGCTTAGGTGATGGTCCTGATGTGATGATATAACTTGTGTAATGTTCATCTCTTATGTGTGAGTTTTGTGAAGATGGAAGGTTGAAAGGTAACTTCACTTTTGGTGACCTTAATGTGGTACCTTGGTGTGGATGGTGGTATGGGATGCTATCCATACATTGGACAAGGCTTAAGGTTAGGGTGAAGGTTTATATGTTGATTTTTTTCAAACGTGGAAATATGACTTGAATGTTGGTTGTGACTTATATTATGCCTCTTTTACTCATATTCATGAAGTTTTACCAAAATGCCATAAAAACATGACTTTCAAACATAATTTCCTTTTTAAGCATGTTTTTGGATGGCTATCATACTTAGTACTTAATTGTGCTAAGCCATTCCTCTTCTATGTTTTACTACAAATGTAGGTTCCAGCAAGTGATTGCATTCTCTCTAGTGGAGCTTGGATTAGAGTTCTCCAAGACATTTTAGGTATGCCTTCATAGATCGAGGACAAGTGTTTATAAGTTTCTTTCCTTTTTCATGTAATAGACTATTTTAGATTTCTATTGTAAAGGGCAGTGTCCCTACTTTTTTTCAAGATTGTGTCTAAGATGTCCATGTGAGATATAGACTTCCGCTTGCGTTTAAATGTTTTTGAATTTTAGATTGTATTGTTTTAAATAAAAAGTTTTAATTCCATACTATTTATATTACTTATGCAATGAATGAGCTATGAGGCCTATATAAGACCCCTTCGGGGTCGAGTACGCTGAGTCGCATCTAGGGGCTAGCCTTGGGTCATGACAAACATGGTATTAGAGCATAAGATTTTGGAAATGGTTTTTAGGATCGATGTCTCACAAGCCACGTCTAGTGGAGTCTTGTTCATCGGTGTGAGCCACGACATATCTATGAGTGAGAGGCTATAGGACGTTAGAAAGTTACACTTTTTTCATTATTTTTGAAGTCGTGCCTTAGAGTGTAGTTCTATAAGTGTCATTTTCCTAATCCTTCTCTTGTGTTTATATAATACGAATACAAGGGCGAACCCAAGAAGGGTGGAATAGGAGATTGTGAATAAGGGAGTTCCTCTCCAAGGTCTTCAAGGTGACCGGGTGCTAAAGGAGAATACAAGTTCCGGTGGATCCCCCGGCTATGACCAATGAAGAGATTAGGTCGGCTTTTCTAACCCTAACCGAAGCCATGACTACTCAAGTTAACCGAGATGTGGGGCCTAGGGTGAATGCTATTGAGAGTACCATGGCCTCAAGGTTGAGAGACTTTGTGAGGATGAATCCTCTGATATTTCTTTGCTCTAAAGTGGGAGAGGATCCCTAAGAATTCTTGGATGAAGTGTATAAGATAGTCAATGCTATGGGAGTGACCTCTATTGAAAAGTGGAACTTGCCACTTACCAATTAAAAGATGTCGCCCAAATTTGGTTCACTCAATGGAAAAGCAATAGGCCTATATGAGTGAGGTCTATTGATTGTGAATTGTTTAAGAAAGCTTTCCTTGGTAGGTACTTTCCCTGTGAGAAGAGGGAATGTAAGGTGGAGGAGTTTATAAACCTTAGGCAAGGTAATATGAATGTGGAGGATTATTCCTTGAAATTTGCCCTTTTGTCTAAGTATGCTCCATCTTTGGTGTCCAACCCTAGGGATGAGATGAGTCGATTTGTTACCGATTTATCCGACCTAGTTAAGAAAGAGTGCCACATGACGATGCTACATGATAATATGAATATTTCTTGGCTTATGGTGTATGCTCAATCTATTGAGGAGTCCAAACTTAAGAGGAAGAGTAGGGAGTTGAAGAGGGGTAGGTCCGATGAGCAAGGTCAACCTAGGTTCAAGAAGAGAGCTCCAAACCAAGATTCTTCAAGTGCTCCTACGGTCAACCAAGAGAGAGGTAGTGGACCTCCGTTTGCTAAACCTACTTGTCACAATTGTGGAAAGAAGAATCATGGGAAATGCCTAGTCGGTACTAGTAGGTGCTATGGGTGTGGAAAAAGTGATCACCAAGTGAGAAATTGTCCTACTCTTATGGCTAGAGGAAGGGAGGCTAAACAAGCTTCTCTTAATGGCCCGAATCTTGATGCTCCAAAGAGGAACCATTTCTATGCTCTTCAAGCTAACCAGGACAAAGGATCTAATCCAGATGAAGGTATTGGTAAGTAATAGTTCCTTATGGTTGTGAATGTCTTGTTGAGATTCCTTTGCTATTTTTCATGTTAGTCTAAGTTGGGTTTTCTCGTAAGTGGGGGATGGTATGTTGAATAGTAAGGTTGTTGAGAGTGTTGATGTCCTTATCTCTTTCCTTCTATTCCTATTCAAGCTTGAGACCAAGAGTTCCTTTTTGGCTTGTTTCATGTTTTGGAGTCATGTGTGATATTATGTTTCCATGGTCTCCATATAATGTGCATGTTCTTAATGAGTTTATGTTTGAATGATATAATGAATTTTCATGATTTATTGTTCCTTATGTTAATGTGCATCTAGTATGAGTTATCTATATGCTTCATGAGATTGAATGTTGAACATGCCTAAATGTGTTTTTATAAAGAAATTGGATAATGTGCTTGATGATGTTGTGATGAGCATGATGTGAGATGGAGAAGGAAATGTCTCCAATGTAATGAGAAATGTGATGCTTTGATGCATAATGAGTTTGTAGATGTAGTTCCTACCTTCTTGTTTGCATTGAGCCTTTTTGATGTTGAGTTGATGTTTCCTCCTATTTTGTGCATTGTATTTGATGTTCCATGCATGATGGGATGCTAGTCTTGAGTCGTTGTTTCCTTAATATGTATAAAGTGTCATTCGAGGATGAATGTTCCAAAGTAGGGGATAATGTAACGACCGGTAAAACGAGCAAGTGAAACTAGAGCCTAACTTGTTTGTGTTTAAGTTTGGTGTGAGGTTTGAGGGTGTTTGATGTTGTCCCGAGCTTAGGTTGTGGCGTCTAAGGGTTAACCGTCAAGGTATGACTCCCCAAGGACCACCGTAGGGGTCCTTGAGGAGGACCCTTTGCCTAACCCCAAGGCTGCCCCAAAAATGAGTTTTGTTGCCAAAATGTGGTGACATACGGAAGGGGTCCACGCCCCGTGGATGGCCTCTATAGGTCAAGGGTCCTTATTTCAAGCTGCATCCCCAGACCACGTACCAACAGGATGGCCCGTTAGTGGACTCACGGTCCATGGGTCTAGGGCGTGAGTCACTGCCTACTTTGCTGTCAAGAACTCGACCAAAGTAGGGTCTGATTAGTAATTGTCTAATTAATTATTTTAAGTGGAGGGACGGTTATTTTAGGTTTATTAAGATATTTTAAGAGTATTAAAACATTAAAACACTCATTTAGATTTCATTACTTCAAAACGCCAAATCAAAACCTCCCCTCCCCTCCAAAAGTCTCTCTCTAGGAACCTCCATTGGAGGTGAAGACTTCAAACTTCCAAGGTCAATATTCAAGGTTTTCAAAGGATTTTCAAGTGACTTTCGTGGGGAATCAATAGCAAGGTATGGTGGTCTTTATCCTTGTCTAATTTTCCATTCAAGGAGCCAAATCCAAAGTGATTTCAAAGTATGAAAAATCTAGGGTTTTACTCAATCTCATGGGTTCTTTAATCAAACGTTTTCAAATGGTTTATAATGATAAATTATGATTGTATTGGTGTTTAATTGATGGTTTATGATGAAAATACTCTATGAACTCATGAATTCTCTCAATTCTTAAATTGTGCCTTTATGTAGTGGGTTTGTTGATCCAGAATGAATGGTGATGGATTAAGCCTAAATTGATTTAGATTATTGAATTGTATCACTATTCATGCCTAATTGTAGTAGTTGAAGGTTTGTTGGTGAGTTGTGATCATGGCCTTGAAAGGGCAAGGGATGACCTAATTTACATGTTGAAATAGAATTGTGCTTGAGCTATTGATCCACATGAAAGGTGGAGGTATTTACTTACTATGTATAATGTGAAGGATTTGCATGTGATTTCAATGATAGAATGATGATCTTGTATATAATGTAATTGTGTTATTGTTGATAGTATATTCTCTCTTAACACTCATGAATGTCGATAATGGAATGAGAAGGGTTCTATAATGTAATGTTGTATATCTTGAATTGGTAGGCTTGTGCATCCTATTTTTGTATAAACGAATTTAAAGTGACTGTGATCTCTTGAATTGGTAGGGTAAGGCATCCTTTTCTTATATTGATGAATGTGATCATGAATTAAGTATCTTGAATTGGTAGGCTGGGGTACCCTTTTCTTGAATAATGAATGTATCTTGACTGAAGTGTTTAAATGAACATGACTTGGTAGATCTAATGTTGGTATCCTTTTCATGAATGAGTGAATGAATGTCTTGGTTTGATAGACCAAATGTTGGTAGCCATTCTATAAATGACTAATGAGGTATTTTAGACTATGTCTTGAACCGGTATACCTAATGATGGTGGCCCTTCATGATGATTCTAGAAACAAATGTGAATTAAAACCTTGAAGCGGTAGAACTAATGGTGGTGGCCCTTTTTCTTGTGTGAAATGATGAACCTAGGAGCGGTAGACCTAATAGTGGTGGCTCTTTCTAGGAAGATCAATGAGCTATCCTTAATATACCTTGAATCAATAGACCTAATAGTGGTGACCTTTCATATGTATGTGCTTTGGGTCGGTAGGCCTAATATTGGTTGCCCTCTTAAGTACACCGTTGTAATGTGATTGAAATACTCTATGGGAATGTAGGCTGAGCATCGAGTGGATATGGTAAAATGGAAACTCTCCCAACATTAGGCTAGGGTTCCAATGAATATCTTCCTAGCCCATAACTATGTGCCCACATAGGATATTAGCCAGTGGATTCAATTTAATCCAAGCTAATATTACCGGTCTTTCACAGGCAAGGAGACCACCTTTTTTCGGTGTGAAGGAAGAACACCGAATTTCATGTCTAGCTTGCATGGTCTATGTCGGTTAAACACTTATTTCCCTCACGTGAGATGTGTACTCTTGTTACTTGATAGGTACTATAAAGTGTGGGTTATATGGGATGCTATCTATACATTGCACGAGTAGGCTTTGAGAGGGTTATATTGTGTTCTCTAAGTCTTAATGACTAAATGTATGAAAGTCCTCTAAATGCATGAATATGTTCTAAATGAACCTAATGAAGAATGTTGACTCTTATATGCTTAAATGTAAATAATGCATGCTATACTTGGATTGTATTATGAGTTACTTCCTTGTTATGGCTTGTTGTATATAAATGTGCCTTGCTTATGGTAACTTCAAAGGAGTACTTAGTGTGAGTAGTAGTATGGTATGCTAATTGCACATTGCACAAGTTTAACTTAGAGTTGTCGTAGGTGATATTCCTTATATGATGATATGACTTGTGTAATGTTCATCTTTTATGTGTGAGTATTGTGAAAATGGAAAGGTTGAAGGGTAAGTTCACTTTTGCTGACCTTAATGTGGTACCTTGGTGTGGATGGTGGTATGGGATGCTATCCATACATTGGACAAGGTATAGCATGAGGGTTACTTGAGGAGAAGGCTTAAGGTGAAGGTAAAGGTTTATATGTTGATTTTGTTCAAATGTGGAAATATGACTTTAATGTTGGTCGTGACTTATATTATGCCTCTTTTACTCATATTCATGAAGTTTTACCAAAATGGCATAAAAGCATGACTTTCAAATCAAATGTCCTTTTTAAGCATGCTTTTGCATGGTTATCATACTTAGTACTTAATTGTGCTAACCCATTCTTCTTCTATGTTTACTAGAAGTGTAGGTTCCGGCAAGTGATTGCATTCTCTCTTGTGGATCATGGATTAGAGTTCTCAAAGACATTTTAGGTATGTCCTCATAGAACGAGGACAAGTGTTTAGAAGTTTCTTTCCTTTTTCATGTAATAGACTATTTTAGATTTCTATTGTAAAGGGCCGTGCCCCTACATTTTTTCAAGATTGTGTCTAAGATGGCCATGTGAGATATAGACTTTCGCTTGTGTTTAAATGTTTTTGAATGATAGATTGTGTGGTTTTAAATTAAAAGTTTTAATTCCGTACTATTTCTATTACCTATGCAATGAATGAGCTATGAGGCTTGTATAACACCCATTCGGGGTCGAGTACGTCGTGTTGCATCTAGGGGCTAGCCTTGGGTTATGACAGTTTTTTGTAGGCTTCTGTTTGATCTTCTCCAAATAGTAGAGATCAGGGGCAACTTCTACGTCATGTCCAAATATTTCAGTGATATCCTTTGCGAGTACATTCCAACTCATCCATTGTATTAATTCTTGAGATGTAAGCCACTCTGGAGCTTCTCCATTTAGACTTTGACTGAAGAGACGCATAAAAAATGCTTCATTTTTGCGAACTCCCACAAGTTGATCACAATAAGCTTTAAGATGTGCTAGAGGATTCCGGTTATATTAAAAGTGATGAACTTTGGCACTTTGAACCCTTCCGGAAGGTCTAAATCTGGATGAATGCATAAATTTTTGGAGTTCAACCCCACCTCTTTTTAAGAATAATCAAGTTTTTTTTATCACTTTCGCAATCTCTTCCTTCATGATCTGCTTAGTCTTTTCCTCTTTGGTCCTTCACTCCTTCTCCTTCTCTTGGTAGTGATCAAGTTCGAAATAGGCAATACAGTGAGGCAGTGATTTGGTGTGGGCTTGAATATTCAAAGTGACTTTTGGAGGTAATGGTGGAACATTAAGTGGATTTTGAGTGTCTTGAGCAGGGGTTTGGTATATGAAAGGTGATTTTTGAGGATTGTTGATATTTAGGCTTTGAAAGGAAGGGAATGTTTGTGAGTGGTTAACATTTAGTCTTTGACATGGAGGGAAGGTCTGAGGGTTGGGATTCAGGTTTTGAAGATGGGGTCGTGCTTTGTATGTAGTAGTGGCATAATGGGATTTGAAGTAGTTAAGTCGATGGTAGAGGAATTCTTAATAGGATTAGATGGTGGGTTTAGGACATGTTCTGCGTTTGAATTCAAAGAAGGAAAATAGAGTGGAGGTCTTCCATCTCATGGAGTGTTGACGGCAACAACTGGAATTGGCCAATTATGTTTTTTTCTGGAGCTCAACCCTTAACTCGGCAATCTGTTGCATCAATTATGCATTCAACTCATTTTGTCCAGCATTGGAGGACTGGACTATAGTGACCTCGGCCAGACCAATATCTTCAATATTGTCAACCGTTATCGCTTTTACTTTCAATAGATCTCGGCTAGGGAGGGAATCTGTGGGAGCTTTGGATTGCGTAAAGTATGATTGTTTGACCAACTTATCAACACAAATGCGTTCTACGTACCTATCAATGAAAAATAACTCAAAAGGTAAACGTGTTAGTCTGTGTAGATGATAAATAATATAAAATATCACACACATGATTGCGAACACAGAAGGGTTGCTCCACTTGAAGATAAACTAGCCCACATTTGTAGAGAAATGATTAATAGATATAAATTTGTGTATTTGATTTTGAGCTCAGTGAATAATAGGAAGGTTGACTTGAGTCGAGACAAAGTCGATTTTATTGGCGTACTTCTGGTTTTTGATTGTGAGGTAACTCTAATTTCTTTGTTCTTGTTGGAAAAGATAGAATTTCTAAAAAATGGAGATCGAGCCTTGAAAGGTTACCTACGTATCTCATAGATGAGAATTTAGGTCCTACGTAGTTCGACGACTTGAATCTCTTTTGGTTTGAGAAAGTAATATTTGAAAAATGAAATTTGAAATTTTGTTGGGAAACTAAAGGCTCGAAGAGTATTTGGACACTTTCGACAGTAACTTGATATTTGTGCTTAGGGGTCCTAAAAATAATTGAAGAGGAGTGAGCTGCAATATCTCCAAATAAAACAACATATTCTCACAAGTAGTTATAACACATAAACAAATATTGTGTACTTTAAAAGACCCTTTTATGCCAAGGGTAGGCCTAACGATTTGAAAAATGTATACATCATTCGAAACATTCCATTGCCCCCAAAACCCCAATTTATACAAGCCTTATGAATAAAACTAAATGGGGATACATAATAGGAAAATGGGATACAAATAATCAGTCCTACGTAGGGGTACATTCCTAAACTATACCTCCATGAAATATCCTTCTTCTTTCTTGATTTCTTATCATCTGTGCGTGCCAATCACTTTTGGGTATTAGCTTGTGAAAATCCTCTTTTGACTGGATTAAGCTATTAAAATAATGTATACATCCTTCAAATTTAACACATAAAAATGAATGTCCATTTAGGCCGTGGGCTGTTTTGGACTCAAGGTGGTCTCTCTAACGGGCCCAACACGCATTGGGTGTTGAGTCATCTTAGTTCAATGTGCTAAAGTTGATTTAGACAAGACCTGGTTACCCGAGTTGGACAAACTACAGGGAGAAGTATAACAAACAACGTTGGATCACCACAAGCTAACTATTTATCACTTTGAAAGAATTCAAAGGTGCATTTATAAGGGGGAGCCGTGGAAAGCCACGCAACAACCTTTTTTTCCTAATGCAAACTATTTGCTGTTTGACAGAATCGATGCCATGAATGCCACAATTTATGATATACAAGAACTAAAAAAATTAAGAAATTTAAACAAATAGCCAAATAAGTTAATTTTAAGTTTAGAACCCTTTCAATTCCTTAGCAGAGTCGCCATTTTTTTTATTAAAAAAGATAAATGACGGGTTTTAAGAGTCACTACTTAATTTTTAAAGTGAAAATTAAGAAAACTATTTTTCTTTCAAAAGATTAAAACAGTAAATCCAATGAAAATATATAAAGGGGCTCGGGATTCACATTAACATTATGGAAAGGGTTTTAAAGCGTCCGAAATATCCGCTAACACGTGGTTATCCGATAATTAACTATTTGGCTAGTTATTTTAAAGAAAATAGGATTACTTGATTAAATAAATGAAATAAACAATGAAAACTTAAAATTATTTGTTAGGGGAGATGGAAATATTAAAAATATTATTAAGTAAAATTTTAAAGTAATTTAAATAGGAAAATAAGCATGATTATTTAGTCTTTAGAGAAATCCTGAAGTGAGTATCTTTTGGGGATATCGAATTAGGAACCTTAAAATTGACTAGCAAATAAACAATTAAACAAATACAAAGCATATATAAAATAAAGAGAGAGAGAGAGAGAGAGAGAGAGTTTGGGGCCCAAGTCTGGTTTTCTGTCCGTCTGGGCCAGTACTTGGGCCTAATTTCAGCTTTAGGGTCTTTGACCCATTTCAGCTTTGGGGTCTTTGACCCATTTGTACCTATCCTAGACTAACAATAAGGCCGCCAAAATTGTCGGGCCTTTGGCCTAATTTCCCTATCCTAAGACTATCAAAAATCTACACAAATTTACAGGTCTTTGGCCAAATTTTATTAAAAGAACAAGCTGCTGGAATTTGGGGCTTTAGACCTCAGTTTCATGACTGTATACAGTGTATACATTTATTGTATCACACTGTATACTATTATATATATCAGCTTTGAGACCTGCGAATCACAGTTTTCAGCCTTATTTCAACTTCCAAGGACTTGCTTGTCGGCTCTATTAGTGGTAATTGAGAGTTGACTCGAGAAAGAGAATGCACTTGGGCCTCCTTGGCCTATTTTGAAATGCAAGGATAGGCGAAAAGAGTCCCAAAGAGACTCAGACAAATTCATAACAAGCCAAGATAAAAATAAATTTAATTAGAAAAGGATAACAGACTTTAAATAAGAGCAAAAAAAAAAAAAACAACTATACGCAAATGGAAGAAAGCATTTCACAATTTACTAGTCTTAAGTTAAAACTCAACTTGGAGAAGTTTCCACACAAACTGTAGCTGAAGAATGAGACCAGGACTCAAAACTAAAGACACCATATAAGATACTACATAACAAAATGAAAAAGCCTGGACATAAAGCTATTGCTTTAACACTTAAAATCCACAACAACACATATATCCTCCAACCAATTCAACAAATAAAATGCCTGTTAATAAGCAGTACCGACAGTTAAGAGAAAAAATAAAACATTCGAATTCATTCACATCATATGGAATGCCACGATTGAACGAAGACAAACTTTGAAAACAAAACTCTGCTTAAACTGGATATGCTATATCACATACAATAGAGAAAAGAACACACAATGAGAAACTTTCATCCAGAAATCGAACATTTGAACAATGATAAGAAACAAAATTGAAGCAAAATGAGGGAACAAGGAGATCACTTACAAAGGGGAATGGGGTATTTTGACATTAAAGATATAAATTAAGGGTTAAAACCAAGGAGACATGCGCATTAAATTGATCAAGCGAGAATAGAGACTGGACTCCACAATAAGTTTGACCCGGCTAAGAAACCACCGCAACGAAATCGAAATGGCAAAGAAAACAATCCAAACAAAAGTAAAGAGATGGAACGACAATATATAGATCCAGCATATTCGAAAGCGCAATTAAATGAATTAAAGACCATCTTAAGCAAACCAACATAGATTCAACTCACTTACAAAATGAAATTAAGCCATATCGAAACTAAGAAACGACTTTAGAAAAGCCATTCATTGCATCATTTACAAATCTCATAACACTCTTAACTCAAAAATGAGCAAAGAAAAGCTAACGCGTAAAGAAAATCATTTTACCTCTTTCGCAGCAGCGAGCTGGGACAACGAGTTGCTGGAGACTTCCACCACCACCAATGGATTCCAATGGACCGGGAGTATGAAAAATGAGATAAAAGAGTGAAACTCGGACTCAAAACTAGTTGGCTTCTCTGTATTTGTAGGTATTTTTATAGCTATTGCTTGCTATGTTGCTCTTTGTATATTGGCTAGAAAAAGGCCAACCCTTTGACTTGGATTGATGAAAGAAATTCGAGGCAAATGAAATTGACAAATCCAATTTTGACCGACCATATCTTCATCTTTTAGGGAAGGGATTTGGGTACAGACTTTAGGAATTATGGCCAAACCCGAAAATGGGTTGCCTATATATCTCAAGCTATATGAGAATTCAGGCCACTTGTAGTTCGATGCGCTTGATTTAAAGCACGATTTTGAAAGAATTCAAAAGTCATCCTGATATTGAATTATAAAGAAATCAAGATGCTCGCGAATAAGATTTAAGAGAGAATGTTGGAATACAATTGATTTTTCAACATTGATCCCATCTACATATCCCTCAACTTAGGGAGTCAGGATGCTTGTAGTTTAACTCGATCGGTTGAAAAGGAAATCTATTATGCTAGATAACCTTTGGTTCTAGAAGAGTGAAAAATAAGTCGAGTATGAAAAGAAGGCTTGCAACATCTTAGCCATGAATGTGGAGCTCTTCACATCCATAAGTAAGAACTTACACTGACATAATTTTCAAAGATATTGGTGTATTGTCACTTAGACTAGAAAGTTGCCTCCGATGAAAACCAAAATTTTTTCGGATGCGAAACTGAAATCGATAAGCCTAAAGAAAAACCCACATGCCTTCTGATAGGGGTGTGGTTTGATTGTGGTGGAATTCTCTCCTCAGCTCGCGCCATGAGAGTTTGATACCCCTCTTCGGACAATGTCCCAGTTTGCTGCTAAGAAAAAGTTCCACGTTTTGCTGCATCCTTGTTGATGACATCCGCACCTATGGTTGAGAATTCATCCTCTTGGATTCTCTCGATAAAGACTGAAATAAACTTGTTAGTCTAAACTGTAATTGGAAAAGTGATAGCATCTCTTACGATACTTTTCAGTTATTTTCTTGCATGTTTCTGTGGTTATGTCATTGTATTGGTGTTATAAAATCACTCTTGCTTTGAAAGATGTCATATAGGTATGTTCAGTATATGTATGCACACTCAAATTAAATAAATAGTGGACATAGTGCCGCTTTAGCTAGCCGCTTGAGTAAAAAATAAAGAAATATCATTCATATAATAAAAGAGTATATCTTAAGGGATAAGCATAAACATCTTTTTCAACTAGATGAGAAAATAAAGAAGTATTGAGGGTAAAAAATAATGAATACCGCTTTCGAACACCGTATGTCCATTACAACTTATGATTTGCTGAGGATTTGGAAATGTCATTTCTTGTTTTGTGCATGACAAACTTTGATGATCTATGCAATGAGCCAGATGGCTTGATACTGATCCAACTGTAACGAAGTGGATGCTCGATAATAGTCCAACCGTAACGAGGTGAAAACTAGATAATATTCCAACTGTAATGAGGTGGAGGCTCGATAATTTTCCAACTGTAATGGGGTGGATGACTCGATAATATTCCAATTGTAACTAGGTGGATGACTCAATAATATTCCAATTCTACCGAGGTGGATGTGTTGATAATATTCCAACTATAACGTGGTGGATGACTCAATAATATTTGAATTGTAATGAGGTGGAAGGCTCGATAATATTCCAATTGTAACAAGGTGGGTGGCTCAATGATATTCCAAATGTAACAAGGTGGATGACTCGATAATATTCCAACTGTAATGAGGTGTATGGCCAGATAATATTCCAACCGTAACGAGGTGGATGGCTCGATAATATTCCTACTATAACGAGGTGGATGGCTCAATAATATTCCAACTATAATGAGGTGGATGGCTCAATAACATACCAATTGTAACGAGGTGGATGACTCGATAATATTCCAACTATAACTAGGTGGGTGGCTCGATAATATTCCAACTGTAACGAGGTGGATGACTCGATAATATTCCAACTGTAATGAGGTGGATGACTCGATAATATTCTAACTGTAATGAGGTGGGTGGCTCGATATTATTCCAACTGTAACGAGGTGGATGGCTTGATAATATTCCAATTGTAAAGAGGTGGATGACTCGATAATATTCCAACTGTAATCAGGTGGAGGCTCGATAATATTTCAACTGTAACGCAGTGGATGACTCGGTAGTATTCCAATTGTAATAAGGTGGATTGTTCGATAATATTCCAATATAGTTCAAAATAGGAACTTGAAATAGACAAACAAATATACGAACCACTTGTGGGGTGGATCGCCCAACAAAACTATATACTAAAGTCTTTGATCAGCCAATCAAAACACATAATATGTGATGGATACCCAACAAATTTTGAAATCTTGACCCTAACATTGTCAAGAAACACGTATGCCTAAATTGCTATGTGACAATCATGTTATAAAAAACTATATCGACGTATATGCATGTCGCAACTACGACTCTCTCTTTAATAAAAAATATCGATGTGAATGATTTAATTTTTTCACATGAAGATTAAAGTCACTCTCGTCTTCCTTGACAAACTCAACAAAATTTTAGTTTGTTGCTGACATCTTCAATCTTTATCGAAAATTTGTAATGATTTGATAACTTTGATTGCCATGAGGATATTTCAATCTCCAACATCTTTTCTGATATGATGGACTTGGTGATTTTCCCTTGCAACACTTCTAAGATAGTGTCACTTTTGATCATCTTCAGATTTGATGTCGATTTCACAGATGATCCTGACTTTACCAATAAAATCGCCTACAAAGCTTGACACCAAACATTAGTATCAACGATGAATTGAAGAATAAAATTAAAGATAAAGCTCTAGATTAAGTCAACTGGCTTATCAAGATTAGGCTGTGGTGAGCCTAATGGTGACTTTGATTGTGACTCGCCACTAACGATCACCCAACACCTTGTTTCTAATACTTTGAAAGAATCTATTAGCGTTTGTCATCAATATTCCTGCAAAATAAAAAGAAACTGTTTATAAATCACTTGAGGCAACATAATGAAATGAAGATAAAGTGAGATGAAAGTTCTTCTAAGTTCTGTTGATGAGGCCACGATGAGTGTAAATGACGCCTTTTGTCACACTTGACAACTTTATATTGCCATTTTTGTGACTTCGATGTTCCTGCATCCAAAGAAAAATTCATAGTTTGAAAGAATGATTTGTGTTGGTCTTGTCTTCATGCAGTTGGCTTACACACTCATCCGTCCTTTGTAAGATGGTCTTGATGGAATTTTTGAGGACCTTCCTCAAAAATTCTGTCACGGTCTAAAATATAGAAAACTCTTGTAACTTGGTTTGTTAACCCAAGGTTGATCACTCCTCAAAATCCTGTCTCAATTTGCTTCAATTATCACAAGTATAAGTCTATCAACAAATGAAATTTTTGTGGAAATTTTGAGATGATCTCAAAAATTCTGTCCCAGTTTCATATTCCAACTTGATTCTCTAGAAAAAGTCATCTTGTGGAATTTTGAGATCCACTAATAAACCCACTCAATTGCATTTTGGTCTTCAGTCTTGACTTTTTGAAGAAGTCAATCATTAAATGAATTTTTGAGATCCTCTCAAAATTCTGTCCTAGTTTCCATTACAAAAGAAATGAAAATCTTACGGGAAATATGACTGAGCCGTTGTGGCGTCTACACATCTAGTTGAGGCAGGAATCAGGTCAAACATAGTTCCCCTTTTCGAGAATTAATAAAAATGGGAAATTTTAACAAGGAAATGATCGAGGCAGACATTGGCCTCCTACGTATCTCATTCTTGATAATTCAGGTCGAACGTAGTTCAAGCAGAAAGGAAACATTGAAAATGTATGAAAGGGTGATCGAAGCCGACATAGTCTACCTACGTAACTCATTCTTGAGAATTCAGGTCATATGTAGTTCATTACAAGTAAATGAAGGAGATTAATTGTGCATTTTCAAAGGAAAGATAACAATGACTTCATATGCAGAACTCTGGCCAATGTTGGGCATATTTCTTTTCAATCGAATATGTTCAAACGACTCTATTCAGAAATGTCTTGCACTCACTCTGAAGTAGGGGTGTACAAGTCAAACCGAACCGACGAACCAAATCAAACCAAAAAAAAATCTGAGCTTTGGTTTGGTTAGTTTGGCGGTTGAAAAGAAAAACCAACCACTCTTCGTTTGGTTTGGTATTAAATGAAAAAAAGTCAAACCGAACCCAAACCAAACCGACATAATAAATATATATATATAATTTTATTTTATTTATAGATAAAAAGTATTATTTATAATCTACTTTGTTAATATATTTTTAGTTAGTTTATAGTTTTCAGTGTTTATATAATGTATTTCAAATTTGGGCTTGTAAAATTTTGTAAATAATATAATTTTATTTTATTTATAGATAAAAATATTATTTATAATCTACTTTTTTAATATATTTTTAGTTAGTTTATAGCTTCCAATGTTTATATATTTTATATCAAATTTGGGCTTGTAAAATTTTGTAAATATTATATATATAATTTTATTTTATTTATAGATA
Organism: Solanum bulbocastanum; assembly: GCA_037074985.1. Lineage (NCBI taxonomy): Eukaryota > Viridiplantae > Streptophyta > Magnoliopsida > Solanales > Solanaceae > Solanum > Solanum bulbocastanum. Next base: position 34,009,877 of record CM073601.1, read on the forward strand.
AAAAAATATTACTTATAATCTACTTTGTTAATATATTTTTAGTTAGTTTATAGTTTTCAATGTTTATATATTTTATTTCAAATTTGGGCTTGTAAAATTTTGTAAATGTTATATATATCATTTTATTTTATTTATAGATAAATATATTACTTATAATCTACTTTGTTAATATATTTTTAGTTAGTTTATAACTTTCAATGTTTATATATTTTATTTCAAATTTGGGCTTGTAAAATTTTGTAAATATTATATATATAATTTTATTTTATCTATAGATAAAATATATTATTTATAATCTACTTTGTTAATATATTTTTAGTTAGTTTATAGTTTTTAATGTTTATATATATTTTATTTCAAATTTGGGCTTGTAAAATTTTGTAAATATTATATATATATATATATATATATATATATATATATATATATATATATATATAAATATTACTTATAATCTACTTTGTTAATATACTTTTAGTTAGTTTATAGTTTTCAATGTTTATATGTTTTATTTCAAATTTGGGCTTGCAAAATTTGTAAATATTTTATTTGTATTAATATCCGAAGTTACAATTATATTGTTATAGTTTTTCAAATTCGAAGTTTACAATTTGCTTTGTAAATATTTCATTTTGGATTCAGTTTGACTGTATCCTTTAATCTTATTAATTTAACATAATGAACGTTGCTATTTCAAAAAAATATATTTGGTACTCATGTGAATTTTACAGTCTTTACGAAAATTTCTATTTATTTAACATTTCTTAAGTTTAGCCTGTCACACAGGTAGGTGAAAATATATTTGATCTCTTTTTCAAACATCGTTAAGTTGTCAAAAATCGAAAAAACCCAAAAAACCCAAAAGAACCGACTAAAACAAAAACCAAAAAAACCAACTTTGCATGGTTTGATTTGGTATTTAGATTTAATAAACCGACATAATTGGTTTAGCTTTTTTTTAATGAAAAACCAAACCAAACCGACCTATGTACACCTCTACTCATAAGCTTTCAATATGTTATCTGTTGAGGTGGTTTCCCCAATATTGATCAAATTGTTGTTGATCATGTTTTGAATCTTGTGCTTTAGGGTTGAACAATTTTTTGTGTCGTGTCCAACAACCCCTGAATGATAAGAACATCCGTGGTCAGCCCTGTAAAATTTCCCCAAAGGATTGGCTGGTCTTCCTTCTATAGGATGGAGCATAACCATCGCTTTCAACCCTTTGTAAAGTTGAGTTTGAGATTTCCTTAGTGGTGTAAATACCTTAGGAGCTTTCCTAAAGTTTGGATAAGGGAATTTTTTTCGATTGACATTGCGGTTTTTGATATTTTCTTTGTGGAGCCGACTGTATATGGGTAGATGTCACCACAAATACCTCTTCTACTTTTCTCTTTGACATATCCATAGCACTTATTCTAGTAGCTTTGTCATTAGCTTGCAATGCAATAAAGTTTTTGACCTTTCCAGTCTTGAAGCCATCTTCCAAAGCTTTACCCATCTTAACGATCTCAACAAATTTTTGTCCCATCATGCACAACATTCTTTCATAGTACTTAGGATTTTGAGTTCGAATAAACATTTTAGTGATTTCATGTTCATACATAGGAGGTTGAAATCTTCCAAGATTTTTTTTCCGACGAAGAGTGTACTGTCGATAGTTTTCTGTAGACTTCTGTTTGACCTTCTCTAAATAGTAGCGATCAGGGGCAACTCCTACGTTATGTCCTAATCTTTCAGTGAAATCCTTTGCGAGTGCATTCCAACTCGTCCATTATTTTAATTCTTGTGATGTAAGCCACTCCAAAGCTTTTCTATTTAGACTTCGACTGAAGAGACGCATCAACAATGCTTCATTTTTTTCAATTCCCATGAGTTGATCTCAATAAGCTTTAAGATGTTCTAGAGGATTCCAGTTCCATTAAAAGTGACAAACTTTGGCAGTTTGAACCATTTCGGAAGGTCTAAATCCAGATGAATGCATAAATTTTCGTAGTTCAGTCCCACCTCTTTTTAATAGTAATCAAGTTCTTTTATCACTTTCGCAATCTCTTCCTTCATGATCTGCTTAGTCTTTTCCTCTTTGGTCCTCCACTACTTCTCCTTCTCTTGGTAGTGGTGATGTTCATAATAGGTACTATAGTGAGGGTGTGATTCGGTGTGGGCTAGAATATTAAAAGTGACTTTTGGAGGTAAGGGTGGAACATTAAGTGGATTTTGAGTTTGTTGAGCAGGTGTTTGGTACATGAAAGGTGATGTTTGAGGATTGTTGACATTTAGGCTTTGAAAGGAAGGGAATGTTTGAGAGTTGTTAGCATTTAGGCTTTGACATGGAGGGAAGGTTTGAGGGTTGGGATTCAGTTGAAGATGGGGTGGTGCTTGGTATGAAGTAGTTGCATGATGAGGATTTGGAGTAGTTAAGTGATGGTAGAGGGCTTCTGAATAGGATTGGATGGTGGGTTCAGGACATGTTCTGCATTTGAATTCAAAGGAGGAAAGTAGAGTGGAGGCATTCCATCTACTGGAGTGTTGACGGTGACAACAAAAATTGGCCAATCTTGCTTTTTCTGGAGTTCAACCCTTAACTCAGCAATGAATTGCATCATTTGTGCATTTAACTAATTTTGTTCAGCACTTGAGGACTGGACTATAGCTATATCGGTCAGACCAATATCTTCACTATTGTCAACCATTATCGATTTTCCTTTCAATAGATCTCGGCTAGGGAGGGAATCTGTGGGAGCTTTGGATTGCATAAAGTATGATTGTTTGACCAACTTATCAACACAAATAAGTTCTACGTACCTGTCAAAGAAAAATAACTCAAAAGGTAAACATGTTAGTTTGTGTAGATGATAAATAATACAAAATATCACACACATGATTGCGAACACATAAGGATTGCTCCACTTGAAGATAACTAGCCCACATATGTAGAGAAATGACTAAATAGATAGAAATTTGTCCATTTGATTTTGAGCTCAGTGAATAATAGGAAGGTTGACTTGAGTCGAGACAAAGTTGATTGTATTGTCGTACTTCTGGTTTTCGATTGAGATGTAAATCTAATTTCTTTGTTCTTGTTGGAAAAGATAGAATTTCTAAAAAATAGAGACCAAGCCTTGAAAGGTTGCCTATGTATCTCACTGATTAGAATTCAGGTCCTACGTAGTTCAACAACTTGAATCTCTTTTGGTTTGAGAAAGTAATATTTGAAAAATGAAATTCGAATTTTGTTGGGAAACTAAAGACTGGAAGAGTATTTGGACGCACTTTTGACAGTAACTTGATATTTATGCTTAGGGGTTCTAATATCAATTTGAAGAGGAGTGAGCTATAATATCTCCAAATAAATAAACATATTCACACAAGTAGTTATAACACATAAACAAATATTGCGCGGTTTAAATAGATATGTGACTCTTTTATGCCTAGGGTAGGCCTAACGATTTGAAAAATGTATACGTCATTCAAAACATTCCATTGCCCCCAAAAACCGAATTTATACAAGCTTTATGAATAAAACTAAATGGGGATAAATAATAGGAAAATGGGATACAAATAATCAGTTCCACACAGGGGTACAACGCTTAACTATACCTCCATGAAATGTCCTTCTTTCTTGATTTCTTATCATCTCCAAGTGCCAATCACTTTTGTGTAGTAGCTTGGGAAAATCCTCTTTCGATTGGATTAAGCTATTAAAATCTAATCCCACCACTAAATTTTCAAATAACGTATACATCCTTCAAATTTAACACATAAACATGAACGTCCATTTAGGCCGTGAGCCGTTTTGGACATAAGGAAGTCTCTCTAATGGGCCCAACACACCTTGGGTGTTGAGTCATCTTAGTTCAATGCTCTAAAGGGATTTGACTTTGCTCTACGCTAGTTGACTAAGAGTTGGTTTAGACAAGACCTGGTTAACTGAGTCGGACAAACTACGGGGTGAAGTATAACAACCACAAGCCAACTATTCGTTTATCACTTCAAAAGAATTCGAAGGTGCTTTTCTGAAGGACAACCATGGAAAGACACGTAACCGCCTTTTTTCCTTATGGAAACTGTTTGCCATTCTACGGAATCGATGCCATGAATGCCATAACTTATAATATACAAGAACTGAAACAATTAAGAAATTTAAACTAATAGCCAAATAAGTTAATTTTAAGGTTAGAACCTTCCTAATTCCCCAGCAGAGCCGTCATTCTGTTTTATTAAAAAAGAGAAACGACAGGTTTTAAGAGTCGCCACTTAATTTTTAAAGTGAAAATTAAGAAAACTATTTTTCTTTTAAAATATTAAAGAAATAAATCTAATGAAAATATTTAAAGGGGTTCAGGTTCACATTAACATTTCGGGAAGGGTTTGAAAGCGCCCAAAATGTCCCCTAACTTGCGGTTATCTAGCAATTAACTATTTGGCTAGTTATTTTAAAGAAAATAGGCATACTTGATTAAATAGATAAAATAAAAAATTAAGACTTAAAATTATTTTTTAGGGGAGATGGAAATATTAAAAATATTATTAAGTAAAATTTTAAAGTAATTTAAATAGGAAAATATGCATGACTATTTAGTCTTTAGTAAATCCCGAAGTGACTATATTTTGGGGACATCGAATTAGGAACCTTAAAATTGACTAACAAATAAATAATTAAACAAATACGAGGCATATATAAAATAAAGAGGAGAGAGTTTGGGGCCCAAGTCTGGTTTTTTGTCTGTCTAGGCCAGTACTTCGGCCTAATTTCAGCTTAGGGGCCTTTGACCCATTTGTACCTATCCTAGACTAACAATAAGGCCGCCAAAATTGTCGGGCCTTTGGCCCAATTTCCCTGTCCTAAAACTATAAAAAATCTACATAAATACATGGGTCTTTTGCCCAATTTCAGCAAAAGAATAAGCTGCTGCAATTTGAGGCTTTTGGCCTCATTTTCGTGACCGTATACAGTGTATACAATTGTTGTATCACACTATAAACCATTGCATATATCAGCTTTGAGACCTGCAAATTACGATTTTTCAGCCTTGTTTCAGCTTCCAAGGACCCGTTTGTCGGCTCCATTGCTGGTAATTGAGGGTTGACTTGAGAAAAAGAATGCACTTGGGCCTCCATAGCCCATTTTGAAATGCAAGGATAGGCGAAAAGAGTCCCTAAGAGACTCAGACAGATTTATAGCAAGCCAAGATAAAAATAAAAATAATTAGCAAAGGAGACCTAACTTTAAATAAGAACAAAAAAAAAACAATCAACTATACGTAAATGGAAGAAAGCATATGACAATTTACTAGTCTTAAGATAAAACTCAAGTTGGAGAAGTTTCCACACAAATTGTAGTTGAAGAATGAAACCAGGACTCAAAACTAAAGACACCATATAAGATACTACAAAACAAAATGAAAAAGCCTTGACATAAAGGTATTGCTTTAACACTTAAAATCGACAACAACACATATATCCTCCAACCAATTCAACAAATAAAATGCCATTTAATAAGTAGTATCGACAGTTAAGAGAAAAAATAAAACATTTGATTCATTCACATCATATGGAACACCACAATTGGACGAGACAAACTTTGAAATCAAAACTCTACTTAAACTGGATATGGTATATCACATACAATAGATAAAATAACACACAATGGGAAACTTCCATCCAGAAATCGAACAATTGAACCATGATAAGAAACAAAATCGAAGCAAAATGAGGGAACAAGGTGATCACTTACAAAGGGGAGCATGATATTTTGACATTAAAGATATAAATTAAGGGTTAAAACCAAGGAGACACGCACATTAAATTGATTAAGTGAGAATAGAGACTAGACTCCACAAGAAGTCTGATCCGGCTAAGAAACCACCGCAACGAAATTGAAAAGGCAAAGAAAAACATCCAAACACAGGTGAAGAGATGGAACAAAAATATACAGAGCCAAGATATTGGAAAGCAAGATTGAATGAATTAAAGACCATCTTAAGCAAACCAGCATAGATTCAACTCACTTACGAATAAAAATTAAGCCATATCGAAACTAAGAAGCGACTTTAGAAAAGTAGTTCACTGCCTCATTTACAAATCTCATAACACTCTTAATTCTAAAATTAGCAAAGAAAAGCTAATGTGTAAAAAAATCATTTTACCTCTGTCGTAGCAGCGAGCTGGGACAACGAGTTGCCGGAGACTTCCACCACCACCAACGGATTCCAGTGGACCAAAAGGATGAAAAATGAGATAAAAGAGTGAAAATCGAACTCGAAACTAGTTGGCTTCTCTATATTTTGTCGGTGTTTTTATAAGTATTTCTTGCTATGTTGCTCTCTGTCAGTTAGAAAAAGTTCAACCCTTTCAATGAGGAAGAAGGGGCTTTTATAGAGGGAATTTTAGACTGGAGAATAAGGGAAAACAGATGAGAGAATTGGGGTCTATCTGAAATTCGAAATTTAAAATAGATAAGGTTGCCAACGGATTCTCATACAATTACTAACGGAAAAACGATAAGGGCCACTTGATTTAGAGAGAAAGGATGAATGATCTACAAGATTGTAACACCTGGAAGATTCTTTGTACGGAGAGGAACACACTGCATCAAGAATGGGCTCGGGTTCGCATTCATGTTCGCTGGGCTCCTGCTCGAGACTCACTGCTGAATTTCGTTCTGGGTTTAGTGATTTGGGTCGCTGGAATTTCTGGAGAAGAAGAAAATGTACAGAGGGTCGAGATTTGCTGTTGTTGTCGGTTGCTGGTGCTGTTTTTGACTTAGGTATCTTTGGAGTGGGTTGCATTTGTATTGAATTTGGGCTTGGGTGGATGCAATTGTAATTAAGAATAATGGTCTGCTAGTTGTATTGAAATGTTAGGCTGAAATGGGTTTAAATGATTTTAAAATATGGGTTAGAGAAATAAGTTGTAATTTTAATCGAATTGAGTGGTCAATTGCATTACGAATTTTGCCAATGAATTAGGAATGTAGCCAAATTGAATTTATTTAGTAAATTTGGCTAGTGATTAAATAAGACAAATTAATATAAATTAATTAATGAGTTTCTTAATTTTAACGAAATAAAATAATTGATTTAATTTTAAACTAATTAATTCAAAATTGTAAACTGTTATATAATTAAACTAATTAGTAAAATATTTAAACAAAACAAAATCTTTTTTAGATGATTTTCGAATATTTATAAAATGTACTAACTATATATATAAAAAACTATTTATTATTTAAAAATTATAAAAACGACTAAACTTACTTTAAAATAACTTAAAAAATATTTTGAATGTTGTAAAACTAATTATTTCAAATCGTTCGAAATTGAAAAAACTCGATAATTAATATATATATTGTAGAGGTCCAAAATTGTGTGTTATCACTATGTATCTAGCTCGAGAGAGTGGATGTGGTGAGGTTGTGCATTGAGGTTCAAAAGGACTCAGTGAAAACAAGGTAATTGTTCGAGAGAAAAATGTCTTACCTAAAGTCCACCCTACCCATGAAAAGTTAGCATTTTTAGGTAAGTGATTTGAACCCATTGAGTTGAACTTAGTAGTTGGCTAGTCAAACCCCCAAGATTCTCTCCCTTATTTGGTTATCCTAATTGATTGTTGCAGTGGTTGTGTAGTATAAAGACCACTCACTTTGGAATTTATGGTTACTCCTCCAATTTGGTCCATAGTTTTCGAAAACTTTTATGCCTTCAGCTGCTAAAGTCACCGTTATGCTTCATATTTGAATTCAAAATAGAACTACTCTCTGTCAGATCGACCCCAACTCTTTTCTTGGGTTTATACAGCTTAACGATCATCTATACCTAGTATCGAATGAGGTGTAGTTGATATGTTAAAAAAAATTGCGCCGCTGTCGGGGATCAGTGTTGTTTAGAATTCCTTTGTCAAAGTTTAATTTGTAGCTGAATCAATTTAGGTTGTATTATGTTTGTTTTGGTTGTGCTGAGTAGAAGAGAAAATGAGTGAGATAGAGATGAATGGTAGCCAAGTGGGTCACCGAGATGATATTGATGATGTTAATAGTGTGCACAACCCAATCCAATTGGGTGGAACTAGTGTAATTTGCTTACCTTTAGCAGAAAAGGATGCTATATTTGATGTTAAGAGCACAACTCACCATCTCCTTCAAATGAACGGACTCTACAGAGGGTTGACTCATGAAGACCCACATGAGCATGTGCAAAATTTTATAGATGTTTGCAGCTTGTTTTCACTTAAGAATATGTCTCAAGAATTAATACGACTCGTGTTATTTCCACTATCTCTGATGGGGGAAGCTAGCAAGTGGTTGGTTGAGTTACCAAAGAATTCTATCACATTGTGGGATAAGCTTTCCATGACATTCAATGCGAGGTTCTTTCCCTCCATCGAGGATGATGAAACTCAGAGATAACATTCAAGGTTTCAAGAGATTAGAGGGTGAACCCATCCATGAAACGTGGTTGAGGTTTAAGAAACTCCTACTTTAATGCCCGAATCATGGACTGCCAAACATTGTGTTGCACCAATACTTTTGCCGAAGTCTTGATTTGGTAAATAAAAGAGTGGCTGATCAATTTGTTCGAGGTGGAATAATGTCGCAATCGTTTGAGATGGATTCATTTCTTCTTGATGACATGATGAAAATAAATCAAGCTTGGTACACTCAAGAAGATCGAGTTTTGCCTTTTTGCTTTAGAATGACTCAAGAACAACTTTACAAGGAAAGAGAAAGGGATGAAAACATCAAGAAAATGCTATCCCAAATGGAGCTCTTACAAACACAAGTGTTAGAGAATGCGAAAAATCCCAAAGGAGAAAGGGGAGTTTTTAGAGTTGAGGAGGGTTCTTCCTTGAGCCATTCAAAATTCGGGGTATAATCAAGGTTGGAAGTATAATAGATATGAGGAGGGTTTCCACTCTCGCTATTTACAGCAGGGTAGGAATCAAGGTTGGAACTCTCACAAAGAAGAAGAGCAAATAAAACACTATCAAGAATGGGATGAGCAAAGTGATCCTTGTAGAAGAGAGAATGATCATGAAGAAGACCACACTGAATCGAGTGAGAGCCCAAAGTCAAAGGGGGTGCAAATAGTCTTCGAGTGGATGACTTGCTGTCTTATATCCTTGACAAAGTTGAGGGTTCTAATGATTTGCTAAAGGGGATGAAAGTCGATTTCTCATCATTAAACAATAGAGTGAACTCTAATGCTGATGCAATAAAGATACTTGAGGGTCAGTTGAGTCTACTTTCAGCTCAATTGGAACAAAAAATGATGGGGGACGGTGAAGCCATACACATAACAACTGTGGGGAAGGATGGTGATAAAGGTCTGGCTGTGGTTACACGTAGTGGGAAAGTAGTGGTAGTTGATATGAATGGTAATGATGAAGCACAAATTCGTGAAGACAACAAAGGTATTGAGGAAGAAAAGATACCTATCCAACAAAGCGTTGCCAAAGAGCTACAAACAGATGCATCAAAAAACACTCCAATGTCAAAAGTGGTGAAACCTCTTCCTAAAATAACTCCTCCATTTCCCCAACGTCTCAAGAAGAAAAATGAGGATGAAAAGTTCAAGAAGTTCTTAGCGTGTTCAAGACATTATCAATTAATCTCCCTCTAGTGGAGGCATTTTTGGAGATGCCAGGTTATGCCAAGTTTATGAAAGAGTTAGTCACAAAGAAAAAAAGCTTGGACTCTGAAACAATTGAAGTCTCTCATAGTTGTAGTGCAATTATGATTGATGAGACGATAAAAACTAAGGAAGATCCCGGAGCCTTCACTATTCCCTGTACAATCGGTATGCTTTAATTTGCCAAAGCCCTATGTGATTTAGGAGAAAGTATAAACCTAATGCCATATGCGATCTATAAGAAGCTTGGGTTGGGTGAACCAAAGTCCACAACAATGAGGCTTTTGATGGCAGACTAATCTATCAAGCATCCCATGGGAATACTCTATGATATCTTGGTAAAGATTGACCGATTCATTTTTTTCAACTGATTTTGTCATCCTTGATTGCGATATTGATGCAGAAATTCCAATTATTTTGGGAAGACCTTTCTTGGCAACCGGGAGAGCGTTAGTAGATGTTGAAAGTGGAGAGTTGAAGTTTCGAGTAAATGAAGATGAAGTAACCTTTAATGTATGTAAGTATATGAAACACTCAAGTGATATTCATGTGGTTTCGACAATTGATGTAATTGATGAAGTTGTGGCTAGTGTTAGCCATTTGATGTGCATGAGTGAGTCACTAGAAGCGGTACTTGCAAACTATGGTGAGTCTGAAATGTAAGGTTACGATGAGGTAGTAGCCGCCCTTTCCGGTATGGGGGAATATTCAAAGACTCCATTAAAGATGGATATTGATCTAAAGAATCGTAAGAATCCTTCCGCAAAGCCATCAACGGAGGAGCCACCAAAGCTTGAGTTAAAAGTGCTCCCCTTCCATCTTCGATATGCATTCTTGGGGGAAAATAACACCTTGCCCGTAATTATTGCAGCCGACTTGCTTGAATGGCAAGTGAAGTTGTTCCTTGAAGTGTTGAGAAGATACATCAAAGCCATTGAATGGACTATCACTGATATTGTGGGCATTCCACTCGGCATTTTCACTCACAAAGTTTGTCTTGATAACGAGTGTAAGACGAGTGTTGAGCATCAAATGAGATTGAACCCACCGATGCCAGAGGTGGTGAAAAAGGAGATAATTAATTGGTTGGATGCAGGGGTGATTTACCCTAATGCGGATAGTAAGTGGGTAAGTCCAGTCAATGTGTACCAAAAAGGGAGGCATCACGATGGTCCCAAATGAAAAGGGAGAGCTTGTTTCTATGAGACCGGTAACCGGATGGCTAGTATGCATGGATTACCGAAAATTGAAGTCATGGACCGAAAAAGATCACTTCCCCATGCCCTTTATAGATCAAATGCTTGATTGACTTTTAGAAAGAGGATGTTATTGCTTCTTGGATAGGTGCTCCGGAGATTTAAATCTCTATTGCTCCAAAAGACCAAGAGAAAACCATTTTCAGTTGTCCGTATGGGACTTTCGCTTTCAAAAGAATGTCGTTCGTATTGTGTAATGCTCCAACAAAATTTCAACGTTGCATGCTAACTATTTTCGCTAATATGGTAGAAGATTCAATGGAAGTCTTCATGGATGACTTCTCAGTTATGGGTGGTACTTTCGAAGCATGCTTGGCATATTTGGGGTAGGCCCTTCAGAGATGTGTTGAAACAAATTTGGTCCTAAATTGAGAGAAATGTCACTTCATGGTTAGGGAAGGCATAGTTCTTGCTCACAAAGTATCACAAAAAGGGCTGGAACTTGATAAAGCAAAAATCGAAGTCATAGAGAAGTTACCACCACCAATCTCGGTGAAAGGCATTCGAAGTTTCTTAGGGCATGCTGGTTTTTACTAGAGGTTCATCAAAGATTTTTCAAAATTGCACATCCTTTGTGCAAACTTTTGGAGAAGGAAGTAAAATTCAATTTTGATGATGATTGCATTATAGCTTTTCAATGTTTGAAACAAAAATTGATTTCCACTCCAGTTATCAGTAATCTCAATTGGTCATCACCTTTAGAAGTGATGTGTGATGCAAGCGGTATGACACTAGGTGTTGGGGCAAAACGCTATAAGCTATTCCACCCCATTTACTATGCAAGCAAAACACTGAATGGTGTTCAACATAACTATATAGTTACGGAGAAAAAATTACTCATGGTGGTTTATCCATTTGAGAAGTTTCGAGCATACTTGCTAGGTACCAAAGTGGTTATTCATACAGATCACGCTGCTCTGTGGTATTTGATGGCAAAGAAATATGCCAAGCTAAGATTAATAAGGTGGGTGCTGCTGTTGCAAGAATTTGACTTTGAAGTCAAATACAAAAGAGGTTGTGAAAATCAGGTGGATGACCACCTATCAAGGTTAGAAGGGAAGAAGAATGAAAAGCTAGAGGTAGACATAAATGTTGCCTTTCCCGATGAACAAACATTTACGGTAACTCTATAACAAACTCCTTGGTATGCTAATTTTCCTAACTATGTAGTGTGTGGATTTATACAGGAGGAACTGAACTTCTATCAACGAAATTGTTCGATGTCAATAAATACTTTTGGGATGAACCATTCTTATTCCAAGAGTGTGAAGACCATATTATTAGGAAATGCGTACCGGAGGAAGAATTCAACAAAATTCTCCAAGTGTTTCATGCTTCACCAGTTGGTGGTCATCATAGTGGGGTGCGTACAACTGCTAAAATTCTTCAAAGTGGTTACCACTGGCCATATATTTACAAAGATGCTCATGAGTTTGTTAAAAGTGCACTAAATGTCAGAAACAAGGTGGAGTATCCAAAAGACATGAGCTGCCCCTCAAGCCTATTCTGGAGGTTGAGTTGTTTGATGTTTGGGGAATATATTTCATGGGTCCAGTTGTGAGTTCGTTTGGTAATAAGTACATTTTGGTGGCAGTACACTATGTTTCTAAATGGGTAGAAGCTGTGGCACTAATAAACAATGAAGGGAGAAGTGTTGTTCAGTTCCTAAAACGCTACATCTTTTTTAGGTTCGGCACTCCTCGGGCTATTATTAGTTATGGTGGATCTCATTTTTGCAGTAGACATTTTGCATCTGCATTGAGAAAATATGGGGCGAGACATAAAGTAGCAACGCCATATCATCCACAAATGAGTGGCCAAATGGAAGTTTCGAATAGAGAGATCAAGAGTATCTTGGCTAAGACTGGAAATGCAAATAGGACTGATTGGTCGAAAGTTAGATGATGCTCTATGGGCTTATCACACCGCCTATAATACACTAATCGACATGTCTCCATATCAGCTAGTTTTTGGGAAATCTTGCCATTTACCGGTTGAACTGGAACAGAAAGAATTATGGGCATTAAAAGCTCTGAATCTGGGCTTGGCAAGGACTTTGAAAGGAAGAGTAGATCAGCTCAATGAATTTGATGAATTCAGGTTTAGGGCATATGAAAGTTTAGCACTCTACAAGGAAAATATGAAGAAGTCGCATGATTATAGAATTCTTAGGAGGGAATTCGAAGTTGGAGATTGGGTGTTGTATAATTCTCAGCTAGGACTCCTTTTGGGAAAGCTCAAATCCAAATGATCAGGCTGATTTAGAGTAACACGGGTGTTCACTAATGGACCCATTGAATTAGAAGGTAAAGAAGGCCTTGCCTTCAAAGTAAATGGGCAACACTTACAATTATATTTTGGAGAATGCCATTAAATTTCTGTAAATGAAGTGGTGTATCTGGAAGATGCTTGAGAGTATTTCCACGTCTTGCCACGACGTTAAATAAGGCACTTATTGGGAGGCAACCCATGTGTTAGTGCTTTGAATAATGTGTGCTAAATGTGCTGGTGTAGGAGATTTTGCGAGGGTAAGAATCCATCGGCGAGTCACAGAGTTAGTTCGGCGATCACGTTGATCGCTTTCTTGGCGTCAACCATGGGCTGAGACATTGGAACATTAGGTGGGATACTTACACCACTTGGCGACTCGCCGAAGTGATTGGGCAACTCGACTTTCACCACCTTTTTGCATTAGCCTTGATAGCTCAAATCTTGGATCATTTGGCAAGGTTTTAATTCCATTAGGCAAATGCGCACCGATGTATTTGGTGGACTCGCTCTCGTCTACCTTTCTGCCCCCACATGGATTGGTTGCGTGCTAGAAATGTCGGTGAGCTCCAGACCATTTGGCGAATCGCCAAATAGTTCGGTGACTCCAACAAGCTTTCCCAAATTGGCGCCTAGTGAAGATTCCTCGTCACCCTACTCTGCTTGTTTAAGTGCCAATAGTTTATCTTTGCTTTTGTTATTATTTGTTCTTTATTCACCTTGGGGAAAATGTTGGATGCTTTTGATAGGGGTGGTAGGTGTCTGGTTATTGAGTCATTTGCTCTTTCAAAAGTTATTCGAGTATCAGCCGTGATCAATGCTGATGACTTGAATAATGCTCTTAATTGAACAAAATAAGTGCGCGACTACGATGAGGCCAAATGAAGTTGCATAGACAATGTGTGAACTTTTTGCATCTCATTGTGACTAGATGGTTATCGAATGAAGTTTCTTGCAATAAACATTGCACAGTAGCTAGAAAGTGTGGAGTCTCGTTTGATATTGGTGCCAATGCCTTGTATGATGAGCTTACCTTGAACATTGTGTGATGACACCTAGAATTTGCCCTGGAGGTCCAGTTGGCTAAGTGATGCAAGCTCTTAAAATGATCTTAGGCAACAAATTCAATGAGTGAAACAAATTGACATGATACCTCTTTGTGTGACCAACCTTGTGAGATGGTGAGAACCTTGCTTGAACCCTTTGAGCTTAATCCTTTTCTTGGAAGAAACATGAACAACTGTGACCCTTCTTTATCCATTCACCCATAACTTTCATGAAGTGTGGTTTGTTTGAATAGCCAACTTAGGCCAAATTCCTAAGTTGGGAGTGTGGTGAAAATGAAGGAAATCAAGAAGTGTAAAAAAAAAACCCCCCTTTGAGAAATGGTGTTGAAAAAGATGGAACCCCTCTATGTAAAAAAAGAAATAAAAGAATAAAATAAACGAAAAAGAATGAAAACGTTGTGAAATAAAGTAGTGAAAGTTGCAAAAGAAATGGGGTATTCGGTAGTCCATTTGAAGTTGAATAATGGGCCGGGGGTGAATTATGAGCATGATCAAAATGTTGAAGAAAAGGAAAAAAGTAATGTTTAGACCACATTTCATGAGGGTAACAGCCACTGAGCCTAAATGACCATACCTTTACACTCAGCCTCGTTACAAGTCTTGAAAAGACCTTTGTGATCTTGAGTGAGCTGAAGCGAATGTTGATTGGAAAATAAGGGCAAACCTAATGCTTGTGCTCATCTTTGTGAGTGTGAGAGTCGCATGTTATTTCGAAACTATAAATTGTCAGAGAACTTTGTGTGTGAATATGGAATCATCTTTGATGTGAGGGCATTTGAGTACCTTTGTTGAGCTTGAACTTACATTTGAAGCAAGAATTGTGAACTTGAGCTTCGTTGATAATGGTGAGTCACAATTTGAATCTTTGAGTGCACAATTGATCATTGCATGAGTAAATTGAGTCTTGTTATGTGCATTCATGTTGAGTCTTTTGTAGCACTATTTGAGACATCCTTTTTATGTTGCTAAACTTGAGTTTTACTTGAGGACAAGTAAAAGTTTAAGTTGGGGGTGTTGATGGGTCTAAGATTTGGACTCATTTACGATTTTGTATATATTGATTTAGTGTCCTGAAATTCGTAATCTGTGCCATAAATTGATGTTAAATCCATCATTTTCAGGTAAATGGGTTGAGGAATAAAGTAAGGACACTATTAGGCAAAAAGGACAACACAAGCTGAGAAAGAGGGAGAAAAACAAGCTTGATGATCGCCAAGAGAACTCAGCGAATTGCCAACTTACCCCTGGATTGCCTAAATTTCAGAGCACTGAGCATGAAACTGAAAGAACTTAGGCAAATTGCATTCCCTATCGGCGAATCATTGACTGCATCGGCGAAGGACGATTATGTCGCCAAATGTACCAGTCAAGACCAAGGTGTATTCAAATTGGCGAGCTAAAACGCTAAAGGGCGCATCACGGAAAGGATCAGCGATCCTGATCTAGACCGCCTAAGTGTTTGAACAAGGAAAAAGGCGAGAGGCAAGGACAATCGGCGAGTCACCGACTTGTTGGCGAAGCCTGACTTTCCTCGCCGATTGACCCCAAAAAGCCACACCTCAGTTTAGTGTATATTGATTTTTAGAAAAGAGGGAAAACATTCAGAGAGGAACGAAATAGAGAGAGCAAAAACACTACTCTTGTTGATTTTAAGCAATTTTGGCAAGAGATTTCGATTGGGTATTGTAATAGAGAAGATATTATTCATCTTAGAATTTTGATTTTCAAATAGCTAGTCATGGAGCTCCTAGTAGTATTGACTTTCCTTATTTTACGATGATTGGCTAAAACTCCGATCTTGGAGGTTTGACAATGTAACCAATTGTTGCGTTTGACTTAATGGTTGCTAGTTATTATTGATTTTGGTGCTAATTTGAAGTGGATCTGAGTTATTGATGTGGTTTAACCTCTATATTGTATGTTTATTTCAATATAATTCAGGTTTTATGCTTGCTTGAGAAACAAGTGTAGAGCTAATGTGATAAATTGGCACTCATAGCTAGTGGTTCATGACAGTTTTAGCTTGAGAAAGTTAAGCCCAAGATTCATCCTACGTATCTAGCTCGAGAGAGGGGATGTGGTGAGGTTGTGGTTTGGTCTTTGTATGTAGTGCGTTGAGGTTTGAAAGAACTCACTGGAAACAAGGTAATTGTTCGAGAGAAAAGTGCCTTACCTAAAGTCCACCCTACCCATGAAAAATTAGCATTTTTAGTTAACTGATTTGCACTCGTTGAGTTGAACTTAGCAGTTGGTTAGTCAAACCCCAAGATTTTCTCTCTTATTTGGTTGTTCCTAGTTGATTGTTAGAGTGGTTATCTAGTCTAAAGACCGCTCACATTCTCAAAGATCTCTCATTTGATACCTTATAGGCCACCTAAATCATCCTGTACTGACAGTTATTGTCATTTGAAGTTGACAAAAACTCACAATTAAAGACTAATTTGCGCAATTCTCAATTTAGCTATTTTTAGTTTAGATCTTTCTCTATTTAGCTCTTTCTAAGACTGAGGTGTTACATTTTTATTGACAAATGACAAGGTTTTTCAAGAACTCATGTTCTAAACTAAAATGGAGATTGTGAACTGATTTCAACCATTTTTTCAAAGTGGGTTTCACCAATAAATTCCTAAGGCCTTGAGTAACACATTCAAGTATTTATTTTTGGATTCAAGCTTCATTTTTAAAATCAGGTTTTGAGTTGAATGACCCATTTTCAAGGTATTTGATGTGGGTATTATTGTTTCTAGAAATTTATGGTGAAAAATTGATTGATATGGATTATGTGGCTTCGAATGTGGTTCAGAAGGGGAAAATAAAAGCCTTGGGTTGATTAATTGATCGCATTAAGGCCAGTGATCTCTTAAAGCTTGCAATCTAGTAGAATTACCTACTTTTCTTCATTGTTTGTGTTTTGTGAGTAATAGGAATGGAGTGAAGGGTTTATTGTTCCACTTTATTAAGTTTAATGAATAAAAAGGAGGTAAATGAAAGGCTATGAGTTGATCATAATGCTTGTGAATTGACTTGCGGTAGCCCCAATTTGATTAATTGATGCAATGCTTGATAGCATGAATATGGACTTTAATTGTTTGAATTGTTGTCTCTTCCTTATGGTGTGAACTTGCTTATGTGCATTGGGTGTTCTATACCATGATGAGTATGAAATAAAGTCGATGGGAAATAGTCTTGCTAGTGACATGAAATAAAGCTGATGGGAAATGGTTTCGGCTAGTGATATGATATAAAGCATATGGAAAATGGTTCCATCTTGTGACATAGTATAAAGCCGATAGGAAATGGTTCCGGCTAGTGATATAAAGCTGATGGGAAATGGTTCCGACTAGTGATATAAAGCTGATGGGAAATGGTTCCGACTAGTGACATGATATAAAGCCACTGAGAAATAATTCCAACTAGTGATATGGTGTAAAATTGAGGATAAATGATTTTGGCCAGTGGCATGATATAAAACCGGTGGGAAATGGTTCCAACAAGAGTTTGATTATTGCGATTTGATGCATTTTGATGCTTATGTTTAACTTACTTGTTAACAATGATTGATTCACTTATTACATGTAATTGATCTACTTGAAATTGAAACTTGACTGACTTGATATGTGTTGGTTGTTGAGTTGTGACTATTAAAGTGTGAGTATTGAGCCTTTTGAGTTGTTTATTATAAAACTGTTAGGTTGTGCTAATTTCTGGGCAGGTTGTAGTTTGAAGAGGTTCAGTTGGGGTGAAAGGAGTATTCGATTTATAGTTAGATGCTTTGGTTATTATATTGCTTGCCGCGTATCATGTTTTTGGTACTCACTCCTTGCTTCTACACTTGTGTAGGTTCCAAGCTTGGTATAGCGTGATTGCTCTTTCTCTCCCATCACCGAGGCTTATCAAAGAACTCTTGAGAGGTAGCTACTTATCATCCCAGCGGACCCTCTAGTTCTTGTTTTTATGCTTTGTTCTATTTGACAAACAAAGACTTGTGACTTGTATATATGATAATCAGATTTTGGGGTGTTAATAAAATGAATAAGTTTTCCACTTTTATCTTGTTCTTGCTTCATTTTTCTACATTTCTTTCATTCATTGGGTAGGTGTTGACTTGTATTGATGGGAATAGACAAGTGTCATCACATCCATTAGCTCGCAACAAATGGTATCAGAGCCCCAAGTTCATAGGTATCACGTGTGTATAATCCAATTCTAAGTAGACTCTCGAGGATCGTTGTCATATCCTTATATTTTCAAACGAATGTTTTGGAAAATAGAATTTCCAATCAAAGTGACATTCTGAAAAGGGATATTTATTTTTTAGAGTCGCCACTTGAAATTGAGTTTTAGTGTTTCAAGTTGTCACGCCCTAGACCTACACCTTGGACGTAACCAGCACTCGAGAACCATTCCTAACCCCAAGCGAACCCTTGGCCTGGTTCAACTCTTAGCGGAAGACTTACTCAACATAGAATAAACTCAAAAGATAAACTTTAAATCAAATATCTCAAAATGATAACTCAGAAATGTTTAGAGAAACATTCAACTGGCCTCAAGGGCAACTCAAGTCTAGAACATAACAACTGAAATGAAAAACACTCATCAACTACTACTATGTATCTATCTATGAAGCCTCTAATACTATGAGGGATGTCAGGACAAGACCCCCGATCATCCTAACAAACTGAAATACTAGAAAATAATGAAGGGATCCTCCGGAAGAAATGAGGCTCACCAAACAAATTTGGAATTCGACTGAATCAACAAAGCGCTGGTAGATGTTCATCATAAAAGATGCAGGCCGAATGGTGTCAGTGCATGGACTGTACGAGCATGCAAGGGGAAGTCTAAAGCAATACATAAGCTTGAACTGGAACTGAAGAAACACTTACCTCGTCTCTACTCAACTCAACCTTAAGGATACTCTACTTACTCAAATCATTTCAATATAAAGCAGTAGTAAAGATGCATTATAAAGATAAGCTTTTAAAATATTAGATAACAACTTAATGTATTAGAAACTACAATATAACTCAATTTAAATGCAATAATATAAAATAAACTTTGTTTGTATATAAAAATACAAAATAAACTTTGTGTGGGGGATTCTCTAACCGACAACCATCACTATGAGTTAGGTGATAGTACAACATCTTGCCCACATTGTCAGAACTGTCTTATACTTTGCCGAGGTATAGGACCTACTTATTAATTGGATCCACTAGTCTATTTTTAAAAGTAATAGGGAATCATCTAAAAAGTATGACCCTTTCTACCAACGTTGGATACATGGTTTATGAGGACTTTGAGTTATCTGAACTTGTCCCCATATATGTGCTCAATACTACTCCCAAAATATAAGTAGCTCATATGTTAAAAATATAACTCTTTCTCTGGTTTGAAATTATTACTCAAAATGTTTCTCTTAAAAGTGATAGTACTCAAAACTACTAATGAACTCTTCTGGAAATCAGTGTTTCCTCTCATCTTAAATGTGAATCATTTACTTTTGGGAATACTTAGTTCCCATATATTCATTTTCACAAAAAATGAAATTTAACTCTCTCATCCTCATACTCAAGAACTCAAGTCTTAAAACAAATATAAAAATGATTGTGAAAGACTTAAAATGACTGGAAATAACTCTGAAGACCTAACTCTTAACTCTACCTTGAATTTGAATTATGATTCAAGATTATGATTCATGTTATGAATGATATCTCGATATCTATATGTAATTAGAATGTGGATATCAAGTAGAAAAACATAGGTATGATTCGAGGGAACTCATACAAAAAGAAGGACGGAAGGGTAAGGGACTTGGCGACCCTGGCTTACTGAGTGGCGCTGGTCGCCAACCCACGAACTACTGAAAGAGGTTTGGGGCGCACTGAGTGGCATGGCGCCCCAAGACCAAACTACAAAACCCCTCTTGTGGTGCAATACTGGCGCGACGCGCTAGCCCTGCCCAGAAAACCCGATGAAGTTTCTTTCTCATTTTCTAATTCTAATTTTCCTAGAATTGAACGGTTTCTTCTCCACTCACTTAGATTCAAATACCCAACATTAGTACATGATAATTTACTCAATAAAACCCTCAAGCCACTAACACATATCTCAAGAACTCATCAAAGCCTCAACAATCAAGATTACGAGTGAAATTCAAGAGAACTCTTCAAGAACACAAATCCTTCAACTTCAAGAACAAAATTTTTCTTAAAATAGAATGTTTGGCATGTGGGTGAATGAACCCAACACTATGAGAAGTCACATACCTCTTGGGGATAAAACCCTTAGCAAAATGTTCCTCGATTCAAAAGAAAACTTGAAAAACGCCTTGAACTCTTCTCCTTTTCTACTCTTCTTGAATTCCACTAAAAAGCCTAGTGTAAATTAGGATTTGTAAAACCTAACCAAGTCAGTTTAGACCCCTAAATATTACCAAAATACATTTTAAGCAGATGGGGTAGAAAAGACAAAAATACCCCTCATATTTTCGGGTAACTTTCCTTAACTGGACAAGAAAATTTCAAATGACCATATCTCCCATATTCGAATTGGAAAATTACAAACTCAATGGATTTGGAAAGAGGATTCCAAGACCTTTCATTTGATATTTTCTGGGCTACCTAACTCATCCTGTATTGAAAGTTATGGTCGTTTGAAGTTGGCCCAAAACTCATAACTTAAGCATAACTTGAACGAAACTCAAATTGGCTCTTTCCAAATTAGTTCTTTCTATATTTAGCTCTTTCTAGTTCGGGATGTTACAATATCTCTCCCTTTGGAACATTCTTCTTTGAATGAGATTACTCTAAGTTGGCAAAGGGTGGTAACATCTAACACCTAACTCAAACACCTTACATGCAAATCTAACGCATTAGCATATTAATTAAAGAGTACTAAGAAAAATTAGTACCTTGATTTAGAATTTCTCTGGACTCAAAGAGATGTGGGTATCTCTTCTTCATATCTTCCTCAGCCTCCTAAGTAGCATCCTCAACAAACTGATTCATCCATAAGACTTTGACTGATGCTACCTCCTTGGTCCTCAACTTGCGAACCTGATGATATAAAATCTAAACGGGTACCTCCTCATAAGATAGGTTGTCCTTACACCAATATTTTCAGTCCGTACTATAAGTGATGGATCACCCATACACTTCTTCAACATTTAAATGTGAAACACCGAATGGACTGCTGCTAACTCTTGCCGTTGTTCCAACTACTCATAAGCTACATTGCCATGCCTCTTGGATATCCTGTAAGGACCAATATATCGGGGAATAAGCTTCCCCTTCTTACCAAATATCATAACACTCTTCATGGGTGAAACCTTCAAATAAACTCAATCATCCACCTCAAACTCAAATTCTCTTCTCCTAACATTAATGCAGGATTTCTGACGACTCTACATTGTTTTCAACCTCTCTTGAATGATCCTAACTTTCTCCATAGCTTGATGAACTAAGTCTGGTCTTATCAAACTAGCTTCACTAACTTCAAACCATCCTATAGGAGATTTACATCTTCTCCCATAAAGAGCTTCATAAAGAGACATCTGGATGCTAGAGTGATAATTATAAGAAAATTAATGATAGGTAAGAGATCATCCCAATTACCCTTGAAATCCGTCAGGCACGCCCTCACATATTCTCTAAAGTCTGAATAGTATGCTCTGCTTGACCATTAGTCTGAGGATGGAAAGTAGTACGCAAGTTCACTTTCGAACCCAAACCTTTCTGAAAAGACTTCCAAAATTGTGCAGTTAATTATTTACCTCTATTTGAAATGATGGTCACTGGAACTCCATGAAATCTGACTATCCCTTGGATATATAACTTGGCATAATCATTTGCTGAATAGGTAGTCTTTCCCAAATAGAATCATGATCTCTGCGAGACCGCGCCAAACTAGTAATAAAATCCATATTGATCATCTCCCACTTCCATTCAAGAATCTCTCTTTTCTGAGCCATACTACCGGACATTTGGTTCTCTACCTTAACTTGTTGACAATTCGAGCACTTAGCAACGAACTGTGCAATACACTTCTTCATGCTACTTCACCAATAGACTTCTCTCAAGTCACGACACATCTTTGTGGTACATGGATGGATCAAATATTTGTAGCTATGATCTTGTTCAATGATTCTCTCTTGGAGTTCATCGGCACTTGGTACACATAACCTACCTTGATACCTCAATATACCATCTCCCCTTTGTTCAAAAGCCATCACTTTTTGCTTATGAACACCAAATCAAGCAAAACAGGGTCTTGGTCTTCTTTCTCTTTCACCTCTGACACTAATGATGATTTAGCCCCATTCATAACCACGACTCCACCTTCATTGGAATCCAACTAATGGACTCCCAAATGTGCAAGTCTGTGCATATCATTGGATAACTCTTTCTTCTTTTCCTCAAAATGGGAAGTACTACCCATATACAATATGCTCAAAGCATCAACAACAATATTAGCCTTACTTGTGTGATATAGAATACTCATGTCATAATCCTTGAGTAGCTCTAACCACCTCAGATGTCTAAGAATAAGCTCTTTCTAACTAAATACATACTGAAGCATTTTGTAATTGGTGAACACATCTACATGAACACCATAAAGATAGTGATGCCATATCTTCAAAGCGAACATTATAGTAGACAACTCTAAATCATGGGTTGGGTAATTCTTCTCATGAATTTTAAGCTGTCAGGAGGCATAAGCTATAACTTTTCCATTCTACATCAATACACAACTAGTCCATCTATGGACGCATCACAATATAAAACAAAATCTTGTGTACACTCTAGTAAGGTCAACACTAGTGAAGTAGTCAATATAGTTTTCAATTCCTGAAAGCTTTTCTCACAAGCTTCATACCATTGAAACTTTACTGTTTTTTGAGTCAACTTGGTCAAATGGAATGAAATAGATGAATAACTTTGGACAAACCTCCTATAAAAACCAACCAATTTGAAGAAACTCCTAATATCAATTGGAGACGTGGGTTTAGGCCAGTTTTGTACCACCTCTATTTTCTGAGTGTCAACTCGAATTCCATCACCAGAAACAATGTGGCCTAAGAATGCCATAGACTCAAGCCAAAACTCACACTTAAAGAACATAGAAAACAACTCTCTATCCTTTAGAATTTGGACAACTACTCTGAGATGACTAGAATGATATTCCTCATTCCTTGAATAAATTAAGATTTCATCAATGAACATGAAAAAAAAAACATATCTAGATAAGGCTTGAACACTGTTCATAAGGTCCCTGAACACTGCAGGAGCATTAGTCAAACCAAATGACATGAATGAAAACTCATAATGATCGTAATGTTTCCTGAATTCAGTCTTAGGAATGTTACTTTCTCTTACTCTCAACTGATGATAGCCTAATCTGAGGTATATCTTAGAAAAACAAGTGGCACCCAAAAGTTGATCAAAAAGATCATAAATTCTAAGAAGAGGATACTTATTTTGATAGTAAACTTGTTCAACTAATGGTAATCAATACACATCCTAAGTGAACCATCTTTCATCCTCAAAAATAAGACCGGAGTGCCCCAAGGTGAGACAATTGGTCGAATGAAACCTTTCTCAAGAAGATCATTCAACTTCTCCCCTAACTCTTTCAACTCAGCTGGAGCCAATCTATATGGTGGAATAGAGATAGGACGAGTATGACGAAGAATATATATACCAAAGTCTATTTCTCTCTCAGGAGTGACCCTAGGAAGATCATCTAGAAATACTTCTAGAAACTCACTCACAACTAGAACTGACTGAATAGGTGGTGTCTCAACACTAGAGTAATTAATTTGGACTAAGTGAAAGACACACCGCTTGAAAACTAACTTTGTCTCCTTAAAGTACGAAATAAAATGACACTTAGGCACTCCTGAGCAACTCCTCTACTCAATAACTAGCTCATTAGGAGACTAGAACTTAACTACTCGAGTCCTATAATCAACTGCGACATAACAGGCATGAAGCCAGTCCATACCTAGAATAATATCAAAATCTACCATGTTGTGTTCTTCTAATTGACAAAAATAGTACAAGCACGATAAACTCTCTCAACTAGAATAGACTCATCAACAGGTGTAGAAACACTGAAGGGCTCAAGAAGTTGCTCAAGAAGAATATAAAAATTCATAGCAATATAAGAAGTCACAAAAGATACTGGCTACTGGATCTGGCAAAGCATATACATCGAAAGTAAAGACTTTGATCATATAGTGACAACATCTGGCGAATTCTCTTGCTCTTGGAGACTGGTGATATCATACAGATGATTTTCTCCTCCATCTGTCCCTGAAGTAGCTCCTCTAGGTGCAGCTTTGTCTGGTGGAGCCGCTGAAGAAGATTGGGTTCTATTGCCCCCATTACCACTACCCTGCTTGTTCTTAGTGCACTCTTTCATAGACTGGCCATTACAACCATACTTGAAGGAACCAGTGGAGCCATCACAATAGACTCTTGAGTGGTTCCAGCCATACTTACCATATGCAGGAGCCCATTACCTCTTTGTGCCACAATACCTTAAGACTGTGCAGGTCTAGCTCTGAAATTCTATGATTTCTGATTCTTAGACTCACCTCGATTCCTTGGTGCAAGTGCACTACTAGATTATGAAGCAGATCTATTTGGTTTATGTTGGAAAGATGATCGGTTTGTACTACTTTTCCACTGCTCGGACTCATTTCCTATCGTCTTAGCTTTTTTGTTTTGGAACTCTTCTCTATCCCTTGGCTTATCTTCCTCAACCAGTTGCACATACATCATCATCCTTTCTATGTCCATGTCCCCTATCAATATTACAGCCTTACCCTCTTTGCTAGATAGACGAGACAACCTAGAAACAAACAAACTCATCCTACTCCTCATATCAACAACCATCTCTAGAGCATAACAAGACGGTTGGGTGAACTTAAGGCTATACTCATGCACACTTATGGATTCCTACTTATGAGTGAGGACTTCCCTTACCTTTGCCTCTCTTAGTTCACGGGGAAAGAAATGCCCCAAGAAGGCCTCTTCGAACATAGCACAATTCACAATTGGTGCACCTTCAGCTCTACCTTTCTTCCGTTGATCAAACAAAGCTCTAGAAACACCCTTCAATTGGAATGCAACTAGTTCCACTCACTCAACATCAACAACATGTATCACCACAAACACTTTTTGTAACTCTTCCTTTAGTTTCACTGATCCTCAATGACACCTAAATCGGTGAAGTTCGGAGGATTAATCCTTAAGAACTAATGGATTCTGGACATATCACCCATATCTTGTCAATTCCATCTTTTTTGTCCACCTTGGTTAGTCACCACTTGACTCAACATCTGGATAACATCCCGAAATTTAGCATTAGTGACCTCTCCCTGGGTTGCACTTCAGGTGCATTGGGTACCCCTTGTGTAAAGACTCAAGGGTACCCCCAAGATGTAACAAGGCATATAAGACCCCGAGAGGCCTCATACAAGCCACTTAGCATATAACATTATAAAGTAATAGAAACAGAGCGAAAATTTAAAAGCATTTTCAACACAATCAAAGTCTTTATAAAATGAAGTGGATGTCTAATACATTTTTTCTCAAACCATCTAAACCTTTAGAATCCTTGGGACACAAACTGAACAATAATACTCAAAACATCAAAATGAAAGATATAAGTGAAATTGTGGTCAAATCCTCAAATTCTATGAGGAGTCACCAATCTTCAATTCTTGCTCTACTATGATTCTAGCCTCGTGGGTGAGAGTCGATCTCTACTATGATTCTAGCCACGTGGGTGAGAGTCGATATCACCAGACCCTACATTTGGATAAGAAATGTAGGCAAAAGTATGCGTTAGTACAAACATGTACTAAATATGGTAGCTTGCATAAACATCAACATAAACATAAGAGTTAGACAATATAAGTCATAAGCATAATCAACACACATAAAACATCATAACAAAGGAGGAATACTTCCTTAAGTAACCTCAATTTATCCGTAATCAAGACTTGGGTCATCCGCCTCTAGTCATACTTACATCATGGAAGGCAACTCAAGCAACAATCCAATCAATTCATTTTTCAAAACATAATTCACATTATTCTTGCTTACTTTTAAAGGCATGGGGATTCACCTCTTTGCCTAACTATAAAGGCGAATGCATATTCACCTCTTTCCTTGCTTACTTTAGGATCATGAGTACTCACTTCCATGAACAAGGTCATATGACACGAGTACTCGTTTCCATATCATTCTATAAGGATCATGGGTACTTGATGTTTGCGTAATCAAGACACAGCTTCCAATGCAAGTGTCTACGATCGTACAATAGTAAAGTAACCCAACCAAGGGTTGGGATCATTCCCACAAGGAGTGGTTTTTAAAATTAGTAGAAAACTAAAATTTAGTTCTAATTAGTCATAGCTAAAGACATTGTCAAATATAAACATACTAAATCTAAGGGGTTACACAAAAGTGTCAATTAACGATGGGGTTTTGTCACAAGTAATAAAAAGCAAGCAAAAATGCAAAGAGTGCTAATCAAGGAGATGGGGTTCTTGGGATGTGATAGGAATACGGGAAAAACAAAACTATTGGGTACATACTTTTGACGGTAAATCTATTGAATATTTTTGAGTAGGCTACACTATAGTGGGGGTAAATTTTCTCTCAAGCAACTTAACTCGAATCAAATGGGTTCCTCTCGGACACTCACTTGCCGCATGAAGAACAACCTCCGCCTTAGATCACTCACTCTCTCGAGATGAGTGTGTGGGAGAAGGACTAGGGTTCACTCTCTCGAGCTGAACCTCATGTCGACCCACTCCCACCGGCCATCATTTTAGTAGTCTTAGTTTTACAACCTCTCTCTCGAGCATGCCAAAAATACAAAGCTGAAATCATATTTGCAACTACAATTATTTAAGTTCCACAAAAACTACTAAAAAAAATCACATCTAAACAACAAATAAATCATCAACAAGCAAGACCCAACAAATAATCTAACCCATATTCGCAAAATCACACCCCAAGAATTGGGGTTTTAGCTAGACATGTAAAAGAGATAGAAATTTATACCAATATGAGTTTGCATTCAAATGGGTATGAAGATTTATGTCTTCAAACAAGCCAATAGTGAAGAATCCACAATACCTAAGTCCAATTTCTTGGAGTTGAAATCCTTTGAATCTTCAAGTTCTTCAAAACCCCCTCCAAATTTAGAACTCAAAAATAGAAGCCAAGTTTGAAAAGTTACTATTTAAAGCTAAAAATTAGATTCTAGAATAATAATTCTAAACGAGTATTTATAGTTTTCAAAAATCTGTGATGCGAAGGATCACTTGGCGAAGTTAGTCTGAATCGCCGATTAACTTGGTGATCCGCCCTTTGGTCTAGTTCATCGTCGTCTTGTGTTAGCCTTCAACATTGTCATGTTTGAATCATTGGACAATATAGTATAGCTTCGCAGAATTGCTCGGCAATATTCCAACTGCTCTTTTTGACCACTGATTTGATTCTTTCCTTTAGGGCTTAGCACACTTGAACAAAAGGCGAGGATAAGACCATTTTGGTGAATCACTGAATGGGTTCGGCGATTCTCAAATCTTCATTTCTTCGATATTTCAACTACTTTTGTTCCTTTTTTATAAGTAGTGTCCATGCTTTCCCTCAAACTTCACATATATGAAACTTAAGGGTTTTCAACAGATATTGAGATAAAATATGAATTTGAGGACACTAATTTTATCAAAATATAGCCCTAAATGAGTCTAATTTATGGACTCATCAACACCCCTAACTTAAAGTTTTGCTTTTCCTCAAGCAAACTCAAGTTCAACCGTTCAAAAGGGTGTCTCGAACAGTGCTACACAAGACTCAAGCATGAATGCCCACTACAAGACTCAATTTACTTATGCAAAGATCAAATATGCACTCAAAGATTCAAGTTGTGACTCAACGATATCAAAGAACCTCATGCTCACATTACTTACTTCAAATGCAAGTTCAAGCTCAACCAAAGTGTTCAAATGCCCTCACACAAGGAATGATTCCATATTCACACAATGGTTCATAGTTTAAAGCTTAGGAATTAGATGCAACGCTCACACTCACAAAGAAGAACACAATGCATAATTTCACCCATAGGTTTGCCCATATTTTCCAATCAACAGTTGTTTGAGCTCACTCAAGATCAAAAAGGTCTTTCCAAAGCTTGTAATAGGGCTGAGTGCAAAGGTATGGTCATTTAGGCTCAGTGTCTATGATTCTACAATAGTATAGTAACCCAACCAAGGGTTGGGGTGAGTCCCACGGGAGTGGGCTTGAGAATTAATAGAAAGATAAAATCAAGTTCTAATTAGTCATAGCTAAAAACATTATCGAATATAAACATGTTAAATTTAAAGCGTGACACAAAAATGTCAATTAATGATGGGGGTTTTTCATAATTAAGTAAAAACAAACAAAAATGCAAAGACTACTAATTAAGGAGAGGGTATTCTTGGGATGTGATAGGAATACGAGATATACTAAATTATTGGGTACATGCTTTTGATAATAAATCCGTTGAATATTTGTGACTAGGCTAGACTATAGTGGGGGTAAATTCTCTCTCGAGCAACTTATCCCGACTCAAATTGGTTCCTCTCGGACACCCACTTGTCGCATAAAGAACAGCCTCCGCCTTAGCCCACTCACTCTCTTGTGCTGAGTGTGTGGGAGAAGGACTAGCGTTCACTCTCTTAAGATGAACCACATGTTGACCCACTCCTACCGGCCATCAATTTAATAGTCTTAGTTTTACGACCTCTATCTCAAACAAATTGAAAACACAAAGGTGAAATCGTATTTGCAACTACAACTTCATTAAGTTCCACCATAACTACTAAACGAAATCACATCTACACAATATAATAATAAATCATCAACAAGCAAGACCCAACAGATAGTCTAACCCATATTCACAAAATCACACCTCAAGAAATGGGGTTTTAGCTATATAGACATGTAAAAGAGATATAAATCTATACCAATATGAGTTTGTATTTAAATGGGTATGCAAATTTAATTCTTAAAACAAGCCAATAGTGAAGAATCCACAAGACCCAAGTCTAATTTCTTGGAGTTGAAACCCTTTGAACTGTCAAGTTCTTCAAAACTCTCTCCAAACTTAGAACTCAAAAAAAGAAGCAAAGTCTAAAAAATTACTGCTTAAAGCTAAAAATTCGATTCTAGAATAATAATTCTCAACGAGTATTTATAGTTTTAAATAATTTATGCTGCAAAGTATCACTCGGCGAAGTTAGTAGGAATCGCCGATCTACTCAACGATCCGCCCTTTAGTCTAGTTCATCACCGTCTTGCGTTAGCCTTTAGCTTTGTTGTGTTTGGATCATTGGGCAACATAGTACAGCTTCACAAAAATGCTCGGTGATACACCGACTACTCCTTTTAACCACTGATTTGATGCTTTGCTTCATGGCTCAACACACTGGAAAAAAAAGGCGAGGATAAGACCTTTTGGCAACTCACCGAATGGGTTCGGAGATTCTCAGATCTTCATTTCTTCGATCTTTCAGCTACTTTTGTTCCTTTTTGCTAAGTAGTGTAGATGCTTTCCCTCAATCTTAAAATACATGAAACTTAAGAGTTTTCATCAGATATTGAGATAAAATATGGATTTGAGGATACTAATTCTATCAAAATATAGCCCCAAATGAGTCTAATTTGTGGACTCATCAACACCCCCAACTTAAACTTTTGGTCGTCCTCAAGCAAATTCAAGTTCAGCCATTTAAAATGGGTGTCTCGAACAATGCTACACAAGACTCAATCATGAATGCACACAATAAAACTCAATTTACTTATGCAAAGATCAAAGGTGCACTCAAAGATTCAAGTTGTGACTCACCAATATCAAAGAACCTCATGCTCACAATACTTGCTTCTAGTGCAAGTTCAAGCTCAACCAAAGTGTTCAAATTCCCTCACACAAGGAATGATTCCATATTCACACAATGGTTCACAGTTTAAAGATTCGAAATTAGACGCAACGCTCACACTCACAAAGAAGAACACAATGCATAATTTCACCCATAGGTTTGCATGTATTTTCCAATCAACATTTGTTTAAGCTCACTTAAGATCAAAAAGGTCTTTTCAAGGCTTGTAATGGGGCTAAGTGCAAAGATATGGTCATTTAGGCTTAGTGACATTCATTCTCATGAAATATGGTGCTCACAACACTTCATTTCCTTTTCCTTCATCATTCTCTTTAGTGCTCATAAGTCATCCTATTATTCCCTTTCCATGGATTGTTTAAGAAACCCATTTCTTTTATACTTTATTTCACAACTTTCTTTTTCATTCTCTTTCTTTTTCTTTGTATTTTCTCATTTTTTTTATATGGAGAGGTTCTATTTTTCTCAAAACCATGGGTAAGAGGAGACTTTCCTTGCACTTCTTGACTTGCCCTTATCTTTTCACCACACCCCCAACTTAAGCTTTTGGTCTAAGTTAGCTATTTAACTAACCACAACTTTATGAAGATTATGGGTGATGGATAAGGAAAGGTCATTCTTTTCATCAAGTTTCTTCCAAAGAAAGGGAAAACTCAAGGGGTGTTCAAAAGCGGTTCACACTCTCACAAGGTAGGTCACAAAAGAAGTATAGGTCGAATTGGCTCACACTCGTAGAAGTTGCTTAAGATCATATCAAGAGATAGCATCACTTAGTTGACCGGACCAATGGGAAAATTCTAGGATCTATCATGTATAGTTCACAGGTAAGCTCATTATACTAAGCATTGACACTATTAGTAAAACATGACTGCGCACTTTCGCTGGTGTGCAATGATCATCACAAGAGACTCAATTCGATACTAGGATAGTCATAATGAGATGCAAAGAGTTCACTTATTTTCTATGCAACTTCATTCCTCATCATAGCTGTGCATTCATGTTTGTTCGATTAAGAGCACTATTTAAGTCATCGGTATTGATTGGAACCGAGACTCAAATTTTACAAAAAAACAACCACATTCAACACATGAGAGGTGGCAAAAAAATTTGGACGAGTCAAAATCATTTTACAATTTAAGATAAAAGGAGTTACAAGCTCAAAAATCCACAAAAAGCAGTATTTAACACAATTTAAGAACAAAGACGAAATATAAACAAAATATGAACATCAATAGCACACCAAGGTAAGCCTCACCCCACCACAAGTGAAATAAATTTGTCCTCAAATGCAATTAACACAAAATCCAAAAGTCAAAACAAAGTAAGACAGAGAGGACATAGTCACTCCATCTGTCTGGGCATCAGTGCTAATGTGTTTGTCTGGAATTTGATAATGGTCCCCTGAGCTTCTTTAGAAGATTCAGTGGCAGCTGACTTACTAAGATTGTCCATGTCATGAGCCACCAAAAAGGAGTGGATAGTTGTGAAGAATCCACATCTCCACGATGGAATAGTGGGGTCTCGAGGATTTGTTCTCTTGCTGGCCTTGGGCTTCTTGCCCTTATTATCCAATTTGGGAGGATTTGTTGCCTTTGTATTTTTCCTGAAATTTTTCGCTCTTGTTTGTTGGGGTGGCATATCTCTTCCCACTACTTTTGGTCTAGCCATTTCTGCAAAGCTTCAAGAAAAAGTTAGAAAGTATTCAGACAAAAACAAGGCAGTTCAATTGCAGAATTACTTTGCCGAACCAGTTGGCGAAATGCGCAATTACTCAAGTGGTTTGCTAAGTGCAGTGCATAAAGAATACAAGGGTGTAGACAAAGGGCGAACCAGAATTTTTTCGGCAAGACGTTGAATACATTCAGCGACATCATGCTTCTCGCCGAAAGTTACAGAATTCAACATCACATTTAGCATTGAATTAAATGCGAGATGAGACTTTAGGCGAACTGCCGAGTGGTTCGGCACGCTTGACCTAGCTTGCCAAATGACCCAACGTGCTTGCTTTTGACCCAAATTCCTTAATTCAACCCATAACCCCCGAAAACAAAATTAAGGCATACACAACTCAAATTAGGTTTAGACCCAGTGTTAATCATGCACAACCCACGATTTTTTATCCAATTTAAAGCGCAACATGTAGGAATTAACTATTTAACTTAGTACAAACAATTTTGATGTTTGCATAATCAAGAAACAACTTCTAATACAAGTGTCTACGATCGTA
The DNA here is from genome assembly GCA_037074985.1 of Solanum bulbocastanum. Classification (NCBI taxonomy): domain Eukaryota; kingdom Viridiplantae; phylum Streptophyta; class Magnoliopsida; order Solanales; family Solanaceae; genus Solanum; species Solanum bulbocastanum. The sequence goes on from CM073601.1 coordinate 34,042,288, forward strand.
CAATAGTAAAGTAACCCAACCAAGGGTTGGGATCGTTCCCACAGGGAGTGGTTTTGAGAACTAGTAGAAAAATAACATTTAGTTCTAATTAGTCATACCTAAAGACATTGTCGAATATAAGCATATTAAATATAAGGGGTGACACAAAAGTGTCAATTAACGATGGGGTTTTGTCACAAGTAAGTAAAAGCAAGCAAAAATGCAAAGAGTACTAATCAAGGAAATGGGGTTCTTGGGATGTGATAGGAATATGGGAAAAACTAAACTACTGGGTACATGCTTTTAACATTAAATCTATTGAATACTTGTGACTAGGCTAGACTATAGTGGGGGTAAATTCTATCTCGAGCAACTTATCCCAAATCAAATGGGTTCCTCTCGAACACCCACTTGCCACATGAAGAACAACCTCTGCCTTAACCCACTCACTCTCTTGAGCTGAGTGTATGGGAGAAGGACGGGGGTTCACTCTCTCGAGCTGAACCTCATGTCGATCCACTCCCACTTGCGATCAATTTAGCGTCTTTGTTTTACGACCTCTCTCTCTCGTAAGCCAAAAACACAAAGGTGAAATCATATTTGCAACTACAATTTCATTAAGTTCCACTACAAATCCTAAACAAAATCACATCTAACCAACAGATAAATCATCAACGAGCAAGACCCAATAAATAATCTATCCCATATTCACAAAATCGTGCCCCAAGAATTGGGGTTTTAGCTAGACATGTAAAAGAGAGAGAAATTTATACCAATATGAGTTTGCATTCAAATGTGTATGAAGGTTTAAATCTTAAAACCAGCCAAGAGTGAAGACATATGACCCAAGTCCAATTTATTGGTGTTGAAACCCTTTGAATCTCCAAGTTCTTCAAAACCTTCTCCAAACATAGAACTCAAAAACAGAAGCCAAGTCTGGAAAATTGCTATTCAAAGGTAAAAATTTGATTCTAGAATAATAATTCTCAACAAGTATTTATAGTTTTCAAAAATCTGTGTTGTGAAGGATCACTTGGCGAAGTTAGTTAGGATCTCCGATCAACTCAGCAATCCTCTCTTTGGTCTAGCTCATTGTCATCTTGCGCTAGCCTTCAACATCGTCGTGTTTGGATTATTGGGAGGCATAGTACAACTTGGCGGAACTGTTCGGCGATACGCCGACTGCTCTTTTTCACCGCTGATTTGATTATTTCCTTCAGGGCTCAATATACTGGAACAAAAGGCAAGGATAAAACCCTTTTGGCGACTCGCCAAATGGGTTTGACCATTCTCAGATCTTTATTTCTTTGATCTTTTAGCTACTTTTGTTCCTTTTTGCTAAATAGTGTCCATGTTTTCCCTCAAACATCAAATACCTGAAACTTAAGGGTTTTCATCAGATATTGAGATAAAATATGCATTTGAGGAGACTAATTGTATCAAATTATAGCCCTAAATGAGTCCAATTTGTGGACTCATCAGTACACACCTCCATGTTTAATCATCAAAAAAGTAACGTGGGGAGTTTCCTCTTGTTGAATTCTAAAGAGTATGGGAAATTACCTTATATCCTTTTCATATGGATGTCAAGGTTAGTCGTCTATAGACTCATCAATTAATTAGTCTTTTAGCCTAGATTCATTTTAGCTGAAAATCCTTTCAACCTAGAATCATTCAATGTGAGAAATCCTTTCACATTCATACTTTAGCAATTCATGTGGGAACTATCTCTTCCACAAAAATTACATCAGTGATCAACAATTTATAATGTAAGCTTTACTCTCAAAGCCCTAATAATCACAATTCATTATACATGCCTCAATCTCAAGACAGTTCTAATCATAATTCATCATATATGCTTTACTTTCAAGCAATCATAATGTACCATATCAATCCTATATGAGTACATCTAAATCCTCAATTTCCCCTTTCATGGTGTAAAACCCACATATATCAAATTCATCTTAGGATCATGGGTTAGGCATGTGTACATACAAATTCATTCTAAAATCATTGATTCTACTCAATTCAATCATAAACAATCATAATCCACTCATTTGGATCCATATTCATCGATACCCACACTTTTAAAAGAAACCCTAACTAGAATTAGGGAAATTATACTTTAAATTGGGGAATATTAAGGGGATCCATGGATGAAAAGCCATCATACTTTAATTACAAAGCCCACAAATTCTTAAGGAATTAAGACTTGAACTTGACCCTAGCATCAACTATTCCTTCTTCTTCCACTTTCTAGAAAGAGAATATTTGAGAGGAACAACTTGGGATTACTTTTGGGTTTTGAAAATAATGACTTGAATGGGGGAATTTGGGGTTAAAAATACTTATATAGGTGTCCTATTATTGGGTAAAAGGACACCACTTCAATTTAATTAAAATTGAAAAAGACCGAGGTGCCCCTAAATTAACTATCCTTAACGAACCGCAGACCCCTGATCGATGGACCATAGATTGACCAATGGTCCATCCTGGTGGTCTGTCGCTAACTTTAGATATTTTGGGGGTTTCAAGGCCATGACATGCTTCTTTCCACACTTAGCACAAGTAGACCTAACCAATAATGATCCACCACCATTTCTTCCTTAAGGATAAGGGTTAGATACCCTATCCTTGTTAAAATTAGGAGGAGCATTAGAGGAACCGCGTCCAACAGATCAAGCATGTGAGAAATTACCATCACCGGTCTTAGCCATTTTTACCTCTTTAGATTTTTCTTTGAGTTTCTCTTCTTCAATTTGTTGTGCATGCACCATGAGACAAGATATGTCCATGTCACCAATGAGCATGGCAGTACAGAACTATTTAACCACTATTTCGAACACATTCGATACAAACTTACTTATCCTTGCCCTAGAATCGACAATCATTGTTGGAGCATATTTGGACAACTGTGTGAACTTTAGAGCATATTCCCACACACTTATACTTCCTTGATGAAGGTTGATGAACTCAAGCAACTTTACTTCTCTCATCTCAAGGGGAATGAACCTATCAAGAAAAGCAGATTTAAACATTTCCCACTCTATGGGACCTGCTCCTATCGGTCTTGCCTCCTTCCATTGGTTGTACCACACTTGAGCAACAACATTCAATTGATAAGCGGCCAATTTCGCCTTCTCTCCCATAGTCACTCTATGATAGCAAGTACCTTATATACCTCATCAATAAACTCTTGAGGTTATTCCTCAATTTTATAGCCATGAAATTTCGGAGGGTTCATCCTCATAAAGTCCCTTACTCTTGAGGCCGTCGTACCCACATTAGGGTTCATGGGGACTACTACCTCTCTATTGTCTTGGGCAGTCACAGCTCGAGCCAACACTTGAAAAGGCGATCTAAACTCCACATTTGAAACTTTTACGGCCAAAGGATCGACCAAAGCATGAGAAGGTGCTTGGGGAGGAGCTTCTTGTTCCACATTATCTCTCACATGCCTTCTAGTATAAGCTTTTTGCATAGGCATATCCTGTAGAGCATTGGGTAAGGATTAGGAGAGAGACTTTATAGAGTTAAAAATCTATGACACGACTTTAAAGTAATGGAAGAAGTAGAGTTTTTGAATCATCTTGTAGCCTCTCTTTAAAAAATATGGCGTGCTTCACACTTATGAACAAAACTCTTCTAAATGTGGCTTATGCGATATCCTAGGACCATTCAAACCTTGTGCTCTGATTACCAAGTTTGTCACGTCCCAGAGGTACACCCTAGATGTAACATGGCGTATAAAACCCCAAAGGACTCCATAAAAGCCACTTAACTTTCATAACATAAGAAATAGAACAAAAAGAGTAAAACAATAGTCCAAGTCTAAAACATTTTATGAAAGAAAAGTGAATGTCTAAACTCATGTATCATCATAGCCATCTAATACAATAGAATGAAATTGGGCCTAGCCTATACATCATGTCTAAAATGGAAATACAGAAAAGAAACTAAAACAATAAAACTCCATCCTAGAAGCATGAGGACTCACCAAAGCTCAAAAATCTCGATCTCAACATTTAGCCATGAAATTGATGACCCTGATAGTCGGACTCTGCATTTGGGGAAAGTGTAGGCAAGAGTATGTGTTACTAAAAAATGCACTAGGTATGATATATATGCCTAAAACCATTTAAAACATGCTAATAAGGACATCTAATTTCATGAAATGCAATTGACCAATTAAAACATGATATAAGAAGGTTAGAAAGCATAAGTCATAACATCATGGTCAATGCAAGCTAAATCATCTTTAAATCTTTGAAAACATGTGAGATACTCCTTGAGTAACCTTAGTTCACTTTTAGTCTTGTTGTGAGAAAATTACTCTTAACTGACATAGAGACCATGTGAGCTATAACATGATTCCCCGATTTCTCCCACACCAAAAAAGGTTGTTCTACTTGCCTAAGGTAGAACAATGAACTTCTAGTTTTAACTGGATCCACTAGATAATCACCCTATAAGGGCACATAGTTTATGGGATAAGGAGATTGGGTGTAGAAACCCGGCCTCTAATAACGCGAGAGCTTTACTATTAAGGGAGTGCTTCTAGAAACCCGACCTCTTCTAACGGGAGAGCTTCCATCTCATGACAGTATCGAATCGGTGCTAAGCATAATTCCCATGGAATAGTCAGCTCTTACTTATTCTTATCATTCATGGAAAGGTGTCCTTGGACAACCAAGCCTAGATAGTTTCATTAGGATAGCTCTTACTCTTTGATTCAATTAGGTGAGAAAGCCTTTTAACCTAAGAATCCTTTCTATGTGAGAAAACATTTCTCATCATAGTTGTAAGTGTTTGTGATAATATCCTTTCAACAACACAACAACAACGACATCATTGGCACTTCACTCTCCAAGCACCCTTAAAACATTTACATAGTTTTCATAAGATCATGCATAAACTCATACATTGCCCTTTCAAGGTTCAAAGTTTGCTTTCAATCACCAAGTCTAGAATTCAAACATTATATAGGGATTAAATCATAAATTCATGAGATTCTACCACTTCATTCTTTAGATCATAAAACTCCTCTTTCATAATCAACAACCCAAATTATGAGATCACAATTTGGAAACATAGGGGTTTGCATGGGTTCATAGGGGAAACATCATAAAAGCATTGTAAGTCATCAATTTATGCATGTTAAACATAATTCAATCATTAGGATCAATAATCAAAAGAATCCATGGTAATTGAAGAAAACCCTAGCTAATTGGGGAATTCTACTTTTTGAAGTAGAGGAATTTGGGGACTCCATGTATGAAAGAGATGCATGAATTAAACTACCATACCTCAAGTCCAATTGCTTATCTTCAATGGACGTATTGAGACCTTAGCTTGAGACCCTAGTTGAATCATTCTTTTTCTCCAAGTTTCTAGAGAGGGGATATTTGGGAGGAGATTTTTTTTTTTTTAGGAAGTTTGGAAGAATGAATTAAATGGGGTTAATTTGGGGGTAAAAAGACTTATATAGGGGTCCTAGACTTAGGAAAAATGACATATATAGGAACTAATAAATTAGGAAAATACCCAACTGCCCCTAAAATAACTGCCAACTGCCACCGACGCCTCTCGACTGACGAATCGTGGATGGACCTATGGTCCATCCTGCACATCCGTCAGTAACTCCAAAGAACTTTGGGCTGACCTACAGACCCCTAGTTGACGGAATGTGGTTTAACCTACGGTTCGTCCTGGTTGACCATCGATTGATATCAGAGAGATGATGTCTGGGCCTCGAACCAAGGACCCTAACCACGGACCATGGACTGACCTACGGTCCATAGGTTTGGCCGTCATTCTTGGCCTCAAATAGAATGGTAGGGTGGCGAACCCACGAACCCACCTAGGCTCTGTGGTTCAACACACGGGTTTGGTTGGCCTCCGTGGCTTGCATCTGCAACTTGTGCAATTTAACTAAATTCCCTTTTTCAGATACGAGGTGTTACATGCACATATCTGATAAAGACATGACTCAACAAATCAACCAAAACAAAATCAAGGGCTCAATCAAAGATCCTTTATTCGAACACCCTTGGTTTTTCGTAAAAAAGCAAAGTCCTCCAAAGCTATATAAACCTTTCTTAGCCATAGTTGTGAAGTACGCACTTCACTTGAAGTTGTATTATTTTCTTCTATCATCTTTCATAAAAAAACATTGTATTCCTGTGAGCATATAACTGAAAAGGAAAAGAGAAAGAAGAAACTGCTTGTAGGTTATACAAGTAAAGGTCGTGTCAATGTAGAAGTTCTGATTTGCATATTGAACAAGATTTATAGTCGAAATACCTTGTACTGTCCAAGTTCTCTTCAAGCTCTTCAGGAAGCCCTTGAAACCCAAGGGAACTGGAAGTAGGCACAACATCGGTGTTTTGAACCAGTACAGAACTCTTTGCATTATTTACCAACTACATTTACTATTTTTATATATATTTGTGTTACTAACTTGTAGGTGAGTTTACTTACCAATACAAGAAGACTGAAGGAATTTTAATTCACCTCCCCTCCCCCCCTCATTACTTTCAGAAACTAGCCAAAAAGGCCTCAGAAAACTTGTCAAAGAAACTGGAGGAGAACCAGTTGGTCTGGTCTCAAATAAAAAAATGCCACTATTGTCTGGATAGCCCATCTAGCTGGTCACCTGTGAAATTGACTCCTATTAACTCCACCAAACCTAGAGTATATAGTCAGTCATGACAAGTAATGATAAAATCATGGGCATCCTTACCCATGACCAAGGAAAACCTTGGAGGTGTAAGTCTAAGAAATCATCTAAGAACCTTATATTCCTTTAGCGACATAGCTCCAATCACAATCACAGGATGGCCCTAGGATATACCTAGACCTAAGGTGCCTCTGCTACAAGTTGACCATACGGAGATGGTGTTGGTGAAATTATAGTTCCAGTAGGATCCATTTATATGCCCCCTAGAATGGTCAATAATTGTGTGATGGTTGCCTAAAGATCGGGAGTCATAGCTGGTTCGAGCAGCCACTGGGCTGGCCCCAGCTCCACCGACTATATCGGAACCTAAGCTGCCAAAAGGTCCATTGCTGGCTTCGGATTTGTAATGCCTCAGGAAAACAAACTTGGGCTTTTCAGCAAGAACAGGTAAACCACAGTAGGGTTTACAAGTCATGATCAGGACCACGGTCCACACCCTTATCGTGGTTCACACCCTCCCAGAAGTGGTGGACCATGGGACCCTTCACGGGCCGTAGATCCCCACACAAGCCATGGGACGGCTTGTGGAAGAAATGTAGAACCACCAGGGCTCAGGAAGAAAAACTACAAAGCCCACCACGAGTCGTGGTCTCAATGACGGGCCGTGGATGGGTCCGTCGTCGTGAGCCATCACACCCTTAGCCCAAATGAAGATTCATGATGGCCTTCACGACCCATGGTCCTTCACATGGTCCGTGAAGTTGAAAATACTTGGGAGTAACAGGGACTAGTAGACATTGGCCAAGAACAATGACATACTTGTTGGGCCGTGATCCCTTAATGGTCCATTAGTGGCACCGTGGGAGGGCCTCATCAGCTTTTATATCAGGGACATTTTGGTCTTTTCCCCTATGATTTGGGCATTTAAACTATGTCATTTTACACCTTAACTACGTTGTTTTACTGAATTTAGTCCTTATATTCTAGTCAGAACCTACCATAAATAATTAATCACCGAAACCTCAAGCAAAAAGAGAAGAGAGAGGAATTAGTTTCACAAGAACAAGCAGGAGGTGCTATCACGACCCAGGGCTACCCCCTAGATGCGACATGGAGTACAAGACTCCAAAAAGTCTCATACAAGCCTCATAACATTCATAACATTCGATATAAGGAAAACTGTATGGAATTAAAACTTTCTTTTAAACCATACAATCCAAATGCCCATTTTAAACACTTGAAACATAGTGGAAGTCTATTGTCTCATATGGCCATCTAAAAACAATATCAGAAACAAAAGTAGTTTCATGGCCCTTTACAATTGAAAAGTCTAACAATAGTCTTTTACATGAAAATGAAACTTCAAGTACTTGTCCTTATGAGGACATACCACTTAGTGTTGGAGAATCTCAAATCCAAGCTTCAACTAGGGATAAAGCAACTCACTTGCCGGAACCTACACTTGTAGTAAAACATGAAGAAATATGGGTTGGCACAATTAAGTACTAAGTATGATAGCAATGCAAAAACAATGCTTAAAACGGACATTTTATTTGTAAGTCATGCTTTTATGCCATTTTGATAAAACTTCATGAACATAAGTATAAAAGGCCATAACATACAAACATAACCAACATACAAGTCATTTCTTCACATTAGAACATAATCAACCATATAAACCATTACCTTCACATTAAGTCTTCACCTCAAGTAACCCTCTAGCTATACTTTGTGCAATATATGGATAGCGTCCCATACCACCATCCACAATAAAGTACCACCTTAAGATCACCAAAAGTGAACTTACCATTCAACCTTCCCATCTTTACACAATATTCATACATAAGAGACATAAACATTTCATAAGTCATATCATCACTTTAAGATCATCATCTAGGGCAACTCTAAGTCATAGTTGTGCAATGTATGAGTAGCATCCCATACTACAACTCACACTAAGTACTCCTTTGAAGCCACCATAGACAAGGCACATTTATACTCAATAAGTCATGACAAGGAAGTAACTCATTATACAATCCAAGTATAGCATATGTCATCTCATTTAAGCATATAAGAGTCAACATTCTTCATTAACTTCATTTAGGACACATTCATACAATAGCCATTAATACTTAGAGAACTCACTATGACCCTTTCAAAGCATACTCGTGCAATGCATGGATGACATCCCATACTACCACCCATACTTCATAGAACTCCTTAAGAAACCATAATGCACATCTCACATGATGGGAATAAGCGTTTAATCGACATAGACCATATGAGCTTGACATGGAATCAGGTGTCATAAATCCCCACATCGTAAAGAGGTGGTCTACTTGCCTAAGGTAAGACCGGTAACATTAGCTTAGGTGGATCCACTAGCTAGGACCTATGTGGGGACATAGTTATGGGATAGGAAGATGTTCATTGGAACTTTAGCCTAATATTGGGAGAGTTTCCATCTTACCATATCCACACGGTGCTTAGCCTACATTCCTATAGAGTAACTCATTCACATTACATTATTGTACTTGAGAGGAATGCCAGTGGCCTATCGACCCAAGTCATATCATTACACATGAAAGGGATGCCATAAGCCTATCGAATCATGGTTCGTTATTAGGAAAGCTCTAGAGTCCTCATGAAAGGAATGCCATAAGCCTATCGATTCATGGTTCCTCATTACATTATCATACTCATAAAAGGAATTCCATAAGCCTATTGATTCATGGTACATTGACTCATTAGGAAAGGAATTTCATTGGCCTATCGATTCAAGAGTTGTCATTAAATTACTTCATTTATGAAAGGAATGCTATAGGCCTATAGATTCATATTATTTTATGTCAATACACATTCATTACACAAGAAGAGGGTGCCTTAGCCTACCAATTCAAGTTACTTCATTCATGATCGCATGCATCATTAAAATAAAAGGATGACTTAGCCTACCAATTTAAGATACAATAATTACATTACTTTCCTTTATACAAGAATAGGATGCATAAGCCTATAAATTCTAGATATACATTACATAGAAGAAACCCTTCACATTCTGTCATCATCATTCGTGAGTGTTAATTGAGAATGTGCTTTCAATCATAGCACTATTACATTCTAAACATGATCATAGCCCTTTCATTGAGATCACATACATATCCTTCACATCATAATCATACATAGATCATTCATGAACTTGCCTTTCAAGGCCTACATCAATCCATAAATCTAAGATACTACAATTGATAAGGAAATTGGCATGATTCAATCACTAGTTCAACATAAACATAAACAATTCAACATATTTCCGTGATCAATCGATTCCCAATCACAATTCACAACTTAAGAATTTGGGGAAAAACATGGGTTCATAGGATAAATCATCTCAATTCACCATTAATTCAACATTCTATTCATAATTAATCATATAAAACCTTTTAAAATCATTTTGGGATTGAACCCATGCATAGAATGAAATCTAGGGTTTTTCGGGAACTTAGGAGATTTGAAATCACTTTTGAAATTGACTCCTTGAAAGAAACTAAGTTAAGGATGAAGACCACCATACCTTTTATGGAATAACTCCACAAAAAACCCTTGAAAAATATGAATCCTTGACCTTGAGAGCTTGGATCCTTCACCTCCAATAGAGATTTCTAAAGAGAAAACTTTTGAGAGGAGATGTTTCTAACTTTGGGGTGATTTGAAATAATGAATTCTAAAATAGAGTTTAATACTTTAAAAACTCTTTAAATACCTTAATTAATCAATAATAATCGTCCATTAACAAAACTAGACTAAAAATGCATTTACCAAAACACCCTTACCTTGGCCGAGTCCTTGACATCATTGACCAATGAAACCCCACCCACGGACTGTGGGTGGGTCCACGGGCCGTGATGGCACTTCGTGGTTCATGGCTAAAACTTGGTTTTGGGAGCCTTGACCCATGGAGGCCATCCACGGGGCATGGGTGGACCTATGGGGAGTAGGTCCCCTTCCGTAAGTTATAAGATTTTGGGCAGTTTTTGGTTTCTCTAGGGTCTTGAGGTTAGGCTTTAGGGTCCTCCTCAAGGACCCCTAGGGTGGTACTTGGGGAGTCATACCTTGACGTTTAACCCTAAACCCCTCAACCTAAGCTCGAGGCAACATTTTACACCCTCAAACCTTACAACAACTCAAACATACACTAGTTAGGCTCTAGTTTCAGCTATTCATTTTATGGGTCGTTACAGGTGTTCTTCAAGTTTCAGCCTGGATTCAAAGGATTTCTCCGTAAATTTTATCACCAGGTAAGTGGGATTACACTAGTGGGTTTCTTTCATCCACTAGGTCCCTAGAATTAAGTCAGATTCTTGGTTCTCCATGTTTTGTTTAGACCTAGGGTTTCTAAAACCTTAGATAATTATTGTGATTTAGTTGTTGTAGTATCCTAAATCAAATTAGCTTGTTTCTTGGAAAGTTTTCTTAGTTCATTGCATGAAACTTAGAACCCTAGTTGTATAAATTTTTATTTCATGAATTATACTTCCTAGGTCAGTTAAACAGATGAACATGCTCTAGTTTTCGAATGTTGCATTATCAATACCTAAATGTTGCATTCTCATATTTGTATGTTAGAATATTGAGCTATCCAATATTTTAATTATGTTGTGTCAAATACACATTTCCCTTTGGGAGTAGGCTTAGCACCGAGTTGGACTAGGGTTAAACTTACCCTAATAGTCCTAGAACCCTCTGTAGGTTTAGAAGTCCACTATATGGGCATCAGATTTAGAGATCACGTTAGTGATGCCTTTATACACCTGGCAAGGTAAATTGGGTCCTCTTGATGGGGCGTATACATCGGACTCCACGTTTAGCTCGCGTGGTTTTTGTCGGTTAATAGTAGCTCCCACAGTCAGACTCTAGTGTATTTGACTAGGTTTTCAGTTTATACTTTTGTATTCAGCCTCAACATATTATGTTCATAATTTGTACTTGGTCATTCCATATAGCTCAGCTTTTCAGTTATGTTTCAGTATGTACACTCTTGTTCAGATTATATCATTGCTCAGTTATGCTTTGTTCAGCCTATGTATTTGTTCAGCTATTATCTATATTATGCATGATCAGCACATTCCAAGTACTGACACATACTCTGCGCTACATCTTTTCATGATGTAGGTTGAGGTATTCAACAACCATATCACGTAAAGATCGGTTCCCGATCTGTAATAAGGAGCTTCAATGGTGAGTTCTCATACTTCGAGGACAATAGACATGTCTTTCATATTTGGTCTTTTATTTCAATTTTTAGTTTTGCTAGAGTTAGCTCGGGGCATGTCGCAGTAACTCTAGTCAGTAGAGGTTGATCAGACATAGTATTAGATTGAGCTTTAGTTTTTGAGTAATTGTTTAGATCAGTTTTGGGTATTCCCCACTATTAGTTATCAATTGATTTAGCTTCAGCATTCGCTCATGTTTTCTTAGATATGTTAAGTTAGCTTATCATATACCAGATTTAGGGTTAGCTTGGGGTCACTTATGATTCTTGGCCCTCTGTTACATCAAGAAGGTAGTCTCGGGGCGTGAAAGACTTCATATCAGAACATGAGGTTCGAGAGTCCTAGGATGTCTGAAAGCCGCATTAAGTAGAGTCTCTTTTATAAGTGTGAAGTGTAACATACCTATGAGAGAGGCTACTAGGTGTTCTAAGAAAAACTTCCCTTCTTTCTTTTCCAACTTGTGTTATAGAGTCTCAACTCTATTTAATCTCCTTCTAACTCGTACTTTTGGAGTTTCACTAGCCAGCAGGTCCAGTCACGCATGTCGAGTTTAGGACTACTTTCAATGTGGTTGCTCAGTCTAGGACTGCCTAGGTCAATCAGCAGGTTATAGCCCTAGCTCGGTTATAGACTAACACTGCTACATTAAGAATCTGGTACTTCGTTCGGATGAACCCTTAGGAGTTTCATAGGTCTAAGCCAGAACCAAGAGTTTCTCAGTGACATCCAGAAGATAAAAAAATTATGGGTGTCACTCCAGTGAAGAGTGCGGATTTAGCTACCTATCAGTTGAAGAGAGTGGCCTACACTTAGTACCAGGAGTGAGAGGATTACAAGTCTTCCATTTAGATGGTTATGCGTTGTTAGATCCATGGGCTACACTTTCTTTTGCAACTCCCTATATATCAGTAGAACTTCAGTGTCAATCCAGAAATTCTCTCAGGAGCCTTCTCAATCTCTACTCTAGTTAGTTACCCAGTTATAGCTAGACGGGTATTCAGAAATTTACCTGTCACAATCTCTCAAAAAGTCACCTCAGCAGATCTTGTAGAGTTAGAAATGGTAGATTTCGATATCATTCTAGCCATGGATTGGCTACATTCCTGTTATGCCTTAGTCCATTATAGAACTAGGATCGTTTAATTTCACTTTCCAAATGAGCCAGTCTAAGAGTGGAAAGGTAGCAGCTCAGTGCCTGTTGGTCGATTTATCTCTTACCTTAAGGCAATGAAGATGATCTCTAAATGGTATATCTATCATCTTGTTTGGTTTAAGGATTCAAAATCCGAAACCCCAACTCTTGAGTCAGTTCTAGTAGTAAATGAGTTTCCAGAAGATCTTCCCCGTGTTCTTCCCGAAAGGGAAATTGACTTTGAAATAGATCTCCTTCAAGATATCCAACCTATTTAGATTCGTCCTTACAGAATGAATCCAGCTATGCTTAAGGAATTGAAAGAGCAGTTGAAAGACCTTCTAGATATGGGCTTCATTAGACCTAGTACCTCTCCATAAGGTACTCTAGTGTTATTCGTGAAAAAGAAAGATGGTGCTCTTATGATGTGCATTGGCTATTGTAAGTTGAACAAAGTAACCATCAAGAATAAGTATCCTATCCCAGGATTGATGACTTATTCGACCAACTTCAGGGGGCTAGTTAGTTTTCTAAGATAGATCTCAGATCCAGCTATCATCAGCTTAGAGTTAGAGACAGTGACATCCTGAAAAAAGCCTCCAAGACTCGGTATGGTCACTATGAATTTGTAGTTATGTCATTTGGAATAACAAATGCTCATGCAACTTTCATGGACTTAATGAACAGGGTGTTCAAATAGTATTTGGACTTGTTAGTTATCGTCTTTTTTTATTATATCCTCATTTATTCTCGGAATAAGGAGGAACATGAAACTCAACTGAGAGTTATTCTGCAAACTCTCAAAGATCGCTAGCTATTCACTAAGTTTAGAAAATGTCAATTCTGGTTGCTATCAGTCCCTTTCCTTGGTCATGTGGTATCAAGTGAAGGGATCCGATTGAAATCTCAGAAAATTAAAGCAATGCAGCATTGACCCAGACCAACCTCTCCAACAGATATTAGAAGTTTCTTGGGTTTGGTCGGTTATTATAAGAGTTTCGTTGAAGGATTTCATCCATAGCTTCATCATTGACCAAGTTGACTCAAAAAAAGGTCAAGTTTCAATAGTTAGATGAGTGTTAGAAATGTTTCTTAGAACTAAAGACTAGGTTGACTACAACTCTTGTCCTGTTTCTACTAGATAGTTCAGATGGTTATGTGATCTATTGTTATACATCCAGGGTTGGCCTAGGTTGTGTGTTGATGCAGCAAGGTAAGGTCATAGCTTATGCTTCTAGACAGCACAAGTTCCATGAGAAGAACTATCCGACTTATGACCTCGAGCTTGTAGCTGTAGCATTTGCCCAAAATATTTGGAGACATTACTTGTATGGTGTTCACGTAGATGTGTTCACAGATCATAAGAGCCTTCGGTATGTGTTGATTTAATGTTTCAAGGACACTTCATCCAATTTTAAGTGACAACGATCATTAGTCAGTATAATAACCCAACTAAATGATTTGGGGTAGAATCCCACAGGGAGTGGTACGTGTTTAAGATTTAATAGGAAAATACGAATATGCTCAAGTCAATCATAACAATAAACATTATCAAATAAAAACATAATTCAAATTAGGGGTGACACGAATGTCAAATAAGAGGGCGTTTTAGTTTTAATTATCAACTATAGTAGTAGCAAATAACAAAGAATAACAATAATGAAACGGGTTCTTGGGATGTGATTCGATTATAGCCTAATGTAGACAAATGGGTAATTGCAATTATTAGAAAATAGTTGTAAATCAGTGAATAGGCTAGACTATAAAGGAGGTAAACTTTCTCTCGAGCATCGACTAGCATACAAAATAAGAACAACCTAAGCCTTAGACCATTCACTCTCTCGAGCTAAATATGTGGAAAAGGGTTTAGGATTCACTCTCTCAAGCTGAAATCATGATAACCCAATACCCGCAGACCATCAATCAATAATCTTTGTTTTAGCACCTCTCTCTTGAGCAAGCCAAAACCACGAAGGTAGAACTGCATTTGCAACTACAATCCTTTAATTTTAACCACAATTAATAATTGAAATCACTTCTGAACAATATTTAAACTAACAATTAGCAATACTCATAAGCTAAATCAACCCATAATCACATAATTACACCCCAATAATTGGGGTTTTAGCTAGACATCATAAAAAGATAAAAAAAAAATTGTTGCCAAATTGTGTTTCCATCAAATAGGTAAGATTAATTTCGTCTTTACAAAGGTTCAAATTGAAGAATCTCAAAGACCCACTTCTAATTTCTCAAAAATAGAAAACTTCAATTCTTCAAAGCTAAGGAGAACTTGTCTCAATACTCAGAGTTCAATGTCAAAGATAATTCTTATGATCAAATACTTATGAAAAGATACAAAACTAGATGTTCAAAAACCTATTTATAAACGCCATAAATACGTTGTGAAGCACCGTTCGACGGAGCAAGTCGGGCTCCTCGATCAGCTTGGCGATCCGTGATGTTTGCATAATCAAGACACAACTTCGATTCGAGTGTCTACGATCGTACAACAGTAAACCAAGGGTTGGGGTAAAGTCCCAAGGGAGTGGTTTTGAGAATTAATAGAAAAATAAAATTTAGTTCTAATTAGTCATAGCTATAGATATTATCGAATATAAACATACTAAATCTAAAGGGTGTGATGCAAGCGTCAATTATCAATAGGGGGTTTTGTATTAATTAACAACTACAAATAATGTAAATATACGAAAACGAGATAGAAAAATGGGATTCTTGGTATGTGATAGGAATACGAGATAAACCAAACTATCAGGTACATGCTTTCAATAGTAAATTGCTAAGTATTTGTGACTAGGCTAGATAAAGTGGGGGTAAATTCTCTCTCGGGCAACTTACCCCAAATCAACTCAATTCCTCTCGAACATGGAGTTGCTGCTTTAAGCACAACTTCCGCCTTAGCCCATTCACTCTCTCGAGATGAATGTGTGGGAGAAGGACTAGGATTCACTCTTTCGAGCTGAACCCATCTCGACCTAATACCACCGGCTATCAATTTAGTAGTCTTAGTTTTACGACCACTCTCTCGAGCAAGCCGAAAATGCTAAGATGAAATCGTACGTGAAACGACAATTCCATTAAGTTCATACACAACTACTAAAAGAAATCACATTTAAACAACAAATAAGCCATCAACAAGCAAGACCCAACACATAATCTAACCCATATTCACAAAATCACACCCCAAGAATTGGGGTTTTAACTAGACATGTAAAACACATAAAAATTTATATCAATATTAGTTTCCATCAATTGGGTATGAAGGATTAAGGCTTAAAACACGTCAAGAGTGAAGAATCTTTAAGATCCAAGTCCAATTTCTTGGAGTTGAAACCCTTTGAATCTTCAAGGTCTCAGAACAAAGCCTACAAAACCCTCTAAAACTTAGACTCTCCCAAAAACTGTAAAAACTTCTAATAATAATAGTGATATGATACTAAGCTAGAAATTTAAACAAGTATTTATAGTGTTGGAAAATGTGCTGCGGAGGACCCTTCAGCGAAGTTACTCGGGGTCGCTGATACATTTGATGATCCATCGTTTGGTTGATTTCATCGCCTTCCTGCTTTATCCTTTAGCCTCTTCGCGTTTTGAGTCGCTAGGTGATATGGTACTGCTTTGCGGAACTATTTGGCGACACGTTGAATGCTCCATTTTAGTGCCAACTTGACCTTTGTCATCAAGGCTCAGTGCACTGGAACAAAAGGCGATCTCCAGGATGATCGGCGAATGCTAATTGGGCTCGGTGATCTTCAAGTCTTCATTTTTTTCATTCTTTTCAGCCGCCTTGTTCTTTCTTGCCAAGTAGTGTCCATGCTTTGCCTCAAACACCAAATACCTGAAATTTTCATTAGATATTGAGACAAAATATGCATTTGAGGACACTAATTCTATCAAAATATAGCCCTAAATAAGTCCAATTTGTGGACTCATCAACATCCCCAGCTTAAACTTTTGTTTGTCCTCAAATAAAACTTAAGTTCAGCAGTTCAAAATGGATGTCTCAAAAAGTGCTACACAAGACATGATCATGAATGTACATAACAAGATTCAATTTACTCATGCCAGGATCAACTGTGTACCTAATGATTCAAGTTGTGACACACCAGTACCAAAGATTCTCACGCTCGTAATACTTGCTTCAAATGCAAGTTCAAGCTCAACAAAAGTATTTGAATGCCCTCACACAAAGGATGATTCCATACTCACACACAATGGTTTAATCATTTAAAGCTTCGGAATCAAATGCAGCGCTCACACTCGAAAACACTATCCATATTTTCACCCATAGGTTTGCCCATATTTTCCAATCGACATTTGTTTCAGCTCACTCAAGATTAGAAAGGTTTTTACAAGGCTTTTAATGGGACTGAGTGCAAATGTATGGTCATTTAGGTTCAGTGACTTTCATCCTCATGAAATGTGGTGCACACAACACTTCCTTTCCTCTTCCTTCATCATTTTCTTTAGTGCTCATAAGTCGTCCTATTATTCACTCTCCATGTATTGTTCGGGAGCCCCATTTCTTTTGTATTTTTTTTACTTTATTCCACAACTTTTCCTTTTTTATTCTTTTTCTTTTTCTCTCTTCTCTTTTTTTTTTTTTTTTTTTTTGGTATGGAGGGGTTCCATTTTTCTCAACACTATGAGTTAAAGGAGACTTTCCTTGCACTTCTTGACTTTCCCTTTTCTTTTCACCACACCCCATCTTAGGCTTTTGGCTAAGTTGGCTATTCAATCAACTACAATTCACAAGGATTAAGGGTAATGACTCAAGAAAGGTCATGTTGTCATCATGTTTCCTCCAACGAAAGGTAAGGTGCAAGGGATGTTCTAGAGAGGTTCACACACTCACAAGGTAGGCCACAAAAGAGGTATATGCCAAATTGGCTCACACTCTTTAAAGTTGCCTAAGATCATATCAAGATATAGCCTTACTTAGTCAACCAGACCAACGAGGAAAATTCTAGGTGTTGTCATATAAGGTTCACAGTAATCTCATCACACAAGGCATTGACACTAAAGTCAAACATGACTCCAAACTTTCACTAGTGTGCAATGTTCATCGCAAGAGAATCAATTTGATGCATGGCTAATCACAATGAGATGCAAAGAGTTCACATATTTTCTATGCAACTTAATTTGGTCTCATCGTAGCCCTACATTCATATTCATTCAATTATGAGCACTATTCAAGTCATCGGTATTGATCAAAACTGAGACTTAAATTTGCTAAAGAACAACTACTATCAAGTAAATACAAGAGGTGGCTAATTTTTTTTCGGTAGGGTCAAAATCATTTGCAATTTAAAGCAAAAGAATCCACAAGCTCAAACCTTCCACGAAAGAAATATCAACACAATTATAGCTTACAATGCAAATACATAAACAAAACATGATTCACGAATAGCACACAAAGGTGGGCTACACCCTACCATAATTAAAAATAATTTTCCTCAAATGCAAATAATAAACTATCTAGAATGTAAATTAAAGAAAATCAAAGAGGGAGGTAAAGAGGGAATCTTGCCGAAGTGGTCGCTCCCTCTGCCTGGGCATCAATGCCCGATGTGTCAGCTTGGACTTGGGTAATAGTCCCCGGCTAATTCAGAAGGTTCAGCGGCAACAGATTTGCTAAAATTATCCAAGTCATGAGCCGCCAAAAAGGAATGTATAGCTGTATAGAATATATGAGTCCACGAAGGGACAGTAGGATCTCAGGGGACAGATCTCTTGCTAGAACTAGGCATTTTTCCCTCACTTTTTGTCTTGGGAGGATTCACTTCATTTGTATGTTTCCTAAAATTTTTTGCTCTAATCTGTCAAGGTGGCATGATTCTCCCTGCAACTTTTGGTCTATCCATGTCTGCAAAGCTTCGAGGAAAAGTTAGAAGATATTCAACAAATAAAACAAGGACAATCAACGACAGGCAAACTTGCCAATCCATTTGGCGAGCAAGGGGTTGCCTGTCGAAGGTTTCAGTGCAGTGGGGTTTGAATCAACTCAATTTCTCTCAAACACCGACTAGCCTCTTTAAGCATAGCCTCCAACTCTCTCGAGATAAATGTGTATGAAAAAGACTAGGATTCACTCTCTTGAGCTGAACCCATGTTGAGCCAATACCACCGGCTATCAATTTAGTAGTCATAGTTTTACGACCTCTCTCTCTCGCAAGCCGAAAATACTAAGATGAAATCGTATTTGCAACTACAACTCCATTAAGTTCATACATAACTACTAAACGAAATCACATTTAAACAATAAATAAACCATCAACAAGAAAGACCCAACAGATAGTCTAACCTATATTCACAAAATCACACCCCAAGAATTGGGATTTTAGCTAGACATGTAAAAGAGACAAAACTTTATATGAATATTAGTTTCCATCAACTGGGTATGAAGGATTAAGCCTTAAAACACATCAAGAGTGAAGAATCTTTGAGACCCAAAACCAATTTCTTGGAGTTGAAACCCTTTGAATCTTCAAGGTCTTAGAACAAAGCCTCCAAAACCCTCTAAAACTTAGACTCTCCCAAAAACTGTAAAAAGTTTGAATAATAATAGTGATATGATACTAAGCTAGAAATTTAAACAAGTATTTATAGTGTTTGAAAATGTGTTGTGAAAGACCCTTCGGTGAAGTTATTCGGGATCATCGATACATTCGATGATCTGCCATTTGGTCGATTCCATCGCCTTCCTGCTTTAGCCTTTAGCCTCTTCGCATTTTGAGTCATTGGAGGATGTGGTACTGCCTCGTAGAACTGTTCGGAGACACACCGACTGCTGCATTTCATCTCCAACTTGACCTTTTCCTTCAGGGCTCAGTGCACTGAAATAAAAGGTGATCTCCATGTTGATCGGCGACTCACCAACTAGGCTCGGTGATCTTCAGGCCTTCATTTTTTTTGTTCTTTTCAGCCGCCTTGTTCCTTCTTGCTAAGTAGTGTTCATACTTTGCCTCAAATTCCAAATACCTGAAATTTTCGTCAGATATTGAGACAAAATATGAATTTGAGGACACTAATTCTATCAAAATATAGCCCTAAATGAGTCCACTTTGTGGACTCATCAATACGCCCTTTGGTCAGTTTCATCGCCTTTTTGCTTTGGCCTTTAGCCTCCTCAAGTTCTATAACTTTGGGCGATCTAACTCTGCATCACGAAATCACTCGGTGACTCGCCAACTGCTCCTTTCTCTCACCAACTTGATTTTCTCCTTCAGGGCTTGGCACACTGGAACTTTAGGTGAGATGGTGGCCATTCGGCGACTCACCCAAGGGAATTAGTGATCACCAGGCCTTCATTTCTTCCTTATTTCAGCTTGCTTCGTTCCTCTTTGCAAATTAGTGTCCATGCTTTGTTAGTCAATCCAAATACCTGGAAATGAAGGATTTTACATTAGATATTGGCACAAAAGAAGCATTTGAGGACCCTAAATCTATCCAAATAAAGCCCTAAATGAGTCCAAATTGTGGACTCATCAACACCCCCAACTTAAAATTTTGCTTGTCCTCAAGTAACACTCAAGTTCAATAGTTCAAATAGATGTCTCAAATAGTTCTACACAAGACTCGATCATGAATGCACACAACAAGACTCAACTTACTCATGCAAGGATCAATTGTGCACTCAATGGTTCAAGTTGTGACTCACCATTACCAACGATTCTCAAGTTCACAATACTTGCTTCAAATGCAAGTTCAAGCTCAACAAATATACTCATATGCTCTCACATAAAGAGTGATTCCATATTCACACACAATGGTTCAAATATTTATAGTTCCAAAATAAAAAACAATTCTCACACTCACAAAGATGAACACATGCATGATTTCACCCATTTGTTTGCCCTTATTTTCCAATCAACAGTTGTTTCAGTTCACTCAAGATCGAAAAAAGTCTTTTCAAGGCATGCAACGGGGCTGAGTATAAAGGTATGGTCATTTAGGCTTAGTGGTTGCTATCCTCATGAAATGTGGTATGAACAACAATTTCTTTCTGTTTCTTCCCCCATTATTCACTTTCCATGAAACTTTGGACACCCCATTTTCTTTGGCAACTTTATTTCAAACCTTTTTCATTATTTTTATTTTCTTATTCTTTTTCTCTCTTTTTTTTTTTTTTTTTTTTTTTTTTTTTTTTTTTTGTATGGAAGTGTTCCATCTTTTTCAAAACCATGGGTACAAGGGGACTTCTTTGCACTTCTTGATTTACCTTCTCTTTTCACCACACCCCCAACTTAGGCTTTTGGCATAAGTTGGCTTATTCAAACAAACCACATCTCATGAGGATTAAGGGTTAAGGGATAAAGAAAGGTCAAAATTGCATCAAGTTTATTCCAAGAAAAGGTAAGGCTCAAAGGTTCTCAAACAAAGTTCACACACTCACAATGTAGGCCACAAAAGAGATATAATGTCAAATTAATTCACTCTTTAAAATTGTTGCCTAACATCATTTCAAGAGCTTGTATCACTTAGTAAACCGGAAAAAGGGGGAAAATTCTAGGTGTAATAACACATGGTTCACAGTAAGCTCATCACACAAGGCATTGTCATGAATATTAAACAAGACTCAACACTTTCGTAAGTGTGCAATGTTCATCACAAGAGACTCAATTTGATAATAGGATAGTCACAATGAGATGCAAAAATTTCACACATTGTCTATGTAACTTCATTTGGCCTCATCGTAGCCGTACATTCATTTTTGTTTGATTGAGAGCACTATTCATGTCATCGGTATTGATCACAATCGATACTCAAATTCGCACAAAATTAGCCACATTCAAACACAATCAAGAGGTGGAACAAATTTTTCAAAAAGGATCAAAAACCATTTACAATCAAAACAAGGAGCCACAAAGTCAAACATCCACAAGATAAACATTGTTAAAACACATTTTATAGCATAAAACCCAATGTACAAACAAAACACTAATCAAAAGTGAAGGGTATGGAAATACCTCACCCCACCACAAAACAAAAAGCTATTTGTCCTCCAATACAATAAAATATCCATAAATCAATAAAAAGGGACAGAGAGGGAGGTAAAAAAAAAAGTCATGTCTACACGGTCTCTCCATTTGTAGGGGCATCAGTGCCCGGTGCAACACTTTAATCATGGGTATCATTGCCCGGAGTCACCTCAGAAGTACCGGCTCCACTAGACCCACCCATAGTGGTATCTCTCAAAGAAATCTGGCCCACAGTCTCGAACATCGCATCCTCAAGATCATCCAGATCATCATAAACCTATGAATCTCATAAATCTATCTACTCCTTGTCGGTCTCTACCTCTGACTCATTAGTTGCTATATCATCCAGATGTATATCTCTGGTGGTGGCCGAAGGAATCTCAAAAGTCTTCGGGGTATCTATATCATCCGTTTCCTCCAATAGTGAAGTGAAGTATGTGGACTTAAAGTAGTCCATGTCCTTTCTAAGATCTGCGACCTTTGCTTTCAAAGCCGTTACCTCAGAAGACTCCCCCTGTCTACTCTCACAAGCCATGACTCTTGCAATCAAATCATCAATAGAAGTTTGGAGGGGGGTCAGTGCAGTAAGGATGGAACTCTTAATCATCCATAGGACTGCAACCTCTAATCGAGTAGCCCTCACATCAGCCAAATGGGCATGGTGCCCTATCTTCAGAATCATAGCTCAAGTAATCCTGGTGGGTTGGGAAAAGGTAGAAGCACTAGGAGTTTGGGAGAAAGAAGTGGGAGCAGATATACCTGAGGGCCCGGAGGTCGGAGTAGGCAAGGATGCCTCTGTAGAAATCGTCTATATGTCAATCTCTCGGGATGTGTCCACTGGAGCTTCTCTCCTCCTGTGTGCCTCCTCCCGAGTGTACTCGACCTTTATATGTCTGACATCAGTGAAGGATGTAGGGGTGACCTCAAAACATCTCGTCTCGTCACGAGGAACACCAGTACGCCAACACAGCTCTATAATCAGCACTGGGAATGGTAGGGAGGTCTGGCTCTGCTTGGCCCTCATGGCCATCTCCTACTCTATTATAAGTCACAGGTTAGTGCTCCTCTTGGATATGATCAGGCCGCCATAGGGTGGCGGAGGATATACTCGTTCTAGGATGGTATGATGGTGCTACTGATAAAGCCAAACCACAATTGAGCAACAATATTCAGGTCCTTCTTCTCAATGGGGGGCCCCTGCCTCGATCCACCTTGGGGTAATATCGAAAATCAACTGTGTAAGCCATCCCTTTAAGTTATCTAAGGACTGAGTAGTAGGCAAGCCCTCATATGCCAGTGTAACACCTAAAGCCCTGTCAAGTATAGTGTTAATGTAATTAGTACTGTACCTGACCTCTTCCCCCTAAACTATGACCGACTTCACCGGTCTGAAGGCACTGGCCTTCTTTTTCTCCTTCGGCACCAGCTTACCATATGCAATATAAAATTCCCAGACCCATGTAGGAATGTAAAAGCCTCGGGGCCTGGTGAACTGTTCAAACTGGTAGAAGTGGAGTGTGTCCCTCATTGTGGAGTATATGTCCACTAAAACCTCTGTGGATAATAGCTTCTCCTCAAGGATCGTCCGCAACCCATCGGCTTTTAACTTGTTAAGTAGCCGGCGAGGAGGAACCATTGGTGGTACTGGAGCTACAGGAGGTGCAGGAGTTGGCAGTGTATCTGCTGGAGAGGAGGTTGTTGGGACTCTAGAAAGCAGTAAAAACTTGGGTTGCCTCCCAAGAAGTGCCTTAGTAAACTTCGTGCACTACTTCCCCACTCAAACATGATTTTTAGGGTAGAGACGAGACAACATATGACCCATCTGGGTCTCCAGTAGTTGAATAGATATGGAATGGGAAGCAATCATCTAATTCAGTAGTGAGACATTCTCTTTTATCTCATTCAACGCTCTATCATGTTCTTCGACTTTATGGAAAATGAGTGAGAGAATCTCTACTACTTTTCCACCCTCGTGCTCCTTGGACTTTCTGCGCTCATCAGTGGGAATGTACCGATCTTTCTCTTTGTCCAGTACCTCTAATTCTATAAGTTGTTTTGGTCATGAGATCTAGTTCGGTTAGCAGTGTGTCCAAAATCTAATCTTTCCCAGTCTCCTTTTTAGTCTTGGCCATATGATCAAGGAGCTAGGTTGCTATTGCATAGGGTAGTCATGTAAAACCACACAGAGAAATTTGATCAGCCACTTCTCTATTCTCTAGACCAAGACCTATATAGAAGCAGTCTAGCAGCATTTTATCTGAAATGCCATGAGTTGGGCATTGCAGAAATAGAGACTGAAATCTCAGCCACAATTCATGGATTGACTCACCCTCCAATTGTCTGAAACTTAGGATGTTATCCTTGAGAATCATCACCCTCAAAGAAGAGAGGACCATTTGGTCACCATTGCTGCAAGACATGCTCCTTTCTTCAGTACTAAATAAGCAACATGAAAACCTAAACTAAAATTAAGTTCAACTATAACTAACAAGCACAAAACTCAACTTAAATAAAGAATCTTAACCAACACCACTCCCAGGCAGCAACACCATATTGATTTAATGTTTCAAGAACACTTCATCCAATTCTAAGTGTAAACGATCATTAGTCAGTGTAATAACCCAACTAAATGAGTTGGGGTCGAATCCAACAGGGAGTAGTATGTGTTTAAGATTCAATAGATAAGCACGAATATGCTCAAGTCAATCATAGGAATAAACATTATTGAATAATAACATAATTCAAATTAGGAGGTGACACGAATGTCAAATAATAGGGGATTTTGGTTTTAATTATCAACTACAGCAGCAACAAATAACAAGGAATAATAATAATGAGACGGGTTCTTGGAATGTGATTCGATTATAGGCTAATGTAGACAAATGGGTAATTACAATTGTTAGAAAATAGTTGTATATCAGTGAATAGGCTTTACTATAGAGGAGTTAAACTTTCTCTCAAACAATTTACCCTGAATCAAGTCAATTTCTCTCGATCATTGACAAGCATACAAAATAAGAACAACCTATGCCTTAGTACATTCACTCTCTCGAGTTGAATATGTGGAAAAGGGTTTAGGATTCACTCTCTCGAGTTGAAACCATGACAACCCAATACCCACAAAACATCAATCAATAATCTTGGTTTTGAAACCTCTCTTTTGAGCAAGCCAAAAACACGAAGGTAGAACTGCATTTGCAACTACAATCCTTTAATTTTTAACCACAATTAATGATTGAAATCACTTCTAAACAATATTTAAACTAACAATTATCAATACCCATAAAATCAACCCATAATCACGTAATCACACCCTTAGAATAAGTATTTAAGCTAGACATCATAAAAAGATAAAAATCGTTACCAAGTTGTGTTTCCATCAATTGGGTAAGATTAATTTCATCTTTACAAAGGTCCAAATTGAAGAATCTCAAAGACCCACTTCCAATTTCTCAAAAATGGAAAACTTCAATTCTTCAAAGCTAAGGAGAACTTGTCTCAACACTCAGAGTTCAATGTCAAAGATATTTCTTATGATCAAAAACTGATAAAATGATATAAAACTAGATGTTCAAAAACGTATTTATAGTCGCCAGAAATATGATATGAAGGGCTATTCGGTGTAGTAAGTTAGGATTGCTGATTGGCGATCTGCCCTTTGGTCAGTACAATCTCCTTTTTTCTTTGTCCTTCAGCATCCTCAGGTTCTATAACTTTGGGCGATCTAACTCTGCATCGCAGAATCACTCGGCGAATGTTCCTTTCTCTCACCAACTTAATTTTCTCCTGCAAGGCTTGGCACACTGGAACTTTAGGCGAGATGGTGGCCATTTGGCGACTCGCCAAAGGGACTTGGCGATCACCAGGCCTTCATTTCTTCCTTCTTTCAGCTCACTTCTTTACTTTTTGCATATTAGTGTCTATGCTTTGTTCCTCACTCAAAATAATTGGAAATCCAGGATTTTACATCATTTATTGGCACAAAAGAAGCATTTGAGGACACCAAATCTATCCAAATAAAGCCCTAAATGAGTCCAAATTGTGGACTCATCATGTGTTCACCCAAAAAGAGTTGAATCTTCATTAGAGGAGATGGCTTGAATTCCTCAAGGACTATGACATGAGCGTGCTTTAGCATCCTAGTAAGGCCAATTTAGTAACTGATGCTCTTAGCAGACTGTCTATGGGTAGTGTGACACATGTTGTGGAAGAAAAGAAAGAGTTAGCCAAAGATGTTCATCGGATTACTCGCTTAGGAGTTTGCCTTATGAACATATCATATGGTGGTGTGATAGTTCAGAATGGGTCAGAATCTTTACTGGTAGCGAAGGTTTAAGAAAAACAAGGTAGTTATCCTATAATGCTTTAGTTGAAGGGTGCAGTTCATCAGCAGAAAGTTAAGGTTTTCTCTCAAGGGAGAGATGGTGTACTTCGTTACCAGGGTCGCTTATATGTTCCTAAGGTGGGTGAGTTGAGGCAGCAAATCCTGACAGAAGCTCATAACTCCAATTATTCTATTCATCCAGGTGCCACTAGGATGTACCGTAATTTGTGGGAAGTCTTTCGGTGGAACGACATGAACAAAGATATAGCAGACTTTATGGCTAAGTGTTCTAATTGTCAGCATATTATAGTAGAACATCAAAAACCATGAGGTATGATCCAAGAGATCAACATTCCTATATTGAAGTGGGAAGTGATAAACATGGACTTCATTACAGGTTTACCTCGTACTCGCAGTATGACTCCATTTGGGTCATAGTAGAGAGAGTTAATAAGTCCACTCACTTCTTGGTTGTCAAGAATACAGATTCAGCGGAGGACTACGCTAAATTCTACATTAATGAGATAGTCAGGTTACATGTGTCTATCATATTTGATAGAGGTCCTTAGTTTACCTCTTATTTTTGGAAATCATTTCAGAAAGGTCTTGGTACCCAGGTAAATCTCAGTACAACATTTCATTCATAGACTGATGGTCAGGCAGAGCGTACCATTCAAACCTTAGAGGACATGTTGAGAGCCTGTGTGATCAATTTCAAGGGTAGTCGGGATGATCACCTACCTCTCATAGAGTTCGCATATAAAAAAAGCTATCATTCTAGTATTCAGATGGCCCCGTATGAGGCACTATATGGGTGTAGATGTAGATCTCTGATTGGTTGGTTTGAAGTAGGTGAAGCAACTTTGATTGGGCCAGATTTGGTTCATGAGGCTATGGAAAAGGTTTAGCCCATCATAGATAGACTTAACATAGCCTAGAGTCGTCAGAAGTCCTATGCAAATGTAAGGAGAAGAGACTTAGAGTTTGATATCGATGATTGGGTTTTCCTAAAAGTGTCACCTATGAAGGGGGTGATCAGATTTGGCAAGAAAGGGAAACTCAGTCCTAGATATGTAGGTCCTTACAAAATCCTGCAAAGGTTTAGTAATATGGCTTATGATTTAGAGTTGCAACCACAACTAGCAGCGGTTCATGCAGTCTTTCACATTTCCTTGTTGAAGAAGTGTGTGGGTGATTTGACATCAATAGTACCATTAGTGAGTGCGGCTGTGAAGGATAGTCTCACTTATGAAAATGTGCCAGTTGAGATTCTTGACCTTCATGTTTGTAGGTTGAGAAATAAAGAAGCCACCTCAGTAAAGGTTTTATGGAGTCAGTCCGTAAAGGGAGCTACTTAGGAAGCAGAAGCAACTATGAAGGCCAAGTATCATCATCTTTTTCCTTCCGATTCAATTTTAGCTTCAGGTAATAGTTCCTCTCTAGTCTCTCAATTTACACTTGTGTAAACTCAACCTTAGTATCATGTTCCTTCAGTTGTTCTTGCATTTTCAGCATATTTGCATATTCTTGGAACTCAGTTTAGTTAGACTTTAATTTCCAGTACTTAGTGGTAGGGATTTCAACTTCTTCCCTCCGTACTCAGCTAGTTTAGAATTCATTTAAGGACTATATTGTAACACCTTAGGAAAACAAAATTGGACTTTTCAGCAGGAATAGGTGAACAAAAGAGGGGTTCACGAGCTCTTTTCTGGACCATGGTCTTTCACATTCATCGTGGTTCACACCCTCCTAGGAGTGGGGGACCACGAGACCCTTCACAGATCGTGGATCCTCACACAATCCGTGAAAAGGCTAGTAGAAGCCAGGCAGAACCACCAGTACTCAAGAAACCAAACCACGAAGCCCAATATGGGTCATGGTCTTGATGACGGGTCGTGGATGGGTCCTTTGTCTTGAGCCAGCAGACCCCTAACTCAAGTGAAAAACCACGATTGCCTTCACGGTCCGTGAAGTGGTCTGTAGTTGGGAATACCAGAAACCAATAGACACTAGCCAAGAACCACGACCCACTTGACGAGCCATGGTCCATTTTATGGTCCGTCATTGGCGTCGTGGAAGGGCCTAGCCAGCTTTTAAGTCAAGGTCATTTTGGTCTTTTCCCATATGCTTTGGACATTTAAACTATGCCATTTTACACCTCAACTACGTCGTTTTACTCATTTTAGTCTTGATATTTTAGTTAGAACCTACCCTAAACAATTAATCACCAAAACTTAGACCAAAAAAAAAAAAAAAAAAAAAAAAAAGAGAAAGGTGTTAGTTACACAAGAACAAGCAGGAAGTGTTCTTCAAGTTTCAGCCTGAATCCAAACGATTTCTCCATGAATTTCATTACCAGGTATGTTGGATTTCACTAATGAGTTCCTTTGATCCACTAGGTCCCTAGAATTCAGTCAGATTCTTGATTCTCCATGTTCTATTTAGACCTAGAGTTTCTTCAACCTTAGATAAGTATTGTGATTTAGTTGTTGTAGTATCCTAAATCAAATTAGCTTGTTTCTTGGAAAGTTTTCTTAGTTATTTTGCATGAAACTCAGAACCCTAGTTGTATAAATTATTTTAGTTCATGAATTATACATGCTAGGTCAGTTAAATAGATAAATATGCTCCAGTTTTCGAATGTTGCATTATCAGTACCTAAATGTTGCATTCTCAGATTTGCATGTTAGAATATTGAGCTATCCAGTATTTCAGTTATGTTGTGTCAGATACACATTTCCAGCTGGGAGTAGGCTTAGCACTAAGTTGGACTAGGGTTCAGCGTACCTTCATAGTCCTAGAACTACATGCCTCTATAGGTTTATAAGTCTCCTCAGTGGCCATCAAATTTAGTGATCACGCCAATCATGTCTTTATACACTTGGCAAGGTAGATTGGGTCCTCTCGATAGGGCGTATACATTGGACTCCGCATTTAGTTCACATTGTTTTATGTCAGTTAATAGTAGCTCCCCCAGTCAGACCATAGTGCATTTGACATGGTTTTCAGTTTATACTTCAATATTCAATCTCAGAATCTTATGTTCATAATCAGTACTTGGCCATTCCATTTAGCTCAACTTTTGAGTTGTGCTTTAGTATGTACACTCTTGTTCAGATTATATCATTGTTGAGTTATACCTTGTTCAGCCTATGTATTTGTTCATCTATTATCTATATCATGTATGCTTAGTACATTCCAAGTACTGACGCATACTCTACGCTACATTTTTTCCCAATGTAGGTTTAGGTATTCATTATCCAAATCCATATTCAACAACTTCAGCGGTGAGTCCCCATACTTAGAGGAAAATAAACATATTTTTCATAATCAGACTTTTATTTCACTTTTAAGTTTTGCTAGAGTTTAGCTAGGGGCATGTCCCAGAAACTCTAGTTAATAGAGGCTTTTCAAACATAGTATTAGATTCAACATTAGTTTTCGAGTAATTGTTGAATATCAGTAAAATCTTAGAAAGTTTTATATATTCAGACTAGTTTTGGGTATTCCCCAATATCAATTATCAATTGATTTAGCTCCCGCATTGGTCTATGTTTTCTTAGATATCAGTGTTAGCTTTCTAGGTCCCATGTTACGTCAAGCGGGTAGCCTCAGGGCATGACAGGATCCCTTTCTCAGTCCAGGGCAGATTTTGTAGCCCTAGCATATGGGGAGGTCAATCCCTACTCCAAACCACTAGATGATGCGTATGAGCCATGCTGCAAAAGAGTGATACACATGATATTTCAAGAAACCAATAACACATAGAGTGCACAAAAGAGATACAAAATAGATATAGTTCTTAATGACACCATGTAGCCTCATAAAGATAGGATACAAATGTCTCGACATTGACTCATAGGACTCTACTAGGTATTAGTAATGTACAAGTGAGAATAGGTATTAAAGGTTGATTGATAGAATAGGCACAAACAAATGCCAAAACGAAATTTAGAGACAAAACACACAAGCATACCAGACTATATAGAACTAAGCACAACTAAACTAAACCTAGGTGGACCCCATAAGCCTATAAGGTACACTCGGGCCTCTAGCCACAAGTAACTAATAAAGGGGTCGCCTAACAAAATAGTAGACTCACAAGGGCTTCAACCGCCAAAAGAGTCAAATCGGGGGCGTCAACTGTCGAAGGAACTCATATCAATTATCATCAATACCATCATGGAATTATGTCTACTCCCAATTAATCAGAATAACGCTCCAAGCTCAAACCAACTCCAATCTCAAGTTGCCCAGCGAAGCGTGAAGCCTCAAATATCGCATAGAGGGCCACAGAAAGAGGGAGAGTGAATAAAAGGTCATCAAAGTTTGTTCAAAGCCTAAACTAATGCTCATTCTTATAGACTCAAGTCTGCTACACTAGTCTATAAGGAGCTAAGTCATTTGAATCAACGTTAGAGATGAAACAAGGCCTAAAGGCTACACATACCACAAGTCTATGGCAAGCACAAGTCTAAGCGTAGACTAAGGTCAAACATACAATAAAATCAAACAAGATTAACCACAAGATAAGGATGATCACATAACCCCAACTAGCATGTTTCTTATCTCAGAATTACCAAATTAAACCTAAAACATGGTATCTAAGCAATGTAGTATGAATAACTATGTGCCCACCCCCAATTAACTCCAATCAACATGAATTCACACGTTAAAGCTTAATTTAGAGAAAGAAAAGGTGTAGCTTAGCTTAAGACTGACCGCGTGTGCTTCAAATCACGTTTATAGGGCTTTTCCTTTTTGAATGGCCTTAAAATGTTGACACCATTGAAAAATAGAATCATAATAGTAATACACCTATTTAAGCCCAAAAATCACTTAAAATAGAGACGAGCTAGTTTTGAAGTCCAAACATGAATCATGGGCTCCACGCTGGGAATTCCAAAAATAACTCCATCAAAAGGTTCAATTCAGTACCCTGAATTTGTGTTCCAATATGTAAATAGTTCTTAAATAAAAGGGAAATTAAGGAACTGCGGTAGCCCACAAATACGTGAATTTAACTAAAACGAGAATGCCTAACACTCCCAAATCACTCACCCAAGTAGCCAAAAGCTCGATAAACACACGGGACATCAAATCACTAAATTTTTAGCTAACATGAGTGAGGGATCATTATTTGAAGTGTGGATTTGACTGATGATGGGTTCTAGTATTTTACATAAAGACCATACCAATTATTAAGGCTTGTCAACTAGACCTTCACGAACTCGGCTCAAGGCCCAAATTATATGAAGGATAAAATCACCCTGCACCATTTGATGCATATTAGCTTGTTTTGGCAACTTAAAATCTCTGACATGGTGTTTGAAATTGGTTTAGAACCCTATCCATGCAAATGAAATATTTCACCCTATCAAATTTGATATTTTGAACTCAAAGGAGCAGTCAAAACTTCCATTTGAAGTCGTTTCAACAAAAAATGACTCTCACACCAAACTCCATTTTAAGTAAAAATCCATAAGGGGGCTCGGAATTAGCTTGGAATCCTGAGGATCGGCATGAAGGGCAATTCTAGACCAAACTCAAAATTTCATAGGTAACCACACTGATAGAATTCTCAACTATACACATTTATCAAGAATGACCAAGGTTAACTTAGGCCAAAACTTAGAGTTAAAACATTTAATATCACAACCTTGCTCAGAAAGCCTAGGGAGTCATGCTTATCATGCTACTAGCCTAAAATAATCTTTCTGAAGCTAATAGAACTATCATAATTGAATTTTGAAGTCATCTTCCAAAACCTTTGAGTAAAATCAATCGTTCAAGGTTCAAAAGCTCAAAAATACAAATTCGCAGAAAACCAAATAAATGATCAAGTAATCGAACTGCCAATCTCAGCAAGTCATAAATAACTTGAGGTCATGATAGAAACATTCTAAACGATGAATAGAAGACATTAACACCCAAATGAACTAGATGGTCATTATACTTGTGTGTATTGTAGTTCTTCTGAGTCTGAGAGGAGGTGAAAGGAAATATTTAGAGACAACTGAATTGAAAACATATTTTTTTATTTTCTAAGATCTAAAGCATTGATTTAGATATATTTTTTGGTGATATACATTTTGAGACTTTTGATTTTACTTCCTTATCTCAAAATGTGAGTTCTTTTAGAAAATGAAGCATCTGTTGTTTGTATTTTTTTTGTTTTTTTTATTCTATTGTTGCAGCATGAAGTGATTGAGAGATGACTCTCCATTTGGTTTTTTCCACAGAGATTTGTCAAATCTTCGTCTAATGTTCATTGTTTTTCTTGGTTGATTTTAGATGAACATGACGTGAATAGCTAATTATTGATAAATTAGTTGTTTTAAATTCATATACGATGTATGGTGTGTGTGTGTATCTTAGTGATAAAGATATGTTAGATACCATTTTTTGTCATAACATAACAACTTAGAGTATGTCTTATCAATTTTTTTTATATTACTCACAATTATCAGGCACAACTGCAAACAAAAATTGAATCTTTAACCAGTTGCATTTGTTTGGGTCGATCAAGATTGATTTTGATTTTTTTGATTATTCTTTATTAAGGTAAAAACTCTAACATAGCAACAAAATCACTATATAATTGCTTGTATTATATCAATAGATTTGTCGATTTTGAATTATTAAAAACTTTTACTTTTATCCCAAAATAAACATTGATATAAAGTAGATTAGACTATAACATAAGTCTATTGGAATATATTGGACAAATCAAATTGATTGCCAACTTTTAGCGATGGTTTTATGTGTCACGGTCAATCACATGTTTATCAAAGTAGCCTGGGTAATATAAGTGATGGTAGTTATGTTGACAGAGTTGGTGCTAGTAAGCAAAAGATGACAATTTATGATGCATTATTTTATTTGAACCAAGTAAAGAACAAATCAAAGGGAGAAGTATTACATATTCCTTGTTTCTATGATGGACTTTAAGAGTAAAAGCTTTGCTACTATAATTTTCCTATTTTGAATTGTGATTTATTTATATTTTGATTTGATGATTTATGGTGAACTAAATTTTTTATATTCCTCACATAATTGATACTTTTTGGTCATAGAAAAAAAAAACAAAAGAATTACTTAAAGGACATCCTAGTTTGCTTCTTGGTTTAAATTCTTTCTTGCCCAAGGACTATGAAATAGTCCTGAATGATGAAGATGAGAAAATATGTTTCATGGAACAAGCACTCTGTTTTGTGAAAAAAAAAAGTTATATTTATGTTACATTATGATTTTAATAATAAAAGGTTTACCATTTTATTCATTAAAAAACTTTACTCCTAACTTATTTTCTTATAACTTCTTGTAGGAATGTTTAAAAAAATACACAAAGCTCATAGAAATTTTTTCCATGTTTATGAAAGGCTGAGAGTATGTCAAAGTGATGTACGATAAGGTGATAAATATTTATAATTTGAATACATATCTTGCTCTTATTTTTAAGTATTGTTTTCTTATATATGTAGGTTGTCGTACTTCTCAAAGACCATCCAGATTTTCTAGAAGAGTTGAAACGTCTTCTTGTAGGATGATTTACTGATAATTTGTTGTCTTGTTTAAATGACACTAACCATTGATAAAGTGAAATATAGAACTTTTATCATGGTCTTGTTTCAAATATACACCGCTATCTGAATTTAATATAAAAACATATTTCAATTTGATTGATTGAAAACTCAAATTGATCTATATTATTTTTCATCATTTGTTTCATCTATACCTACATTGATTACTTGATACTGATCTTTGATCATATGTGAGATATACTATTATTTTCTTCGGGTTTATGTATTTGGTTAGTGTATTATTTAGAGATAAACATAATACAATGTTCGTATTAATTATGTGTATGTGATGGGTTATAGACTTATCATATGTCCTAACTATAGTGACAAAATAAGCCTAGAAAAATATAACTCATCCAATTCGTACTAGTTTCTTATAATCCATCCATTTATTAGCTCAATCCATTTCAGTACAAGTCATAAAAAGTTACACTAATATGCTGGTTAGATTGACCCATGGGTAATCTTATCAAACTATTTTAAAGAATATGTCTTCTTATTTAATATGTTATTTATTGGTGTAAAAAGAAAAATTATAATTTTATTAGGTACCAAAAATGTATAAAAGCACACATAAATCAATTGAAACTTATTAAGAAATGGGTGGACTCGTGCATGACCCACATTTTATCCCAAAAATTTCAGCCATAATTACTTTTTAGTGAGTCAATAATTCATTTCCTTATTAATTTAAATAATTTAAATTCAATTAAATTTAGCAGAACCAACTCATTTGACAAATCTATCTACCCTAGTAATCTTGAGGAGAGTTAGAGTTTAGATCACATAAAATTTAGTGAGAAGAAATGTGATAAACATAACCTTCTTTCCATTTGAAATAGACTGCAATGACATTATACTTATCCCTTAGACAAAATACCCAATTTCATTTGGTAAAATCATTTAAATGACCCTCACAAAGTCATTCAATTCAACATTATAGAGTAATTAGTCTATATAATATGATATAATCTAATTCCTCCTCATGAAAATTGAAGTATAATTTTAAAAATAAAATATCCTACTATAAATTGGATGTCCACATTAATATGTTATGTGTTGCAAGTTAATTATACACACAATATGTTAATTGGTGTATGCTAGTTAACCATATGATATATTTGGTGCACAAAGTGTATACATGTGTCACAACCCGAGACTATGTCTAGTCATAATACAGTGCTTTAAATCATAAGTGGCTCCAATCTAACCCTTGATACTACCATAGTCATGAGCAATTAAATATGAACATGTAAAAGAATGAAAATGACTGATCAGAA
Source organism: Solanum bulbocastanum (assembly GCA_037074985.1). NCBI lineage: Eukaryota > Viridiplantae > Streptophyta > Magnoliopsida > Solanales > Solanaceae > Solanum > Solanum bulbocastanum. Next base: position 34,077,537 of record CM073601.1, read on the forward strand.
GCATAATTATGGAATACTTGTTCGAAATATTTTTTTAACAAAGTTTTGTGTACAAAAACTGGAATGTGAAAGAAACTGAAATAGAATACAATAACTCTAACTGACTATCTATGAAGCATTTACTAATACTGATTATAGTTAGAGGAACATGACCCCCACTTACCTTTATCAATACATGTGAATAGAAATAACATTCTAGAACTAACTTGAGTGCTCAAAATAAGAGAACTCATCGCCTTCTGACTGGAAGCTGCAATCCAATTAACTAGGATCATGATAGAAGAACTTGAATCTACGTCACATGAAAAATGTAGGCACAAGAAGTATGTGAATCATTACTTTAAATGTACTTAGTATGAGATATATGTATGCTAATTTGTAAAGGTGGACATTTTGAATTTAAACATGATAATAAAGGCCAAGTAAAACATGATAAAAGCCTTTATAAAGAAATCATGAACCATATATGAGTTCAATGCATACCTAAAACCATTTGAGAATCTTTAATAAAACCTATGAAGAAAACATAGCTCTTTTGTGGGATATTAACTTTAAATGATAATATGACCATGAGATCTATGTCATGGAATTCGGTATATCCCTCATACCAAAAGAAGGGGATTCTACTTGCCAAGGTAGCATCCGTACATATCATCTTCTACTAAAGTGGATCCACTAACTAGGTCATTTAAGCAATTTTATGGGGCACGTAGTTAGAGACTAGAAGTTACTACTAGAGACTACCCATTTAAGCCTCCACCGCAAAGCTGTCTTAGTGCTAAGTCAAAATTCCAACATAATAGATTAATGTCAAATATAATTATAACATAAGAAAGGCAATGATCAATACCAATCAAAATCTTTAAAATAAAAACTCAGAATAGCTCCTTAAAACACAATTCAAGCATAGGTGAGAAAACTTTTCATCAATGTGAATCCATATGTGAGAATACCTTTCACAATCATGATCATATTCGTATGTGAGAAAACCTTTCACAATAACATTTAGGCTTAACACAAAAGCAACCTTTAAATCATAAAATATCTTTTCATAAATCATGCATAAACTTTCATAAAACACCATCCATAGGTTAATTATTTTCTTGAAATACTTCTTGAATATAATGCAATAGAAGTAAAATATATTTTCTTGAAAATTCTTCTAAAAGTATGCACTTTAAAATAAAAAGAATAACACGTTCTTAAATTACTTCTTGAAAATTATGTACATAAAACTTTATTGAACACTTTTTGGAAAGATTCCTTTAAAATATTGAACATCCTTTATTTGTGAAATTAATGCATATAAAATACTACGATAAAGATTTTATATAAATTTTATTAGAAAGTATTTCATGTGGTATAATAAGCATGAACCATGAATGAATATTCCGTAATGACATAAAGTACCATAATTTTGATGATAAAGATCAAGAATCAATGATAAGAGATAATAGAGAATTTCAAATAATAGAATCTTGGATAAAAACCCTAACTTTTATCGTAATAATATATATTGTAGGAGTAAGGCTTGAGGAAGAACAAAGTTTCTCACTTTGATAATCTTACATGACTTAACGATCCATTAATATTGAAGAAGAACTCTAATTTGAAGAAGAACGATCAAGAAATCTTTTCATGAGATTCTTGAATTAGTTTCTTGAAAACCCTATGGTTAAGGGTTAAAAATTATATTAATGATAATGATTATAATAAAGAATTTGAGTTGGAAAGATTGAAACACCTAGAGAAGGACTTTCTTTGAAAAATGAATGTTGAAAAGGATTTGGAAGAACATTGCTTGAAGAAGAATCTTGAAAAATATTTAAAAGAATCTTGCTTGAAAGTCTTACGCTTTGATCTTCCTTAGAATTTTGTAGTAGAATTTGAGAGAGAAGAAGAAGGAATTAAAAAGATCTACATAGGATTGGTTAGGGCTTTATAAGAGTTAAGAAATCCGTTTTGAGGTTTTCCTAGCTGTATAAGGAGAAGAAAATTACCTTATTTAGAATTTTTCCGCAGCCAAATCGGAACTTCACTATATTATTAGGTTAAATGACCATAATTCTCTAATCCTAACTCGGAATGACACAAACTTGGTGGCGTTGAAAAGAAGATTCATGGACCTTTAATTTGTAGGTTTTGGGCCACGCAAATTTTCATATATTGTAAGAGATATGGTCATTTGAACCAAAGTAAAATATTATACGGAAACTTAATTGATAAGGGAGTTCTCAACTCAATTTTTTGTTAGAGGATTATTATCACCTTAATTAATCTCCAAATATCCTCCCATACTAAATAATTGACTTTAACTCCTTATAAACAATTAAGAATCATCTGGTACAACCTTATACACTTATGAAGAATGATTCGAATCTTAGCTTAGAGATTTTTGGGGTATTACAATGGCAAGAAGATATCCATGTATCACACTTAGTACCCAAGTACATATTACCCTTATTTAGAAGTAGGATCTGTGTTGGGACTAACAAAACTCTAAGAAGTGATACCAAAAGCATTTCAAGTGATACTATAATATGAAAAGTATTTTTTATTTTACCCTTACATATAAGGGGACAAGCAAAATGACAAACAAAGCAACAAGAAATTATACCAAAAGTAACATAAATTGTACCTTCACTTTGGACCCATTTTATTTCTTTTATTTTCTTGCCTAACCACGTGTATGCAGTCCTTTTCTTTGGCAGACACGTATTACATCTTTAATCACTTATTTGTCTTTACCTTTGTGGAAAACTGCTGGTTCTCTTTAGTCACTTAACAGTCCCCAAAACATTGATCCAATTTTCTTCAGAATTGTTCCTTCTGCTTCTCTTTTCTCTGCAAAATTGATGCAATCTTTCGCTCCAAATTGGTTCTGCTTTCGCGTTGGTAAGAGAGCTTTTCGTCTTTGTGTGGGTTAGTTTTTCCTTTTTCTTCAACAGTTTATTTTTCATGGCCTCTTACCATTCGAAATTTCTTGAATTTTGCATTTATGAGGTGATTCAGGATTGTGAAATGGCTATTCAAAGTTATTGCATGTAAGTGTTTCACCAAATCTTGCTCATATTTTTTTCAAAAATTTCTGAAAGTTGAACTCACCAAATTTTGTTATAATTCTGCGAACCATTGAGGGCTGGTCCTAGCATTGCTGGGGAAATAGTTGCTTCTACACTCATAAGTTCCTACTTTGTGGCGTTGTTACATATTAAGGTTGCAATATCATGTTGGAGCGAGATTGGACTTGTCGTCCTAGACATTACTTTAAAGCATTTATATTAGTGACAGTGACATGATTATGTTATCTCATAAAGAAAATGCTTATGCTATATCAATTCATACTTTTATAACATGCAAAAACTGATTCCTGGCTATAATCGGCATGCTTAGGACATAGAAAGTACGATTGTGCTCCTTACCCCTCTATTATGCAGTTGAAAGTTCAAAATTACTATAAATTTTCGTTGAAATATCTGTCAAGTTGCTTCCGATAATTTCGGATGAGTTAGAATTCATAAAATAAATAATTTAATAATGATGATTTGAGATACAAAATTAGAAAATTCAAATATTGCTTGAAAATTACAAAACAAATCCATTATCGAATTCTCACCATTGATTACATATGGTTGTTTAGTTTGTTTTACTATCAAGTATTTTGAGGGACGAGAGAATAGGATGAAATACATAAAACAACCATATAAACGGTGGAATTATATGAATGTCAGCTTTCTCACATGACAATTTCTTAAGAGCACAAAGACTGGTTATATATTGAAACAAAGTTTGCTTTTTGCAGCTGATGTGTATTAAGTTTTCTTGCTTTACGTTATTTTTATTTATTTTACTATTTATGGATATGAATAAGTTTACTTTCTAGCTTCATATCGTGAAGTACTGAAACTATTAATAATAGTTATTGTTCAACAAATGTTCAACAGAACATTGAGTGTATTGCCATAGTGTATCACAGATGATGAAAATGAATATGATGTTTATGGTATTTATCTGCAGGTACCTACTCTTGTGAAGAGGCAGATCACAACTCACAATAATGTAAGTGGTATGATTAAGCCCCGTAGAATTGAATTTGCAATAGAGACTTTCAAGTTATGGAAAGGACTACTTTGTTTTCAGATTTGAATAAAAAGTACGATCAGGCTCTAAAGGTGAGATTTTTCAATCCATATAAATTGAAGTTCTCTTCTTCTTCTTTCTGTGAACTCGGGTTACTGGTAAGTAACCTATAATGAAAATGGGCTACATGAATTTGTACCACAAAGAACAGTAGCTAAAATTAGCCAGCATGAATGTGTAAGAAAGAAATGATTGCAAGAGGAACTTCAAAATTTTCTCCAAGATGTCAAGGATTTGTCTCTAAATTTGGTTAGTATATTCTTATAGTATCTTTCTAAAATAAAATTCAATAAACTGAATTTTACATCTCTTTTGTGGTAAAAAATTATAAATATGATCTATGTTGGATGAACTTAATTATATCTACTTTTCAAATAAAAACTTATTTGAAGGTCCAACAATCATCAAAGAAGAAAAAAGTAAAGGTTACTATAACCTGATCTTTTATGAATCATATTCTTGTAACTGAATAGTATCCACCATATTACTCTTTTTTTGTGAAAAAAAATATATATATAGGAGTAGCGGAAGGGGAAATATAGAGAAGATTACAAGATGGGTAATTGAACCTTCACCAATAAAGTGAAAGTTCAGATAATTTACCAATCGAACTAATAAGATTCTCCCCACAAGTTCAAATAATCGACCAATCAAACTAATAAGATTCTCCCTATCAGTTTTCTAAGAAGCTGGCATACACACCTAGAGTGATGTGCTTCTGAGTCATGACATTGCGAGTAATCATATTGTGAAAATATCAAACAATTTCTCAAATTGTTTTAGGTGAACAAATTTATCGTAGTATTATCGATTTCCTGTTTAAAAGGTCATTTGCATATGTCATGTAACAAAAAATGGAGGTAAATGAAGTCAAATACTTAAATTGTAATGCACATTAAGATATTGATCATTTCTTTATCTTTTTGTTAATGGATACTTACCTGAATTAGTATGTGTATATATATATATATATATATTGGTCTTCACATGTTTTGAGAATTAAGGACCCAATGCTCTGCTGGAGGTTCAGTGGTACATTGATTTGACTATAATTGGTACCATTTCAGTTAAGTAGTCAAGATTATTTGTTGTTATTATCTAATTCGGAGGTATGCATGTAATTATTGCCTGAAATAATTTCTGATTTTTGACCAAAAATATAAGAGAGACTATTCAAAAAAATATAAATTTAAATGTGTAATTGACTCAAATGTTTAGGTAGAGAAATATGATGATTGGCAGTTCCAATATTTTGCTAGAATATAGTGTCTCATGATTTCCTTATTTTTCTCTTCAACTTAAGCTTTAGTCTTTACACTAAGTTAGCTCAAAGACTCAAAATTATGATGTGCCCATGGTTCAAAATGTTGCATACTAACCACAAATTCTTTGATTCTTGTGGTTTTTTTTAACTATCTAAAGTTTATGATTCTCTAATTTGCTTCACTATTGAGCATCAATTTAAATGCTCTTGCTATAATTATCAGATGGAACATTTTATTCATGGGGAGTTTTTGTCGACTTAACATTCTTATTGTAAGATTTCCTATAGCCACAAGTGTAAGGAGGGATATATGCCACCACAACCAACAACAAGATGCTCTTAAAAGTTGAAGGTGGAGAAGAATAATGCTTTCTGCTCAAAAGAGAACTACTGCTTTATCATGCTTTCTGCTCAAAAGAAAAGATAGTTGAACAGGTTGTCCATTTACGCTAATTATATATTAAAAATTAACTTTGAAGTACCAATGTTGTTCATAGCAATTGTCTTCAACCATTATTTGTATTTGTTTCACATGTTGTATCTAATCCCATTAAAATACTTGTTGCACTAATAATTGGGATAGTCATCTCTTTAAAACACTTATTCTGTACTACTACGTACTCTAGAAATTAATCACGAAACAATATTGTACGGTAAATTTATTACTCCCAAAACAATATAGTTGTAAATTTTATTTTATTTTTAACTACTATTGTTCTTAATTTTGTTGCAGCTTATCTGAAAAGTAAATTTGTTATCGATCCATGTGTCCTAGAGGGCTAAACAGATTCGACAAGGACCAATAACACATTCTGTGATGTTGGTGATTAGTTGATTTATTTTATTTTGCATATGGTTAGTTCCCCTCTGAATATAAAGGTGATAAAATGTTCCTTCATGATTGGAAGTATCCGCTAAGGGTTACCTCTTTTTTGGTTTCTTATTAGTGCATAAACAATAGATCTCGTGGCATACGTATTTACAAATTGAAATTCCATTCTTTCATGTAATACTTAGAACACGTTATCTTATGAATATTATAACTCTCCTTTTAGACCTTATCTGTACAATTCAAAGAAAAGGTTTCATCGTTATATCAAAGAAAAGATCTTTTTACTTATCTATATAAAAAAATAAAGTAATGTCAAATACATACAACTAAATCTGTTTTTTTTTTCTTTTGATACTCTAGAATACCACTTGTTGGGCCTGTGCTCAGCACGGGCCCAATCCATCTAGTAACTACATATACCCCTCTTCTTGTAACAAATAGAGAAGCAAGAGTAAGTGAAAAGAAAATACTACACACGCTATTTCTCATCCTATCTTTCTTGTTATCTTAGCATTAATAGTTATTTTATTACATGTTATCAACGCAACTTGAGGCACAAGAATTTTCACAAAGACATGGCATTAATTATATGAAACATATTCTCCTGTGGTGGATGCAATCCCTTTTAGGTATCTTATAAATATGGTAGTTCATGAAAAACTTGGCATGCATCTAATGGATGTCGTTACAGCCTATTTATATGTCTCACTAGACAATGAAATTTTAATGAAATTCCTGAAGGATTTAAAATGCCTGAAATGTATAAAGATTCATGGGAAACTTGTTCAATAAAACTTCAAAATCATTATACAAATTGAAACAATCAGTGCATATGTTGGTTAGTCACCTTAGCAAAAGGGTACAAGAATGACCCAATTTGTTCTTCTGTATTTATTAAAAGGTTTGGATCAAAATTTGTTATAATAGTTGTATATGTTAATGACTTGAATATCATTGGAACTCGTAAAGAGCTTTAACAGGTAGTAGAATGTTTGAAAAAAAGATTTGAAATGAATGACCTTGGAAAGACTAAATATTTCCTTGTTCTACAAATTTAGCATTTTACAAATGGAATATATATTCATCACAACATCTACTAAAAATATTTTTCAAGATATTTTACATGGATAGAGCACATCCATTAAGTACCCCGAAGAATGTAAGATCACTTGATATCAATAGAGATCCATTTCGACCTCATAAAAATAATGAAGACCTTTTTGGGGCTAAGACACCATAGTTTAGTGCAATTGGCGCATTGATGTACCTTGCTAATAATTCTCAATCAGATATATCTTTTTATTTAAATTTATTAGCAAGATTTAGTTCTTTTTGAAAATAGATACACTAGAATGGTATTAAACATATACTCATATATCTTTGAGAAAACATAGATATGGGACTAATTTATTTAAAAGGGTCCAATTCACAATTAATTGGTTATGCAGATATAAGATATTTGTCTGACCCACAAAGAGGTCGATCTCAAACAGGTTATTTATTTACATATGGAGGTATAACTATATCATGGAGTTCAATAAAACTAACTATGATTGCTACTTCTTCAAATAATGCAGAAATAATAGTCATACATGAAGCTAGTCAAGATTGTGTTTGGTTGAGATCAATAACCCAACACATCCAGGGAACATATGGTCTTCCTTTGAAGAGAGAGATTCAAATGACATTATATGAAGACAATGTTGCATGTATAGCTCAACTAATAGAAGGATACATCAAAGGAGATAGAACAAAACATATTTCACCAAAATTCTTTTTCACTCTCGATCTTTAAACGAAGGTTTAAATACATGTTCAACAAAAATTTTCCACTGATAATTTAACAGATATGTTCACTAACGCATTACCAACTTTAACCTTTGAGAAGCTAAGAAACAAGATTGGAATGTGTCATCTTCGAGATATTAACTGATGTTTTCGTCGGGCGAAATAAATACGCGTTGCACTTTTTTCCTTAACTAAATTTTTTTTCCCACTGGATTTTCCTGGTAAGGTTTTTATGAGGTAGAAAATAATCCATATTACTACAATGTTTCTTTCACTATTATATTTTCTTTTATATGGAAATCCAATGGGGAATGTTGTAAATTGGATGTCCACTTTAATATGTCATGTGTTGTAAGTTAATTATATACACAATATGTTCAGTGGTGTATGCTAGTTAACCATATAATATATTTGGTGTCCAAAGTGTATACATGGAAAGAAGAAATCCATGCATCACACTTGGTGCCCAAGTATATACAACTATATGTAACCCTCTTCTTATAACAAAGAGAGTAGCTATAGTAAGTGAAAATAAAATACTACACATACTATTTATCATACATCTCTCTGGATATCCTGGCATTAATACTTATGTAACACCTCGAATTTCAAAACGAAGAAAATCCTAAATTTCAGAAAATCTGGTGCCAGTATCAACGGAACTACCCACGGACTGTAGGTAGGACCACAGACCGTAGGTAGGGTTCCGTAGTTTAGTGCTAAGTCTTAATAGTCTCTGATTCCACCCACGGTCGACCAATATGATCCATGGTCAAGTCTGATCGTAGGTAAGGGTCAGCAGATAGTTAGAGGAAAATTGTTGTTGGGTCAACTTCAAGCAGTAATAAATCTTAGAACAAAAGGAATTACGAGCTACAAAATGATAGATAATTGAATCCTTTTTCCATCACCACCGAGTTTACTAAAATCCCATCTCCAAGTAAAAAGTTATGTTCGTTATAGGAAAGCCCTATCGGACATACTTGACCAATGAACCCAAATGACAGCCTGTAGGTCAAATGACGGACCATCGTTCCCTCCGTGGATGGGCTTCGTCAGAATTAATAGGGTCATTTTGGTCCTTTTCGCTATGTATCAGGCACCTAAACTACGTCGTTTTACTTAGATTATTTCTAATAACCTAGTCAAAACATAACCAAAACCTTTATTCACTAAAAATTCACCAAATTAGAGAAACAAAGAAGAAGCAGTCGACCAAGCCTTCTCCATGAACCCAACAAGTTTTCTTCAGTTCTAGCCACGAAATCGAAAGATTTCTCTGTGAATTTCATTACCAGGTGTGTGGGATTTCACTAGTGGATTCCTTTCATCTACTAGGTCCCTAGAATTCAACCAGATTGTTGATTCTCTATATCATGTTTAGACCTAGGGTTTATAGAACTTCATATTATTGTTGTGATTCAACTGTTAGACTAATACTATTTAGATTATCATGTTTTTGAGGAATTGTTGCTTAGTTCGTTGCATGAAACTCAGAACCCTAGTTGTGTAGATTCATTTAGTTCATGAATTGCACTTGCTAGGTCAGTTAAACAGATATACATGCTCTAGTTTCGGACGTCACACTACCAGTATATTTCAACATGAACCCTATTTTGAGTTATAATTTATTTTTAAAAAAAAGCTTTTTAAAGACAACACTTAACTTTTAAACTGAGTTTTTGAGAAAGTTAAGATTAGTTTTGAGAAAGAGCTTCTATAACATGATTAGTATGACAATTGAGTAGGCCATCAATATATGAGTAGTATGGTATTTAGATATACCATCAGCATTTATGCAATATGACTTCCCGAGTCATCAATGATCATATTATAATATGATTTTGAATTGTTTTTGAGAAAGAGTTTTCAAGTATGAGTATTTGCATGTCAGTATTTTGAGATATTCATTATTTCAGTATTTCAGTTGGGTTGTATCATACACATTTCTAGTTAGGAGTAGGGTTAATACCGAGTTGGACTAAGGTCAGTCACCCTCATAATCCCAGAACTACATGCCCCCATAAGTAAGTCCCCTTTATGGGCATAAGTTTTAGTAATCATGCAAGTTATGCCTTTATACCCCTAGCAAGGTATATTGGGTCCTCTCAATGGGGAGTATACGTTGGACTCCACATTTAGCTCACGTGGTTTTATGTCGGTTAATAGTAGCTCCCATAATTAGACTCTAGTGAAATTGACTAGGTTTTTAGTTATATTTTAGCATTTAGTCTCAGTATGTCATGTTCAAAATTACTATTTGATAAAACTTGGTATCAGAGCATTAGGTTCAAGAGTCCTAGGATATCTAAAAGTTACACTAAGTAGAGTCATTTTCATAGGTGTGAAGTGCACCACATCTAGTGAGAGGGAGGCTACGAAGTATTTTAAGAAAAACTTCACTTTTTTGTTATTCTTATCATGTTTGTGTATGATCATCTTTCTTATCCATCATAATGTGTTTCAGATCATGCCTTCTCGTAGAGCTTACCCAAGGAATACTAATGCACGCAATGCTAACATAGTCCCTCCATTCCCTGAACATAAGGTTTCGAATGTAGAGTTTCAGAATTCTATCCAACTTTTGGCTCAATGTATGACTAATTAGAACAATTAGCAGGTTCCAGTTCCTATTGATAGGAATGGTGGATCAGTGGCAGCTAGAGTTCGAGATTTGGTTAGGATGAATCCACCTGAGTTTCTAGGGTCGCAAGTTGGTGAAGACACTTAAAACTTCATTGATAAGGTTAAGAAAATCTTTGGAGTAATGCAAGAGACTAGAAATGATAGGGTAGAGTTGGCATCCTATAAGCTTAAGGATGTAGCTAACATTTGGTTCACTCAGTGGAAAGAAAACAGGGGTACGGATGCAGTTCCTATGACTTCAGAGTGTTTTATTGGAGCTTTTCTTGACAGGCTCTTCCCCGAGGGTGTTAGGAGAGGCTAAGGCTCAGGAGTTTATGAAATTGAGACAAGGTACTATGTCATCTAAGAGTAAGGACATAAGTTCACCCAACTCTCTAGGTATGGTCCACATATGGTTGCCTATCCAAGGGAACAAATTTGTAAGTTTCTATTTGGGTCATTCGACTTAGTGAAGACAAAGTGCAGGAATGCTATGTTGTTAGGGGATATGAATATGACTCATGCTCAGCAGGTTGAGGGAGATAAGCTTAGGGAAATAGCTAAGGCCAACCAAAAAGCTAGAATAGGGAACTATGAGTAGTCTCAACACAAATCAGGTGGTGGAAATCACTCACAATTTCGACAAGATCAGAATAGTAGGGCACTAGGCTCTAAGTCTCAGGGAAGTGTTTCAGGAAATAAGACATACCCAACTTGTCCAAAGCATGGTAAGAACCATCCAGGCGAGTGTCTTGCAGGCAAGGGAGGATGTTTTGGGTGTGGTCAGTCTGGTCATAAGGTGAAGAATTGCCTTTCTGCCAGGCAGGGTCAAGAAGGTAACAATAATAGGGCTCAGTCTACAATTCCAACATCACCACTAGGTTACCCAACTCAGTAGGGTGTCTTATCTGGTTTTGACGGCAGTCAGTTCCAGAATATTTTCTATGCTCTCCAGGCTCGTCAAGATTAGGAAGATTCTCCTGATATGTTGACTGGTACGTTATAAGTCTTTCTTTTAGATGTTTATGCGTTGTTAGATCCATAGGCTACTTTTTTTCTTTTGTAACTCCCTATATAGCAGTAAACTTAGGTGTCAGTCCAGAAACTCCTTTAGAACCCTTCTCAATCTCTACTCCAATTGATGACCTAGTTATAGCTATATGGGTATACAAAAATTGCCCTGTAATAGTCTCTCAGAAAGTCACCTTAGCAGATCTTGCAGAGTTATTATAAATGGTAAATATATATATTATTCTAGGCATGGATTGGTTACATTTTTTTATGTCTCAGTCAATTATAGAACTAGGATTGTTCGGTTTCAGTTTCCAAACAAGCCAGTATTAGAATGGAAAGGTAGTAGCTTAGTGCCTATAGGTCGAATTATCTCTTACCTTAAGGCCAGAAAGATGATGTCTAAAGGGTAGTATAGCACATATTGAAGAAAAAGGGAAGGAATTAGAAAAAGTTGTTCATCGGCTTGCTTTCTTGGGAGGTCTTACTGACACATCAAATGGTGGTGTGATAGTCTAGAATAGATTAGAACCTTTATTAGTAGCAGGGGTTAAGGAAAAACAGGACAGTGATCCTATATTATTCTAGTTAGAAGGTGCATTTCATCAGCATAAAGTATAGGTTTTCTCCGAAGGGGGGAGATGGTCGCTTATATGTTCCTAAGGTGGATGAGTAGGTGAAGTAGCCTTGATTAGGCTAGACGGGTTAGGGAACTATGGGAAAAATTTCAGCTTATCAGAAATAGACTTAAAACAGAAGTCCTATGCAGATGTAGGGAGAAGGAACTTAGGGTTTGAGATATATGATTGGGCTTTCCTAAAAGTATCACCTATGAAGGGGTGATGAGATTTCACAATCTAAGAGGAGTCAGTCCATAGAGGGAGCTACTTGGGAAGCAGAAACAGCCATGAAGGCCAAGTATCCTCAACTCTTTCCTTTCGATTTTGTTTTAGCTTGAGATATTATTTTCCTCTCAAGTCTTTCAGTTTACTCATGCATAAATTCAGTTTTAGTACATTATTCCTTCAATTGTTTTTGCATTTTCAGTATATTTGCATGTTCTTGGAACTCAATTTAGTCATATCTCAGTTTTTAGTACTTAGTGGTAGGGATTGCAACTCTTTCCCTCCATACCCAGCTAGTTTAGACTTCATTCAAAGACGAATGTTCCCAAAGGGGAGATATTGTAACACCTCAAATCTCAAAACGATGAAAATCCTAGTTTTTAGAAAATCTGGTGCCAGTACCAACGGAACCACCCATAAATAGTAGGTAGGACCACGGACCGTAGGTGGGGTTCCATCATTAAGGCCCAAATAGTCTCTAATCCCACCCACGATCGACCAGTATGGTCCATGGTTGGACCAACAGACCGTAGGTTTGATAGTAGGTGAGGATCAGCAACCAGTTAGAGGGAAATTGTTGTTGGTTCAACTTCAAATGGTCATAACTCTTAGCACACAAGGAAGTACGTGGCCCATGACCTACAAAATGATCGATAATTGAATCCTCTTTTCAAAGCTACCGAGTTTGCTAAAATCTCATCTACGGGTAAAAAGTTATACTTGTTTTAGTGAAGCCATGTTAAGCAGACTTGACCGACGAACCTAAACGACAGCGGATAAGTCAAATAACAGACCGTCAGATTCTTGATTCTCTATATCATGCTTATATTATTGATTCTCTATGTCATGTTTAGACCTAGGGTTTCCAGAACTTCAGATTATTGTTGTGATGTAGATGTTAGACTAATCCTAATCAGATTATCATGTTTTTGAGGAATTGTTGCTTAGTTCGTTCCATGAAACTGAAAACCCTAGTTGTGTAGATTCGTTTAGTTCATAAATTACACTTTCTAGGTTAGTTAAACAGATATACATGCTCTAGTTTCAAACGTCACATTACCAGTATATTTCAACAAGAACCCTATTTTGAGTTATAAATATATATAAAAAAATATTTTTAAAGTCAACACTTGAGTTTTAAATTGAGTTTTGGAGAAAGTTAAGACGAGGTTTGAGAAAGAGCTTCTAAAAAATTGATTAGTATGACAATCGAGTACGCCATCAATGTATGAGCAGTATGGTATCTAAATATACCATAAATTTTATGCAGTATGACTTCCCGAGTCATCAATGATCATATTATAATATGATTTTGATTTTTTTTTAGAAAGAGTTTTCGAGTATGAATATTTGCATGCCAGTATTTTGAGCTATTTAGTATTTCAGTTATGTTGTATCATACACATTTCCAGTTCATAGTAGGCTTAATACTGAGTTGGACTGGGGTCTGTCAGTCTCAGAGTCCCTGAACTACGTGCCCTCGTAGGTTAAGTCACCTCTGTGGGCATCAGCTTTAGTGATCACGCCAGTCATGTCTTTATACCCCTAGCAAGGTATATTAGGTCCTCTCGATGAGGTGTATTCATCGTACTCCACATTTAGCTCACATGGTTTTATGTCGATTAATAGTAACTCCCACAGTCAGACTCTAGTGCATTTGACCAGGTTTTCAATTATACTTCAGTATTCAATCTAAGCATGTTATGTACTTGATCATTGCATTTAGTTAAGTTCTTTTTAAGTATATATATCAGTATTTCCATCATCTTCAAATTATATCATTGCTCAGTTATGCTTTGTTCAGTTATATGCTTGTTCAGCTATTATCCTATCCTGCATGCTTAGTACCTTCCAAGTACTAACACATACTATGTGCTACATCCTTTCATGATGTAGGTTTAGGTACTTAGTATCGAGATCACGCATAGATCGGTTCCCGATCTCCAGGTCAGTAGCTTCAGTGGTGATTCCTCATACTTCGAGAACAATAGACATGCTTTACACTTTATAAGTCTTTTTATTCAGTTTTCAGTTTTGCTTGAATTAGATGGGGGCATTTCCCAACAACTTTAGTCAATTATAGGCTTTTTCAGACATTGTACTAGATTAATTTTTAGTTTTGAGTTTGATCCTCCAATTGTTATTAAACTCATAGTCTTTTATATATTCAGATTAGTATTGGGTATTCCCCATCATTTTAGTTTATCTCATGTTTTATGCTTCCGCATAGTATATTTATTCAGTAATCTTTTAGTATTCTTATGATATGCTAGCTAAGGGTTAACTTAGGGTCACTCGTGATCCTAGGTCCCGCGTTTACATCCAGGGTGTAGCCGCAGGGTGTGACAAACTTATTAATAACATATCCAACATAGTCTTAGACTTTTGTGAGAAAATAATTGACCGCATAATTCTTTCAAAAATATAAGATCAATTGCGTTAATTACAAATTTTAATTATTAACTCAAAATTCTACAAAAATATCCTAAATGCGCTTGTAGAATTCCCATAATTGTCATTTATTATAATCTACAGTGATGTAGAAAAATCTAGCATAATTTCAAAATTTGCTCACTTATAACTTATTTTGAGCCCATTTTAACATTTTACTTTTTTGAATATTAACCGAATTTTGTTGAGATAACATATATATGAGCATAATCTAATATTAGAAGTTCATAAGATATACAATAGCAATATGTTTTCTCAATTCATTTTTTTGCCTCACTTATTTGCCATTTACCTCTTTATTTCTAAATTGTGGTGTTGTAGTTATTTTGAGCCAGTGAGGAGGGGGAAATGAAAAAGGTCGAGACAAGTAAACTAAAAAAAATAACTTTCTCTAATCAACACCATTGATTTGACTCTATTTTTTGTTAGATAGATCTTTTGAGACTTTTGATTTTACTTCCTTATCTAAAAATGTGTGTTCTTTTAGAGAATGGAGCATCTCTTGTTTATGTTATTTTTATATTTTTTACTGTAAAAATTGTTTTTGTTATTCTATTGTTGCAACATGAAGCGATGGAGAGATGGCTCTCCATTTGTTTTTTCCCACAAAGATACGTAGATCTTTGCCTTTTATTCATTTTTTTCTTGGTTAATTTTGTATGTACATGACTTGTTTAGCTGAATTATTGATGAGTTAGTTATTTTGAATTTCTATATGATATGTGGTGTGTATATATTACTGATCAAGATATTTTAGAAACAATTTGTGTCAAAACTTAACTACTTAGAGTATGTCTTATCAATTTTTTTCGTATTACTCACAATTTTCAGGTATAACTGGAGATAAAGATTGATTTTTTGCCTATGGTGCATTTGTTTGGGTCGATATAGACTAATTTTCTTTTTCTAATAATTTTTTTGTTAAGGTAAAGTCTCTAACATACAACAGGACACTATTTATTTGATTGTATCATATCAAAGGATTTGTTGATTTTGAATGAACTATAATAAGTTTTTACTTTTATCCTAAAATTAGAATTGATTTAAGGTGGATGAGTGCATAACATAACTCTTTGGAATATATTAGACAAATAAATTTCACTGTCAACTTTTAGCTATGGTTCTACATGTCACAGTCAACCACAAGTTTCTAGAATTGGTCTGGGTAATATAAGTGGTGGTAGCGGTGTTGATAGAGCTGCTGCTAGTAAGCCAAAGACGATAAATGGTAACACATTCTTCTTATTTGAACCAATCTAAGGACAAGTTTTCAAATCAATGTTGTTATGACGAACTTTAAGAGAGAAAATTTTGCTACTACAATTTTCCATTTGTCAATTGTCATTAATTTCTATTATAATTTGATGATTTATATGGGACTAAGTCTTTGATAATCCTCAAATAATTGATACCGTTGGTTTCGTATAAAAAACAAGAGAATTATTTTAAGGACATATTAGTTTTCTCCTTAGTTTAAATCCTTTCTTGCCCAAGGACTATGAAATAGTCTTGAATGATGAAGATGAGAAAACATATTTCATGGACCAAGCACTCCGTTTTGCAAAAAAAAAAACAAGGTTACATTTATATTACCTTATAATTTTAATAATAAAAAGTCTACTTTTTTATTCATTAAAAAACTTTACTCCTAACTCATTGCCTTATAACTTCTTGTAGGAACGTTATAAAAATTACACTTAGCTCATAGATATTTTTTTCATGTTTAAGACGGGGTGGAAGAATGCTAAAGAGGTGTATAATGAGGTGATAAATATTTATAATTTTAATACAAAGATATTCTAGATAACCCTCGTGTTCTTGTTTGTAAGTTATATTTTCTTATATGTGTAGGTTGTTATACTTCTCAATTACCATCTAGATTTGATAGAAGAGTTCAAACAATTCTTGTAGGACGATTCTGTTACTATTAACCCATTGTCTTATTTAAGCAACGCTAAACTATTGATAAAGTGAAATATAGTACTTGTATCATGCTCCATGTGTCAAGTATCCATCACTGCGTGGATTTAATATAAAAACTTATTTCAAATTGTTCGATTGAAAACTCACATTGTTCTATATTATTGTTCATCATTTGTTTGATCTAGCCCTACATTCTTTACTTGATACTGAACTTTGATCATATGTGAGGTTATTTTTTTCTTTATTTTACGTTTTTGGTTAGTATATTATTAGAGATAAACATAATACAATGCTTATATTAATTGTGAGTATGTTAAGGGTTTATTTTTGCCTTTAGCTCAAGTAAGATGGGGTCATTGTCTGCTTTTCCTTCACTTCTACCACTAATGACGATTCAACCCCTTTCCTCACAACAACTCCTCTTTCATTGGAATATAACAAATGAACTCACAAATGTGCATGTCTGTGAACTTCCTTAGACAACTCTTTCTTGACTTTCTCGACATGAGCAGTACTCCCCATGGACAACCTCCTCAAGGCATTAACAACAACATCCTGGGTGATATAGAATGCTCATGTCGTAATCCTTGAATAACTCTATCCACCTCCTTTGTTTGAGATTAAGCTCTTTCTGACTAAAAATATACTGGAGACTCTTGTGGTCAGTGAACACATCCACATTAACTCCATAGAGATAGTGACATCATATCTTGAGAGAAAAAACTAGTGTTGCCAACTCGAGATCATGAATCGGGTCGTTTCTTTCATGAATCTTAAGTTTCCTAGAGTCATAGGCTATAACCTTACCATTCTACATAAATACACAACCAAGACCCACCCTAGATGCATCAGAATAGACGACAAAACCCTTTGTACCCTTTGATGAGGTCAAAACTAGAGCAGTAGTTAACCGATTTTTCAATTTTTGAGTTATAAAGAAATAAGTTAGGAGTAAAGTTTTATAATTAAAATCATAAGGTAACTTAAATGTAACCCTTATTTTTTCAAAAAAACTGAGTGCTTGTTCCATGAAATATGTTTTCTCATCTTCATCATTCAAGATTATTTCATAACCCTTGACAAGAAAGAATTTAAACTAAGAAGCAAACTAGGATGTTCTTTAAAGAATTATTTTGTTTTTTCTATAACACAAGAGTATCAATTATGTGAAGAATATCAAAGACTTAGTCCCACATAAATCATCAAATCAGAATAGAAATTAATCACAGTTGACAATAGGCAAATTTTAGTGGTAAAACATTTTTTCTTAAATTCCATTAGAACAACAAGGAACATGTTATACTTCTCCCTTGGATTTGGAACCCTTTCCTTAACTTGGTTCAAATAAGAGAATGCATCATCAATTGTCATCTCTAGCTTACTAGCACTAGCTCTATCAACACCGCTACCACCACTTATATTACTCAGACCACTTCCAAAAACTTGTGATTGACTATGACATATAGAACCATAGCTAAAAATTAGCAGTCAAATTTATTTTTCCAATATATTCCAATAGAATTATGGTATACTCTCATCGACTTTAAATCAATGTTTATTTTGGCATAAAAGTAAAAGTTTTAAATAATTCATTAAAATAGACAAATTCTTTGATATGATACAACTAAATAAATAGCGGTAGTCTTGCTATGTTAGAGCCTTTACCCTAACAAAGAATTTTTAGAAAAATAAAAATCAATATCAACCCAAACCAACGCAAGATGAGTAATATCTTTAGTTGTACTGATAACTTTGAGTAGTAAACAAAAAATTGATAAGACATACTCTAAGTTGTTAGTTATGACAAAAATGGTATTGAACATGTCTTGATCACTAAGATACACACACCATACATCCTATAGGAATTAAAAATAACTAACTTATCAATAATTCAGCTAAACAAGACATGTACATAATATATCAACGGAGAAAATAATTAATAGAAGGCAAAGATCTTACATATGGCAATGGGAAAAGCCAAATGGATAGTCATCTGCCAACCACTTCATGTTGCAACAATAGAATAAATAAAACATGTTTTACATTAAAAAAAAAAAAGAAAAAAAACACAAGCAATAGATGATCCATGAAGTAATATCGAAAGTCTCAGATCTATCAACAAAAAATAGATTTGAATCGATGGTCTAGATCCGAAAAAATAAAAGAATTTATTTTCAGTTCATTTGTCTCTAGATTTCTCCTTTCCCCCTCCTCTATGATTCCGAAGAACTACACACACACAAGTTTGAGAAATAAAGAGGTAAATGGCAAAGAAGTGAGGCAAAAAATTTTATTGAGAAAAAAAAATTGTTAATTTATATCTTATATACTTCTAATATCATATTATGCTTATCTATATATCGTTTCAACAAAATTTGGTCAATATTCAAAAGAGGTATTAAAAAGGGCTCAAAATAAGTGATAAGTATGCACATTTTGAAATTATGCTCGATTTTTCTACATCACTCTAGAATATAATAAATGAAAATTATGAGAATTCCACAAACACGCAATGAGTCCTTTTTGTAGAACTATGCGTTAATTTATAATTAATGCAATTCACCTTATATTTTTGAAACAATTGTGCGGTCAATTGTTTTCTCACAAAAGTCAAGACTATGTTTGATATTTAATTTTAAAAATTATATTTTAATTTACACGAGGAGGAATTAGATTATATCATTTTTATATACTAATTACTCTATATTGGAATTGAATGACTTTATGAGGGTCATTTAAATAATTTTATCAAATGAAATTGAATATTTTGACTAAGGGATACGTTTATCATCATTGCAATCTATTTCAAATGCAAATAAGGTTATGTGATCAAATTTCTTCTCACTAATTTTATGTGATCTAGATTCTAACTCTCCTTACGATTACTCGGATAGGTATATTTGTCCAGTGGATCGGTTATGCTAAATTTAGTTGAATTTAAATTATTTAAATTAATAAATAGATGAATTACTGACTCTCTCAAAATTTATTTCAGTTGAAATTTATTGGGACAAAATGTGGGTCATGCCCCGATCCACCAACTTCTTTCTAAGTTTCAATTATTTTATTTCTTCTTTTATAAAGATTTTGTACCTAATAAAATTATATTTTTTCTTAATTACACCAATATATAACATATAAAATAAGAAAAAATATTCTTTAAAACAGATTGATAAGATTACCCATAGATCAATCTGGCAAACAAATTAGTCTAACTCTTCACGATTTGGATTGAAATGGATTGAGCTGGTAAATGGATGGATTATACCAAACTACGACGAATTGGACGAGTTATACTTTCCTAGGCTAATTTTTTCACTATAGTTAGGACATTTGATAAGCTTATAACCCTTAACATACACATAATTAATAGAAACATTATATTATGTTTATCTCTAATAACATACTAACCAAAAAGCTAAAAATGAAGAAAAGTAATATACCTGACATATGATCAAAGTTCAGTATCAAGTAAACAATGTAGGGCAAGATGAAATAAATGATGAACAATAATATAATAGAACAATATGAGTTTTCAATCGAAAAATTTGAAATATGTTTTTATATTGTATCGACCTAGCATTTTATATTTGACACAAAGATCATGATAAAAGTGATATGGTTCAATTCATAAATGTTTTAGGCTTGTTTCAATAAGAGGATGGATCAACTGTAATTGAAACTCCTATAGAGCTTAAGGAGCTCGGTGTTCAGGTTTAGGATCTCTTGGGTAAGGGATTCATCAGGCCTAGTGTATCGCCTTGAGGCACTCCTATTCTCTTTATAAAGAAGAATGATGGTACAATGTGCATGTGTAGTGATTATAAGCAGCTGAATAAGGTGATGGTGAAGAATCGTTACCCCATGCCTAGGATTGATGATCTGTTTGACCAGCTAAGAGGTGTTGCACTTTTTTCAAAAATTGATCTGAGGTCGGTTACCATCAAATGAGGATTCGGGCAACATACATCCCTAAGACCCCAATTAGGACTCGAAATAGCCAAAGTTCGTGGTGATGTTGTTTTGTTTGACCAATACCCCGACAACATTCATGGACTTAATGAATAGGGTCTTCAAGTAATATCTTGACATGTTCATGATTTTGTTTATTGATCATATTTTGAATTATTCTTAGAGTGAGGATGAGCATGTTGAGCATTTCAAGATTGAGTTGCAAATTCTCAAGGATCGTGAATTGTATGCTAAGTGTAAAAAATATGAGTTTTGGTTGAGAACTATTGTTTTCCTTAGCATATCGTCTTTGGTGAAGGTATTCAAGTTGATCCTAAGAAGATTGAGGTGGTTAAGAATTGGCCTTGAATTTTTCCGTTTCAAATATTCATCGTTTCTTGGGTTTGGCCAGTTAATATAAAAGGTTTGTAGAAGAATTTTTCTCTATTGATTCGCCTTTGATGACATTGACTCAAAAGAAGGTGAAATTCCTATGGTCGAAATCTTGTGAGAAGAGTTTGCAAGAGTTAAATGATAGACTCACTTCAGTCCCAATATAGATGTTAGCAGAAAGATTAGATGGGTTTATGGATATTGTGATGCTTCACTGATGTTTCTTGATTGTGTATTGATGCAACATGGGAAATTCATCGCTTATGCTTCAAGGAAATTGAAGGCGCATGAAAAGAATTATCCAACTCATAATTTGGAGTTAGCAGTGGTAGTGTTTACTCTAAAGATTTGGAGGTATTACCAATATGGTGTTCATGTAGATGTGTTTATCGACTACAAGAACTTGAAGTATGTGTTTAGCCAAAAGGACTAATATTTTTGCTAAAAAACATTGCTTGAGAAACTAAAAGATTATGACATGAGTGTCCTTTATCATCCTAGTAAAGTGAATATGGTGGCGGAAGCTATAAGTCGATTATCAATCGATAGTGTTTCTCATGTTGAAGATGGTAATAAAGAGCTAGTTCATGATGTTCATAGATTGGACAAATTGTTATTCACATAGTTGATTCCAATGAGGGAGGTATGATTGTTCAGAATGGTTTGGAATAATCCTTTATATCAAACGTGAAGGCTAAGCAAGATCTTGATCCGGTATTGGTTGATTTGAAGAAATAGGTTTCTGAAAAAAAACATTGAGACTTTCTCCTAAGAGGGATATGATGTCCTTTGATACCAAGGTGGTTATGTGTTCCGAATGTTGATGAGTTGAGAATCAGGTTTTGACAAAAGCTCAAAGTTTTTGATATCCTATTCATCCAGGAGCCACCAAGATGTACTACAATTTGCGGGAGGTATTTGGTTGAATAAAATGAAGAAGGATATGCATAATTTTATGGCTAAGTGTCCTAATTGTTAACAAGTGAAAGTAGAGTATCAGAAACTGGGTGGTTTGGCTCAAGATATTATTATTCATACATGAAAGTGGGAAGATTTGCATATGGACTTTATTACGGATTTACCTCATACCCGTTGTCACTTTGATTTGATTTGGGTCATTGTAGACCGAATGACGATGTCAGTTCACTTCCTTACCATAAAGATTTTATATTTAGCCAAAGAGTATTCCAAGCTTTATATTAGGGTAATGGTAAGGTTTTATTGAGTGCCTTTATCCATTATCTCTAATCGTGGTGCTCAGTTTGCATCTCAGTTTTTGAGGTCATTTCAAAAAAATCTTGGTATTCAAGCGAAGATTAGCACGACTTTTCATCCGTAGATTGATGGGCAAGTCAAGCATCCTATTCAGACTTTTGAAGATATGTTGAGAGCGTGTGTTTTCGATTTCAAGGGTAATTGGGATTATCATTTACGTTTGATCAAGTTTGCATATATTAATGGTTATCACCTATGTATCCAAATGGTTCCATTTGAGGCTCTCTATAGTAGGCGGTGTAGATCTCCTATTTGTTGGTTCAAAGTTGGTGAGGTCGCCATAATAGGTCCCGAGCTAATGCATGAGGCTATATAAAAGGTTTGACTTATATGTGACAGGTTGAAAATGGCTCAAAGTTGGCAAAAGTCATTTGTCGATGTTAGCAAAAGAAATATTAAATCATATGTTGATGATTGCGTGTACTTGCAAATCTTACCCATGAAGGGTGTGATGAGATTTAGAAAGAAAGAAAAGCTTGGCGAGGTTGCTTACGATTTAGAGCTACCTAATGATTTAGCATTAGTACATTTGGTATTTCATATCTCTTTGTTGAAAAAGTGTGTTGGAGATCTGACATCTATTGTGCATGAAAGTCTTTCATATGAGAGGTTCCCATTTTAATTTTAGACCGTCAAACTCAGAAGTTGAGAAACAAAGAAATTGCTTCTATGAAAGTCCTTCGGAGAAATCAACTATTGAGGGGGCTACTTAGGAGGCTTAAGTCAATATGATGTCCCAGTATCCGCATCTTTTTCCCTACGCTTCTATTCTAGCTTGAGGTATTGGTTCCTCATGGTTAATTCTATCAGATTCATGTGTTCTAGTCATTCTCATGTATATGCATGCATGTTCATGAATACTTGATTTTGATGTTATGATTTAGTTTGGAATGATTTCTCCTTGTTTATGTGCTTTTTTATGAGATTTACATTCGTGTTGGGTTTTTTGTTTCTCTCCATACTATATTCATGCTAGCTTAAGTCTCATTCGAGGATGAATATTCCCAAGGGGGAGATATTGTAATACCTCAAAATTTGAAAAGTCAGAATGGAAAGGAAAAGTTGCATTTTTGCCACTGATGAAGTGCTTTATGAGTCCAATTTACGGATCGTGTGAAGTATTACGGATTGTAGAAAGGCAATCTTAGGACTTGGAATGAGTTTTGGAAATGTCAAGTCTCTGATAGATGACTTACAAATAGACAAGATGAATTGTGGGGCATTCCACGGGTTGTAGGACTGATTGATAGAGTTGATTCATAGAAATGGGTCGAGATCTCAAGTCTACAAAATGATTTGATGGGTCGTGATATGGTCTACAGGTTGTAGAAAAGATCTAGACTTGGTAAAATTTTGGAATCGAACTTAGGTTCTACTAGTTGGCTCTACAAGCCATCGAATGTTGGACAAGTTGTAGAAAGGTTCCGTGGAATTGATCAGAAATTTTGAGTCCCAATAAATGATTGTATGGCTGACCATGGCAGTTTGTAGAAGTTTAAAGTCATATGGTCCTCTAGTAGATTTTATATAAGGGTATTTTGGTCTTTTCCTACCTAATTAACCCTTAAACTATGTTGTTTTGGCTGTGTAACTACCTTGTAACCATTTTTACTCATTAGACTAAGCCTAAATCCTCTCATTCACTCAATTCTCTCAAATACCTCAAGTATTCTTCTCCAAAATTCTCTCTCAAACTTCAAGGTGAGGAACTAGGGTTTCAAGATTCAAGTTCTCATTCTCCTTGCATTCTTAGGTCTTTCAATATCAAGGTATGTGGGAATTAACCCATGGATCCTTTTCATCCATTGGGTCCCAAAAGAATCTCAATCTCCTAAATTGATTTCACCCATTTCCATTAGGGTTTCATGAAAATCTCCATGGGTCCAATTTAGTATGATGCCATTGTTTATTTTCAATCTTATTTTGCATGATTTGATTCAATTACATGAATTTCAATTGATTTCATATGGACTCATGCCTGTGCCTATTTTATGAACTTGAATTATGAACAATGCTTATGAATTCATGAATTTTGATCATGAAATTGATGAAAGTTATGCATGAAAATGATTATTGATGAACTATGGATGCTTTTAAGATAAGTATTAATGAGTGGTGAAAGGTTTTCTCACATATGAATAAAATTATGATTTAGATGCTTAGTACGTTAAGTGTTTAATGTGAAAGTTTATGAAATCATGAATTAAAAAGAACAACTCTATGATGACTTATGATTGAACTGGTAGTTTAATTGTTCATTTTCAAGTATTTTGATATGAATATTATTATGCCTTTCTCATTGGGATATACTTAACACCGAGAGGACTTTGGAATAGAGGTCCTACTACTAGTAGAGTTTTGGTCTTTAGTAGCGATTTTCTTGTCCAAAACTATGTGCCCCCGTGGGATTGTCTTAAATGACCTATCTAGTGGATCAACAATAGCAATGATGAATGAATGTGGCAGATTCTACCTTGGAGAGTAGATTTACCTTTTCGCTGTGAGTTTCATGTTGGTTCCATGTTATAACTCACATGATCTTAACGTTGGTTAACAATAAATATCCCACAAATGAACTATGTTTCTCAAAAATATTTTCCGAAAGCTTCTTAAACGGTTTTAAGTATGCATTGACCTTGATTATGACTCATGGATTCTTTAAAGATTTTACTATGTCTTACTTGGTCATGCATATTATGTTTAAAGTTCCCCCACTATCTTGCCTGTGTTTTTATGCATATCTCCGTACTTAGTACATTCAATGTACTAATGCTTACTTGTGCATATATTGTCTTATACTATCGAGTAAGGTTCTCCTCCTCTCAGAAGTGGTTAGTCTCGAAATTGCTCATCTTAATTGCTTGGATTTGGTGACTCCTCATGATTCGGGGGCAAAGCCACAGACACTTTACTGCTTTTATTATCTTTTTGTTTCAGACTTGTACATAGTGTATGGGTTACGTTCCAACCACTCTTATTATGTTAGAAAGGCTTGTTTCAAACATAGTAGTATTTTGTGTATCTCTTATGTAACATGTTGTTACTTTCTATGTCATTTATGAGTTGAGACTTATATTGATTATATCTCATAAGTTGTATTACATTTGGTCATGCACATGTGAAGTGGCTTGTTTAGGGTATCTCAAGATCCTATTTTCCATGCAATGTCTAGGGTGTACTTTGGGTCGTGACAGACAACCTACAAATATGAGAAAACAATACTTACAAAATATAACACAAGTGTGGTCTATAATATCTATGTATTCAAATTATAAATATTTATCACCTTATCGTACACCTCTGTGGCATTCTTTCACCCTTTATTATACATGGAAAAATATTTATGAGATCATTGTAATTTCTAAATTTTCCTCCGAGAAGTTATTAGGCAACAAGTTAGGAGTAAAGTTTTTTAATGAATAAAAAAGACCTTTATTATTAAAATCATAAGGTAACATAAGTGTAACCTTTGATTTTTTCACAAAACTAAATTCATGTTCCATGAGATATGTTTTCTAATCTTCATCACTGAGGATTATTTCATAGCCCTTAGGCAAGAAAGGACTAATCCTAAAGGTGATCTCCTACATTGCAGGGGATGAACCTAGCAAAATCAGCCTCAGAAAACTTGGTCCAAGTGATCGGAGGAAACCCAACAAGCCTGGTATGAATGAAGGTATGCCACCACTGCTTGGCTGGCCCATCTAACTGATACACGGTAAATTCATCTCCTCTTGACTCCACTATTCCAAGTGTATATAGTCGTTCATGGGAAGTAGTCAGAAACTCATGGGCATCCTCACTCACAGCCCTAGAAAACCTCGAAGGTAAAAGTCTAAGAAACACTCTAAGCATCTTCTACTCCTCTAGCAACATAGCCTCAAACACAATCATGGGTTGGCACCCCCAGGTAGTACTAGGCCCGAGCTGCCTGAAGCTCCGAGGCTATAGCTGGTCCAGGTGGCGGCTGGGCTGGCCCCGACCCCACCAGTTAGACTGGGACCTAGACTTCTAGAGTGTTCACTGCTGGCTCTAGATCCCTCTCTCTATTAGGGGCTAGTGTTGCACCCCTGACTGGTAGGAGAGGTTGACCCCTACCTCGAGTTGTCTTATGTCACGTACGAGTCATCCCGCGAAAATAGTGAAATAGGTGTGAATTCATGAAATCAATACACACATATCACATGGAAGCGATACAAAAATATGGTAAGTTCCTAAAGACACCCTATAGCCTCCCAAAGATTGGATACAAACGTCTCTGTATCAATCCATAGGACTCTACTAGATTAGCTCCATACAAGTGAGACTGGTGAACCTAGGCTCTGATACAAACTTTTCACGACCAAATTCCTCGAGTCATGGTGGCATCTACTATAAACCACCAGTAGGTAAGGTAGCTCGTACCGAGAACAACAAGTAATGAGTATAAGGGTAAAACAAAAGGAATCAAACTAAACTACAGAAAAAAAAAACTAAAGAATACCAAAACTTGTATTCAAAAGATCCCTCTCAGAACCTATAAGTCACAAGAACAAAGTTGTGTAAAACGAGAGTACAAGTCTCAAAAGTGGACCAAAAGCAAAGTTGTCTCAAAGGCAAAAGACTAGCTACACAAAATATAGAAGGTGTCGCGCCCCATTTTTTGCAAAACATGTTTCGATGCACGACCTAATGAATCTTTCGGGATCGGTTGAATGAAGAGTCACCACCAATAAAGCAGAAATAATTATCAGCAATAGAGTGTTTTTAATGAGATATCCACCGAAACAACACCACGACAATACAACAAAGAATGAACCAAAGTTTTACCGGAGTTCTTGTTTTCTTTTTCAAGAGTAGAGAGTTTTATTTTTATGCTTATTGTTGAGAGTGAATAAGCGTGAGTATATCCCAAAATAATGAGAGTAAGGGTTGTTTATATAGTGGTGAGAGGACAACATTAAAGGAAAAGAATAATTTTAGGGATCAGTTAATGTTACTATTTTCCTTACACAAGAAAACTAAATCAAAAATATAAAATGCCTCTTTTAACAAATCAGTCGATACTTATGAAATATACAATCAGTAAGAATCTATACCACTTAATTAAGGCAAAGAGATAAATTAATAGTGAAATAACATGTCAAATCACGCTAGGAAAGAAGAAGGAAACAAATATATATATTAAAGGAAAGAAATATTTACACATAAGTTAAGGATCAAACCTTATATACCTTCATATACTGATTTCGGGCACCTTTTACCCTATTAAGACAAAAGATTTAACATATTCCAATGGAAAAGAAAATAAATAACAATGATCCAATCAACTTAAGAAATCAAATGCACCGTGATTATAGTAAACAAAAGCATGAATTTAGCGGTATAAGACTAAATTGGTTTTAACTAGTGAGGGAAAATGGTTCGAAATTAGCATAGAGAATAGTCAACATAATTTAGCAAACCAACCCATTTATGCCCTATCTTGCCAAATAAGTTCAGTAGTCATCCACTGTAAATAAGCTAACAGGATATACTAACAAGTCATGATTGGACACTTAGAGAACTGTTACAGCTTCAAAAGCAAACTAAAATCAAATCAAAATATAATGGCACATGCTTTCGAAGCTCAAA
Organism: Solanum bulbocastanum; assembly: GCA_037074985.1. Classification (NCBI taxonomy): domain Eukaryota; kingdom Viridiplantae; phylum Streptophyta; class Magnoliopsida; order Solanales; family Solanaceae; genus Solanum; species Solanum bulbocastanum. The sequence continues at coordinate 34,105,648 of CM073601.1, forward strand.
AGATCCCCAAGAAATAGTCCACGAGATTAGAAAATAGCCAGTAATTCATTGTTAAAAAGAAATTCATCTAAAATGAGCATGCATAAGAAAATAGACAAATTGAGCATCTGTTTCTTAACAACAGAAGCGATAATCAAAGCTCTTAAAAGAGAAAACTAACCCCAAACGGATCTTTAAAATTTCCAAACCTGTCGTTAAATGTTTCTTATTGTTCTCATCGAACTCGCTTCTGCTCACCAGAACTAATGTTGTTGCTATTATTTTTGGTTGTTGACTGGAGGAGAGAGAAGTGGAGGCGGCGCTTGACTACGGTCTGCATTGCTTGTTCTCGCCGAAGTTCACCATTGTTGGTTACTCTCGCCAAGCTGCTAGCCGCCTGGAATCTCGTCGGCTACTTGTTGTCCCGTGCAGCTACTGCTGTTTCTCGCTAGAAAGAGGAAAGAGAGGAGAGAGAAGGGAAAAGAGGTGGGAGACAGGATTTTATCGGTCGAAGCTGGTGGTCCTTGCCTTGCTGCTGCTCTTCGCTCAGCTGCTGCTTTGTTGCTGCTGATTGGAGAAGAAAAAAGAGAGAAAAGAGAAGAAGATGAGAGGAGGTGAGGGGGAGATAGAGCTCATTGGCTATTGAGGTTGGCTAGTGGCTAGCATGGTGGCTGCTAGACGGAGAGGAGAGAGCGAAAGGAGGAGAAGAGAAGAGGGGCTGCTGATTTTCGGAGAAGAAGATAATGAATGATTTTTGTTAGGGTTAAGATCTTTTCTTAGATTTAAATAGGAAAGAATAGCTTGGTGAATCTGGGTCGTCGATTTCAAAAGACATGGAGGGCTGAGATTTAAATAAAAGAGATCGACAGTTAGGATAAAAGATAGGTGTTGGATTGAAGATCTAAGATTGAAATAAATTGGTTATAATTGCAATTAGAAAAAGGGCTAAAATTGCAACTAATTTGAAATAAGAGGCTAAAATTAAAATGACATTGAATTGGACTAGAGGCTAGAATTGAAATGAGTTAGAATTGAATAGGCTAAAATTTAAATCATTTTGAGGAGGATTTAGGAAATGCTATCCAATTGATAAAATAATACACATATTATAATATTTTCATACAAATTAAACACACTTAAATTTTGAAACATTTGATTCAAATAATTATTTTGGTTTTAATTATCGATAACTATAATAATTTAATTTGATAATAATAAATATAATATTTTTTTTTGTAAATAATGAATACTAAATTGTAGAATTTTTTGACAAAATCAATTAAAATTTTAAACCAGAAATATGTTTTAAAAATACATAATTAATCGAATAGCACTTCCGAAAGGATCGTAGGTCGGTCAAAATTGGGTGTTAATAGATGGAGACGAGCAAGTCCAAGAAGCCAAGTTCTCACCCTCGTCTCTTGTCCAAAAAGGTTGTAGATGGCACAAAAAATCACCACTGGTATCTGGTACAAGGACTTGCATCATGAAGTAGATGTATAGTGTAGCATAAGTACCAAAACAATATCTACTCAGCAGGCATCATAGGCCGACTGAGCAAGAAATGTAAAGGAAATATGAAAATATAGAATCTAGACACAAACAGAGGTCAAAGAAGATATGAAAGAAAGCACATGAGCATATCAAAAGTAAATCTATGTATAGCTAAACAAAACTTAATTGGAACTCCTAAGCCCAGAAGGTACACTAGTGCACATGTTTAAATAAAACCTGGATGGACCCCCATAAGCCTAACAAGATCACATAATAGCTAGCTCTACAAGAATGAAAAGTGTCATGGATTTGAACCCAAGAAGCAAAAATCAAGCACCTAGCCTAAGTAACCACAAATACCCAATAATTCGGTCAACTCCTAGCCAAGCTTGAAAGAGTGGCAAATCAATCTAGGTCGCACAGTCTGTCAGTCCACTCCCAGCCCAGCTAGGAAGAGTGACCCGAGGTCGTGTCAACTCTGAAGAGGATCTCAAATATATTAATGCCACCCAACCAGCCACTCCACTCCCAGGGGCGTAAGCCTACTAGCTAGAAAGAGTGACTCGGGGGTGTGTCGACTCTGAAAAGGATCTCAAATTTCATTACCAAACCACCATGGAACAACATCTATTCACACGGAATCAAAAGAAGGCTCCAAGCCTAAAACACTGAAATCCTAAGTCTCGTGAAAGCACAAAACCTCTGGTAACGCATCAGAGCCGCAGAAATATGAAGAGAAAACAGAAGATCAATAAAGCTGCAAAAATGCCTAACTAAGGTCTATACTACAAGACTCAAGTCTACTATTCTAGTCTACAGGGATCTAATCCATCTAAAATGACGTCAGAGAAGAAACAAGGCTAACATGCCACAAGGAACACAAGTCTAAGGCAGCACTAGCCTAATCCTAGACTAAGACCATATATGCTCAAATGTCAATAGAAAAATTAACAGCAAGATGAAATCACACAGAGTCCCCGCCTTGCATGGTACCATGCCCCAAATAATACCGATCAATCTTAAAACATGGTATCCATGAAAAGAAATAAGTGTAACTAGGCACCCCCCCCCCCCCAAATATCATATTAATCAGCATGCATTCACTTATTCAAGCTCAATCTAATAGAACAGAAGTCGTAGCCTACCTGTATATTCACATTGTGCGCTTTCGAATCATAATGTTAGATTTTTTCCTTCTTCAACGGCCCATGTTGTTGCCACACTATCAAAAGTTGGATCACAACGTCAATACATTCATTTCAACACCAAAAACACATAAAATATAAACGAACCAATTTCGGAGTTAAATGGGAATTGTGGGACCTGTGTTGGAATTTCCATAATTAACTACGTCAAAAGGTCCTAAATAGAACCTCAAACTTTTGCTCCCAAAATGAACACAATTCGGGGCTCGAAACAACCAAAAAAAGAAACATGCAAAGAACTCAACAATTAAGTTCAATTAATGAACTAGGACAACCAGCTATATCTTGAATTTACCTCAAAGGGAGGTTCACCAATAACTTTCGATCTCACCACAACGTAATCTCAAAAATACTGAAAACAAAGAACTTCGAATTACCCAATTTCGAGTTAAAACGAGCAAGAAACCGCCAATTAAATATTGTCTCTTCAAGTGACTAGACAGATTTGCTCTTCGCGAGTGCGGCCAGAGGGCCCCTGATCACGAAGCAAAAGGAAGTTTCCCTTCACGACTAGTGAATACGGTAAGGAACCCATGAATGTGAAGGCTAAGGGAACAAGGGGTTCGTAATCATGGACAGTCCCCATGGACAGTCCCCATGAACAGGAAGGCCAAGGGCCTACCCTTCGCGAACGCGGGTTGGACCTCGCGAATGTGTTGACCAACTTTCCAGATTAATAATCAAAGAATTTGATTACTAAACATTTTAAATATTACAATCCATTGACATGATCCACACGTAGCATTATAACAATACAAGAAATCTTAAACTAGACACACAACTTAAGAATAAAAGAAACCACATTTTAGTTGGAATTCTTGTAACGTGGCATCAACCTGCTGCTCACATTTTTTTTTTTAAATGTGGTTTCTTTTTTTCTTAAGTTATGTGTCTAGTTTAAGATTTATTGTATTGTTATGATTCTACGTGTGGAATATGGCAACGGATTGCAATATTTTAAAAAATTAGTAATCAAATTCTTTGATTGTACAATAATTTAGTAAGTTGGATTTTATCTTGGTCTCAAATGTTAAAAAGAATAAATTGAACGTTAGAATTGCTTGTCAAGGACCTTAAATATGATATTGTTGCTTCAAATTCAAAAAATGACCCATAAGGATTTGTTGATGATAATGTTATCATTTCTAGTTTTTCTATCTTTCTTTCTTTCTTTCTTTCTATTTTTTTCCAATAGTTTAGATGTTAGTCTGAATTATTACTTTCTATATTTTGGATTTTTTTTTATGTGATAATTTATAGTTTGATTAAGTGAATTTGTGGTTAAATTAATGGAAACATCGAAGAGGTTTCACTATTAAAATGAAAAATTCGTTTTTAGTGTGAGAAATAAATCAATAATTTGTTGCAAGGTTGGAAAGCACTGTTATCAGTACATCACACCTTAATAAAAGAAGACAGTTTTAACCAAGTTTAAAATAAATTAAAGAAGGTGAGTAATAAGAAATTTTGTAAGATCATAAACATAAAATATCTAAAATTTAATTTAAGTCAGATAAAAGTCAATAAAGAGACCATGTTAAAACCAAGGGACTCGAAGGGTGCCTAATACCCCCCCCCCCCCCATTGGTAAACAAAATTCCTTGCCTAGATTTTTTATTCGCAGGCTAATTAAAAACATAAAGTCAGTTTTCTTTTGATTAGCAATCCAAATTAGGTGACTTGGAACACCAAACTCAATTCAAGTGGCAACTCTAAAATAAAATAATTCCTTTTCAAAATAGATTTAATTGGAATAACTCTTTTTTTTTCAAAACATTGGTCGTTCTTTCTAAAAGCAGTTAGTATAAAAAAGGATGGTGAACCTGCAGGAGACTAACCAGAATTCGAGCTTGTAAATATTGACTTGTGTATGAATTTTTATTCATTTACTTTTATTTTTTGAATATTGTATTTATTGGCCTAATATGTTATTTTGCACGCTTATTTATTTCTCTGATATTATTTGAACTGCAATATAAACTGTCTTCTCTTGCACACCCATTTGAGTCTTCTGAAAGATAAATTTTTGTTTTACTATAAATAGGATAATTGCAATTCAAGAATTTTGCTAGTTACATATTTAAGAATTTAAATTTCAAAATGATTGTGGTGAAATATAGTAAGAAGTTATTCATTATGAGAAATTAATAAATCGTTGATGAGAAGTTGTGTAATGAATTGTTTCTGTCATTATGGAAAATCCAATAGGGAAGGATTTTGGGCCAGAAAACTTCTGAGTAGTAACTTGAAAATTTCTAGCCTAGGCCAGACTTGAACGAAATTTGACTTTGGTGAGGTATAGAGAAATATAGTACTGAATGGGGGATCTAATTATGAATTTGATCACATGAGTGGATAGTCAAGATGTTAAGGGGCATGTACGGCTTTACGAAATCGTATTCAGGAGAGTAGAACTCTCAAACTGATCTTGGCGTGAAAGGGTAATTTTAGACCATCGTGGTTTGAAAGTGTGTTGTGAAATGGGGGCTTGGAAATCAAATTCCGAGCTTTTGTCTCCATGCAAGCTGTTGTGGCGAGATGTCTTTCAGGCTGCCATGGATCCTTCTTGTTTTGTCCATTATTTTCGGACTTGGATTATTTGTTTAGGCTATTAGGTTTAGCTTTTGGGGTTGCACCCCCCTTTTTGTACTTGTTGATCGTTAGAGTTTTGGTATAATGACTTTTAGTTCTAAGGGTTGAATTTGGTCATTAATTGGTTGGTTAGACCTTCGGAGTTTATGGGAACTCTGTATTTTGTTTAGTCATTTAAATATGTTTCTGTATCTTTAAATGTCTAGTTTTTCGTTGAATTGCTTAGTTGGGTTCTAGCAAGGGTTGTCCTACTGAAGGGTTAGTGTGGGTTCCAATCACGTGGTCTGAGTCCTGACAAAGTTGGTAGGAGAGCCCTAGGTTTGTTGATCTCATTGTACCAAAACGAATCTAGTAAAGTCTTGAGGAACGGTACAGAGACATTTGTACTTTTATTCGAGAGGTTACAGGACTTTAAGAAATATCTTTTTTTCTTCTCCTTTCGTGTTATGACTTAATTCTATTTGGTTTCTGCTAATCCAAATTGGTATCTAATCTCCTTCACTCTTCTGTCCGTATATGGTTAACACACGATTCAACAGCGTCGGGACTGTAGCCCCCATCAATGAGACAGCAGAGGAGTCAGCAGCCAGAGGTCGTGGTCGAGGTAGGGGTAAAAACATTTACGAATAAAAGTATAGCTCAAGTTTGGGGTGACATAAGTGTCAAATAATAGGGGGGTTTTGTTTCAACTATCAGCTACAACAGCAAATAACACGAAAATAACAAGTATGGAGATGGTTTCTTTGGATGTGATTGAATTATAGGCTAAGGTAGATAAATGGGTGTTTGCAATTAATAGTGAATAACTAAAAATCAGTGAATAATCTAGATTTAAGTGGGGATAAACTTTCTCTCGAACAATTTACCCCGAATCAAATTGGTTTCTCTCGAACACCAATAAATAGTAATTAAGAACAACCTACGCTTTAGTCCATTCACTCTCTTGAGCTGAATGTGTCCAAAAAGGGTTTAGGATTCACTCTCTTGAGCTGAATCCGTGACAATCCAATACTCACAGACCATCAAATCAGTAATCTTGGTTTTAACACCTCTCTTTCGAGCAAGTCAAAAACACGAAGTTAGAGTTGCATTTGCAACTACAACCCTTTAGATTAAGCCACAATTACTGAATGAAATCACTTTTAAACAGCATTTACACTATCAATTAACAATACACAGCAGTTAAATCAACCCATAATCACATAATCACACCCCAAGAATTGGGGTTTTAGCTAGACATCATAAAAAGGTAAAAATTGTTACCAAATTGTGTTTCCATCAATTGGGTAAGATTAATATTGTCTTTACAAAGGTCTAAGATGAAGAATCTTCAACATCCACTTCTAATTTCTCAGAAATGGAAATCTTCAAATCTTCAAAGCTAAGAAAATATTATCTCAATACTTTCAATTCAAGACCAATAATTCTACAAACTCTGATATTGAATGATAGATACTAAACTGGATACTAAACTAAGAATTAAAAGATGTATTTATAGTCACAAAATATGTGCTGCGAAGGACCATTCGGCGCAATAAGTCAAGATCGCTGATCCAGTCGGTGATCCGCCTTTTTGTCAATTCCATCACCTTTTTGTTTTGCCCTTCATCATCTTCAAGTTCTGTAACTTTGGATGATATAAGACTGCATCGCGGAACCATTCAGCAACTCGCCGACTGCTCCTTTCTATCGTCGACTTGATTTTCTCCTTCAGGGCTTAGCACACTGGAACATTAGGCGAGACCATGGCCATTCAGCGACTCGCCCAATTATTTAGGCGATCCTCAGGCTGCCTTGTTTCTTTTTCCTCATTAGTCTACATGTTTTATTTCTCAATCCAAGTACTAGAAAATCAAGTATTTACATCAGTTATTGGCACAAAATATGCATTTGAGGACACTAAATCTATTAAAATAAAGCCCAAATGAGTCCAAATTATGCACTCAACACCCCCAACTTAAACTTTTGCTTTTCCTCAAGTAAAACTTAAGTTTAGTAGTTCAAAAAGGATGTCTCAAATAGTGCTACACAAGACTCAATCATGAATTCACACAACAAGACTTAACTTACTCATGCAAGGATCAATTGTACACTTAAAGATTCAAGTTGTGACTCACCATTATCAAAGATTCTCAAGTTCACAATACTTACTTTAAATGTAAGTTCAAGCTCAACAATGGTATTCAAATGCCTTCACACAAATAATGATTCCATATTTACACACAATGGTTCACAATTTAAAGCTCCAGAATTAAATGTAACACTCACACTCACAAAGATGATTACAATGCATGATTTCACCCATAGGTTTGCCCTTATATTCCAATCAACATTTGTTTCAGCTCACTCAAGATCAAAAAGGTCTTTTCAAGGCTTGTAACAGGGCTGAGTGCAAATGTATGGTCATTTAGGCCCAATGGTTTTAAACCTCATGAAATATGGTGTGAACAACACTTTCTTTCCTTTTCTTCATCATTTTCATTCGTGCTCACAAGTCACCCCATTATTCACTTTCCATGGATTGTTGGAAACCCCATTTTCTTTGTACTTTCACAACTTTATTCCACAACTTCTTCATTCTTTTTTATTTTTCATTCTTTTATTCTTTTTTTTTTTTTTTATATGGAGGGGTTCCATTTTTCTCAAAATCATGGGTCAAAGGGCACTTTCTTGCATTTCTTGATTTGCCTTCTCTTTTCACCACACCCCCAACTTAGGCTTTTGGCCTAAGTTGGCTATTCATACAAACCATAAATTATGAGTATTATGGGTAATGGATCAAGAAAGGTCACAATTCATCAAGTTTCTTCCAATAAGAGGTTGAGGCTCAAAGGGTGTTAAAACGGAGTTCACACACTCACAAGGTAGGCCACAAAAGAGGTATAATGTCAAATTATTTCACACTCTTCAAAGTTGCCTCAAATCATATCAAAAGATTGCATCACTTAGTCCACCGGGACAATGGGGAAAATTCTAGGTGTAATCACATATGGTTCATGGTAAGCTCATCACACAAGACATTGACACCAATGTCAAACAATACTCCACACATTCGCTAGTGTGCGTTGTTCATCACAAGAGACTTAATTTGATACTTGGCTAGTTACAACGAGATGAAAAAATTTCACATATTGTATATGCAACTTCATTTGGCCTCATCGTAGCCACACATTTATTTTTGTTCGATTATGAGCACTATTCAAGTCATCGGTATTGATCAAGAGCGATACTCAATTTGCAAGAGAACAACCACATTCAAACACAAATAAGAGGTGGCACAATTTTTTCGAAAGGGTCCAAAAATTATTTCACAAAAAGTGGGCCTCACCCCACCACAAATAAAAACATTTGTCCTCCAATGCAAACAAAATAATATCCACAAGACAAAATATAGTAAAATAGAGAGGGAGGTAAAGAGGGATCCTATCTAAATCGTCGCTCCATCTGTCTGGGCATCAGTGCTCGATGCATCATTCTGAACTTGGGCATTAGTGCCCAGATTCACCTCAAAAGGAACAGCTCTACTGGACCCACCCATGGATGTCTCTGCCAGTGATGTCTGGATCACCAACTGCACAATCGCCTCCTTAAGATTCGGCAAGTCTTTATATATGCTCTCCTACTTGATCTCTATCAGCTCCTTGTCGGTCTCTGCCTCCGACTCATCAACTATTGCATCATCCCTATGCATATCTCCGGTGGTAGTCGGAGGAATCTCTAAAGTCTCAGGAACTTCCAAATCATCTGCAACCTTTAGTAGTGAAGTGAAGTCAGTAGACTTTAGATAGTCTACATCCTTCCTCAAATCTGCTACTTCGGCTTTCAAAGTCGTCACCTCGGAGGTCTTCCCTTGCATGCTCTCACAAGCCTCAACTCTTGTGGTGAGAGTATCAATGGAAGTCTAGAAAGGGGTCAATCTAGCAATGATGGCACTCTCGATCATCCATATGATGGATCTCTCAAGTCTGGGAGCCCTCACGTCGGCTTAGTGGGCCAAATGCCCCATCTTCAGGAGCATTGCCTTAGTGATCCTAGTGCTAGGTAGATGTAGAGGTACCCAGGGTCTATATAGAAGAAGAAGAGGCAAAAGTACCTGAAGGCTCGAAGGCTGGAGTAGCCAAAGATGCCTCTATAGGTATCGAATCAACTTCCACCTTTGGAGATATGTCCACTGGAGCTGCCCTCCTCCTGTCAGCCTCCTCTCAAGTGTACTCGGCCTCAATACGCCTAATGTTAGTGGAGGAGGAAGGGGTAACCTCAAAATCTCTCGCATCATCTCGGGGTACTCTAACACACCGGCACAACTCCGTGATCAGTACCGAGAATGAAAAAGAAGCCTACCTCTGCTTGGCCCTCATGGTCATCTCCTGTTCAATGATAAGGCCTAGGTCAATGTGCCTTTTGGATATGATAGACCCAAGGCACGCCGCCTTAGGATGCCGGAGGATAGACTTGTTCTGGGATGGCATAATGGTGTTACTGATAAAACTAAACCAGAACTGGGTAGCAATACTCAGGTCTCTCTTCTCAATGAGGGCTCCTGCTTCGATTCACCTTGGGGTGATAATGGAAATCAAAGGTGCCAGCCAACCCTTTAAATCATCTAGTGGCTAAGTGACAGGAAAACCGACATAGGGACATGAAGAATATAAAGCTCTGTCCAAAACAATGTTAATGTACTCATTGCTACACCCAAATTCCTTACCTTGGACCATGACCGACTAAATGATCTGAGCTCACTTGCCTTATTCTTGATCTTTCAGACCAAGTCACGATATGTTGCATAGAATTCCCGGACCCATGAAGGAATATAAGGGCCTCAAGGCTTGGTGAACTACTTAAATCTATGGAAGTGGAGAGTGTCCCTCACACCAGAGTACTTTCCCTCAAGTCCTTCTATCAATAGAAAATTCTCCTCGAGGATGGTTCGCAAACCATCACCTTTCAACCTTTTGAGAAGCCTAGTAGGGGGGATGACTGGTGGCATTGGAGCCATAGGAGGTACCAAAGTTGGTACTGAGTCTGCTGGTGTGGGAGATGACTGGACTCTAGCTGAGTCAGGGCGAGATCCAGTTCGGATCTCAGCCCTTCGGTACTGTAAGGGTTGGTTATCCTAAGGCTCAAATAAAGAAGCCTGGGAGTTAGTAGTCACCCTATCATATGTGGGCCTCTTGCCTTTGCCTTTGTCTCCTGGTGAAAGCTTTTGCCGTCCCTTCTTGGGAGGATTTGACCCCCCTTCATTGATTATGATACCCTGTACTCTTTTTCGGGGTGGCATATCAATGTTTGTTCTTAATATGTCTGAAAAAACATCAAGAAAAAGTGAGAAACACTTCAAGCAAAATTACAGCAAAATAGTTGTAGATAGACTCACAGAACTGGTCGGCGAGTCGCTAAATCACTTTAGCGAGCTACATCAAGCTCACCAAAAAGATTGGCTCTAAAATCTCAGAAAAATTTGGCAAGTTGGCGATGGGAAGGCCTTTTAGCAAATCGCCGATAGCATTTAGCGATCAAGAATTAGCCCGCCAAAATTTACAATGCAACTTTACTATGGTTGGAGCATACTTGGATAGTTAGGTGAACTTAAGGGAATACTCCTTCACACTCAAACCCCCTTGCTTAAGATTTATGAACTCTTGCATCTTTTGTTCCCTCAATTCTAGGGGAAAGAACCTATCAAGGAATGCCTCCTTAAACCCTTCCCACTCTATTGGGCCTTCTTCTATCGTCCTACTATCTTTCCATTGTTCATACCAAATTTGTGCTACATCCATCAATTGATAAGCGACTACTTCCGCTTTTATACACCTCATCTATAAAACCTTGAGGATCTTCCTCCACTTTGGAGCCATAAAACTCCAAAAGGTTCATCCTTAAAAACTCTCTCACTCTAGAGGAAGCCAACCCCCTTATAGCGTTTTCCAGCCCATATAAGTCTAAAAAAATAGGAAATGACATAAAGGAACATAAAGGGTTTGTCCTCAAAGCTATGAGGACTCACCAATTCTTCATTTCTTCTAGAATCCTTGAAACTCTAACCTCCAAAGCAACTCAAGCCTCACCCTACATTTGGTTAGAATGTAGGCAATATGTGTTAGTACAATGTACTAAGTATGAAATCTAAACAACATCATAAGAGCATCTCAAATGGTTATTCAATATAAGACATAAGCATAGGACACAATAACATCATTATAACATAAACATCATAACCATAGCATAGTCTCCAATACAAGCATCATATAAATATAGTCGACATAAGACATAGTTAATAAGCATAGGAGATACATTAAGTTCTTGGCATAGCCTCTACTTAGGCTTACATGGCCACATACTTCAGCCTTAGGTCTTTCCTATTACAAGGGGACTACTCCACAAGCCACCTCTAAGTATACTTGTGCAATGCAAGGATAACATCACATACTACTATCCAAGCTAAGTACCACTCTTTAGTCATTCTTGGTCATGGTCCACCCTCATATTCAAGACTTATGTCTTCATGTCATCTTAATTATAACCTATGTACTTGGTTAACTCTTAAGCCCCTCTATGCCATAAGGATGCCATACTCCTAAGTAACCTCAAGGCACACTTGTGCAATGAATGAAAGGCATCCCATACTACCCTTCACCCTAAGCATATCCTTGAAGTCATCCTTATTATTATCTTAACCCTCAAAACTAAGGGATTCTCCCACCTCTAGTAATCTATAGCTAGGAAAGACAACTCTAGTCCAATCCTATCTCAATACTTATCTTTAGTGACCCTAAGTCATACTTGTGCAATGCATGCATAGCACCCCCATAATACTATACATGCTAAGTACTACCTTTAGGTCCTTATGCTAACTCTTCTTGGTTTGGAACCTAGTTCCTCTTCTTAACTTTAGAACAATATGACGTACTTTCTTAAGTAAGTCTTAGTTCAATTATGCTTTAGAACACTATGAGATACTCTCTAAAGTAAGTCTTAGTTCTATTATGCTTTAGAATAGTATGAGATGCTCTTAAGTAAGTCTTAGTTCATAGGATATGGAGATTCCTAATAAGAACCCTAACTCAACTATGTAAAGGTTCCCATCTCATGAGACCTAGCTTTGGGAAAACCCACACTCTACTACGTAAGAGTTCCCCCTTTAACTTGGATAGTCCTCACATCAACTAGGTATGGCTCTCCATTCTTCTTGGAATCCGGACCCTATCTTGTGTCACACTCCGTCTCATCTTCAATAGCCACTTGGAGCCAAGCATACACTCCAAGGTTTACTTGTTAAGCCTTGCTTAACACTCTTCTCTCATGGAAGGATGTCCTTCACAACTCATCTATGTTCAAGTTATTCTATCACTTTCATCTATTCAAGTCTTAGATCTACAACCAACACAACAACCTAAGATCACAAGCTTTACTTCATTCTATCCTTATTCCCTTCTTTATACCTATATTTCAAGGAAATTTGATCACATCCTTCATTACTAGGTGATTCTAATCTTAATTGATCCTAAAGGTTCAATTCTAACTTCACAAGTCAAGATCAATCATATACAATAGATTATAGTTCAATTCATGATTACATGACCCTAACTTTAATCAATTACTACAAACAACATTGATTTAGGAAGATCCCATATGAACCTTCAACCTTGCCTCTAATGGCATAAACCCACAAAGATCACATTCATCAATCTAGATTAGGGTTTACCATAGAAATCACATGAAATCACTATAATATCACTAAGCAAAGACAATTCAATCATAATTGGGTGATATCCACTAGATTGGAATCATACCCATGCCCTACCCACAATGCAAACACAACCCTAGCTAGAATTAGGTTTTTGAATTCACAATTGGGGGAAAAACTATGGGGGCTCAATGGGTGGAAGAACCCATGGATGAATAAGCTTCAAATACCTTGATCAAGCTTGAATTAATGGGTAAAATCGACCTAGGAGGCTGCCATCTTCCCTTCTCTTCTTCCTCTTCTTCTTCTTCAAGCTTTAGGTTCTTTCTAGAGAGAGAAATATTTGAGAGAGGGGTGATTTGGGGTTTTGATTTAGAATGAATTAATTAGGGTGGTTATGACTTAAAAAAAAAAATATATATATATATATATATGGGTGTATAAAATCCTTACAAAATGACCCACACTTAACCTAAGTCGAATAGGATTTTACTTAATTGACCTCGACTTGGTAGCCTTGTCCCAGGCACCACGAGCACTTGGACGGTTCTTGAAGGGAACCACAGTCGGTGGTGGTACTTCTGGTCTACTTTCTAGTAGTTCCCCCAACTTGCCATGTCCTTTAAACACCCTCAAACTACAAGGCACCTTCACGGGCACTTTGACGGGCCGTGGTCAAGCCAACGGCTTGTGAAGTGCCTCGTGGACTTGGGGCAGTGTCCAAGCCTCTTGGCCTTGCCTCCCAAGTGTCTAAGGAGTCTTCACGGACCCCTTAATGGACCGTGGTCCACACTACAGGTCGTGAAGGTGGTCGTGAACTCTTAGGCAGTGGCTACCAAAGTTGGGCAGCCTTGGCCCTTTGGCTTAGGCTTGCCCGTTTGCCTTGGTGGGTGCCCTTCCCTTGCACCGCCAACCTCTTAAAGGTCATCTAGGCTACTAGGTCTAATGGATACCTAGATGTTCAACCACTAAACTCTTCATTCTAAGCACATAATGTCGCAACTTCAATTCAAATTCTCAACATCACACTCTAGGACCCTAGCTTATGGCTCTAGTTTAGTTTACAACTTTTGGGGTGTTACAGTGTGATTAAGAGCACTATTCAAGTCATCGATATTGATCAAAACCGAAACTCAAATTTTGCGAAAGAACAGCCACATTCATATGTGATAGGTGTCAAAATTTTTTGAAAGGGTTAAAATCATTTTGCAATTTAAAACACGGAGCCACAAGCTTAAACATCCACAAAAATAGTATTAACACAACTTTATATCTCACAACACAAATACTCAAACAAAAAACGATTCACAAATAGCATACAAAGGTGAGCCCCACCCCACCACAAACAAAACATTTGTCCTCAAATGTAAATAACAGAGAAACCTAAAGGTAAAATAAAGAAAGACATAGAGGGAGGTAAAGAGGGCATCCTGTCTAAGCAGTTGCTCTATCTGTCTAGGCATCAGTGCCCGGAGTGTTGTCTTTCTGACTCTAGTTTTCATTGTCTTCGTTTGCCTCAGTTGCTGCAGTGATATTGGCCTTAGCCATATTGTCCAAATAGTGAGATACTACAAAGGCATGTATCGTGTTAATGAATCCTCGAGCCTACAAAGGGACATTAGGGTCAATGGGAATCCTCCTACTGGAACTGGCTTTCTTGTTCTCGCTCCTTGCTTTGGGCTGATCTGTCATCCCTGCATCTATTTTGGAGTTTTGTGCCTTTATATATCAGGGTGGCATATTTCATCCTACAACTTTTGGTCTGGCCATGTCTGCAAAGCTTTGAGATAAAGTTAGAAAATATTCGACAAGCAAATGGAAGACCATCAGCTGCAGGTAGACATAGCAGTCCATTTGGCGAGTCGTCGAATAATTTTGATGAATAATGGGGTGTCCACCAAAAGTCACAGTGCAGAAGGGGCCAGGGGTGCAAACAAAGGGCGAACAAAAAGACTTTCGGTGAGTCGCCGAGTGCTTTGGGCGATCTCATGCTTCTTGCCGAAAGGTACAGAAGCCACAAAACATAAAGCATGATATCAAAAGCGAGGTAGGGGAACTAGGAGAACTGCTGAGTGGTTCAGCGAGCTCGTCTCAGCTCGCCGAAATGACTCATCATACCTATTATCAACCCAACTTCTTGAAATCAGTCTAGCAACCCCAGAAAATGCAATTTAAGCTCCTACATCACAAATTCGACTAAGACCCATAACATAAAAGCACTTCCTATTGCAAATTAATTTAACTTAATGCACAAGAAAGCGGTATTTCACCATTCAAGCAAGAGTTATCGATTAGGAATAGGCAATTAAGAAATTTGATCCAATTAGAGAGGCCCAACATAATTCAACAAGATTAATAGATTGCAAATGAGTACAATTTTGACAAAATGAATGTGGGGTTTAAAGTACCAACCTTTTATGCTAATCAAATGGATATTGAGATGCTAGGAAGCAATATACTCTAACTCGTAGCACAGTTTGATACTAAAAATGCTCCAAAAAAGTAATAAATGTAAAACTAGAGTGCAAGTGTGAGTTTGGGAAGATGAAAAAGTGAGGGAAAGGGAATGAGTTTGAAACTTTTAAACCTTTGCTTGAAAAACCGTCAAGCTTTCACCCTTTTGGCGACATTAGTCCCGATCACCGAACTATTTAGCATAACGCCATGTAGACATTTGCCTCGCCAAATTTTACAAAACGTCCATGTATTGTGGGAGTCCAAATGATGATCTTCATCGGGAACGCCGAACAGGTCAGTGAGTTGCCAAGTTGCTCCAGGACTCGTCGAGTTTTACATACTCCAAGTTAGACATGTGTTGAGTCAAACGGTGGGTCAAATTGGGCACGCCGACCTCTTCGACGATTCACTTACTGACTAGTTTACTCGCCAATCAGTATTTTCCAAACACTTCCAGCATTTAAACCTGCACCACCAACACACCATTATTTATAAAAGCAAACTAAAGCATTTAAAGGGTTTTGGGTTGCCTCCCAAACAACGACTTAGTTAATATCGTGGCAAGACGCATGTCCTCATTCACGTTCTATTTTTGGGGTCGACCTTAGTACTACTAGGTGACCCCTGCTGCTTAGTTGGGTAGATATGAGGGAACTCATAAGTCACAAGGTTCTCAAGTAGCTGAATAGATCTAGAGTGAGGACAAACCATCTGATTTAACACTTCAATGCCCTTATTCATCTCTTCCAGCACTCTCACTTGCTCAATGACCTTTTAGAGAATGAGTAATAGAGTATCCTCGACACGTCTACTCTCATTGTCCGTAGAGTTTTCCCGCTCATATGGAGATGTACCTCTCTTGGCTTTTGCGATAGACTTCTACCTATGATATTTTGGTGGCCAAATTGTTCATCTGAGTCACCAGTGCGGGCAACATGAGGTCCACTTTGCCACAATCTCCATCAACCATTTTCAATTTAACTACTTATAACGTCAACACAAAGAAAATAAAACTATAAATAAAGTTAGTAAACTACGACTATCAAAAGCAAAATTCATCTTAACTAAAAATGTTCATGTAAGACCACTCTCCAATAGTGGTGCCATTTTAATGTTTGCGTAATCAAAATACAACTTCAAATGCAAGTGTCTACGATCGTACAATAGTAAAGTAACCCAACGAAGGGTTAGGGTCGAGTCCCAAGGGAGTGGGATTGAGAATTAATAGAAAAATAAAATAAGTTCTAATTAGTCATACCTAAAAACTTTGTCGAATACAAACATACTAAATCTAAGGAGTGACACAAAAGTGTCAATTAACTATGGGGGTTTGTAACAAGTAAGCAAAAATTAGCGAAAATGCAAAGAGTACTAATCAAGGAGATGAGATTCTTGGGATATGATAGGAATACAGTTTAAAATAGATCATTGGGTACATGCTTTTGATAGTAAATTCATTGAATATTTCTGATTAGGCTAGACCATAGTGGGGGTATATTCTCTCTCGAGCAACTTACCCCGAATCAACTCGGTTTCTCTCAAACACCAAGTTGCCGCATGAAGAACAATCTCCACCTTAGCCCACTCACTCCCTTGAGCTGAGTGTGTGGTAGAAAAAATAGGATTCACTCTCTCCAGCTGATCCTCATTTCGACTCAATTCCACTGGCCATAAATTTAGTAGTCTTAGTTTTACGACCTTTCTTGCGAGCAAGCCGAAAACACAAAGGTGAAATCATATTTGCAACTACAATTTCATTAAGTTCCAACAAAACTACTAAAAAAAATCAAATTATACAGCGATTAAATTATCAGCAAGCAAGACCCAACAATTAACTTAACCCATATTCAGAAAATCACACCCAAAGAATTGGGGTTTTAGCTAGACGTGTATAAGAGATAGAAATGTATACCAATATGAGTTTGCATTCAAATGGGTATGAAGATTTAAGTCTCAAAACAAGTCAAGAGTGAAGAATCCACAAGATCCAAACCCAAAATCTTGGAGTTGAAACCCTTTGAACTTTCAAGTTCTTCAAAACCCTTTCTAAACTTAGAACTCTAAAATAGAAGCAAAGTCTTAAAAATTATTGTTCAAAGCTCAAAATTCAATGATAGAATAATAAGTCTCAACGATTATTTATAGTTTCCACAAACCTATGCAGCGAAGGATCCCTCGACGAAGTTAGTCGGAATCACCGATCAACTCAGCAATCCGCCCTTTGGTCTAGTTCATCGCTATCTTGCGTTAGCCTTCAGCAGCGTCGTGTTTTGGATCATTATGTGACATAGTATTGCTTTGCAAAACTGCTCAATGACACGCCAACTGCTCCTTTCCACCACCAATTTGATCCTTTCCTGCAAAGCTCAGCATACTGGAACAAAAGGCGAGGATAAGACCCTTTGGCCATTCGATGATTCTCAGATCTTCATTTCTTCGTTGTTTCAGCTGCCTTTGTTCCTTTTTGCTAAGTGGTGTCTATGCATTTCCTCAAACTCTAAATGCTTGAAACTTAAGGGTTTTCATCAGATATTGAGACAAAATATGCATTTGAGATCACTAATTCTATCAAAATATAGCCCTAAATGATACCAATTTGTGGACTCATCAAGGAGAACTAGAATTACTCAAGTGGAAGCCAAAAATCAAATGGGAGTGCAGGCAGCCCTCGGGTGAATGATTTATTATCACGCATACTTAATAAAGTTGAGGGGTCGGATGATTTGTTGAAAGGAATGAAAGATGACGTTTCATCATTGTACAATAAAGTAAATTATCATGCCGATGCCATCAAAATACTTGAAGGGCAACTGAGTCTATTATCAGCTTAGTTGGCATCAAAGATACCGATGAAATATAACAAGAGAGGGTTGGCTGTAGGTACATGTAGCGGTAAGTTGGCAATAGGCAATGTGATGTGAAATGAAGATACTCGAAAGCATCAAGAAGGTAAAGGCATGAAGGAACAAGAATCACTTATTCAACAAAACCTTACTAAAGAACTGCAAAAGGAAATGGAACAACTTATTCATATTCAAAAAGTTATGCAACCTTTAGCCAAAATACCTCCACAATTTCCCCAACGCTTAAAAAAGAAGAATGAAGATGAGAAGATCAAGAAGTTCTTGTCGATATTTCAAAAGCTATCAATAAACCTTCCACTGGTTGAAACATTATTGGAAATGCCAGGATATGCCAAGTTCATGAAAGAGCTAGTCACAAAGAAAAGGAACTTGGATTGTGAAACAATTGAAGTGTCCCATAGTTGCAGTGCAATTATGACTAAAGAGTTGACCACAAAGAGAGAAGACCCCGGGGCATTCACCATCCTTTGCACCATTGGCATGCTCTAATTCACGAAAGCTTTGTGCAACTTGGGGGCAAGCATCAACTTAATGCCCTATGAAATATAAAAACAACTTGGTTTGGGAGAACCAAAAGCAACCACCATGAGACTCCTGATGGCGGACCGGTTAATCAAACATCCGGTAGGGATCCTCTACGACATCTTGGTTAAGGTAGATCGGTTCATCTTTCCAGCTAATTTTATGATTTTAGATTGTGAGATCGACGTTGAAATCCCCATTATTTTAGAAAGGTCATTCTTGGTAACTGGGATAGCATTGGTGGATGTTGAAAGTGGAAAATTGAAGTTTTGGGTGAACGATGATGAGGTAACATTCAATATTTGTCAATCCATGAAACACCCAAGTGGTATTCATGTGGTGCCCACCGAGGAAGTTATGATGAGGTGGTAGTTGGTAAGAGACATTTGATATGCATGAATGAGCCACTTGAATCTGTGCTTACTAATTATGATGAATCCGAAGTTTAGGGCTATGAGGAAGTAGTAGCTGCCTTAACGGGATTAGGAGCATATTCAAAGAATCCAATCAAGCTGGATATTGACCTAAAAATAGAGAAAGTCCTCTTGCAAAGCCATCAACTGAGGAACCACCTAATCTGGAATTGAAAGTCCTACCCGCTCATCTTCAATATGCTTTCTTGGAGGCAAACAACATTTTACTAGTAATCATTGCAGCTGATTTGCTTAAATGGCAAGTGAGTTTACTCATTGAAGTATTGATAAAGTATATAAAAGCTATAGGATGGACCATCGCTAATATAGTGGGCATTCCCCCTGTTATCTGTACTCACAAGATTCAGTTTAATACGAATTGTAAGCCTAGTATAGAGCATCAACGGAAATTGAATCCACTAATACAGGAAGTGGTAAATAAGGAGATCATCAAGTGGTTAGATACAGGTGTGATCTACCCTATTACGGATGGCAAATGGGTAAGTCTGGTGCAATGTGTACCAAAAAATATAGGTATCACGGTAGTCCCAAATTCAAAGGGGGAGCTTTTGCCGGCTAGAGTGGTGATCGGGTGGACATTATGCATGGATTATCGGAAGCTAAACTCATGGACTAAAAAGGATCACTTTCCAATGCCCTTTATGGATCAAATACTTGACCGACTATTAGAGAGGGGATGGTACTGCTTTCTAGATGGGTACTCTAGTTACAACCAAATCTCTATTGCGGCGGAAGACCAAGAGAAAACCACCTTCACTTATCCTTATGGAACGTTCAAATTCAAAAGAATGTTATTTGTGCTATGTAATGCCCCAGTGACATTTCAGCATTGCATGTTATACATTTTTGCGGACATGGTAGAAGACTCTATGGAGGTAGGTATTCATGGATGACTTTTTAGTCGTTGGAGATACATTCGAATAATGTTTGGCACACTTGGGGCAAGTACTCCAAAGATGCGTGGAAACAAACTTGGTTCTGAATTGGGAGAAATGCCACTTCATGGTAAAGGAAGCCATAGTTCTTGGGCACAAGGTGACACAAAAAGGATTGGAAGTCGATAAGGCCAAAATTGAGGTCATTGAAAAATTACCGTCACCAATTTCAGTTAAGGGTGTTCGCAGCTTCTTGGGACACGCCAGTTTCTACCGAAGGTTCATCAAAGACTTCTCCAAGATTGCACACCCCCCGTGAAAACTCTTGGAGAAGGAAGTGAAGTTTTATTTTGATGACGCTTGTATGACGGCATTTCAAAGATTGAAAGAAAATTAGTATCAACCCCAGTAATTATCAGCCCTTATTGATCTGAATCTTTCAAAGTGATATACGATGTTAGTGGCACAGCATTGGGAGTGGTATTGGGGCAAAAATGCAACCAATTTTTTCACCCAATTTATTATGTGAGCAAGACTCTAAATAGTGCTCAACGTAACTATACCATCACCGAACAAGAGTTTCTTGCGGTAATTTATGCATTTGAGAAATTTTAGGCATATTTGTTAGGCATTAGAGTAATTGTTCACACTGATCATGCTGCACTCCGTTACTTGATGGCAAAGAAGGATGCAAAACCAAGGTTAATAAGATGGGTGCTACTATTACAAGAATTTGACTTTGAGGTCAAATATAGAAGAGGTTGAGAAATTCAAGTGGCTGACCACTTATCAAGGTTGGAGGGTAAGGAGAACGATGATCCTGAAACTGACATAAGTAATTCCTTCCCCGATGAACAAGTGTTTGCAATCTCCCTTGAAAAGACCCCCTGGTATGCAGATTTCGCAAATTACATTATGTGCGGACTAATACCAGAAAGCTGAACTTCTACCAATGAAAGAGGTTCATGTTTGACGTTAAAAAGTACTTCTGTGATGAACCTTACTTGTTTCGTGAATGTGGAGATCATTTCATTAGAATGTGTGTTCTAGAAGAAGAGACAATAGGAATTCTCCATGCTTGTCATGCGTCGCCAGTGGAAGGCCACCATAGCGGGGTGCATACAGCTGCTAAAGTTCTCCAGAGTGGATAGTATTGTCCATCCCTCTACAAGGATGGGTATAAATTTGTAAAGAAATGTGCCCAATGTCAGAAGCAAGGTAGAGTATCTAAAAGGCAGGAGTTACCCCTTACTCCCATTTTAGAAGTGGAGTTATTTGATGTTTGGGGAATCGATTTCATGGGCCCCTTTGTGAGATCATTTAGAAATAAGTATATTTTGGTGGCTGTAGATTATGTTTCCAAATGGGTAGGGGTTGTTGTACTTCCAAACAACGAAGGAAAAAATGTCGTCCAATTTCTGAAATGCTACATCTTTGCGAGATTTGGCACTCCTAGGGCAATTATTAGTAGTGGGGAATCCCACTTTTGCAACAAGTGGTTCTCCAGTGCATTAAGTATGGGGTGAAACACAAAGTGTCAACCCTATATCATCCCAAAACAAGTGGCCAGGTTGAAGTGTCAAACCTAGAGACCAAAATCATCTTGGCCAAAATCGTGAATGCCAAAGAGGTGATTGGTCTCGAAAGCTCGATGACGCACTATGGGCATACCGAACCGCTTACAAAACACCTATTGGGATGTCTCCGTATCAACTAGTTTTTGGTAAATCTTGCCATCTACCCGTTGAGTTGGAACACAAAGCGTTATGGGCACTGAAAGCCTTAAATCTAGACTGGACCAAGACCACACGGGGGAGAGTGGAATAGTTAAACGAATTGGATGAATTTTGATTCAGAGCTTATGAAAGTTCAACCCTATACGAAGAAAAAATAAAGAAGTGGCATAATGCTAAATCCTTAGGAGGGAGTTTAGAGTGGGAGGTTGAGTGTTACTATATAATTCACAACTTTGACTCTTCCCAGGAAAGCTCAAGTCCAAGTGGTCAGGACCATTTAGATTGAAAAGAGTATTCACCAATGGTCCTATAGAAGTTGAGGGGCAAGAGGGACCTGCATTTACGGTGAATGGGAAACGCTTAAAATTATACTTCGGAGAATGCTAGGAGATTTCTTTAATTGAGGTGGTGTACTTGGAAGATGCTTGAGAGCATCTTCAAGTCATGCCACGACGTTAAATAAGGTTCTTCTTGGGAGGCAACCCAAGTGTTAGTGTTTTGAACAATGTGTATTGATTTTGGCAGAAGTAGGGATCATAAGCGAGAAAAGTTTTCCTGGTGAGTCACCAAACTATTTTGGCGAGTACGAGCACTCGGCTATCAGTTCACTTCATGGACAATCGGACAATTTAGTAAAGATTCCTTGTGACCGTGATCTACTTGTTTACACACTATATCGTTTTCATTTCTTATCAATCTTTATTTACTATTAATATTTAGTTTGCTTGCAATAAATATCCACTCTCTACCCATATTAGGGACAATGTTAACTGTTTTTGGTGGGGGTATTCCACTGCTCATGTATCAATGTCCTCATCATTGACAACACCTCTTGTTTGTGTGGAATGTGGTTGTTCTTTTCAAATTTTGAGTCTCAGTTTTGATCAATATCGATGACTCAAATAGTGCTCATAATCGAATGAACATGAATGTACGGATATGATGAGACCAAGTGAATTTACATAGTTAATATGTGAACTCTTTGTATCTCGTTGTGACTAGCCAAGTATCAAATTGATTCTCTTGTGATGAACGTTGCACACTAGCAAGAGTGTGGAGTCTTGCTTGACTTTGGTGTCAATGCCTTGTGTGATAAGCTTATTGTGAACCATGCATTATAACACCTAGAATTTGCCCCATTGGTCTGGTCGACTAAGTAAGGCTATCTCTCAATATGATCTTAGGCAACTTTGAAAAGTGTGATCTAATTTGACATATACCTCTTTTTTGGCCCACCTTGTGAGTGTGTGAACCTCTTTTGAACACCCCTTGAGCCTTACTTTTCTTTGGAAGAAACTTGATGAAAACATGACCTTTCTTAATCCACAATCCATAATCCTCATGATTCGATTCGTGGTTGATTAAATAGCCAACTTAGGCCAAAAACCTAAGTTGGGGGTGTGGTGAATATAAAAGGCAAGTCAAGAAGTGCAAGAGAAGTCCCATTTAACCCATGGTGTTGAGAAAAATGGAACCCCTCCATACAAAAATGAAAAAAAGAAGATAAAGAAAGAAGAGAAAGAATGAAAAAGTTGTGAAATAAAGTACAAAAGAAATGGTGTTCCAAACAATCCATGGAAGTGAATAATGGGATAACTTAAGAGCACTAAAGTAGATGATGAAAGAAGAGGAAAGGGAGCGTTGAAAGCACCACATTTCACGAGGATGAAATTCACTAAGACTAAATGCCTATACCTTTGCACTCAGATCCATTACATGCCTTAAAAGACCTTGTTTATCTTGAGTGAACTGAAACAATTATTGATTGGAAAATATGGGCAAACCTATGGGTGAAAACATGCATTGTGTTATTCTTTGTGAGAGTGAGCGTTGCACTTGATTTTGGAATTTTAAATGATTAAACCATTGTGTGTAATATGGAATCATTCTTTGTGTGAGGGCATTTGAATACCTTTGTTGAGCTTGAACTTGCATTTGAAGCAAGTATAGTGAGCTTGAGAATTTTTGACAATCGTGTGTCACAACTTGAATTTTTGAGGATACAATTGATCCTTGCATGAGTAGGTTGAGCCTTGTTGAGTACATTCATGATTGAGTCTTGGTAGCACTGTTTGAGACATCCTTTTTGAACTACTGAACTTGAGTTTTACTCAAGGACAAGCAAAAGTTTAAAATGGGGCTGTTGATGAGTCCAAAATTTGGACACATTTAAGGCTATATTTTAATAGAATTAGTGTCCTCAAATAAATATTTTGTCTCAATAACTGATGTAAACCCTTGTGTTTCAGGTATTTGGAATTAGAGATAAAGCATGGACACTATTAGGAAAAAAGAAACAAAGAAAGCCTTAGGAATGAATAAAAGAACGCTTGATGATTGATGATGCCGTTCGGAGAATCGCCAATATCATTCAAGAAAACGCCAAATTTCCAAGATACAGCCTAAAGTTACAGAACGCTGGAGCTAAAATAGGGGTGAATTCGGAGAGTAGCACCCATATTCGGCGAATTGCTGATCTAGTCGGTGAAGGCTAACCAAGTCGCCAAAAGTACAAAAGAAGATACAAGCAAGTGTTGATAGGCGAGATGGAAGGATAATGGGTGAATCTTGGAGTTATTCGGTGATACCGACCTAGATCGCCTAAAGTTACAATAGCAAGACCAAAATAAAGCGAAAAATGAAGGCGAGATGAAGAGCAATCCGAGAATCGTTGATCCGTCAGCAATACCCGACTTACTTCGCCTAGCTTTGAGCAGTGACATTTCAGACTTTTTAAATTAGTCTTGGCTAGAGAGAGAAATTCATTCAGAAAGAGGGGAAAAGAATTATTGAGAGATAACACACTACCAAAGGTTTGGGAGAGTGATTTTAGCAAGATTTTGAGAGAGATTTTGTAAGAGAGAAGATTATAAATTGAATTTCATCTATAATTTTCATCTTGTACCCAATAATGTGGGTAATAATTAATTCTGATCTTTTTATTTTTGAGATGAGTGGTCAAAACCCTATACTTGGGGTTTTGATCATGAATCCAACTGTTGAATACACTTAATAGGTGCTTGTTAATTGCTGAAAATGGTGCTAATCTGAAGTGGGTCTAGGTTGTTGTTGTGTTTCAAGATTGAATAGCATTACATCGTGTGTCAATTTCAGTGTCGTGCACTTGCGAGAGAGAGAGGTGTGAGGCCGATGTGGCAATCTTAGCATCCTTAGTAGTGGGTTTTCTTAGTTTCAACTCGAGAGAGTGAAATAAGGAGCTTGTCCTTTGTATCCAGCTCGAGAGAGTGGATTTGATGAGGGTAAAGAGCTGGGCTTCATTAAATCAGTGTTGAAGTTCGAAAGAATTCGACATAGAAAAGGTAATTGTTCAAGAGAAAGTTACATTATATATGAATCGACCTACCCACAACAAATTAGTCTATTAGGAGCAGTAATGTTTACCCATTTTATTGAGATTCAACAATTGGTTGATCAATTCCCTGAGTTTTATTTTAATCTTTGATTACTTGAGTTGAGCCATAAGTTTAAATTGGTAGTTAAAACCCGAAATCTGAGATTTGAATATAAATTGTGCAAAAAAATGTTTGGTTGAAGAGTCTGTCATTGTACTTCCATTTAAGTGATTCGAAGGAAGCACTACTCCCTATTGGAATGACCCCAACTCACATAGTTGGGTTATTATACTGAAGAACGATCGTTGGCATTTAGTATTGAATGAAATGCTACTTGATACGTTAATCAACTATGCAGGTTGAAGTGTAGAATGTGTTTGAAAAATGGTGATTGGCGAGTAAAATGTCTAGTCGATGACTCACCGAAGAGGTCCGCAAACCCAACTTAGACTGCCATTGGACTCAAGAAATTAGAATATGGAGTTTGTAAAACTCAACGAGCTCTTCGACTAGTCGGCGGATCGTCGAACAAGTTGGCGATCCCAACTTAGTCCGTCGTTTGGACCCCCACATTAACTAGAGGTCCTGTAAAACTCAGCGAGGTAAGTACCCACTTGGCGTGTCACCGAGTGGTTCGGTGATGAAAATTAATGTCGTTGAAAGCTCGAGAACTGGACAGTTTTTAAAAGGCCAAAGGTTTAAAATTTCAAACCCTTTCACATTCCCTCACTTTTTAACTTCCCAAGATCACACCCGCACTATATATTTTAGAATTTTCATGTTTTTACCGCTTCCTATTCGTCGATCTTGTGTTTGGAGTTGGAAATCTTTGCCGCCTAGCATTTCAATTATCATATTCAACATAAAAGGTTGGTTTTTCGAACCCAAAATGCATACTTAACGGTTATACTAATTTGCAATTGTTTTGATCTTAATGATATGTGTTGGGCCTCTTTGAATCCATGTTTATGTGCTTGTTTAAATTCGATATCATGCCTAAATTGCCTAATGATGTTTTTTTTGTTGCATTTGAGGACAAATTATTTTTTATTTGTGGTGGGGTGAGGTATTTCCATACCTACCTCTTGTGATTTCTACTTTTGTATATATTGGGTTTTTGTGGTTGAATTGTGCTTTGGTACTGTGTTGTGGATATTTGAACTTATAGCTCCATGTTTTAATTGCAAATGGTTTTTGAACCCTTCTGAAAAAAATTCCACTTCTGGTGTGTTTAATTGTGGTTGTTCTTGTGCAAATTTGAGTATCAGTCATGAACAATAATGATGACTTGAATAGTGCTCTTAATCAAATAAAAATGAATGTGCGGCTATGATGAAGCCAAATGAAGTTGCATAAATAATATGCAAACTTTTTGCATCTCGTTGTGACTAGTTGATTATCGAATTAAGTCTCTTGTGATGAAGATTGCACACTAGCGAAAGTGTGGAGTCTTGTTTGATATTGATGACAATGGCTTGTCTGATGAGCTTACCGTGAACCTTGTGTGATGACACCTAGAATTTTCCCCATTGGTCTGGTTGAATAAGTGATGCAAGCTCTTCAAATGATCTTAGGTAACAATTTTAAAGAGTGAAACAATTTTACATTATACCTCTTCTGTGGCCTACATTGTGAGTGTGTGAACTTTGCTTGAGCACCCTTTGAGCCTTATCCTTTTCTTGGAAGAAACTGGATGAAATTGTAACCCCTCTATATCCATTCACCTATAATCCTCCTGAAGTGTGGTTTGTTTGAATAGCCAACTTAAGACAAAAGCCTGAGTTGGAGGTGTGGTGAAAAGAGAAGGTAAATCAAGAAGTGCAAAAAGTCCCCCTTGATCCATGATTTTGAAAATGATGGAACCCCTCCGTATAAAAAAAACAGAGAAAGATAAAAGAAGAATGAAAAAGAAAAAGAACGAAAAAGTTGTGAAACAAATTTGTGAAAGGTGCAAACGAAATAGGGTGCCCAGTATTCCATAAGAAGTGAATAATGGGATGGATTTTGAGCATGAGTGCAAATGTTGAAGAAAAGGAAAGAAAGTATCATTCATACCACATTTCATGAGGATAACAACCACTGAGCCTAAATGACCATACCTTTACACTTAGCCCCGTTACAAGCTTTGAAAAGACCTTTTTGATCTGGAGTAGGCTGAAGCGAGTGTTGATTGGAAAATAAGGGCAAACCTATGGGTGAAGTCATGCATGTATTCATCTTTGTGAGTGTGAGAGTTGTATGTGATTTCGGAGCTTTAAATTATTGAACAATTGTGTGAATATGGTATCATTCTTTGTGTGAGGGCATTTAAGTACCTTTGTTGAGCTTGAATTTGCATTTGAAGCAAGTATTGTGAACTTGAGAATCTTTGGTAATGGTGAGTCACAACTTGAACCTTTGAGTGCACAATTGATCCTTGCATAAGTAAGTTGAGTCTTGTTGTGTGCATTCATGCTTGAGTCTTGTGTAGCACTGTTTGAGACATCCTTTTTGAACTGCTAAACTTGAGTTTTACTTGAGGACAAGCAAAAGTTTAAGTTGGGGGTGTTGGTGAGTCCGAGATTCGGAATCATTTAGGGCTTTATTTACAATGATTTAGTGTCCTCAAATGCTTATTTTGTGTCAATAATTGATGTAAAAGCCTTTGATTTCCAGGTATATGGATTGAGGAACAAAGCAAGGACACTAATTTGTAAAAAGGAGTGAAGTGAGTTGAAAGACTGAAGAAAAGCAAGTCTGGTGATCGCCAAGTCAACTTGGTGAGTCGCTGAATGGCTTCTTGACCGCCTAAAGTTCTAGTGTGTCAAGCCCTGAAGGAAAGAACCAAGTTGGCGAGATAAAGGAGCAGTCGGCGAATCACTGACTGGTTCTGTGATGTACTATTGGATCGCCCAAAGTTACAGACCTTGAGGATGATAAAGGCCAAGGAAAAAGGGCGATGGAATTGACCAAAGGGCAGATCGTCAAATGGATTGGCAAGCCCAACTTACTGCACTGAGTGGCTCTTTGCAACACATTTTTGGCGACTATAAATACATTTTTGAACATTTAGTTTAGTTTCTATCAGAAGAATTATTCATTTTAAATAGTGCCTATGTTCATATTTTGAGAGTTTTGAACTGTGAGACAAGTTTTTTCTAGTTTTCCTAGCTTTGAAGAATTGAAGTTTTTCACTTTTGAGAAATTGGAAATGGATCCTTGAGATTCTTCGAATTGGACCATTGTAAAGACGAATTCAATCTTATTTTGTCTATGGCATATGCCAATTGGTCTTATTCGGACGAGTTGCATTTCATTTTTTTTATTAGTTTATTAGTTAGGGCCAAATCCTTCTCCCTAAAAATTCCTTAGTTTCTTTCCTCGGCGAATTTGGTAATGATTTTTATCTTTTTGTGATGTTTAGCTGAAAGCCCAATTCTTGGGGTGTGATTATCTAATTATGGGTTGATTCAGTTTGTGGGTATTGCTAATTGTTAGTTTAAATGTTGTTTAGAAGTGAGTTCAATCATTAATTGTGGTTTAATTTAAGAATTTTGAGCATGAGTACAAATGTTGAAGAAAAGGAAAGAAAGTGTTGTTCATACCATATTTCATGAGGAAAGCAGCCACTGATCCTAAATGACCATACATTTATACTCAGCCCCATTATAAGCCTTGAAAAGACCTTTTAGATCCTAAGTGAGCTAAAATGAATGTTGGTTGGAAAATAAAGGCAAACATGTGGGTGAAGTCATGCATGCGTTCAACTTTGTGAGTGTGAGATCTGTTTGTGATTCTGGAGCTCTAAATTATTGAAAAATAATGTGTGAATACGAAATCATTATTTGTGTGAGGGTATTTGAGTACCTTTGTTGTAACAACCCAGAAATCTAGTATGACCAAGCTAAAGCCTAATGGAAACTAATAGGTGAAACTAGAGCCTAACGTGTGAGCGTTGGAGTTTAATGTTTGGTTTTAGGTTGTACATGGACTTCCCAAGCTTAGGGTGGGGTGTCTAGGGGTTAAATGTCAAGTTAAGACCCACGAAAGACCAACCAAGGGCCCTTGAGGAGGACCCTAAAGTCTAACCCCCCAAAGCTTCCTAAGTTCACACAAGTTGGTAGAAACTTGTGAACCATGGATACAATCAACGACTAGTAGATTGATCTACAGCTCGTGGACTTGCTATGTAGGTCAAGGACACTATGAAGTAGTTACAGACCCAAACCACGATCTGACAGTACGGGGCATGGTCCCATCCATGGTCTATAGATAGGGGTCTCGTGAATAGGCACCTGTAGACTGCCTTAAGTCAGCCAAAGGATGGGTAGTTTAGGAAATTGTTTTATTAAT
Source organism: Solanum bulbocastanum (assembly GCA_037074985.1). Taxonomy (NCBI): domain Eukaryota; kingdom Viridiplantae; phylum Streptophyta; class Magnoliopsida; order Solanales; family Solanaceae; genus Solanum; species Solanum bulbocastanum. The sequence goes on from CM073601.1 coordinate 34,135,175, forward strand.
TATTCTAAGTAGGATTAGTTTAATATATATATATATATATAACTATTTAATGTCATTAAACACCTCAGTAAGTCGCTATAGCCCAATACCCCAAATCAAAACCTAACTACTCTTTCCTCCCAAAAATCTTCTCTCTAGAACCTCCGTTGAAGAACCAAGAAAGAAATCAACTTGGGCTTGAAGATAGGAACTTTTAAATTAGATTTTCATGGAGTTCTACACCTAAGGTATGGGAGTTCTTCATCCTTGGGAAGCTATCATCCAAGGAGCCCTTTCAAAAGCTTTTTACTCAAACTCTAGAAAACCCAATTAGCGAGGGTTTCAACTCAACCCCATGGATTCATTTCAAAGTTGTTCTTAAAGGTTGAATTATGTTTGTTATTGATGGCACTACTGATTTTAGATGATTTTAACTCGAATTCCAAAGAATCCATGAGTTTTCCCCAACCCTAGCTATGGTTCTTTTTTACATTGTGTCATGAAAGGGACAAATTGGGGGTTTTAATGTGATCCTCCTAGAATGATGAAATTCTTAATGTAATGCCTTAGATTATATCACCTAAACTCAAATTGGTTTACGGTAATGCTTCTAAACATGAAGTGATTTGATCATGATATTATAAGCATGTTTGTGAATACTGGAATTATAAAGTGCCAATCATGATATGATTAAGGTATTGATGAGTTGTTGGATCATGGTATTTCCTTATCTAATGTGATATTGATGTGTATTTGGGATGAGTTGATCCATAAGCCCTTGAAGGGCATATTGTAAAGGTTTGTGCATGATTGACAAGATTGTGTGTGAACTAATGGTTTACTTGGAAGTTGAAGGTCCTATGACTGTTGTGTATATTTTGGTATTGTTGAAAGGCCATTCTTCCCTTACCCTTACACTTGATATTGTATGAATCATCTAGGATGATGATAATGTTGTTGTTGTGTCATTGCAAGGACAATTACACACACACACCATGCATAAACATGATTATGATGTATCAATGGTGTTAATTGAAAGTATAGTTTGCATATGCACCTTTACACATTATTATGCATGAAATGTACATAACTATGTTGACCTTATTGTGTTGATTGAAATTCCATTCTCATGAGAACACATGATCTTGGTGTGAAAGTTAAACTCACATACTAATGTTGATTCTAAAGTTGAAAGTACATTCTCACCTTTAATGAATCTATGAGTTATTTTGTGAATTGTATTGAATGAAGGGTAGAGCACTCCTTCACACATGTACATTCAATTCAAGACTAATGACGTATAATTTAGGAAATAATGCTTAGCACCGAGTGGATATGGACAATGAGGTAAAGCCCCTCCTGCTAATGCAATAGTGAGGGTCATCGAAAGTGAACTCATGAGATGGAAGCCCCTCCGCCAATGAAATATGGCAGGTTTCTAGAAGCAATCTCCCTATCCCATAACTATGTGCCAACATAGATCTTTAACTAGTGGATCCACCTTATAGCTATACATTTAGTTCTACCTTAGGCAAATAGGACACCTTCTTTCGGTGTGGGGTTACATGACACCGGATTCCATGTAGCTCACATGGTCTATGTCGGTTATGGCAACTTTTCCCTACATAATAAAGATAATGAATGAGACATGAACTATACTATGACTTCTTAATGGGTTTACTTAGTAGAAGTGGGGGTATGGGACTTCACTTTTACATTGCACAAGTATACTTAGTAGGATGTCATAGGATGGTTCCTTCATGTTAATGATGAGATTTGAATGCATGCATGTATATTGAATGGATAGTAGTTATGAATGACTTTCCTTATAATTCAAGTAATGTACATGACTATTTCCTTATTTGTGACTATTGATTATAATGTGGTCTAAAGAGGAAATGCATGACTAAAGTACCTTCAAGGGAGTATTTAGATGGGTTGGTATTATGGGATGTCAACCATACATTGCACAAGTGTTCCTTAGAGGTTACTAAGGTAATTGCTTCACTATGAAATGAGTATGAACATGATATTGGCTTGTGTTATACATTGTAAATGCATGTTAGTAACCATACATTGCACAAGTGTTTCTTAGGGGTTGCTTATGTGATGATTACTTCATGATGAGATGATCTTGGTATTTGACTTGGTATTACTTTAAGATTGGAGGCTATGTATTGTGAAGATTGGGATTTGTATTATGTTGATGTTGGGGACTATGCTTGTTATTATAATGATATCTCTCATGTTATAATGAAATGTATGTGAGTTACCTTAATTGTTGCATTCTCCAACTACTTCAAAGATGATGTTCAAAAATGGCATATAGCATGATTTCAAAAGAAATGTCCCTTTTCATGCATGTTTTAATGATTTTGTGCATGGCTTCCATACTTAGTACTTTTTGTGCTAACTTTCTACATTTTCTACAAGTGTAGGCTTTGGAGATATTGGATTCCATCCTCGTGGCTAGGTTCATAGGAGATCAAGAAGAAGAAGATTGGTGAGTACTCATTGTATTCGAGGGCTTAACCTTATGTCATTTAATGTCTTTCTTTTATGTTTTAGACTTTGGTTGTAAGGGCTATGTCCTTAAGATTGTATTTCAAGAGTTTTATTCCAAGTATAACAGATGGTTTGAGATATAATGTCATAGATTCTCTTTCATTTTATAAGAGACTTCGATTGTACAGTAAAGTTTCAAATTCCACTCTATTTTTTCGATGCTTTTATTTTCATGTATGCTATGAGGCTTGTATATGAACCCCCCTTCAGGGTCAATTACGTCATGTTACTTCTGGGGGGTAACCTCGGGTCGTGACATTTGTCGAGCTTGAATTTGCATTTGAAGCAAGTATTGTGAGCTTGAGAATCTAAGGTAATGGTGAGTCACAACTTGAACTTTTGAGTGCACAATTGATCCTTGAATGAGTAAGTTGAGTCTTGTTGTCTGCATTCATGATTGAGTCTTGTGTAGTGTTGTTTGAGACATCCTTTTTGAACTGCTGAACTTGAGTTTTACTTGAGGACAAACAAAAGTTTAAGTTGGGGGTGTTGATGAGTCCGAGATTTAGACTCATTTAGGACTTTATTTACAATGATTTAGTGTCCTCAAATGCTTATTTTGTGCTAATAACTGATGTAAAACCCTTAATTTCCAGGTATATGGATTGAGGAACAAAGAAAGGACACTAATTTGCAAAAAGGAAAAAAGCGAGTTGAAGGAACGAAGAAATGCAAGCCTGGTGATCTCCAAGTTTACTTGGCGAGTCGCTGAATGGACATTTGACCGCCTAAAGCTCCAGTGTGCCAAGACCTGAAGGAAAGAATCAAGTTGGTTATAGAAATGAGTAGTTGGCGGATCGCCGAGTGGTTCCGTGATTCAGTATTGGATCACCCAAAGTTACAGACCTTAATGATGCTGAAGGCTAATGCAGAAGGGCGATAGAATTGACCAAAGGGCGGATCGCCGAGTGGATTGGCGAGCCCGACTTACTTCGCCAATTGACTCTTTGTAGCATATTTTTGGCAACTATAAATATATTTTTGAACATTTAGTTTAGAATAAAATTTTCATTATATGGAATTGTGATTAAAGTTTTGAGCTGATAGACAAGTTTTCTCTAGTTTTTCCTTAGCTTTGAAGAATTGAAATTTTTTACTTTTGAGAAATTGGAAGTGGGTCTTTAAGATTCTTCAACTTGGACTATTGTAAAGACGAAATCAATCTTACAAAACTGATGGAAACTCAATTTGGTAACGATTTTTATCTTTTTATAATGTCTACTTAAAATCCCAATTCTTGGGGTGTGATTATGTGATTATGGGTTGATTTAGTTTATGGGTATTGCTAATTGTTAGTTTAAATGACGTTTAAAAGTGAATTCAATCATTAATTGTGGTTTAATTTAAGAAATGTAGTTGCAAATACAGTTATACCCTTGTGTTTTTGGCTTGCTCGAGAGAGAGGAATTTGAACTAAGATTATTGATCGATGGTCAGTGGGTATTGGGTTGCCATGGGTTCAGCTCGAGAGAGTGAATGGACTAAGGTGTGGGTTGTTCTGATTTTGCATGCTTGTCGATGTTCAAGACAAATTAACTTGATTCGGGGTAAATTGTTCGAGAGAAAGTTCACCTCCTCTATAGTCTAGCTTACTCCCTAATATTTAGCTATTTTCTAATAGTTGCAATTACCCATTTGTCTATATTAGCCTATAATCGAATCACATCCCAATAACATGTCTCATTATTGTTATTCCGTATTGTTTGGTTCGGTTGTAGTTGCTAATTTCAAACCAAAACCCCCATTTGACATTTGTGTCACCCCTGACTTGAATCATGTTTTTATTCGATAATGTCTACTCATATGACAGATTTGACCGTGTTCACACTTTCCTATTGAATCTTAAACACGTACCGCTCCTTGTGGGATTCGACCCCAACTCATTTAGTTGGGTTATATACTGATTAACGATCGTTGACGCTTAGAATTAGATGAAGTGTCTTTGAAACATTATTAATTAGCCAGTTCTTTGCTCTTTAGGCTTTTGGCGTTCATGAGGTGGGACGTATCTTTCCTTCTTACCATCCTTTTACTTTCAACCCGAACTTGGATAGTTTGAATGAAATCCTCCTCCTTAATTTGGAAGGAAGTTCACTTCCTCATTGTACATTGCTTCAAAGTGTGCTTTTTCGGGGTTTACTCCACCAACACCCACAACATTTACACTCTTCAATCCACTGCCCATCACATCTTTTGATAATAAATCCATTCGGGTCATTATTTTGGCCATGTTGTGGTCTCTCTATTGATCTCTACTCTTTCGACATCCTAAAAGTGATAGGAGACATTGGTCCTGTTGAGTGTACCATGCTCTATTTATCTTTGTCATTCGATCAAGGAGTTGAAATGCTACTTCATAGGGTTGTTGCATTATACCTCCGGGAACAAGTTGATTAGCAACTCCTTTGTTCACTAAGTTAAGACTCCTATAAAAGTATTGTAACAATATGTTGTTGGGCAGTCCATGAGTCGGACATTGAAGTACTAACTTCTGAAATTGCAGCCATGTCTCATGGATTAGTACACCTTCCAGGCGCTTAAAACGTTGGACACTATTCCTTAGTGTCATCATCTTCGACGGGGGAAAGAATCTCATAGGGAACGTTGTGGTAAATTCATCCCAAGAGTTGATGGAATCCCTTGGTAACTTAGCTAACCATTTGGTAGCTTCTCCTGTCAAACAAAATAGAAACAACCTGAGATAAATTGATAACTCTCTGTATAATCCTTTCATTTGGAGGAGTTGTAGCATCGTGCTCGTAACATGGAAGACAACACTACCCTTAACAGGAGGTAGACGAATTGCACCAACACCACCCAATTGAATTGGGTCATTCATATCATTAAGATTCCTAATATCGTCTTGGTGGTCCACTTGGCTACCATTACTCCTGTTCACGCTCATCTCTTCCTCTTTTCAAAACAAGCAACACAAACACAAACCAAAGTAAGTTGATTCAACTACAACTAAAAAGATCACAATTCAACTTCAGTCATAGAATGCTAAACAACACCACTCCTCGGTAGTGGTGTCATTTGGATTGAACGTATCAGTTTACGCCTCTTTCAATTCTAGGTGTAAAGACGAACATTATCTAGTATAAAACCCAACAATGAGTTAGGGTCGAACCTACAGAGAACGGTATAATGTTCGAATTCAATTGAGAAGAACAAATGTGATCTAAGAGGTTATAGGAATAGAAATTATTGAAAACATACAAACAAATCTAAGGGGGTGACAATGAATGTCTGATGAGGGGTTTGGATTATTAATTAACAACTGAATCAAGTAGGAAAATAGGGGAAACAATAATATTAAGAGGAATTCTTGAGATGTGATCGTTTATAAGCTAAGTACACTATATGGGTAGTTGAAATTTAACAACAATATGCTGAAATATTGTGGGTAGGCTAGACTTTAAGTGCAACAGCTTTCTCTCGAACAACTATTACGGTTCAGGCGATTTCTCTCGAATATCAACAAGCTTAACAAGATAAACAACCCACAACCTTAATGCGTCCATTCTCTCGAGCTAGATGGGTAGAATTGAGTTTTGGATTTACTCTCTCAAGCTGAATCCATATCAACACAATACCTACAATCATTAATCAAAAGCTTTGGTTTCATAGCCTCTCTCTCAAGAAAGTTAACAACTCAAAATTAGAATTGCATTTGCAACTACAATTCATAGATTAAAACACATCTAATGATTAAACCCACATTGAAACAACAATATCATCATTAAACAACAATACCGATAAGATAATTAGACAAATAAACACATGATCACACCCCAAGAATTGGAGTTTTATCTACACATCATAAAAATAGAGAAACGATTACCAAATACATTAGTCATGATCTAGGTAAAGGTTCTCAAGTCTTTACAATGGTCCAAACTGAATAAATTAAAAAACTCACTTGTAAATCTTCAAGTTTGAGCCTCAAAACCTTAAAAGTCTACAATGGAGCCTCAAAAACTAAGAGAAAACTCTAACTCTCAAACTCAAGGAATTAGAACTAATGAATCCTCTAAATGATTAATTGATTCCTTTTGAAATTTAATTATAAATTTCAATTTATAGTTGCCCAATTTTTTGCCCAAAAGACCATTGGGTGGACTAAGTCGTCGATCTGCCCATCGCCAAATTGCAATGGTCATCAGTCCTTCAGGTCCTGTAACTTTGGGCGATCAAAATTGCCCTCGCGGAGTCATTCGATGATTCGTCGACTGCCCATTCATGTCGCCAAGTTGGTTCTTCCCTAGGGCTGGCATGCTGGAACTTTGGGTGAGCTAAAGAGCCACTCGACAGTTTTTCGAGTGGTCTTGGCATTCACCAGGATCGCATTTCTTCAATTCTTCAGCTTGTTTTACTCCTTTTTGCCTGGTAATGTCCTTGCCTTGTTCCTTAGCATACATACCTGCAAATAAATGCTTTAACATCAGTTTATAGCATAAATTAGTCATTTGAGGACACTAAAACCATTAAAGCAAAGCCCTAAATGAGTCCAAATCTTGGACTCATTAGTATGTAAGGCTATTCATAGTGTTAGACCAGTTCGTCCTCATGCCCAACATCAAAATTCAGTCAAAAATCATTACATCTAAAGGATATATTCCTAGTTCTTGATCTATTCATAATTCTTGACATTTGAATTCAATTCTTTCACAAGTTGAGGTTTTGATTCATATTTTACATGTGAATATTATAATGTTGTTCATGCTTAGTGTCACATGAACCCTATTGATTTATTAAAGTTACGTTTTCAAAGAAAATTGCATGAATGTTCCTCATATATTGATTTTGGGCTTGAAAGATAAGTTCATGAGCATAAATTTTAAAAGTGTAAGTTTTGCACAAAATCCTTGAAAACAGAATCAAATACTTTCATTTGTATAATTTGACAATTGAGAAAAAATAAAGAGTATATTGATATTTTTAAAAAGTACTTCAGTAATGTAATAGTTTGTTTCTTTGTAAGTGGTGATTGAGCAAAGTGAAAAGTAAGTAAAGTAGTAGTCTCTTTCTTTGTAAAGGGTGATTGAGCATAAAGTATATTGATTTTTTTGGGAGTAGTATCGAGCCTCGAATTGGGTAAGAGTCTACTAAAACTCAAAAGTCTCATAAAACTACGTAGCCAGCATAGGATAAACTAACACTAATTCTTTCTGTGACTCTTCACTGCCTCTAAGAAGGCCTATTAGATGGATACATAGTTACAATATCATTTTATACCCCCGACAAGGTATAGGATGACCCTTGCAACATGGGCAAAACGTTGTATCAATTCTAGGATCATAGTAATGGTTGTCGGTTAGAGAAACTCCCCACAAGTAAAGTACGTTATTTTCATATTGCTTTTATTGCATATCTTATTGTAAAGTTTAAATGATTTTCAATTCATGTTCATGTATTGATTCAGTTGAATGTTTTAAGTCATTTATTTCATTTATTTATTTCACTCAACCATATTAGATACTTGTACATTCAAATCTAATGATCGCATTTGACCTGCATATTTTATGATGCAGATATAGGTGTTCATGATCATCAACAAAAGCCTCGTTGAGATCATTTGACCCTCCAATTAGCTTTGGTAAGCCTCTTTGCATTCCTGAGGATTTCCTTTTTTCCTTTCAGTTTATCCTTTTAGGATGTTGTGAGTCTTGTCCCAACATCCATGTTGATTTATAGAGGCTTCATAGGTAGTTAGAGTTGAGGAGTCTCTTAGTAATTCGTTTTGTTTGAGATGTTTTGAGACTGTTTTGCAAAATATTATTATATTGCAATTAAGTATTTTTAGACAGTTTGAGTTAAATATTTGCTTGAGTTTGACTGTTCTAAATTCTATTTTCTAAGCTTGCTATCGCTTGAGTAAATCTTCCGCTAAGTATTCAGTCAGACCATGGGTTTGCTTAAGGACTCGAAATGGTTCTCGAGTGCCAGTCACGTCTAGAGTGTAGGCTCAAGGAATGACAGACTAGATAAGGGGGTCTTATAGATTGTTCTTTTTGTGGAGAGGGCAAGTTTCTATTACTATCAACTTGATTTTATAATATTGATTCTCTGGCATATCATTACTAAAGTCACACTACTTCCTAAGGTAAAGGGAGTTGATCAGGAATTGATTAATTTTTGGACCAAAATGTATGATTAATTAAGGAGGTGACTTAGATATTTTTTTGTTCAATTATGATTGGATCAAGTCAATCAATTGCTCACATAAAATTTTATTTATTAGTTGAGAGAAGAATTGGAGTAAAGGGTAAATTACTTTCTAGTAAGTCTTACATGAGACCTCTAGTAGTACAAGAACTAGTACCTAGATATTTTGTGAATTGTTGATAATTTTTTTATTTTGATATTGAAATATTATTTGTATTTATGTTGTATTGACAAAGTAAATTATGATTATGATTAATAGTATGAGGATGATATATTAGTATATTAAAATATCAAAAATTAAATGACCTTTGACCAACTATGTCATTGGATGAGCGTACATGATCGATTCAAGTTTCATTGAATCAAGAGGGTAACACATCAAATTAATGCCTTGATGCACCGTGATATTATAAAATATTGGGTTCAAGTCTTATTAAAATTACGGCCCAGACCAATGGCGTAGCCACCTTATTGTTAAGGGGTTCATCCAAACCCCCATTGACGAAAAATTATATCAATTATACATGGTTAAAATAATTTTTTAGGTATATATAGTAGATGTTGAACCCCCTTCGGCTACTTTGTGTGTCTATTTCTTCATATTTTGAATCCCCTTATTGAAAATCCTGGCTCTGCCACTGACTCAGACTTCCTTTTATGCATAAGACATTGGATTTAAGTCCTAATTGTCACGTCCCGCCACTTCACAGTTCAAATTTGGCACTGGAAGAAGGGGGAATAATCTAGAGTTGTGAGGAGGTTAGTGGAAGACTCTAGAATTCCCTAGATCTTTCCTTAGAATTCTCTAGAATAACTTAGAAGATATCTTGGAAGGCCTTAGAATTCTCTAGACTAATAGAGAGTTCTAGAAGGGGAGCTAGATATTTTCCAAGAAAACTTTAGAATTTCCTAGAATTAGTAGAGAATTCTAGAGAGGGACTTGTAAAGTAATTTTTTATTTGCACTAAGGCCCTTAGGAAGTAGTATAAATAGAAGGGCCTCTCATTTGTAAATCATCCAAGCAAGTTGTAAAGCATTCTCCAAGTAATACAAAGCCTTCTTCCAAATCTTTCTAAGTCTTTCTTTTCATTCTCTTAGCGATCTTAGTTTTAAAGGGCTTACTTGAGCTTACAAGATCTTGAAAGATTAGTGAGTAAGTTGTCAAGTGTCGCATGGAGCTTAAGTGACACTCTAAGTCCGTGACAACGTGGTATCAGAGCAAGGCTTGATACTAGGAGAATGAAACGAAGGAGACGTGAATGCCGCTAGCACCACCAACGTCCGTGTGGATGGTGGAAAGAAAAACCACAAGGGAAAGAAGCACCAAAAGGGTAATGAGGAAATGTCACTTGACCCCGCACCAAGTGAGGAGCTAACATCTCATCCACTTTCGACCACCAAAGCAAGTGACGGTGAACTTGGTGAGGAGTCCATTGACGTCACCGCTGGAGAAGAATGGGTATCAAGGATTGAAGTGGCGAGGCAGGCCATGGAGATATTAGGCCGGCTCATGAATGCGGCCAACGGCAAGTTCAAAAATCTTGAAGACTTTACCCTTGAGGAGTTCCAAAACATCCGTAAGGAGTTGGAGGGACGTCAGCGGGCCGAGTTTGAGATGAAGGAGGTTATCACTTATTTGGAGTGTCGGCTCATGGAGGCGTTAAACATAATTGAGACAATGAAAGCCGAGATGAAAGCACTCAAGGAGGTCGTGGGAGTTGGAGATCATCATCGCTTGACCGAGATAGGGAGGCCAAGATTGAAGCTCCCAAGCCGCCTATGTTTAAAGGCCTCCGTGACGCACAAGAGGTGGAGAACTTCTTATGGCATTTGGAGAATTACTTCAAGTGCAATAGACTGAAGAGCGACGGGAGTAAGATCAACACTGTTGTGTTGTATCTTTCAGAGATGGCCATGCTATGGTGGAGGTGCAAGGAGGCCAAGATAGAGAAGGGGACGTGCACCATCAACACCTGGGAGTAATTCCGGGAAGAGTTCAAGAAAGCCTTCTTCCCTAACAACGTCATTTATGCGGCGAAGCGCAAGTTTAGGGAGCTAAAGCAAATGGGCAGCATACGCACATATGTGCAGGAGTTCACCACCCTCACGCTTCAAATCCCTAACCTCATGGATGATGATTTGTTGTTCCACTTCATGGATGGGCTACAAAATTGGGCTAGGATAGAGTTGGAACATCGGCAGGTCAGGACTATAGATAAAGCCATCACTTAGGCCGAAGCTTTGATAGACTTCAGGCATGAGAAGCCCGATAGAGCCAGAGAAAAGGAGATGAGAAGTAGTCATGACCATGGTGGGGGAGATCATGGCAAAGTCGAGGAGCAGTGGCCACATCCCAAGAATCATGATACCCATAGGTCCGATGGCAAGAAGTCTGGACATCATGGCAACACAGAGAGAAAGGCAGAAACTGCCAAAAGAGGTGGTTGCTACATATGCGGTGGGCCGCATGGCTATGCAAAGTGTCGTGAACTGAAGAGCCTTGGTGTTATCCTGCGAAAGCGGAAGAAGAAGGATGCACAGGAGCAAGGACAAGGCGTAGAGATGATGCAGTTGGGCTTGATAGGATTATGCGGAGACATCACGAAGCAGCCAGGAAAGCCAAGAGGATACGGTGTGTAGTATGTCGACCTTACAATTAATGGAAGACCTTCTCGTGCTATGGTCTACATGGGTGTAGAGGCAAATATCATTACCATGATGGCAACGACAAGATTGGGGCTGAGTTACTGCCCAAGTAATGCCCAACTCAGGACTGTCAATGCACCACTAACTCTTGTATGTGGAGTCGCACATGGAGTAAGCATCACGCTGGGCAAGTGGCAAGGTAAGACCAATTTCACTGTCGCTCCTTTAGATCTCTTTGACATAATTCTTGGGCAAGAGTTCTTCCAACAGTGCCACGCGGTAATCGATCCTTACTTCCAACAACTCGTGGTCATGGAGCAAGGAGGATCATGCATGGTGCCCCTGGTTAAGATACCCAAGAAGGAAAAACAAGTCCATCTAACAGCCATGCAACTCGAGAAAAATCCTAAGAAGAAGGAGTCAACGTTTAGAGCCACCATTGCAAGTTCTAAGGAAGACAATGGTGCAAAAAGGTCCTTGCCACCATACACGAAAAAGGAGAACAATATCATGATGCCAAAGAAGCCATCGAGGCGCGTGCCTCATAGGAAGGAGGTAGATCATAAGACCGAGCTGAAAGAGATCAAAAAGCAACTGAAGATGTTGCGCGAGGGCATGACTATTGGCCACGCGTACGAGAAGACAAGACCCGATTGGTGCGACGTAGTGACAAAGCGACGCAGTCGTCGCATCAATAGGTGGGGGAGAGTGTTACATCCCGCCACTTCACAGTTCAAATTTGGCACTGGAAGTAGGGGGAATAATCTAGAGTTGTGAGGAGGTTAGTGGAAGACTCTAGAATTCCCTAGATCTTTCCTTAGAATTCTCTAGAATAACTTAGAAGATATCTTGGAAGGCCTTAGAAGTCTCTAGACTAGTAGAGAGTTCTAGAAGGGGAGCTAGATATTTTCCAAGAAAGCTTTAGAATTTCCTAGAATTAGTAGAGAATTCTAGAGAGGGACTTGTAAAGTAATTTTTTATTTGCACTTAGGCCCTTAGGAAGTAGTATAAATAGAAGGGCCTCTCATTTGTAAATCATCCAAGCAAGTTGTAAAGCATTCTCCAAGTAATACAAAGCTTTCTTCCAAATCTTTCTAAGTCTTTCTTTTCATTCTCTTAGCGGTCTTAGTTTTAAAGGGCTTACTTGAGCTTACAAGATCTTGAAAGATTAGTGAGTAAGTTGTCAAGTGCCATGCGGAGCTTAAGTGACACTCTAAGTCTATGACATAATGCACCATAGTGATGATATATTGATGACTAACGCAAAATAGTTATTTTGACCACAAGTCATGAATTTTTCCTTGTTGGTTTGCTTCATTCTCTTATGTGAATATGGTAGCAGTACCTGATAAATCTGAAAGATGACAATTATTTATGATTGTACAATGAATATGGACATGAGAAAAGAAAAACTATAATACTCATCATTATGGATAAATGAAGAACATTATGGGTTCTCCAAATAGTCCTTCAAAATGTGAAGGTAATTTTTATTATCAAAATGGTATGAAAGGCCATTGGACTTGTGATTATTGTCGACCCAATAATTTGACAAGCTTATAAATCCTCCATCAAAAGAAAAGAAGATAAAATAATGGTAGACTTGACTTTTCAAAGTGATGTTGAGGTGTGTCATGGAAATATGATAAATTCATGAAAGTGAATGTGTCAAAATATGAACAAAAAAAGTATGAATAAGAACATATTCATCTATGGTAGGAAAATGCCACAACTAACCTTTATGGGAGGTTTGAGAGAAATAAATAAATTTATTTGACAGGAATGGTCAATGATCGTATACGTTTATACGTCATAAATATTATGGTATGTTTATTGTGAACTATTGAAAGAGCAAAAGAAAGAAGTAATTCTTGCCTATAAAGATTGTGGTCATGACCAAAATAATATTATTGTGTGGCAATAAAAAAATGCCATTCATTCTGAACCTATGGTATGACAAAAGTAAAATAAGAAACATGTCTTGCCTATAATAATTTCGACCATGACAATAATAATTTAATTTTCTCTTTGAAGGAGATTTTTACCATACATATGGTATCATGGAATATGTGATAGTATACAAAATTAATTGTAAGCTCTAAAGACCTATTGTGGCACTATCAAAGGAAAAATACTGGGGTTGCAATATGTCTCAAAAGAAACTTTCTAAGTTTCGAAGAAATTAAAAAGAAAAATTATTTTGTTGAGACTACAAATTACAGGAAGATTTAATATCTTTAAATTGCGACAACAGAAACAGTTTAGAAATATTTATGTAAAAGGTTACCCATCTTTTTCTCTTATTTGTTGTGTACAAACATGAGCATGATGATAGATCACATGCAAAAGTGAACTGAAAGCTTACTAGAATAAAGAAAATATATGTTGGTATGATTGATTGACCATCTCCGTTCCAAATGTGATGCAAAAATAATTGAGATTGCATATGGTTGTATATTGAAGAAATAGAAAGTTCTTCATGAATTCTCATGTGTTTCTTGTTCTCGTGAAAAATTGATCAATACCAACTATGGTTGGGATTATGTCCCACACTTGTTGAAACATATAAAAAGGTGAATATGGGCCCGTTCACCTTCCATGTGGACCGTTTACTATTACGATTTACCAGATGCATCTAGAGTATGGTCACATGTGCGTTCGTTATCAACTTGCAATTTAATTTTTGTAAGATTATTTGCTCGAATTGTTAAAATACGAGCATAGTTCCAAATTTTAAAATCATGTTGATAATGTTGGGTGGTTTAGCAGAAATTGTATGCCTCCAATTATAGCTAAACCAAAGGTTACTAGAGCAAATCTTTCAAAAGAAATTTGGTATGAGATGAATTTATTTAACATGTAGCAACACTTGTACACATCAAGCCAACAAGGTTTTCCTATCAAAATTGGTTCAGGATCAGAAACCAGAAAATCTTCATCTAAAACATTGAATGTGCGGTTATGATTTAATTGCCCATCGTGGTAAAAAATGGATCCCCAAATAAGATTGGGATGAATGTTAGATATTCTGACATCAGGGGGAGATATGATTGATAGCTGAAAATTATGTAAGAGATGAATTATGAATTATCTAGATCCTTGTTAGAAAAAAAAAAGAAGTAAACTTGTAGTTCAAGAGATAATTCTTTTGCATAATGTTGCAAATCAATTGACAGATGAGTTTAACCTTATGTTGTAATTCAGTTGCAAATGCTCCAATGAGAAATACTTGAAGGACAGAATCTATGATACGCATGAAGCATGGTAGACCGATTGATTCCAAATATAAAATTTCTTGAGGAAGGAGAGGAGCAAATGATCAAAAGAGGGAAGTGCTTTAAAGGAGCATGACGACATAACACTTCATCAAACCTTGACAAAGGTTCAGGTACCTTAAATGATGAAAAATGAAGAAATCTCGATAAGCTATGTCATATTGGATTTGTAGCGCTCAATGATATAGATCATAATGAGGATCTTCAATTCAAATTTGTCATATGTGGACATATAAATGATTGGCCAAATAAAATGCATAATTCAAGCATTTTTTGTTTCACTTAGAAAATGACATTTTAAAATGATAGTTTGTAAATCAAGGTATAATGGCAGTGGGGTACAATAAATTATTATGCGATAGTATGACCGTAAGATATCTAGTACGACTTGTGCCTTGGAGCTTAAAGATTTTTTGCAAAATTCCTAAAATTATTGGAGATATTTTTTCCTATGGTGGATGCAATGAGGTTTGTTTTGATCTGGAAAATATGCAAAACTTGAATGCATATAATGAATAGTTGTCATGTCTGGCTAGACAATGGAGATTATATAAAAATTCTTGAATTATTCAAGGTGCCTGAAGTATATAAAAGATTGAAAGAAATGTTTTCAATAAAACTTCAAGAATTGTTAAATGGATTGAAATAATCAAGGAAGAAATGATACAAACAATGACTCTATTTATCCTTGCATTTTTTTATAAAAATATCAGGATCATAATTTGCTATAATATAGTTGAGTATGTTCATCACTGGAACATTATTAGCACTCTTAAAGAGCTTTTAAAAGCAGTTGAGTGTTTGAAAAGGAAATCTAAAATGAAAAGATGTTGGTAAAACACAATATTTGTCCATCAATCAACATACATAGAAAAGTTTTGATACGATTTTACATGAATAAATCACATCCATTCAGTATCCCAATGATTATGGAATTGCTTGACATACGTAAAGATGCATTTCGATCTTAAAAGAAGGATGAAGAACTTCTTAGTAATGAAACTCCATATATCAGTCAATTGGAGACACTAATGAACCTTGCTATATAAGATCAAATATTTTGCAGTGAGTTTATTGAAAAGATTCTACTCCTCCCCAACGAGAACATGTTGAAATGACATCAAAGACATTTATTTGAAGTTATTAAACAAGATAATCAAGTGCTAATGAAAGTATTTACCAGATGATTGTTGCTATGAACAAGTTGAATGAGAAATTTACTTACAACAACGAAGTCATGAATAGAGTGATTTTCAAGAATGTATTCGGCTAAGCTCAAAACCTCATCATATCCATAAAACTAGAAAATGATATATCAGGATGAGTTCAATTATGCGGATAGGAAAGATAGCCTATAGACTCAAGCGACCAACTCGGTGAAAACGAACCCCGTATTACATGTGAGTCAGTTGACTTTGATTAGACCAGACTGCCCCAGAGAGGAACGTGCCCATGAGGGCACCACCCTCTATCAAAATAGTAAGAGAAAAAGGACTTATCTCAGATCTTTACGTTTCACATTTGAATTTATCATAATTTGAATTCCTCTCCAATGTTATCAAAACCCGTTGTCTTTTTACTGAAATTTTCTGCGATAGTTTTTTCCACTATTTTAGCGATTATTCCCGTTCTCGCTTTTCTTGATCTTCCAAGCTTGAAGCTCACCTCCTTTGAGAGAGGAGAGATGGCCATTTGATGCATGACAATGAAGAAAAGTACTATATGCTTTATGTTTAGCATAAAAAATTCAAATGGAAAAAAAGATAGGAAAAGCTACCCAACCTACTAGATCCTTCACATAAAAATAACGGTAAGAAGCAGGTCTCGCCGGTGTTGCTTGTAGGTCGTGATGTCCCTTGAGATGGCTCGATTTTTTCTTCTTCCTCCTCTTTTTTTTTTCATCCAAATTATCAGCTGGCTATTTCAAAATCGCAAGAGATCTTATTTTATCCTTAAGGATAGTGGGGGCCGAATCAACTCTGATTTGCTGACCGTAATGAACTTGACTCTGCCCCAAAAAGGGAAGGAAGACCTTTGACCTTCGTGTATGTGATATGATCACAAAGACACTATCAATATTTGAGAAGTTGGTATATAAGATTGAATGACATTATCACAAGAAATTAAGTGATGCTTTAATCAGGGGGAGTATAATACGCGTTGCACTCATTTTTTCTTGACCGAGGTTTTGTCCCACCGAGTTTTCCTGGCAAGGTTTTTAATGATGCAACAAATAATGCGTATCAAAAGATATGTGTACTCTTTTTCCTTCATTAGAATTTTTTCCATAGGATTTTCCTTGTAGGGTTTTAATGATGCATATTATCTATACACATCCAAGGGGGAGTGTTATAAATCTATTGAATAATGGATTATCCATTTGATTTCTTCAAGAATTAATTGAATTCATGTATGTATAATCCAAAGTGATACGAACCTTGGTGGATAACTATGTATCTACTAGTTTGACTTTTAACAAGGTAACCTTTGGGTATGATATCTTAACACTATAAATAGATATATCATTCACCACCATTTAAAGGACACACTTGAATAAAAAGAAAAGTTCTCTCTTCTATCTACATTTCATGCCTTCTTCTCTTTATAATTATATTGCTTTGATCTTAATTTTATAACACTTTTTAATCTGTTTAGGTAATTAGAATTTTTATATATAGTATTGGGTCAAAATGTAAAAAAAAATAAAAATTATTGAAAAAAATTATCATCCTTAATTAAATCTCATATGTGTTTTGTTTACGAAAATTTATCCGTTTGGTTGTGGTGGGCATGTCGGGGGTGAAAGAAGGACGTCTAATCCAATTGTTCCGACGTCACAATTCACGAGACTTCCCCAACCAACTCTGAGGCCTTCCCTCTCCCTTAACGCTTTCTTTTCTTCAAGCAAAAATCCCATTATTGCTTCCTTTCTTCTTTTCCCTTTCTTCTGTTGTAATCAAATCACCCTTTTGCTCCTAAAGGTACTTCAGATTTTGCTCTTTTTTTGGTTGTTGATCCAAAATTAGATACAGTACTTTGTTATTCCAAACCCTCATTCTTTTTTGGGTTTGGGTTTGTGGGTATCTGATAGATCCTCACAACATTTCCTTTTTTTTGGGTTTTTTCTTAATGTATCAATCTAAACTTTTAATATAGGAATTGCGCCTTGCTGTATAGGTCTATTCCTGTTATTGATCGTAATATGAATGAACAATATGGAAATTCAAGAGCAAGCTCGAGTTCTCCCTCTAGTTTGAATAGCAGTTCACAAGGTACTGAGGATGATCACGCCATTGCGAAAATCTTGGCGGAAGAAGAAGAAATTGCTTCGAGGTATGGGGGCAAGCTTGCGAACAGACTCTCTCATTTGGACTCAATCCCGGTACAATCATATTTGCTTGTACTAGACAGTTTTTCTATGTATATGACATAGTTTCAATATTATGTTGTAAGTTATCAAGAATTTGCCTGTTTTGTAAATTTAGTGTTTGTCTATCATCTGTAGTAATGAGTTTTTATATAGAGTTGCATTGATGTGATTCAGTGCGTGCTTTAATTCTTGGAATAATAATATGCTACTAACCATCATATTCTGCTTATAATCTCACTGTCTTTGCAGCACACTCCAAGGGTCATTGGGCAGATACCTGATCCTAATGATGCCACACTTGACCACTGGAGGCTCTCTGGCAGGTTGTGTATCACTTTACTAAATGTATCATAGCCCTTCAGCTTGACAATTGATCTTGAAACCACAGTTTGAAATGGGGAAGGTAGATGTATGACGCCGGGGGCTCTAATTGAAGATTTCCAATTTTATTTGGTTTCATAGAATTTAAACAGGTGTATTCAAATAGTTAAAATTAAAAGCTGATGCAATCCTAGAAAAGATATGGCCCTTTGCTTGTACAGTTTTTATGGTGTTTCTCTACAATATATTGTTCTCCGGGATAGTTAAAAGTACTTATTTGTGATCTGTAGTTGACATCATAATGTATGGAAAAAGCCATGAGTTAAAAGAGGAAGGATGTTTCTTTATATCTCTGTACTATTTTGGTATTGTCAGTAAGGAATATTTTTCCTTGTTAATGTGTAATGTTATCTATCATCAGGTTGGCAGCATATGGCCTTGCTGAGTTTCAAATTCAAGGAGATGGCAATTGCCAGGTTTTTCTCTTTTAACTAGTCTACAAGCCATTGCTCCACTTGACATACATGTGTGCTATTTGTGACTATTTCCTTCGACTTATTGAACAGTTTCGAGCCCTTGCAGATCAGTTGTATCATAATCCAGAGTATCATAAGCATGTGAGGAAGGAGGTTGTCAAACAGGTATGGGTACATTAAATTTTTAATAAATTTTCCTTTCATCTTATTATTATCTGTTATAAATCAAGATGTTACCACGCCTACTATCATTTTATTCGAGGATTGTTTTTCACTAGGATCATCACATATTACAGCTTAGGTTCTCTTCACGTAATTTTTGTAAGATTATTTGTCTTAACCATAAAAAAAGATACAATTGTCGCTTTGAGGGTTATATGTACCTGAAGTATAATTTGCAACTCAATAATATTGTAGCTTTTTTGCGTTTTGTAATATCAAGATTGAATTAAACACCGCAGGCTATCTTTATCACAATTATCTACCACATGCATCAGGGCGACTGAAATTCGGACAATGCCAGTTTTGCTAGAGTTCAGTTTCTGATGGAACCATGTTTCAGTAGTCATATTTTTGTGATTTGTTTGCAAACTCAAAGATATATGCGAACGAGGAAGTGTTGAGACTTGCAAGGTTCTTTACGAAGCTTGTGTTTGACTACAATACAAAGAATAGAAAGGTTAAGATGTTGTCAAGGAAGAGATGAAATAACAAGTAATGCCTTATCATTGGTGTTCATGGACTTGGTTTAGTAGAAGTGAATAATGCCTATCATCATCTTCTAAACAGAGCAACATTATTTCGCTTCAATAACATGTAGGCATTAGAAACATGAAGAAACAGAACAAAAGCCTTGTGATGAAGTGGTTGTGGAGATTTCCTAAAGAGGAGCAGGCCCTTTGGGTTAGAGTGATTCAGGCCAAGTATGAGAAGATAAATCACTGGAAAACTAAGGAAGTGACTTCTGCCTATGGTATTAGCCTATGGAGATCAATCAGAAATTTGTGGCATTGTTTCTTCAAAGAACTAGATTCAATGTAAACAATGGAAGAAAGATTTTGTTTTGAGACGATAATTGGTTAGGAAATGGCAGCGTCAAACAGCTCTTTCCAGACATCTACTTGTTGAATCAGCAACATGAGGCCACTGTGCAAGAAGTTTGGCCCATCCATGGATGGAACTTAACATACAAAAGGATGATACAAGGCTGGGAGGTGGATAGACTAGCTGAATTTTATGGCACCCTGGACCATTTTGGAGGATTGAAAGAGGAAGAATACTCTCTTAGGTGGATTCATCACAGCAAAGGTATCTTCACAGTTAGCTCTGCCTACAAGAACCTGAATCAAATGGGAATTCAACTCAGATTTTTCCCTTGGAAGCTTATATGGAATGTCAAAATTCCATATAAGGTGGCAGTCTTTACTTGGTTGGTAGTTAAAGAGGCGATACTAACACAGGAGAATCTAATGAAGAGGGGAATACATATGTGTCCTAGATGTTTTTTTTGTTAGCAACATGCAGAGACAATCAACCATCTGTTTCTTCATTGCAAGGTGGTTAGACAACTGTAACACTTATTTACTAACTTCAGGGGCACAAACTGGACTATGCCACAAAGGGCAAGTCAGGCTATAGAAAGCTGGAACAATGAAGGCAGTGACAGTACAGACCAAAGAAGATGGAGAATTGTCCCAGCGGTGATTTGGTGGACCATATGGAAGGAGAGAAATATGAGAGGCTTTGAGAGTATTAGTAGTCCTTTACACAGGATTAAAATGAATTGCATAATCACTTTTTGCTATTAGTGCAGTTCGGAGTATGTAGATGATCCTATAGCTGTTATAGATATCCTAGGTTCTTTGTAAGATGAAGTAGGATCTAGTTTAATTTTGTTTTGAGTACACGCAACTGTATGTAGCTCCATGATGTAAATTTGGGATCCCAGCCTTTAGTGCTGAAGATTAATACACAAAACTGTTACCTATGTCCAAAAAAAAAGTTCTAGTCTAAGAAGCAAGATATGGAATATATGCAAGAAATCCTCACCTCTCATGACACAAGTCTCAATCAAAATGGATCAATTCTTCTCTTTGATAGACAGATCATACCGAACTACAACATAAGACAAAGCTAAATATAGAGTCACTACTTTGAGCTTAGGTGTCAGAAATTTTGTTATTTTAGTGGTACTCAAACACTGATATAAAAATACTACTCAAGCTCATGCCCACATATGCTAGTATCAACCAAGTCAAAAAGTATTTCTTATCTCTCCTTTAGTACTACTAAAAAATAAAAAAATATAAAAACTTACCTAGTTCAAGTTACATCCCTCATAAAAGAACCAAAGCATGAAGAAAACTGAGAGAATTATTAACTACCTAATAAAGTAGAACAAAAAATCATCCAAGCAATCTCCTTACCAATGTGCATTATCCTCAATGCTTGCTATAAATAACAAGTGGGTAAAATAAACTCCCTGAAAGGCCAAATGCCGAAACATTTGCAGCTTAGGGGATACTCAGACTTCTCTAGACACAGTTCTTTATACGGGAACCCACACTTAGTTTCACTTTGCAGCTCGCATTTGCATACTTCTAATGACTTTACTTCCTTGCACATACTTCTACAAAAACAAAAAAACGTAATACTACAAAACATACAATGATATATATATATATATATATATATATATATATATATATACATACATAAAGAAAGCAATAAGTTTGGTTGCCTCCCAACTAATGACTGATTTAATGCAGCAACACGGCGCTAACACTTTCACTAGTTCTCCTTCCACTTTGAAGATACGAATTAATCCCTCAATTTTGCATCATGGCGGTGGTAAAGGTTTTAAAGGACCATGTAGCAAACATTGCATATTGCACTTCTTGGCATTTAAGTGAGGGAGGCTAGTTTTTCTTTTTGATGTGGAAAAGTTTAGAATGTAAGAGTCTTGTTCCTGATCTATACACTTCTCCATAGGTTCGGATGGCTCGATTCTCATGTCACCACCTAAACATAATCTACAAAAATGTAGAATGAGGTCTAACACGCCTTAACTTTAAACCATCATTATCATTGATATCGTCGCCCTGGTATGCCTTCTCATCCTTGGCATCATAATAGTATTTCGGTTGAATAGTTAGGATTCCTCTTTATACTTTACAAGCTGGCCAATATCCACAACAATTGGTAGTTGGGCATGAAATGCCTCAATCTTTTTATTCAACTCAGTGTGCTAATCATAGATATCTAAGCCAAATTGGTGCATCTCTTGTCTGATCTTCGTTCTTCCTTCCATCAAATGTTTTGCCTCTTTGTGAGACCACCATGGAGAAACCCATGCAAGCTTATTAGTTGAGCTTGTTTTGATAGCCAAGATTGACTCACTATTTTTGCTTCTTCATAACTTTCTTCTTGCAGTACCTCGTTCTCTTCTTCTGCTTGGGGTTCGTCATGGGTATTAGCTAAACATGTAACTTGTAGATAATTATAAGTTTTAGTCTTAGCTTGCATTCATCCCCATGGCTTTCCTATTTTATGCGATCTGCTCCAATATTTGCTTCATCATATCACTAAGCCGAGCCTCATGTTCCGCATCTTTCACTTCATTACTCCGATTAATATCACAAACAAAAGGAGATCCATAATAGAGGATTTGGGAAGAGGAATATGACATTCCACTCAAACAAAATGTGCGCACCCTCTGCTCCTAAAAAAATGATGGCAATTTATACTTAGGTGAGGTCCTCCACAGTACAATTAAGAAATACCAAAATATGAATACCCATTACTCAATGAATTTACATTCCGAGTTGCCATTTCAAAAAGGATAAAGAATACTACAGAAAACAAATATATATACAAAAATAAAAAAATTAAATTGGACTAGACAAAAACAAAAGTCTAATTTAGAAAAATAGTTAACTTCTAAGTCTCGACAATGATGTCAAAAACTTGTTGTGGCCAAACACACTCATTAGGACATGCGGTCGTAAAGTAATAAAGTGACTAAAAGTCAAGTGTCGAACCCATAGTGACTTGTGATTAACTATTAACTATATTAATTTAATGTGAATTAACTTAACAACAAATAAATCCAAACTTATAATTATAAACTAACTAAAATAAAAAGAAAAGTACTAATGAATTTTAACCAAGAAAGAGTGTATTTTTATGTTGTCAATGAGGTAAAATCGACCTAGGGAAATGGGCTATCTAACAATCGTGTTATTGATTTAACTAATTAATTTATTATGATTATTGATTGACAGGGTTAATTTTAGTCGCAATTTTGTGTCGAGTAATTGTGCGTCTATTCAAGTTAACCTAATTCTCTATGTCTAGTAGAAAAGAATTAACGAGAATGCATTTATATCTCCTTGTATATCTATCAAGCAACGCGATTAGCTATGTTTAGCCTAATCACGAATTCGCTTCCTCCTATTAGGAGACCACACTCTAATCAACCGTCTGCCCAATCTATAATTTATGTTGTACTGCTCAATTACAGATGCGTGAATAGTATTTCACTGTTAGCTATGCAACAAAATAATTAAGAACAGTATTGAACAACCGACCAATGAGATAAACTAATTAATTGAAAATAATATTCAAATAATAACGTTTACAACTTCCTAGAACGAAAAATTTAGCTTCACATAGACATGGAGGAAATACCATAAATCATCCAAAGAATAACACAAAATGAATCGTATGGAGAAAAAAAGGTAAAACTCAATTAACTCCATCTCCACAGCAGTTCCAAACTCTGGCTACATCAAAAGTCTTTTTCTTTTTCAAAACGTGTTTATGGACTATTTACAGGTGTACGAAAAGTCCCAAATGAAATAACTGAGTCCAAAATGAGTTGAATTAAAATCAGAATCTGGGTTGCCTGGCACGCCTTACTGCATATTTCATTGCTTTGTCTTTTTTTCATTGTTGCCTTCATGTGGATGACAAGGACTATAATTAAGCCCCCCACCCCAATTTTACTTAAAATCTCTTCATCCTCTCACACTGCTTTATTTCTACACATCAAAAATATAATATTAAGCATAAAACAATATAATCACTACTTAAAAGACAATTTAAAGTTCTAAAATGTGAGACAATTAATGGCTAAATATACCCATTTTAGGCCTATCATCAATCAAGTGTCTGAAACTCATCCGGAACCCCCGGGACACAAACCAAATATGATAATCAATCGTAGAATGCAATCCAAACCTGTTGGAATCACCAATCCGAGGGTTTCTTAACCAAACGTTGACAGTGTTCAGCTAAAATTTCCTAACTTAACCAGAAACTGAACCAATAATCCAATTCACTCATGAGCACCTTGGGATCCATACAAACATCCAATCAAGTCATTAATCACCATCCATACCTATTGAAACCGTCATAACTCAAATCCAAACTTCTTAACCAAAATGTTGGCTTTGGTTAAACTTTCCAGATGGCAAATTCTAAACTTTCAAAGATGAAAATCTTCCCCAAAATGCATCTGATCACACTGGGAATTGTTCCATCCATCCCCGCATGTCATAAACAACATAATGAAGCTGTAGGAAAGGTTAAACTAGGGAAACGGGTTGAAAAGTACAAAACGACCATGCGGGCCATTACATGTTTGAATCAATTTAGTGCTGAAATTTAGATGAAATTGAGTTTATTAGCTTATGCAAAAAGAGGCCCGATTTAATGCTATCTGAAGTTTTAACACACGCAGCAGGAAGCATAGGTCATTTTGCAGAAGCCAACAGGGTACTGCCAAGAAATGAAGAAACCAAAACAACTGGAATAAAATCCTATACTCAAGAAGAAAAGGAAAAGTTGGAAGAAAAAAGTGGCAGTTGTTCTCTTTGTAAAAATGAGTTGTGGCTTTTAAAAGTTGATAAAAATCTGTACTTGTAGCTTTACATAAACCCTGATTAAAGAAATGCAAATTTTCTAAACAAGGCCCTCCTTTTTTTTCAAAGAACTTAAAACATTGCTCAATTCTATAGATATGAAATCTGTCCCATATGAGGTCAACTTGGTAACCTAATGTCTGGCCGAGTAGAGCATTCAAGAGTGAGGAACGACCCATGTGACATAATAACAGGTCGGGGACAAGACAATACTGATACTAATGGTTAGGTTTTGGTAATTGATGGGAATAGTGAATGCAGTGAAATATAGAAGTTATCTGAGGAAGAAAGCCTGAAAACTTTTGATAGTTAAAAGTGATCAAAATTCGGGGGTTGCAAGGAGTGACTAAGAAAGTTCTTGGAGTGTCTTAAGCTAGTTCGCAATCTTGTTAAATGGGTATTTGTGATATATGATTGCGAAATCAAGTTTGTTTTAGAAATCAAGAGGAGGTGAGACATAAGTTTGCGAGAATGACAAAATTGATATTTGCGATCCCTGTGTTAGTTTAGTAACTTAGTTCTTAATGTTCATTTTTTAATTTCATATCCTCAAACCTTAATGTTCAGTTTTTTCTTACCAAATCCTCAAGCCTTAATCTTTGAATGGTCCTTCAACTATTCAGTATAAAATCAAGTTTAATTTTCAGGCGCATTTTGAGGATAATGTTTTTGCTCTTTTGGATTTTGTCAGCCCTTTACTTTTCTACTGTAGCGAGTGGAATGTACAGGAGCTATATCATTTTTTGTACTCATGTTGTTTCCTCTGGATACTGATTGAAAGAATTAAACAATTACCTGATAAAAAAAGTTCAAATGAAACTTAAAAAGAAACTATATTGTACTTTTGTTATAGTTTCCATGTGATTGGAGTTTTTCCCTTAAAAATTTATCCAAAATCATTCTAATGGTGTTGTTGGAGGATATTTAAAACAAAAAGTTCAACATTGAGAACACCATAAGAATGAACTGAATATTGGGTGCTAAGATGGCACACCACAAGCATTATGGATCAATTTGATGATCTTCTTATAAGTTCTTTACTAGTTAGTCTTCTAAGCGTCAACTTATAGTTCACTTTGATCCCCAAAATTAGGATATCAACCTTTGCCACTGTACAATTAGGGAATAAGAATGATTTCAACCCTATTTAGTCCCAATTTAGCTACTACTTTGTTATCGTTGTCTTACACTCCTACCGTAGTGCACGTACCTGTTTGATTTTGACATTCTTTCTAGTATAAGAACCAAACTTTTCTTCCTAGAGTGTGTAACTCATGAATATTGATTTTAGATGTATTAAGTTCAGGAATTTGGTGAAAATCTGTTCTGCTATAAACATCAACTGTACATTGGATTGGATAATTGTCTTGCGACTTGCAAGTTGTTAAGTCAATTAGTCATAGAGCAATTATTTGTGACAATATATCACTGGGTATGTTGTTGTCGTTGTGCTTATCCTAGTTTCTAATCTGTTTCAGCTAAAGCATTTCAGAAAATTTTATGAAAGTTATGTTCCCATGAAATACAAAAGCTACCTGAAGAAGAAGAAGAGGTGAAATCTGGTTTCAATCTATTGCTTACATAAAGAAGACTGGACAGACCATTAACTAGCTATTCTTGTTCAAGCCAGGTTGGGGGAATGGGGAGATCATATCACTCTCCAAGCAGCTGCAGATCGAGTAAGTGAGAGAGTGCCTTTCTTTTTCAACTTGCTTTAGTGGCATAATTCAATACATGCGTAAGCAGTGTAGTTCATTATAAGACATCTTAGAACTAAGAATATGCTCTATAATAAGTAGGATGTGTGATACCTGCCCTACATCAAATATAACTTGTTTTGGTGGGCTTCAATTTGTAAAGTTTCTAGATGTTCCCCATTAACATGGACTCGAAACTTTCAGAGGAAATCCTGTTAGATGAGCAAACACATAGTTTTGTTATAAGAATGAAATCCTCTTAGACAAGCAAAAAGGAATTCAGTAAGTAGCCTGATAAAACTCAGTAAGGATGAATTCTGTTGGATGAGCAAAAATGTATTTCAATAGTTCTCTAAACTAGGAATGGAATCAAGGTGCAGCTATGGTATCAAAGCAAAGGAGTGAGAGACTAGTCAAAAGTGTGAGAAGGGAGAACTAAGTCCTTTGTGGAACTATGCTACCGCATGCTGGTAGAAGTTACATCCATAACCCATAGCTGTCGCCTCCATGATATTGCTAGTATCTTTATTGGGTTTCTTTGGCTATTTG
The DNA here is from genome assembly GCA_037074985.1 of Solanum bulbocastanum. Classification (NCBI taxonomy): domain Eukaryota; kingdom Viridiplantae; phylum Streptophyta; class Magnoliopsida; order Solanales; family Solanaceae; genus Solanum; species Solanum bulbocastanum. Next base: position 34,162,145 of record CM073601.1, read on the forward strand.
GTTTCAATTTGATTCCCAATTATTTGAATTAACTTAACATTGTTTTGGTCTTTTCTAAATAAAGGAAATAGGTTCTAGGATAGAGATGTTCTAATGTTGTCTTTGGTATTGAACGGCTAGCCGTCATAGTGGAGTGTTGTTTTTGGTTGATGATTCATCAACCCAAATTGATCTTTTTTAATATTGTGAGCTTCTTGTTTTACTTGTCCAGTACTATTAAAATTTATAACAACGGCTCATACAACACTCAATGTGAAAGTCTTTTGATATCTCAATTTTCAAATCAGAAGACATGCATACGTAGCTTTTAGGGAGAAGGGCCAAAATTACCCCCAGGCTATTCGAAATAGGTCAACTTTACCCTGTTACATTGTTGGCTCAGAATGCCCTACAACTGGCCAAATAGCTCAAAATTATCCTTACTACTAATGGTTATCTAACTGATAAAATTGTATATGTAGAAGTGAAGGTCAATGGCCAAACTGATATAAGTGGCAAGTGAACGAGTGACTTCATATATACAAATACCGCAGAATCTAAGATGCCTCTACTTAAACCAAAAAATGTACAACTATCATATGGTCGGGATAGGGCCCTGACTTACCCATAATCATAGAATATATACAGGAAAGAGTCCTAGACACATCCTAGCTCCAAGTAAAGTGGAGCTCACCAAATGTATAGCTGAGAGGATGAGTGCCTAGTGGGATGGTCTGCTAACCTGTGCGTCAGATTATGCATTTATCTAAATGCAGTGCCCTCGACCATAGGGACGCAAGTACGTATAAAATATGTATTTATATGTCAAGCGGACAAAATAACAAGTAAAAAAGTAAGGAAGCTCTAGTGAATACAATATCAAATGAGCAAGTGAAGATCATCAACACTTTCTGAAACCATAACCATGACACATTATCAGCTCGTTTTTCAAATGTCTTAAGATATTTCATTAGCAAGTGTCCAAAAAAAAGTTTATACCTGTGGAGTACAATATCTTGTATCATTTCATGTGATCAAATGAATGGATAAGCCTCAAGGGTCGTCTTTAGCACATGAGTAGCATATATCAATTGGAAGTGGTTTAGTCTCGTAAATTTTGTAGCGCTTGAAGGTACGCCTGTAGTGGCTCACAAGTGATATACAGACGCTTGACATGTATGCGGCAGTCAAGGCTGCAGTGGGATAATACACTCGCAAGCGCATACCTACAAAAAATAGAATCAAGAATTTTTGTTTTATCATAATAAAACTTAGTACATAGTACAATATAAAATTCACATACCTGCACTAAAGAAAGAAAACCACAAATATCACTTGAAGAGTCCATTGATGCACGATATAGACAATAGTACAAGTACGATAGCGCAACTGCTCCCTAACCTTGTGTTGACATTGTGTCTAAGTCATGCATGTCAATCAAATAATCTGAACTAAATTTACACCCAGACCTGTCGGGAAATATTGTTCCCCCGCACAACCAAAACAGGTACAACCTAACTCTTTGTTGCACCTTCAGTTCCATCAAATCATAAGTAATATCATCTAAATTATTGTTATATGTAATTTATAAATAGATGCACCGTGCCCCCCTTGTCAGTCAACGTCTTGTGAATGCAGGGGAATCTATTCCCTTGCCTCTGACATGTATGTAAGCAAGGGAATAAATTATACAGCTAAGGCGTGGGGCTGGTACCGCCTTGCAAGGCGTGATGCCCTTCATGCCTTAGCACTGAGAATTAACGGCCCCTTAACGTTTGTAGTGAGGCGTGGGCGGTACATGCCTTTGCCGTTTTGATTTGTTTGTATATTTAGTTGTACCTTTGGCAATTCCGGGAAAAAAAGTTGCCTTTTAGGCTCTGGATTCTAGGTTATTGTATCAATATTTTCCATCCATATTTTCTTCATGGGGAAAGAATAACCGAAGAAATCAATTCCCAAACTATAATGTTGAAAATAAATGTAATTTATATGGTAGATGTTAATAGATTAATATGTCTAGATTTGTTATATTTTATTAGAATATTGTAAAATATTTCCCTACTTTTATTAGATTAGGACTCTTTATATAAGGGAAATTAAAACAAAAGCTAGGATGAAATCTTGATTCAGGCACATATTTTTTATCCTTGCTCCCAAAAGTTCATGCATTCCTTTTCTTCCAAATAGTCCACCATAATTTATGCATATTTTTACAAATCTATTTAGATATTTGAATTAATTTTAGCCGAATCCCCGCACCCCATATCCATACCTAGATTTGTACTACTCGCGAATCTTTAAATTTAGATCATGAAGGATCCAACCTCTGATACGTACCTGTATCAGACACCCGCACCTGAGTCCAAGCAACTTAGCCTGTGAATGATGTAAAGAAATGATATTACATCTTTTCAAGTTTGGTTAGCCTCTGAATCACTTGGTAGGTTTGGACATTATCCGCCTAAAGGATTTCTAGACTCTTCATTTCTGAGAACTACTTTACCCATTTCTTCTTTCTTGTGCTGCTTATACTTTCCTATCTATATGTTTTTTTTTCTTTTTCGGGTGGGCCACTGTGATGGTGTTGTAAGTCTTTGCGCCTGTTGAATTTTGATTGCAGTATGGAGTAAAAATATGTTTGGTCACTTCTTTTCGTGAAAATGGCTACATTGAGATTCTTCCTAAGGACATACAGCCTTCTAGAGGTACGTTCATACATCTTGTCTACATCTTGTCTGTCATGTATGCACAAAAACATCCACACATGCATGCATACATTCATATGTGAATGAGCACACATACTGTCCTAGAGAGCTACCTAGCTGCTACTACCAAGAGACATAATCCTATGCAAAATAAACTAATAGGATGATGTTTTCTGATTGATGGTACTTTTGATGTACCATAGTAACTGAATGTTTCTCCTGCAGAAATTCAAATTTAGATCATGTTTGTGGATGTTCTTGAGCTTATTCTCTTTAAATAGGTAAACATCTCTGTTTGTGGTCATCTAGAGAAAACTAATTAAAATGTTCAAGTAACCTTGGCTAGGTTCAATAAGGAACATTGTTTGTTTCAAATTCGTGTTGCAATACGACAATACTTACTATGAAGAACGATGTAGTAGTCGAGCAAATTCACGTGTGCTGAACATAAAAATAGGACTGCTTTATACTTTAGTTTGTGTTCTCAATTTGTCTTAGGTGTTGATTTTTCTTCTCTTCTTTGTATCTTCATACATTTAACAACTTATTCGTTATTTTTAGAATTGTGGCTGAGTTTCTGGAGTGAAGTGCACTATAATTCTCTATACGTAATTGGAGGTACATCACTCTTTTTCTCTGAGGCAAATCCAAAATTTAAACTCAATGAGTTCAACCTTTATCTCTTACCACTAAATCTATTACTTTTTTGAAATTATGCGTTCATAACTAAATATTTTTCACATATTTATTCAATGTTCTGTGACATAACTGGTAGGTTCAATTGAACCCATTGAATCAATATTCTACCCACCTCTGCCACTTGTGCTTCCATTCTTCCTTAAGAATTTGTCTTGGCTATCATTGGTTGCTGATATATTGGGTATCTTCTTATCTTGATGTGCAACAGAGGTGCCTGCTAGAGTGCGCAGAAAGAAGCATTGGCTTTTTTGAGGCTTTCACCAGCTAAAGTATTGAGAGCTACATTTGAGTGTAATGCCTCAAAGAAACACATTTTACATGGAGGATATCCAAGATTCAAGTCGATCGATGTGCAGCACTCTACTGCACTCATTACTCTTTTACTCTTTTGCGATGATTACTGAGTACTTGATAGTAGATGCGAATATAACAACTCTTTATATATGTATATTTAGTATTTACATAAATGTGAAACTGTAACTGGTCTATGCCTGGATATCTGAAATGGGTTACGACCAGCATAAAAATAGTCAAATTAGGAATCATCGCAACATATGATGAGCTGCATAGTTATAGAGAATTCCTATGGTCTTGTTTGAGATTGAGGGGTAATGAACATATATAGTTTGAATAAAAATGCAGAAGAGCTCACTATCCTCACAGTGTATTAGTAGTATATAATTAGCTAGTTGGTATATAGCATAGCAATCTCATAACTCATAAGGAATATGTACTTTCAGGATAATCCTTATTAATATTATATGCTCCTTATAGTTTTTCTTTTATCCGCAGTTGCACTTTATTCCTTTAGATTCGTACCACATAGGGCCTCACGTGGGGAGGGGGGGGGGTCCTTTTTTTTTTTTTTTTTCTTTGGTGTCTGGTACCTACATCGTTGGTTGATGAATTCGGATTGGCGCTGCATAGGATCCATATTCAGGGATTAAATTAGAGATCTTTATGCGCTTTATTCCTCTTTTTTTGTTTGGTATCAGGATTCGTGCCCCATTTGAAAGGAAACTGTGCTTCTGACCAAGAAATTTGTTTATACCCAAGGTTCAAACCTGAAACCTTTGGTTAAGGGAGAAACAATTTCGTTAGACTAGTCTCATTGCCAATGAACATCACGTGGCTTTCCTTTTATTCAGCACAAAGGGTTTGATTTGCCCAAAGGAATAAAGTGCATCTGCTGATAGAAGACTCACTTAAGCAACACATTTTTCTCATAATTGAAAGGATTTCTCCTGTTGCTTTTATAATTTGAAAATGCACCTTTATTGGTTAACCTCCCTTTGTTATTGTTAAGCATTTCTAGATATTATAAATATAAAAGGGTTGTGGTGCACTGGTGGGAGTGCTTCACCCTTAATCAGAGGTCTCGGGTACAAGCCCTGGGTATGGAGAAAATTCTGTTGGGAGCGTCATCCTTGAATGGGTCCTGCAAAGCGCGATCCAGATTTAGTTGGAGCTCCAATGTGGATTCCGAACACCGGGTGGGAAAAAAAAATATAAATTAACAAATAAGCTTTTTACTTTACACGGGGAAGGGAGTGGAAATGAAAAAAGGGAAGGGGATGCAATACTGAAGATGAGGTTTGAACCTTCTACTCAAGTGTAGAATGTAGCAGGGTCAGATTTAGGGTATGGCTTAGGAGTAGTTTAATTGATGGTTAGAGTTTTGCTGAGATTATTAGTATCGTGGAGATTATAATACATGAATTGTTTTTTTTTTAATATTTGGTTTGTTGTATTGAAAATTAAATATGCATTATAATTTTTAAAATATAATATTTATTCGCAATGCACGATAAAATAAATTTTTTAAAATAAGGCAATACAAGGTAAATATTTTTTTGGTTTAAAAAAAGTTAATTGTGGCCTTTTGGGCCATTTCTTATATATATCTAACAATTCTTAACAAACATGACTCGACCCAATTAAACTAGGCCCAAATAAAAAGCAACATAAGCACTCTAGTATAAAATCTAAAAAAGCAACTAAATTAGAATAGAAAACCTTATCTTCTCCACATTTGTGATTTGTTCTCGGCATTCAGATCTCCATGACTGAGCTGTTGATCTTCTCTTCGAGGCCATATCGATGTTTATTTCTACCTTGTTGTTGCTTCTAAATGCACACGCAAGTGTACGTGATCACATAAGTAATATAGTGATTTTTTATGGGCCAAATTATTGAACCCAAAAGACTTAGGATTATATGATATTCAGTTTCACTAATGATTACAAATTTAATGCTAGTGCGTCAACAGAGTTTGATGGATATTTCTAAGCTAACAATGTCACAATTTAAAGAACTAAATTAACTAATTATGATTCAATTTCATCCGGAGTCAAAACAATGACTTCGGAAATTCCAGGGCTACAACTTGACTAAGAATTCCTTTTCTATGGACTTTGAGTGGTTATCAAATCACTGGTTTACTAGGTTAATTATATGATTACATCTCCCGACCTCTAATCATCTACCACACGACAATTGACAGTCTAACTACATCATTGAGCATGGATAGACCAAATCAACTGCGGAACACTAGATTTTCGTCTTGTTTAGTAACCAGGCATGGTAACTAGGTATATCCCTATCCTAGATACAAATCAACGCTAGTTTGTGTACTAGAAAAGATCATGTCTCTTATGTTCCTTGTTCTATCCCTCTATTCCTCTGCCAAGTTCAAAATGCACGATAAGTTTATTCTAATGGTGATCAAGCATTAAAATAATAAATTTAAGAATTTTTAGTGATAACCAAACTCATTCCATATATTCAATACTACAGAATCCTTCATAGCCACATCCCTATAACAAAGGGATTTAGCTACTCATAATTCGATTCTCAATATTCCAATGTTCAATAATCACAAGATAAAAAAGAGTAGTAATGAACCCTAATATTGGAAGAGGAAGTCGTCCAAGTCTTGTCCTCCGAAAATTAGAAAAAGAATGCCTCATAATAATAAAAACGAGCCTACTTACAGCTTGGAAAAATACGGGAAAATCCTAGCACGTAGGTCCGTGGCAAGGAGTTGGCACAAACCTTCCTATTTCCTCACCCTCACCAATGCCTTCTCCACAACAGGGAGTCGATAGGTACTCCATTGGTTCAAAATCTTCTTGATCCAACTTTTAATTCCTAGCTCTAGGACATGGCGCCAATACGGAGATGGGTTATTTCTCATCAACTCTTTCTTTCACTCTTTCGAGGCTTGCCTCTTTGCTTCTTCACTTCCGTTTCATCTCTAATTCGGTTCTTGTCATTTTGTGCCCATTTCATGTGCTTTCGAATCTACAAAATCCTAATCACATTGGTTAGTTGAAATATATAAACACGACTCAAACATTATCAATATAATAGGATTTTGCTCTCAAACTTATCTAAATTATGAGTTTCATTTGGCTTTTACACATATAAATATGCCCAAGATCAACACCCCACACTGATAGTTTTGTTCGACCTCGAACAATTCCACACTAGACCTTAACTTACGACTTGGCCACAAACAAGTTCTTTGGCTACATACCTCTTAAGGCCCTTATCACTTCAAAACCAAGCATGTCATATGTTTAATTCAATCCGTGCAAATATATTGAAACCTCACGATCTCAATAATTGTCTCTAACAACTTTTAGCAACTCAAACATAAAGTTTCATGCAACATCACTTATCCATCGTCAAACATGTGCCCTTACCACAAAGAACTATCCACTTTTCACTCATTTGTACTCTATGAATTTCAATATCGGAAACAACATATTAATACTCACTCTAAAAAAAATTCACATGCTTCACAAAATGAAATCATAGGATTGCTTTTAGTGTATTGCTCCACTAATTTATCATGCTCGACTAGAAAAAAACATGACTTTGATGGGTTATAGTGTGGGCTAAGGGATGGGTATGGAAACTATATAATAGTGACTTACACTTCTCGAAGCATGATTTAACGTCACAAATACACCCCATCTGGTTCTAGGTGTAGACGATCGTTATCTAGTATAAAACCCAACGAAGAGTCGAGGTCGAACCCACAGGGAGCGGTACGTGTTTAAATTCAGTTACGAAGTTATAAAGTGGTATAAGAGGTTATCGGAATAGAAATTATCGAAAACATACAAACAAGTCAAAGGGGGTGACAATGAATGTCAGATGGAGGGTTTTGATTTGCAATTAACAACTAAAACTAGTATGAAAACTAGGGAAACAACATTATTAAGAGGAATTATCGGGATGTGATCGATTATAAGCTAATTATGCTATATGGGTAATTGAAATTTAACGATAATCTGTTGAAGATTGTGGGTAAGCTGGACTATAAGTGCATTAGGTTTCTCTTGAACAACTATTACAATTCAGGCGATTTCTCTCAAACATCGACAAGCTTGACAAGATAAACAACCCACAACCTTAATATACCCACTCTCTTGAGCTAGATAGGTAGGATTGGGTTAAGGATTCACTCGCTCGAGCTAAACCCATATCAACCCAATACCTGCAATTATTAATCAAAAACTTTGGTTCCAAAACATCTCTCTCAAGCAAGTTATGAACTCAAACTTAGAATTGCATTAGCAACTATAATCCATAGATTAAAACATAGCTAATGATTAAACCCACATTAAAACAACAATTTCATCATTAAACAACAATACCCAATTAGACAAATAAAGACATGATCACACCCCAAGAATTGAGGTTTTAGATACATATCATAAATAGAGAAAAATGATTACCAAATACATTAGCCATGATATAGGTAAAGGTTCTCAACTTTTTACAATGGTCCAAATTGAATAAATTCAGAAACCCACTTCCAAATCCTCAAAATTAAGCTTAGAAATCCTCAAAGTCTACAATGTAAAACTCTAAAACTAAGAGAAAACTCTAACTCTCAAACTTGGGGATCAAAACTCTTAAAGGGAACTGAAAACTCCCTCAAATTTCATTTAAAATTCCAATTTATAGTTGCCCAATTTTTGGCTAGAAAGGCCATTGGGCGAAATAAGTCGGGCCTCGCCAAACAGAAGGCCATTGGGTGAAATAAGTCGGGCCTCGCCAAACAGGTCAGTGATCCGTCCTTTGCTCCAATCCATCACCAGTTTGCATTGGCCATTTGTCCTCACGGTTCTGTGACTTTAGGCGATCAAGGTTGCCATCGTGGAGTCGTCCGATGATTCACCGACTATCCATTTCTGTCGCCAAGTTGGTTCTTCCCCAAGGCAGGCATGCTGGAACTTTGGGTGGACTAAATAGCCACTCGGTAGTTCGCCTAGTGGTCTTGGCGATCACCAGTATCACTTTTCTTTACTTCTTCAACTTGTTTTCTCCTTTATGCTTGGTATTGTCCTTGCCTTGCTCCTTAGTCTACATAACTGAAAATCAATGCTTTAACATCAGTTTATATCATCAATTAGGCATTTGAGGACACTAAAACTATCAAAACAAAGACCTAAATGAGTCCAAATCTTGGACTCATGAACACCCCTAACTTAAACTTTTGCTTGTCCTCGAGTAAAACTCAATATCAATCGGTTCAACAAGGATGTCTACAAACAATGCTGCTTAAGACTCAACATGAATGCACACAAAAGGTTCAAACTACACAAACAATGCTCAATTGTGTACTTAAAGATTCAAATTGTGACTCACCATTATCAAGTATACTCAAGATCACAATGGTTGCTTTAAATGCAAGTTCAAGCTCAACAAAGATACTCAAATGCCCTCACAACAAAGATGATTCCATATTCACACAAAGTTTCTCAAAAATTTAAGGTCTCGGAAGCACATACAACTCTCACACTCAAAAAGACAAACACATGCATGACTCCAACCATAGGCTTGCCCTTATTTTCCAATCAACATTTGTTTCAGATCACTAAAGATCACAAAGAACTTTTTAAGGCTTGTAATGGCGTGATTGTAAAGGTATAATCATTTAGGCTTAGTGTCTTCTACCTTCATGAAGTATGGTTTGAAACTCACTTTTTCTCCTTCTCTTTCACATTAAAACATGATTATAATCTACCCTATTATTTGACTAAACATGAATCACCGGATACCCTATTTTTTTACTATTCTCGTACACTTTATTTCACAACTTTTGCTCTTTTTCGGTCTTTTTCTTTGCTTTTTTGTTTTTTTTTTTTTTTTACATGGAGGGGTTCCATCTTTTTCAAAACAATACTTCGAAGGGGAAATTTTTTTACACTTCTTCACTTTCCTTCTTTTTCACCACACCCCCAACTTAGGCTTTTGTCCTAAGTTGTCTATTCAAACGAACCAATACTTCATGAGGTTATGGGTGATGGGATAAAAAGGTCAAAGTTGTTCAAGTTTCTTCCAAGAAAAGGATAGGTTCAAAAGGTGCCAAGAAAGGGTCACACATCTCACAAGGTTGGCCACAGAGAGGTATCTTGTCAAGTTGGCTCACTCTTTAAAATTCTTGCCTAAGATCATTTCAATTCTAGGTGTCATCAATCACAATGTTCAAGACTACCTCACCACACAAGGTATTGGTACAATTATCAAACAAGACTCCACACTTTCTAGCTAGCGTGCAATGTTCATCACAAGAGACTCAATCAACAATCGGCTAGTCACAATGAGATGCTAAAAGTTCACATATTGCCTATATAATTTAGTTTGCCTCATCATAGTCGCACATTCATTTTGTTCAATTAAGCGCACTATTCAAGTCATCGGTATTGACCATAACCGACACCCAAATTTGCACAAGAATAGCCACAATTACATACAAAAGAGGTGGAAAAAATTTTAAACTTTTTTCAAAACCATTTCAATACCATTTTCAAATTAAAACAACGAGCCACGATTTATCAACAACCACAATCAAATCAACCAAGACAAACATATACCAATGAGCTCCAATATTCACTAAAACACAATAAGAGTCAAGTCACTATTCACAAAACAACCACAAGAGGTAGGTATGGAAATACCTCACCCCCAAACAAAATACGTAGTTGTCCTCAAATTCAACTAAAAACAAAAATAGTCCAAAAAGAGAACAAAAAGGAGGCAAAGAGAATCATCATGCAAGGCTAGGCCCGGGGTGAAGTCTCCATGTCCACAACTCCCTCTGTCTGGGCAGCAGTGCCTGGTGTCTCAGCATCCTTTGCTCTACTGGTGCCTAACATAGAAGTATCCTGAAGTGATGCCTGCCTAACAGTCTCAAACATGGCACCCTCTAAGTCAACCAGGTCATCATAGACTGTCTCCTCACGAACACCAACCTGCTCCTCATCTGTCTCAGCCTCTGACTCAGCGACATCATCATCAGCTCCAACCTCATCTCTAGTGGTAGCCGGAGGAACCTCAGAACAAGCTGGAATATTTGCACTCGGCATAACTAGAATCTCCATGGTCCCAAACAACATAGACATGTCAGTGGACTTCAATTGGTCCACATCCTATCTCAACTCAATAATATCGGCCTTCAAGGCCTTCAGGTCCTCCTTAGCACCGTAGGTGTGCTCACAAGCTGCGAGTCTAACAGTAAGGGCATCTAGTGCCAACCTGTGATCCTTCATCTCAGCCCTAAGTGGGGCCAAGGTAGAATCTATCGCCTTTTCTATCATCCTAGGTATAGCAGCCTCAACCTAGGAGGCAGGCACATCAGTAGAATAGGCTAAATGGCCCATCTTGTAAAGCATGGCTTAGGTGATAGGGGGTCGGAAAGCAGATGCAGCAACAATAGAAGATCTAGGGGGTGTGTGCAGTAAAAGTGCCAGGAGTATCGAAAGCAGTAGGTATGGAAGTGCATGAAGGCCCACTGGCCTGAGTAGGCAGAAATTTGTCTATAGGTAGCATATCAACATTAACCTCCGGGGATGTGTCTATTGATGCTGTCTTCCTCTGATCAGCCTCATCCCATAAATACTCGGCCTCTATACGCCGAATGTCAGTAGAAGAGGTGGGAGTGACCTCCATATCTGTCTTATCATCTCTATGAACACAGGCTTGTCTGCATAATTCTGTGATCAATATCAAGAATGAGAGCGAGGTATGACGCTGCTTGGACCTCATGGCCATCTCCTGCTTAATTAGTAGTCCTAAATTTAGTGACTGGAAGAAATGATGGACCCTAGACATGCTGCCTTCGGGTGTTTGAGGATGGACTCATTCTAGAAAGACATGATAGTGCAGTTGATGAACCCGGACCAGTATCTGGCAGAAACATTCAAGTCCTTCTTCTCTATCGGTACACCAACCTTTATCCACCTCGAGGTGGCATCAGATATAAGGGGTGCCAGCCAACTGTTCAGATCTTCCAAGGTCTTCTTTTGGACCAAGTTGATGTATTGATGCAAGAAATTATAAGTGCATGCCAGAAAAACATTGATGTCAGAACTGTCACACTTTACCTCAATGAATCAACCGGCCTAAACATTCTGGACTTCTTCTTCCCCTTAGGGATCAGCTCACCGTAGGACGAATAAAACTCTCAGACCCAATTGGGAATGTAGGTGCCCCTGGGTATGGTGAAAATTTCAAACTTGTGGAACTTGATAGTGTTCCACAACTCCGGATATCTGTCTACCACACCATCGGTAGGCAATCTCTTTTCTTCTAATATGGTCCTCAAACCCTCAGCCTTTAGCTGGTTGAGTGGCGGGGAGGAGGACCCTGTACTGGTGGTGCTAGGACTACTGTCTTCTTTGGAAGAGGCACTGGAGCTGAAGCTGGAGGGGTAGGAGTCGGAGGCACCGTGAACCTAGATGGATCATTTAGCGAATTAGAGTGAAGCTCTTCTCTCCATGCCTATAATAGTTGGTCATCCTTAGGCTTAGAGATGGAAGCCTGAGAATCATAAGAATTCTCATCACTATTGAAAGTTGTGAGGTGTTTTTCATAAACTCCCTCACTGTCGGAGCTGGCCTTCGATGTTTCAACCACGGGCTCCTTGCCCTTGTCTTTGCCTTTTCCTCCTTTGGTAGAGAGTTTTGCTACCTTTTCTCGGGATACAACTGCATCCACATCTATAGTGATGCCTCGTGCCCACTTCAGGGACGGCCTGTCTCTACTGGAAACTTTGGGTCTAGCCATTCCTAAAAAACAATGTAGAAATACATAGAAAAATTCAAGAAACACTTTAGAAAATAACAGCAGGAAGACTCGCCGAACTGGTTGGCGAGTCACCGAATCACTTTGACGAGCCATATCGTGCTTGCCGAAAGTTGCAGCACAAAGGTCAACAATATCTAGGGTCATTAAATGGGTCACCGACACCAATCGGTGAACTAGAAGTAGCTCGCCAAAAGTTACAATGTATTTTAAGGAATTAGGGGTGACAATGTATTTTATGGAATTAGGGCGTAGAAGGGCGTTCAAAAAGTACTTTTGGCGAGTCGCCGAGTGAACTCAGCGATCTCAGGCGTATCGCTGAAAGTTACAAAACAAAAAGTCAACATTTAGAGAAATAAAAGGTGATCCAAGGGATGTTTGGTAAACCACCGAACCAACCGGCGAGGTCGACCCATCTCACCAAATGGTCTTTCGTGCCAGTTTTTCACCCTCTTCAAAATCAAAACCACATCACATGAAACAAAAATTAAACACTTACACTATGAAATTAAAGCAAGACCCAAACTACCTATGCCCCGGGGTACTCAGACTTCCCCCGATTTGGCCAAAATTGGCCAATTAATGTATTTTGCCCTTAAGAATGACGTCAACAACTCCATCATTGGGAAAAATACAACATTTAGCACAATTCAGGGTTACTCAGACTTCATTCCTCTAGAACCAACACATTTTCAACACAACCCAACAATTTTGACTCAATTTCAACAAGCAAAGACACAAGAATCATGATTAAAGGCCGATTAATAATGATTTCACTTAAAATTACGCAAATAAGCACTCACACGATGATTGCCCAATGATATTAAATAAAAAAATATCGATTGAATTCAATTTAAACAATATATAGAGTTTGGGCTCGAAAAATCAACCTTTTATGTCGAAATGAGATTCGTAAAGCTAGGCGGCAAAGTAAATCCAAATTCTGTCCCGAGCAATGATCCCTATAAAATGAGAGTAAAACAGTGAAAATATTAAAAACTAATATCGATGAGAGAGTACGGGGGTTGAAAAGGTGAGAAAATAAAGGATTTTTGAATTCAAAAACGTTTGGCCCCTTTTAAAACCTTTTGGTTTGTGCACTAGTTGATGGTATAAGTTAGGCTCGCCGATCCACTCGGCAATGCACCGAGTGGTAATTTTTCTCACCGAGTCTCATAGAACTCCCAACAATTTGTCGTTTCAAATGGGGGACAAAGTTAGGCTCGCCGCCCTATTCTGTGAGTTGCCGACTAAGCCTTTGGCTCACCGAGTTTTATATAGTTTCTCATGAAGCTTGGTGGTTCCAACAGCAGTCCAAGTCAGGCTTGTCGACCTTTTCAGTGAGTGGCTGACTAGACTTTTGGCTCGCCTAATTGCCCATTTCCCAACACTTTTCACTTTTCAACCTGCAACATCAACACCCGTTATTCAAAATCAACATTGAAAACATCACAAACATGGGTTGCCACCCAAGAAACGCCTTATTTAACGTTTCGGAACAATGGAAATACCTATTCAAACTTCATTTTTAGGGTTGGCTATTGTGTCACAAGGCAATCCATGGATTCAATTGAGTTGAGATTTGACCCTTTTGTGTTTCCAACTATTTAATAGAGACTGAGTGAGAAGTCACTGTTTGATTGAGAGTTGAGACATCCTCCTTTATATCATTCAATACTTTGTCCAACCCTTCTACCTTTTTGCAAATGCGTGCAGATATGTCTTCCGTACGAAAGTTCTCCAGGTCTACTCTATGCTCTTTAGGCTTTTGGCGTTCATGACGTAGGACATATCTTTTCTTTTAACCATCCCTTTCCTTGTAAGTAGCATTACGATCATGCCATTCCCTGTCATGATCTCTCGATCTATCATCTTTATTTCGACACGGATTTCCACCTGGCCTTGGGTAATTTGAACAAAATCCTCCTTCTTGATTTGCAATGAAGTTCATTCCTCATTGTACAACACTTCAAATTATGCTTTTTCGGGGTTTACTACACCAACACCCACAACATTTACACTCTTCAACCCACTACCCATCATAATTTTCGACAATAAATCAAGTTGGGTCATCATTTTGGCATATTTTGGTCTATCTCTTGATCCTTCTCGATTTGCTCATTTTTCATCCTAAAAGTGAGAGGAGACACCTGGTGCTCACGAGTGTACCACACTCTATTTATCTTGGTCATGCCATCAAGGAGTTGAGACGCTACTTCATATAGTTGTTGCATTATACCTCTGGGAACAAGTTGATCAGCAACTCTTTTGTTCACCGAGTCAAGACTTTTATAGAAGTATTGTAGCAATATGTGGTTCGGCAGTCCGTGAGTCGGACACTGAAGTACCAACTTCTGAAATCTTTGCCACGTCTCGTAGATAGGTTCACCCTCCAAGCATTTGAAACCTTGGATACTATCTCTAAGCATCATCATCTTTGACGGGAGAAAGAATCTCACATAGAACATTGTGGCCAACTCATCCCAATTGGTGATAGAATTCCTCGGTAAGTCAGCTAACCATTTGGTAGCTTCACCCATCAAAAAGAATAGGAACAACCCGAGACAGACTGATTCTTGTGATATGTTCTTGAATGAGAACGGAAAACAAATATCCATGAAGTTCTGAATATGCTCAAAGGGTCTTCGTGGGCCAATCCTCCATATAATCCCTTCACTTAGAGGAGTTGCAGCATTGCGTTCGTATCATGGAAGACAACATTCTGCTCAATAGGAGGTAGACGTATTGCACCAATACCACCTAATTGAATTGGGTCATTTACTTCATTAGGATTCCCAACATCGTCTTGGTGGCATACTTGGCTACCGTTATTCCCGTTCATGCTCATCTCTTCCTCTATTCAAAATAAACCAACACAAACAAAAACTAAAGTAAGTCAATTCAACTACAACAAAAAAAGATCACAATTAAACTTCAATAATAGAATTCTAAGCAGTAACACTCCCCGACAACGACGGTATTTTGATTTAACGTCTCTAATACACCTCATCCGATTCTAGGTGTAGATGATCGTTATCTAGTATAAAACCCAACAAAGAGTTGGGGTCGAACCCACAAAGAGCAGTATGCATTTAAATTTAGTTACGGAGTTATAAAGTGGTCTAAGCGGTTATAGGAATAGAAATTATCGAACACATACAAACAATTCAAAGGGGCTGACAACGAATGTCAGATGGGGGGTTTTGATTTGCAATAAACAACTAAAACAAGTATGGAAACATGGAAAACAACAATATTAATAGGAATTCTCGGGATGTGATCAATTATAAGCTAATTATGCTATATGGGTAATTGAAATTTAACAATAATTTGCTGAAAATATTGTGGGTAGGCTGGACTATAAGTGCAATAGTTTTCTGTCAAACAACTATTATGATTCAGGCAATTTCTCTCGAACATTGACAAGCTTGACAAGATGAACAAACCACGATCTTAATGTATCCACTCTCTCGAGCTAGATAGGTAGGATTGAGTTTAGGATTCACTCTCTCAAGGTAAACCCATATCAACCCAATACCTGCAATTATTAATCAAAAGCTTTGGTTCCAAAACTTCTCTCTCAAGCAAGCTAAGAACTTTATGCTAGAATTACATTTACAACTACAATCCATAGATTAAAACATAGCCAATGATTAAACCCACATTAAATCAACAATTTCATCATTAAACAACATACCCATAAGATAATTAGACAAAAAAACATATGATCACACCCTAAGGATTGGGGTATTAGTCACACATCATAGAAAGAAAAAAATGATTACCAAATACATTAGCCATGATCTAGGTAAAGGTTCTCAAGTCTTTACAATGGTCCAAACTAAATAAATTCATAAACTGCCACGACCCAAGGGTACCCCCTAGACGTAACAAGGCACACATTGCCCCTAAAGGCACTATGTAAACCAATTAGCATATCATCACATAAGTAAAGAACAATAAAGAGTAAAACACATTTTAAGTCTTAAAAAGTTTCCATAAAAGCAAAGCAGAAGTCTAGACATTGTCTCATTTAGCCATCTATTACAATCAAAGTCTAAAATAGGGTCACAACCCTTACAATAGAAATTCAAAAGTATAATAGAACGAAAGGAAAGGAACAACAAGATATCACTCGTCCTCGAATCCATGAGTACTCACTACAAGCTAGGAGAATAGTCGATCCAAGCTTGTATCAAAGGAAGATCATCTCAAACACCAGAACCTACACTTTGTGGAAAACGTAGAAGAAATATGGGTTAGTACAAAAATGCACTAAGTATGGTAGCTATGCATGAAAACCTTGAAATATGCTAAAAAGGGACATTTTAGTTGAAGACTATGCACTTTACCAAGTTTAAGAATCATCATGAAAATAAGTGCAACAGCATATGACACAAGTATATTCAACATATTGATCATCATACCATAATGGAAACATACCATAAATATCCTCTAAGCATCCTTGCACAATGTTTGAATAAGATCCCATAATCCTATCAACACTAAGGAAAGCTCATTGAATAACTATAGTACATAACTCATATTCTAGTTCATTTTCCCATAGTGGGATTAGCTTTAACCAACATAGAACATGAGAGATTAGTCATGGAATCTAGTGTCTACCCCACACCGAAAATGGGTTGTCCTGCTTACCTAAGGTAGAACCAAACTCTTATCTTAGGTGGATCCACTAGCTAAAGACCTATATGGGCACATAGTTTATGGGATAAAGAGATTTCTTCTATAAACTCAGATTCAACTAAGGTAGAAGGTTCCATCTCATGAGATACCTACTTTGGGAACTCGAACTCAACTAGTGTAAAAGGAACCTATTTGGAAAGCTGGACTCAACTATCGTATAATCTTCCATCTCATATTCATATCTGCTCGGTGCTAAGAATTAATTCCCTTTGAGTTTACATTAAGTCTTGACTTAAGTTTATAATTATGGAAGAATGTCTTGACACTCTATCCAATATACTCATACTAAGGCTCCTAGATTCAATAGGTTAGACTAGTCTTCCAACCCTAGAATCATTACATGTGACAAGCCTTTCACATTGTACGATATTTATACCTAAGTGTGTACATGAGAATAATCATCAAATCAACACAACAATTAGATCATAGTATATTCACTTTACTCTCAAGGTGATCTAAATGCATATACACAAGTCTCATGCACATAGCTAATTCTCATGTTTTGTCCTTCAAGGACGATAGATCACATATATCTAGAAGTAATAAATTAGACATGGATGGTAACATGATTCAAATAACTAAACTACTACAAATACAATTTCATAGTATTCACCTTACTACAATTCACCCTTATCACAAAGTCATAAATTTGGGTTATGGGGGTTTCATCGATTCATGGGAGATTTTATCATAAAAACCATAATAATCAACTATTCAATCATAATATATGATAATTAAATAATTAAAAAAGTATTTTTAGAAAGAATCCATGACTTAGAGGGAAAACCGTAGCTTTTAGGGAATTTCCAACTTTGAAATTGAGAGTTTGAGGACTTCATGGATGAAAGCTATCCATGAATCAAAGAGTACCATACCTTAGGTGAAGAAATCCAACAAATTCGTGTGAAAATGCCTTCTTCTTAAAGCCCTAACTTGATTTTCTTCTTCTTCTTCTTCTTCTTCTTCTTCCTCCTTGGGGTTCTAGAGAGAAGATTTTGGAGAGGATTTGATTTTGATTTGGGGATTTTGGAATTATGATCTTAGATTGGTTAGTTTAGGTGGGAAAATACTTATATAGGTGTTTAAAATAGATTTAAAATGACACCACATAACCATTAATTTAAAAGGAAATCCCTAAAAGACCCTCAGACTTAATTATCAAATGGCAGTTTCACGAGTGACCTATGACCCAGGACCCACGGACCGTGGGTGGGACCATGGCCCGTGCTGGTCAACCGTGGTCTGTCATCTACAACCTGTTTTGAGGGGCTAGACCAATGGCCATAACCCACGAGGCGTGAGTCCACCTACTGACCGTGGTTCCTCCCCATGGGTGGACTACCCATGTCCTATTTTTTCACTCTTTGAAGCCTCCTCAAGGACCCATGGTTGTTCCTTGGGGGGTTGTACCTTGACGTATTAACCTAAAAACACTCATTTTTGATATCGGGATTTATTTACGACTCTAACCCTTAGGTTAGGCTCTAGTTTAGGCTACTAGTTTCTGAAATGTTACATTATCTCCCCCTTGGGAACATTCATCCTCGAATGATGATCTAGACACCTTAAGGAAGTAAGGAATCAAGACTAGCACCCCATCATGCATGAAACATCAAAATAATGCATAATTCAAAGGTTGAAACATCAACTTCATCTCAAAACATAATCAATGCAATACAAGGGAGTAGGAACTACTTCTAACAACCAATTATGCATGAAACTCAATATTTCTCCTATTCATAGGAGGAACTACTTTCTCCAACTAAAATAGTGCTCAACACAATATCATGGAACCAATATACCAATACTCTTAAAATCACACTAAAGCATGTTCATCAACACATCCCATGAAGTCAAATAGGCAACTTATACTAAATGCTCAATAACATGAGGAACAATAAATCATGAAAACTCAATTTCATACAAAACATGAATTTCATCAAAAACATGCATAACATAAGGAAATCATGGGAAAGCTCATATAACACACATGACTCCCAAAACACTAAAACTCAAGAAGGACTACTTACCTCAAGCTTGATTAAGAGTAGAAGGAAAGAGATGAGGGTATCGGGACTTCATATTGGCCTCATCCTCCCAAGTAGATCCCTCAACTAAATGATTTCTCCACAAAACCTTCATGGAGTTACTTCTTTGTTTCTCAACCTCTTGACTTGCGGATCAAGGACTACCTCTTCATAGGAAAGGCTTTCATCAACTCCCAACCCTTCTACAGGAAAAATGGACATCGGGTCCCCAATACACTTCTTAAGCATAGAAACATGAAATACCGGGTGAATTGGGGCCAACTCATTTGGTAAGTCCAACTAATAGGCAACTTTCCCAATATGCTTCAAAATTGATATGGGCCTACATACCAGGGACTAAGTTTCCCTTTCTTGCCAAACCTCATCACTCCCTTCATAGGGGATATTTTCAAATAGACCCAATCACCAACTTCAAACTCTAAATCCCTTCTCCTTATATCGGCATAAGATTTTTGCCTACTTTGAGCCGTTCTCAACCTCTCTCTAATGAGCTGAACTTTCTCAATAGCCTCATAAACTGATTTGGGACCAATGAGAGAAATATCACCTACCTCAAACCAACCGCTCGGAGACCTACATGTCCTACCATACAAACCTTCAAAAGGAGCCATATCGATATTTGAGTGGTGACTATTATTGTAGGCAAATTCTATCAAGGGCAAGTGGTCATCCTAATTACCTTTGAAATCTATACCACACACCCTCAACATGTCCTCTAAAGTTTGAATGGTGTGTTTTGTTTGACCATCCATTTGAGGGTGGAAAGCGATGCTAAGCTTCACTTTAGTACCAAGCCCTTTCTGGACTGACTTCAAAAAGTGAGATGTAAATTGAGTACCCCAATCTGAAATGATAGATAGAGGAACTCCATGAAACTTCACTATCTCCCTTATATACAACTTGGCATAGTCTTTCGCTGAGTGAGCTACCTTAATGTCACGACCCAAGGGTACTCCCTAGACATTAAATGATGTACTTGACCCCGAAGGGGTCTCATACAAGCACTTAGCATAATCATAACATAAGAAATATAAATGATGCAGAATTTAAAACTTTTTACAATAGAAGTCTTTTTCATAAAAGCAATATAAGAGTCTAGACTTTGTCATAATCATGATCTAATACAATCGAATACAATCTTGGGTCATAGCCCTTTACATCATAGTATTGAAAATAAAATGTAAGATAGCAACTAGAAATGAACAATCTGTCCTTGAACCATGATGTCTCACTAAACTTGGAGAGAATCAATCCAATCTCTACTCAAATGAAGAAGTGCATCTCAATGACCGGAACCTACACTTATAGAAAAATGTAGAAAATATGGGTTAGCACAAATAATATACTAAGTATGGAAGCCATGCATAAAAATCCTTAGAACATGCTTAAAAGGGACATTTAGTTGAACTCATGCATTTATCAAGTTTAAAACCCATCATGCACAATCATAGTAAATACATAGTCAAACCATATCATAAGCAACCCTAAGCTATACTTGTGCAATGCATAGACAAGATCCTATACTCATATCCATGCTAAGTACAACTTTTAGGCTACTATAATCATACATAACATACCTTGACCTCATCCATAGACAGCACTCATAGACAAAGAGACATTTATGTTCATAGCTTGTAATAAAGAGAGTCACTCTTAACAACAATTCATATCATGCACACATAGATTCATACATCTTCGTGTCATAAGGAAACCACACCATAACCCCTTTATAAGACTACTTGTGCAATGTATGCGTGAAGTCCCATACCTTCACTCACACTAAGTAAAGCTCATTAAGAAATCATAAGTATAGTTCATGTTCATGGTTCATATAACATGCATTATTTCATAGAGCATCATGTCATAAAAGCACATACCACAACCACTCTCAAAGCCCACTTGTGCAATGCATGAATGAAGTCCCATGCCCCCATTCATACTAAGTAGAACCTATCAAGGAATCATAGTACATAACCCATGTTCTTGTTCATATTTTTGTTCTTGTTCATGTTCATGTCATGCAGGGAAATATATCCTTAACAGAGATAGACCATGTGAGCTACATGGAATCCGATGTCATTCCCCACACCAAAAAGAGGTATCCTACTTGCCTAAGGTAGAACTAACATGTTTAGCTTTTAGGTGGATCCACTAGCTAACGACCTATGTGGGCACATAGTTATGGGATAAGGAGATTGCTACTAGAAACCCGAACTAACTGAGGTAAAAGGTTCCATCTCATGAGATAATTGTATTGGGAACCCAGAGTAACTGACGAATAAGGAACCCATTGGGAAGCCGGGCTAAATATCGTATAAGCTTCCATCTCATTTTCATATCCTCTCGGTGCTAAGCATAATTCCCTTTAAGTTTAAGTTAAGTCTTTACTTTAGTTCATGTTCATGAAAGAATGCCCTAGAACTCAAACCAACAAGGTATCATGATAGGTCATTAGATGAGAATGACATTTCAACCTTAGAATCATTAGTATGTGAGTAAACCTTTTACATCATGTTCATAGTGTTGCATGAGAGTAGCCTTTCAATCAACACAACAACATTATCAAAGTCATAGACATTTCATGTATAATTATGTGTAGGGGAAAATGGAGAATGATCTTGAAACAGTACCACAATTACCCAATAGTCATAGAATCTTGACTATCTAAGTGAATCATAAGCTCATACATAATTCCCATCAACATGTACAAACCCACATAAATTGCCCTTTCAAGGCTATGAATCAAATTCAACTCTAATTTATTGAATTACTTAATTATATAGGGGAATATCATAATTCAACAACTTAATCAATGAAAACATAATCAATTGACATACTTCTAATATCAAGCAACCCACATTATCAATGCATGATTTTAGCAATATGAGGAAAGCATGGGTCCATGGGAAATTCCATCTTAAATCAACAATAATCCATCAATCCAATAATAATAATAATTCATCATAATCAACCATAATAAACCATAAATCAATAATTGAAAACGTTTTGGAAGAGGACCCATGACATAGATTGAAACCCTAGGTTTTTGGGGGAAATTGGAATCTTAAAAACCAAGTTTGAAGGGGCTCTATGGGTGATAGCTACGCATAGATGAAAAGCCACCATACCTTAGGGATATTTCCACATGAAATTGAAGAAGAAACGCTTCTCGTTGAACCCTAGACTTGACCTTGTTCTTGCTCTTCAATGGAGTCTTAGAGAGAGAAATATTTGAGAGGGAAGTTGGTTTCTATTTTTGAGTTTGGGGAATAATGAGTTGAAAAGGGTGGTTAATAGTTTTAAAAGCCTTAAATAAGTATAATAAAACTGTCCCCAAACACTAACTAATTAATTAGGAAATTACCGACTTAACCCTCTAATGGCCGAGATCGGACAACTTTTGCAGTGGTGACCTACGCCCACCAATCCATAGACCGTAGGTAGGCTCACGCCCCATCCTGCAGGTCTGTGGTTTGGTTCAGAAACATGTCATCTCTAGGAAAGTCCTAGCCTTGACCCACAACCCACACCTATGGGGCGTGGGTCTACCCACAGCTCGTGGGTGCCCATCGGTAGGTCAAGCTATCTTTTTGACAACTTTTTGGCAGCCCCTTGGTCCTCCTTAAGGACCCTTCGGGGGGCCTTGGTGGGGTCATATATTGAATTTTAGGTCCTAAAATATTAGTACTAAGTAGGGAGGTTATTTTACACCTCTTATCTTTACGTTAACCCCATTTAGGCTACTAGACTACATATTAGGCTTTAGCTTAGTTCATTAGTTTCCAAGGTGTTACACTTAACGAGAATAAAGTGGGTTTATATGTCATCGTATCAACAATGACCCAAATAGAATCATGTTGTCTTCGGGTACGAGGCAATCCGACAATAAAATCCATATTCACCTCTTCCCACTTCCAAGTAGGAATTGGTATATCTTGCGAAAAGCCTCCCGGTCTTTGGTACTCAACCTTAACTTGTTGACAATTATGGCATTTGGCTACGAATTACACAATATCCCTTTTCATACCATTCCACCAATAGACTTTCCGTAGATCACGTTACATCTTGGTGGCTCTCGGATGAATAGAATATCTAGAACCATGAGCCTCTTCTAAAATTTGCTCCCTTAACCCATCCATATCCAGAACACATAATCAACCTTGGTACCTAAGAACCCTATCCCCCCTTGGGAGAATACCTCAATGGAATTATTGAGTACCGATTCTTTTAATTCAACTAATATAGGATCAAGGTCTTGTTTAGACTTTACATCCACCACAAAGGATGATTCGGAGCCATTATGAACAGTGAAACCACCCTTGGAGGAATCCGCTAGTTGAATATCTAAACGAGCCAACCTATGCACATCACATACCAACTCTTTCTTTTCATCATCTGTGTGAGCCACACTACCAATGTACAATCTATTAAGTGCATTCGCTACAACATTAACTTTGCCAGGGTGGTAAAGGAAACGCGTGTCATAATACTTCAAAAGTTCTAACTACCTTCTTTGTCGGAGATTCAAGTCTTTTTGACTAAACACATATTGAAGACTTTTGTGATCGGCGAAAACATCCACATGGACCCCATATAAGTAATGCCTCCATATTTTCAAGGCAAATACTACCGCCACCAATTCAAGATCTGGGTCGGACAATTATTCTCATGTACCTTTAGTTTCCTTGAAGCATAGGCAATCATTTTATCGTTTTGTATGAGGACACATCCCAAACCTACTCTAGAGGCGTGATAATATGCAACAAAACCATCTGTACCCTCTAGTAAGGTCAACACTGGAGTGGTAGTAACTCTATACTTCAACTCTTGGAAGCTTTTCTCACAAGACTCCGACAACTCAAACTTAGCTTTCTTTTGAGTTAAAGCCATTAACGCAGAATCAATGGAGAAAAATCCCTCAACAAACCTCCTATAGTAACCGGCCAAATCCAAAAAGCTTCTAATATCGGAAGGAGTTAGAGGTCTAGGCCAACTCTTGACCTCATCTGTCTTCTTATGATTTACCTCAATACCCTTGCTCGACACAATATGACCAAGAAAGGCTATGAACCTCAACCAAAAACACATTTACTAAACTTCACATATAATTGGTGGTATTTAAGGACTTGCAATACAATCCTAAAATTGTCCATATGATCATTCTCACTCCTTGAATAGATCAAAATATCATCGATAAATACAATCACAAACATATCAAGGTAGTGTCTAAACACCCTATTCATTAGATCTATAAATGCCATTGGGGGATTAGTTAAGCCAAATGACATCACAAGGAATTCATAATTCCCATACCTAGTACGGAAGGCCATCTTGGGTATATCATTCCCTCTCACCCTAAGTTAGTGGTAGCTCGAATGAAGGCAGCTAGCCCTTTGGAGTTGATCAAACAAGTCATTGATTCTTGGAAGGGGATATTTATTCTTAATGGTCACTTTGTTCAATTGGCGATAATCGATGCACATTCTAAGAGACCCATCCTTCTTTCTAACAAACAACAACAGAGTACCCCATAGAGAGATACTCGATCAGATAAAGCCCTTATATAGTAAATCATTCAATTTCTCTTTTAACTCTTTCAACTCGGCTGGAGCCATTTTATAAGGAGGAAGGGAGATAGGTTGCGTATCCGGCAAAAAGTCAATGCCAACATCTATTTCCCACTCGGGAGGAATGTCAGGCAAGTCATCATGAAAGACTTTTAGAAGTTCATTCACCACGGGGACTGATTCTAGAGAAGGGGCTTCGAAATCAACATCCATCACCCTAACAAAATGGTAAATGCACCCTTTGGAGATCATTATCTATCTTTGAGACAATAAGCAAATTGACCTCTAGGGATAGAATTCCCCCTTTCCATTCTAAAATAGACTCATTTGGGAATTGGAATTTGACCACCCGAGTCCTACATTCTATAGAGGCATAGCATGCCTGCAACCAATCCATACCCAAAATCACATCAAAATCTAGCATGTCTAACTCTACCAAATCCACCAAGGTAACTTTTTGATACAAGGAAATAATACAACTTTTATAGATTCTTTTTGCCACTACCGAGTCACCAACTTGGGTAGAAACTGAAAAAGACTCTACTAATACTTCAGGGAGTATTTCAAACTTCATAGCCACAAGAGGTGTAACAAAGGACAAAGTAGCATTGAAATCTAACAAAGAATATACACCATTATAAAAGAATTGTAACATACCGATCATCACATCCGGGGAGCTCTCTTGGTCATCTCAAGATTGAAGAGCATAAAAGTAATTTTGATTTTGAGCATTGGAGTTGGAACTGCTTGGAGAAGTTTGCTTATCTTCTGTCCCCTTAACCTTGAGCATAGGACAATTTCTCATCTTTTGGCTAATATTTCCACAACCATAGAAACCATCTGAGACAACTAAGCACTTTAATTTCTTCATGTTTTCTACCACACTTTGCACAATTAGGCATAGCCACATAAGAACCACAACTATTGCCTCCTTGAGGTTTAAGGTTAGGTACCCTATCATTGTTGACACTTGGGGGAGCGCTATAGGAGCCTTGGTTGGAGAACCTTTTCTTGAACCTTTGTCGACCTTGCCCATCGGACTTAGCATTGGAGAAATTTCCTTCACTGGTTCCAGGTCTCTTCACCTCCCTAGTCTTGTCTTGGAGTTTCTCATCCTCTATTTGTTGAGCATACACCATAAGACGGTATATATCCATGTTATCATGAAGCATTGCCGAACGACATTCTTTTCTTACCAATCTATACACGTGCATCAAGTACCTACTCATCTCATTCCTCGAATTCGCCACTAAAGCTGGAGCATACTTGGAAAAACTCGGTAAAATGTAGAGAATATTCTTGAACACTCATAACTTCTTGATGAAGGTTGATAAATTCTTCCACCTTAGCTTCCCTCATCTCTTGGGGAAAGAACCTATCAAGGAATACTTTCTTGAACACCTCCCAATCTATGGGACCCGCTCCTACTGGCCTGTTCCTTTTCCATTGAGTATACAATACTTGGGCCACACTCTTCAATTGGTAAGTGGCTAGCTCCGCTTTTTCTACCGAAGTCACCCCCATGGCATCAATTATCTTGTAAACCGCTTCCACAAATTCGTGAGGATCCTCTCCTACTTTTGAACCAAGAAACATGAGAGGATTCATCCTTCCAAAATCCCTCAATCTAGAAGCTGCGGAATTCACATTAGTATTCATAGGAGCAATCACCTCTCTATTGGCTTGAGTTGTCACAACTTCAACCAACTGTTGGATAGTAGACCAAAATTCTGCATGGGTCACATTTTCAACAACGGGATCAACCAGAGCTTGGTTAACTTGAGGAGCTTGATTACCTTGAGGAACTCCTTGATTCCCATTCTCCCCCTACACCCTTATATAATTTTCCCTTCGTGTATTCATTTCTTAAAGACACAAAAGAAAGGTTAGAAGAGGGACTTTTATAGAGTTAAACTCTAAGGAACGACTCAAGAGTAATGAAAGAAGTGAAATTTCCTAAATATCCTATAGCCTCTCTCTCATAAATATGGCGTGCTTCACACTCATGAACAAGAATCTACTAGACGTGGCTTATGAGACATCATCCTAGAATCATTCTAAACCTTGTGCTCTGATTACCAAGGTTGTCACAACCCAAGGGTACCCCCTAGACGTAACAAGGCACACAATGCCCCTAAAGGCACTATATAAGCCACTTAGCATATCATCATATAAGTAGAGAAAATAAAGAGTATAACACATTTTAAGTCTTAAGAAGTTTTCATAAAAGCAAAGTGAAAGTCTAGACATTATCTCAGTTAGCCATCTATTACAATCGAAGTCTCAAATAGGGTCACAACCCTTACAATAGAAATCCGAAAGTATACTACAATGAAAGAAAATGAACAACAAGATATCACTCGTCCTTAGATCCATGAGGACTTACCAAAAGCAAGGAGAAAGTCAATCCAAGCT
The DNA here is from genome assembly GCA_037074985.1 of Solanum bulbocastanum. Classification (NCBI taxonomy): domain Eukaryota; kingdom Viridiplantae; phylum Streptophyta; class Magnoliopsida; order Solanales; family Solanaceae; genus Solanum; species Solanum bulbocastanum. The sequence goes on from CM073601.1 coordinate 34,189,364, forward strand.
TGTATCAAAGGAAGATCAGCACAAACATCGGAACCTACACTTTGTGGAAAATGTAGAAGAACTATGAGTCAGTACAAAAATGCACTAAGTATGGTAGATATGAATGAAAACCTTGAAACATGCTAAAAAGGGACATTTTAGTTGAAGACTATGCACTTTACTAAGTTTAAGAATTATCAGGAAAATAAGTGCAAAAGCATAAGACACATGTATATTTAGCATATTGATCATCATACCATAAATACCCTCAAAGCATCCTTGTGCAATGTATGAGTAAGATCCCATAATCCTACCCACACTAAAGAAAGCTCATTGAATAAATATAGTACATAACTCATATTCTAGTTCATTTTATCATAATGGGATTATCTTTAATCGACATAGACCATGCGAGCTTAATCATGGAATCAAATTTCTACCCCACACCTAAAAGGGGTTGTCCTACTTGCCTAAGGTAGAACCAAACTCTTAGCTTAGGTGGATCCACTAGCTAAACACCTATGTGGGCACATAGTTTATGGGATAAGGAAATCGCTTCTAGAAACCCTGACTCAACTAAGGTAGAAGGTTTCTATCTCATGAGATAACTTCTTTGCAAACCCGGACTCAACTAGTGTAAAAGGAACCCATTTGGAAAGCCGGACTCAACTATCGTAAGCTTCGATCTCATATTCATAACCGCTCCGTGCTAAGCATTAATTCTCATTCAATTTACATTAAGTCTTGACCTAAGTTTATAGTCATGGAATAATGTCTTGACACTCTATCCAATATACTCATACTAAAGTTCCTAGATTCAATAGGCGAGACTAGTCTTCCAACCCTAGAATCATTACGTGTGACAAGCCTTTTACATTGTATGATATTCATACCTAAGTGTGTACATGAGGATATTAATCAAATTAACACAACAATTAGATCATAGTATATTCACTTTACTCTTAAGGTAATCTAAATGCATATACACAGTCTCATACACATAGCTAATTCTCATGTTTTTCCCTTCAAGGACTATAGATCAGATTCAACCAACATATCTAGAAGTACTACATTATACATGGACGCAACAAGATTCAAATAACTAAACTACTACAAATACAATTTCATAGTATTCACCTTACTACAATTCATCCACATCACAAAGTCATAAATTAGGGTTAATGGGGTTTCATGAATTCATGGGATATTTTATCATAAAACCCATAATATCAACAATTCAATCATAATATATGATAATTAAATCATTAAAAAACATTTTTAGAAAGAATACATGGCTTGGAGTGAAAACCCTAGATTTTTGGGAATTTTCTACTTTGAAATCGAGAGTTTGAGGACTTCATGGATGAAAGCTATCCATGAATCAAAGAGTACCATACCTTGGGTGAAGAATTCCAACAAATTCTTTTGGAAAATCCTCCTTCTTCAAGCCCTAACTTGATTTTCTTCTTTTTCTTCTTCCTTGGGGTTCTAGAGAGAAGCTTTTGGAAAGAATTTGATTTTGATTTGGGGATTTTGGAATTATGATTTTAGATGGGTTAGTTTAGGTGGGAAAATACTTATATAGGTGTTTAAAATAGGCTTAAAATGACACCACATAACCATTAATTAAAAAGGAAATCCCTAAAGGACCACCTGACTTAACTACCAAATGGCACTTTTAGGAGTGACCTACGATCCAGGACCCATGGACCGTGGGTGGGCCTTTGTCAACCGTTGTCTCTGGTCTACAACCTATTTTTGAGGGGCTTGACCAACGGCCATGACCCACGAGGCGTGGGTCCACCTACTGGCCGTGGTTCCTCCCCGTGGGTGGACTGCCTAAGTCCTATTTTTTTCACTCTTTGATGGGTCCTCCTCAAGGAACCATAGTTGGTCCTTGAGGGGTTGTACCTTGATTTATTAACCCAAAAAGACTCATATTTGATACCAGGAGTTATTTACAACTCTAACGCTTATGTTAGGCTCTAGTTTAGGGTACTAGTTTCTTGAATGTTACAGAAAGCCACATGCAAATCCTCAAAATTAAACTTAGAAATCCTCAAAATCTACAATGGAAAACTCTACAACTAAGAGAAAACTCTAACTCTCAAACTTGGGGATCAAAACTCTCAAAGGGAATTCATAACTCCCTCAAATTTCATTTCAAATTCCAATTTATAGTTGCCCAATTTTTTTCCTAAAAGGCCATTGGGTGAAATAATTCGGGCCTTGCCAAATGGGTCGGTGATCCTCCCTTAGCTCCAATCCATCACTGGTTTGCATTGGTCATTTGTCCACAGGGTTCTATGACTTTAGGCAATCAAGGTTGCCATTGCAAAGTCTTTCACTGATTCGTCAACTAACCATTTCTGTCGTCAAGTTGGTTCTCCCCCAGGGTTAGCACGCTTGAATTTGGGTGGGCTAAAGTGCCACTTGGCGGTTCTCTTAGTGGTGTTGGCGATCAACATGACCGCTTTTCTTCACTTCTTTAGCTTGTTTGCTCCTTTTGGCATGGTAGTGTCCTTGCCTTGCTCCTTCGTTTACATACTTGAAAATCAATGCTTTAGCATCAATTTATAGTATAAATTAGGAATTTGAGGACACTAAAACTATTAAAACAAATCCCTAAATGAGTCCAAATATCGGACTCATCAAAGCACTTTGCCATTGTAATTTTTATTACCCATTATTTTCTTCTCTTTATTTTTTAGCCTTCTCCTTAATACTCCATTTCACTAGTGATTTCACTTCATCATCTTAAGAATGCATAAATCATCATTTGTTTTTTTTTTTTATCATGTCACATTCTTTTAATTAGTGTTTTGTCATCACCTTATGGTTATCTGTAACACCACAGATTTGAAAAAAAGAAATAATTTAGTTTTGGGATGGTGTCTGTATCTACGGGTCCCACCTACAGACCGTATAAGCTTCTATGGGCTGTAGATGGCAACCGTAGGTAGTGGGAAAATAATTTTTTTCAAAACAAGTCTCAATACCCTTTTTATAGTTCAACAGTACTATCTGTCATTCCTTTTACGAGTCATAGATAAGTATCACCGCAAGACATAGTGAAATTTTAAAGCTTAAAGTTGGTTTTTACATTTAGCATGTACGCTAAAAAAGTTAGAATTGACCGCTTATCAACTTAAGGGTGTTGCTCAAGTTTGGTTTAGCTAATGGAAGGAAGAAAGGGCAATAGATGTGAGTCCTATTGATAGGGAGACATTTAAGGTTGCTTTTCTTGATAGATTCTTTCCCCTTGAGATGAGGGAGGCAAAGGTACTTGAATTCATCAATCTCCGTCAAGAAAACATGAGTGTGAAAGAGTATGCTTTTAAATTCACGCAATTTTCCAAATATGCTCCAACTATGGTTGTTGATCCAAGGGCAAGGTTGAGTAAGTTTGTGGTAGGTACTTCTGACTTGGTAGTCAAAGAATGCTTAACTGCCAAGCTTTTTAAGGAGATGAATGTTTCCCATTTGATGGTTCATGCACAACACATAGAAGAGGAGAAGCTTAAGGAGAAAACTAGGGATTCAAAGAGGGTAAGAAGGGATAATGGTGATTTCTCACATTCAAGGTCCAATGGAGGTAATTGCTCTCAATGTAATCATTTTAGTAAGCAAATGATGCCCAAGTGTTGGGAGTGCGGAAAAAGACATAGGGGTAACTGTCTAGCCGGTTCAAATGCATGCTTTAGGTGTGGAAAAAGTGTATAAAATATGAGAGATTGCCCATTTCTTACTGCTAATGAAAAGGATGGTAGGCAAGATCAAACTCAACAAGATCATAAGGGTTCCTGCGATGTGGAAATTGCTAAGCTATGATCTTTTAGCCTGTGGTTATGCATTGCCTGATGCTGGGTGTTTCATTAGATACGGTAAGACTCCATATGTGGTTATTGTGTTTGAAGTTGACCTTGAAATCTTAGTGGAAATTCCTTAAGCATTTACTTGTATGTAACAATGGTTTTGTGGTTGTTAAGACTTTGGTGCTATGCTTGGGTTGAGGGAGATGGATTCAAAAAGACTAGTGAGGTTTGCTCCCAAGGGCGAGATAGTGTCGGTTACATGGTTGGTATATGTGTGGAACTATTTAAATTGGGGGGAGGGTTCTTTGCTATTTTTTTGTATTGAAAAAAGGTCAGAGGCGATATAATTTCTTAGTATCCCTTATAAGAATCGGGTTGCCAAAATAAATGAGAAAACAACGTGGAAGCGAAATTATAAATATTAAAGATAGAAATTGAAAGATATGTGAAATTTAAGAATAAAATCCCCAATTTGTGATAAGAACCCTAATTGATCTTTGTATTCAAAATTAGCGGATTAAGACTAATTATGAAACTAATAGAGTAAATTCAAGAACTTAGATAAAAAATAATCTAGACCTCTATTACAAAGAAATTAGAGACACAACAATTAGTATAAGACTAATCACCTTCTCTATTTTACGAATAGAAACCAAAGATATCAAATTAAAAAATGATCTTAACTCTTAAAGAATCGTTCTTATAAGGTTGTAAGATAAATCCATAGTCGCCACACACAAAGGTGTAGAGAAAAGAAACTTCTCAAATAATATTAATCATGTCTGTTCCAAATAATAAATCAACCCCTATATATAGGGAAAACATATCTCAAATAGAATATGATTTAAATCCCACTTTTATGGAAACTTTAAACTAGGAAAAATTTTTAAACTAGGAAACTTTTAAACTAGAAACTTCAAACTAGGAAAACAAGAAAACTTTTAACTAGGAAACTTTTGAAATAGGAAATTTTGACTTTAAGAGTTCATCTTTTTGGGATATTTTATTGGGCTTCATGTGGTCCAATCTTCTTTCTTTTGGTCTTGAATTAGGACACTTCTTTCATGATAAACATATTCTTGATTTTTCATTGAAACCCATCAACTTTAATTCAAGTATGCTGACATGGATGCTATCATTCCCCTCTTTTTGAAAACAATTTGTCCTTGAATTTAAATCTCTCAAAATCAAGACGACATGCATTAGCAAACAACATCCATTACTTGAAAGCGACAATGGTAGGAATAAAACAAGATAGTGATCACGTGTCCACTTAACCCAATTAATCCTGGCATGCATAAATACACCTTTATAAAGCATGTGAACATCATCATCCCAATAGAAAATTCTCCTACTTATATAAACACAACAAGCTCCTTTTCTAGATGCCATCGCGAATGAAACATGCAGCTTCAATTTAGCTCTATCAATAAAGTTCTCCAATGGGCATGAAAAAGACAATACAAAACTCCTATCAAATTGTGATATAGCCAAGAATCTTCAATCATACATCCCAAAGATTCTTCCACATAAATACTATTCACCCATTATTCAATATATATTGTATCCAAATAAGCATTGAAGTGCTCATAATCATGTACCTCATCATCACTAGTAGCAAACAGCCTTTTCAAATTACAGTAACCAAAAATTGAAGAATTATGACTCATTACATATAAATAATCATATACCAACAAGTTATCACACAAAAACACTTGAATAAATAATCAACTAACTCATTCACAATCTTCCACGCACAAACATCACACCTCTTTTCAACAAGTGGAATCCACAATCAACTATGTCATGCTCAACTTTAAAAGATCTCAAATTACTCTTATTGATCTTATCGATTAAAGTTAGTGAGTTATTATACATCAAAATATCATCATCCTCAAAATCAATGAAGTCACCAACATAGAATTAAGAGTGTGGTTCATTACTTCCAAGAATACATTAGGTGTTTTAGGAATACCAAGAATGTGAATGAACCAATTATACATACCATACTTGGTCTTATATAGCAAAAAAATAAAATCACCTCGATTTTCCTTTCTCATTGGTGTTAGATCCACAATTACCTTGTTGAAGTTTTTGTTATGCGCCTTATCTTGGACCGATCTAAATAATTTTCTTTACCTTTATCATTCTTATCAGCATACACTTTGTCAATTGGACTTGTAGTATCAACCAATTTAGATTTAAGTTTAGCCAATGACTTTGATTTTTCAAAGAATACTTTCCCATGAGTATCTACAAGAGAGTCAAAACAACTAGAACAAGAAGTAGGAATGCTAGAGTTAGAATAAGAAATAACATCATTCAAACTCTCCTGTGTTCCTCTCTTGACCTCACTATCATCCTTTTCTTTTTTGCTCTCATAGTCATCTATTTTTTCTTTCCTCTCATTCTCACTTGCCATCCCATTATTTTCATACAACATTTCCTCTCCTTTTTCCTCTCTTGGAATGTAAGAATGAAGTCCCTTTCTCCTCTCACTTTTTTCTCTCTCAAATTTGTTCATTGCCTCTTTCACGCATTTTTGATCTTCATATACTTGGGTTGGAGTTAAAGGTGCAAGTGTATATTTTCTTTTCTTTAGCTCAAAAAACCCCCCATTCTTTCTCCTATCATGAATTGCTTTCCTAATAAATTGTCATGGCTACCCAAGCATGCTGTGACAATCTTGCATTAGAATTATATCACAAAGAACATTACCAGATATCTTCCTATGGAGAAAGAAATCATACATTGCTTACTCACCTTAACCTCATTAAAATCATTCAATCATTGCCACTTATAAGGAGTAGTGTGTTTAATGCATGTAAGTTTCAACTTCTCCACAACATGTGAACTTATCACATTAGTACCACTTTTACTATCAATAATCATAGAGCAAATATTACCATTTATCCCACACCTTGTATGGAAAATAGTTTCTCTCCTTAAATTAGCTATGATGACATTCTCTTCGTAATCTTTGATCAACACAATTAATGTCATTTTGAGTTCTAGCTTCAATTTCCTTACCTGCTTTCAACATCTTAAAAAAATATCAAAAAAATAGATATCTCTCAATTTGAATTTTTTCTCTCTCTATTGATCTCACTCTCTCTTGCCTTTTCCCACTCAAATTACTACCTTTGGATGGATCCTTCAAGATTGATATATAAACCTTATTAGTAACAAACTGTTAGAAGTAAGATGTAGAAAGAATGAAATTTATCAATACCCAGATAAATTGGGATTGATGAGACAAGAAAAAAGACCACTTTGTGAAACAAGATTAAAAAAACTTTAAAATTTCTCCTCTACTTGATTTTTTCCTTTTTGGTGAAAAAAAAAAAATCAAGAATCAACACAAATATGGAGTTTCTTGAAATAAGTAATTGTATTTTCTTTTTTTTCTTTTGTAATTTTAGTTTTTCTCCCCCGCCCCCCCCCCCCCCTCCCGCTGCCTTTTTTGTTGCTTTGTATCTTAACTTTTAAATAACTATAAAAAGACTATTTTTTTCTTTTTGTTTTGAAGCTCCCAAGATTATCAAGAACCGTTCTGATACCACTCGATAAGAATCGGGTTACCAAAATAAACAAGAAAATAATGCAAAAGCGAAATTATAAAGATTATCGACAGAAATGGAAAGATATGTGAAATTTAAGAACGATTCCCCAATTTCAAGATAAAGTGCTAAAAACCCTAATTGGTCTTAGTTTTCAAAATTATCGGATTAAGAATAATTATGATACTAATAGAGTCAATTCAAGAAATTTGATCAAAAGTGATCTAGACCCCTATTACGAAGAAATTAGAGACAACAATACTAATCACCTTCTTTAATTTACGAATATAAACCAAAGATATCAAATTGAATTGATCTTACCTCTTAAAGGATTGTTCTTATAAGGTTCTATGATAAATCTATAGTCACCACGCACAAAGGTGTAAAGAAGACAAACCTCTAAAATAGTATTAATCATGTTCAAAATAATAAAATCAACCCATATATATAGGGAAAATCTATCCCAAATAGAATAGGATTTAAATCCTACTTTTATCGAAACTTTAAACTAGGAAACTTTTAAACTGGGAAACTTTAAACTAGGAAAACAAGAAAACTTTAAACTCAAAAACTTTTTAAACTAGGAAAACTTTAAACTATGAAACTTTTGAAATAGGAAATTTAGACTTTAAGCGTTCAACTTTTTGGGCTCTTTTATTGGGCTTCGTATGGCCTAATCTTCTTTTTTTGGGCCTGAATTTGGACACTTCTTTCGTGATAAACATATTCTTGATTTTTCATTGAAGCCTGTCAACTTTAATACAAGTAGGCTGATAGGGATGCTATCAATCCCTATCTCTTTCCTATATCTTTGTGTCTAGCTTGAGGAATTAGCCTCTCATGTTCACTCTTTAGGATTCCTGTGTTCCTAGACATTCTTACGTTTGCTTATGAATGAATGTTCATCAAAAACTTGATTTTTGAGAAAATGAGTTAACTTGATTGATTTCTCCATGTTTATGTGCATTTGAGTATGAGTTGCATATAGGCTTTATGAAATGATGTTTTGGGTATGTTTTAGCTTGGAGTCAGTTTTTCCTTCTCGAATATGTGCATTTATATGATTGCATTCATGTTGGTTGTTAGATCTTCTTCCTACTCTCCTTATGATGTGTTGAGTTGCATTTGAGGAAAAATGTTCCCAAGGGGGAGATATTGTAACACCTGAGATTTGGAAAAGAAGGAAAATTTCAGTTTTGGCCTGGTGTCTGTCTATCGGTCCCACCTACGGACTGTAGAAGCTTCTACGCGCCATAGATGAAATGTGTACGTAGTGGGAAAATATTTTTTTTAAAAAACAAGTCCAGTACCCTTTTTACGGTTCAATAGGATGGTTCATTGTTCCATTTACAATTCATAGATAGGTCTCGTAGGTCACCTTAGACATAGTAAGTTTTTAAAGTCGGGGTCAAATGCGCAAGAGGTATAGGTGTCCAAGAGACCACACCATACTTACTCATTGCTCACTTCACAAACAATTACATTCGGCTTATTACAATTCCCCAAATTCATCACTATTAGTCCAAAGTAGTACTTTGCAAACAGTTCATGCCCAAATTATTGTATCTAGTCAAGAATTCGAAACAAGAAGAATTACTATCCCAACATCCTTTAAAATGATCAATATAAATTTTTCATTCTAGGCTTCATGCCAAATTATTCATGACAGGTGTTATTGTGTTACTCAAAACTTCACACAACACAAATAAGAACATTATGTAATCACATGAAGCACAATTCACCAAAGAAACCCACCATATGCCCCAAACAAATTAGGGTATGTGGATTCACATTCAAGGCTACCATATGGTAGTGCAAGAACTTAATACCTTTACCCAAGAGCGTAGATGCAAACACTTACAAGTAATTTCAAGAAAAAAATTTGAGATTCCACAACCCACATGTTGTTCACCACATAAGACATTCCAAAGTACAAGAGAATGAAGTGGAAAACTTAACTTGGTCCCAAGAGAAGAGAAAACTTGCAAGTGTTGTGGGTAGGATCAACTCCTCATTGAAAATTGAGAGTATAAAATCCACTAGAGTTGAGAGAGAGGAGGAGTATTGAGTGATGGAGGGCTAAAATTGGTGAGATTGGGTGAAATTAGGGGTTAAAAGGGGGTTTGGGTCGGGTTGAGGACTGAACATACAATTAAAACACGTCTTTTTATTGAGAAACAAAAAAGTTGCCCCAGGTCGAAAGCAAGGAGCTATTGTAGACTCCACTACTATGGTATGGGTATTAATTCCTATGAAAGAGAAAGATACCCCTTGAGGTTCATGACATAGACTGGATACATACTTCTCTGTTTCAACATGACTGGATACATACTTCTTTATTTCAAAGTGGAACTAAATTCTCATCGATATGAAATTTGTTTTCTGAGGTTCGTGACATAGAGATACTATGGACTCTTCTATTTCTACGCGTAAGTTGCCCTTATCTATTTTTTTGATTTCAAATGAGTTCTTTGCTTACTTCTTCAATAATACGTCTTGAACACTCCATTATCCCTACAATTAAAGCAAAGACAAAAAACTTAGAAAGAAGATGAGTTGCCTCCCATCTAATGCCTTAGTTTTGGTTGTGGCTCAAATCTTCTTTTTATGTTTTTATTATTTTTTTATAGGTCCTAATTATTAAAATCAACATAAAATCAACCTAAGGTCTAAAACAAAAATTTAGAAAAAAACAAAAACATCTATGTAATACACAAGGTGACGGGTTACTTCCTGTGTAACACATGGTTTACCATCGCGACTCGACCCAACTCATGGATTACCCAGCATTCAACTCAAGATTTTTATGATCTTGATCCACATCATTCCGGAAGTAGTGTTTGACAAGTTGAGCATTCACCAAAAAATTATATATCTTGTCTTTATTCCTTAGCTCCATAACACCATGTTGCGTCATCCTCACCTCTTCAAATGGCCCACTCCACTTAGACCTTAATTTTTTGGAGAACAAATTAATGTGATAGTTGAAGAGTAGGATTTTTTGATCTAGCTTAAAAAAGCGAGGGATGATGTGCTTGTGATGCCACCTCTTCTTCTTCTCTTTATATAGCTTGGCGTTCTCAAAATGGAGCAATGATTCAATTTCTCCAACTAATGGGTAATTTTTGGGGTCTAGATCATGATGATCCCCATGAAAACCTTAGGAATTTTGTGGAGGTATGTGCCCCATGTGTGTTAAAAAATATCTCTCTAGAGTCCGTAATGCTAAGGTTATTCCTGTTTTCTTTAACGGGTGAAGCTACAAGATAATCGAAAGAATTTCCAAATGATTCGATCACTTTGTGGGAAGAGTTGAATGATGCTTTCTTGGAAAGATACTTTCCACACTTGAAGTTGGTTAAACTTCTAACAAAAATCCAAAATTTCAAGCGCATTAGAGGTGAACCTCTACATGAGACTTGGTTGCAGCTCATGAAATTAATTTTGCAATGTCCAACACATGGTGTTCTATAGAATTTGTTACTACAATACTCTATTGTAGCCTTGATTCAATTAATAAAGGTGTGGCTTATGAGTTATTGCAAGGTGGATTAATGAGACAATTGTATGATGCAACTACTTTGTTGCTAGATGATATGACTAAAGTTAACCGAGCATGGCATACTAGAGAAGACCAAATGGCTACTCTACAATATCAAATCGAGAAGGAAAACAAATGACATGAAAGAATGGAAAAAATGATGAAGCAACTCAATTTTTTGTCCAAACATGTCATGAGAGGCGGACTTAAATCAGCGTATATGGTTAGGACCAATAGTGGGCACTACCCGAATGATCCCAAGTTTGAGGCATTATACAATATGGATGTTCAGAATTTGGGAAACCAAATAAGGGGTTCTCACACAAATTATCAATGATAAGATGGGAACCAAGGTTGGAATAAGGATCGAGAAAGTGGTTGGAAGGATTGGCGAGGTAGAAATTGGAGAGATACAGAGGCTTAAAAAGATAGGTATATTCCTCCCTATGATAATCCAAGACCAAAAGAATCAGATAGTCCAGAAGGAAATCGAACTAAGGATATTCTCAGAAGGATCAATAAGGTTGAAGGATCTGATAGAGTGTTGAAGGAATTGAAAAACAACTTCTACACTTTATCCCAAATAGTGGCCTCTCATTAGGTATCCATCAAGAATCTAGAGACCCAATTAGGCCAAATCACTACTCATCTCAATCCAAGGCAAAATGAAACGTTGACTAGTGACATCGTCCCAAATCCCAAAAATGAGTGTTAAGTAATTGAGAAATATGTCGTGCCATGATGTTAAATAAGGTGCTTCTTGGGAGGAAACCTAAGTATTTAATTTTTTTTAATTGGTTTGAATAATGTGTGTTATGAGTGTGGTTTAGAATAAGTTGAAAGGTTTAAAAGAGATCCTTAGGCAATGCCAAAACCTAGTCGGCGATCCACTAAAGGTTTTGAGCAAACTCATTCTTGTCCTCATTTAAGACTTCAACTGGAAAAGTGTACTCTCATTTTCGGTGATTAGAGCTCCAAAAGGTGATTTGCCTAACTATACTATGCAGACTCCATCGGGTTCGCCGAATCAGCCTTTAGTTTTGGTATTTGTTTATACATGTTTAGTGAGTTTAAGCTCCAAATACATTTTCACCGAACATGTTTAGTGAAATTAGTCATGACCGTCGGATGGGACTGATATAAAAAGATCAAGGGTCTTTCCTATTTCAAAAAGCAATCCCTTTGATTTATTCATGCCTTTTTCTCTCCTTTCTCTTGCATTGCATCATTGTGTCTTTCCGAGTACTGTGTATGTGATTTCAATGTTCGAGGAATACTTTTTCTTACTTTGATTGTCAATCCAAACACCTATCTCTGTCATTCTTGGCTTGTTCTTCTCATTAAGGTTGGTTTTCAATATTTGTTTAGAATTTTGAAATTTAATTTGAATTGTGGGTGTGGGCTTGAAACCTTTGGTTGATATTGATTGTTAGATTTTAGTTGGTGTCGTCGGAATGTGTATATAGAATTGTGCCCATATTCTTATTGCCTATGTTTTGCCTATTAATTACTAATCTTGTATGTGTTGGTTAAATTGTGAAATTGACCTAATATAAATGATGGGTCAGAGCCTAATTAGATGTGGGTGAATTCTGAATAACCAAGTGTTTCCCCAATTGCATGATTTTTCTCGATAATAGATAGGGTGACTACTTTTTGAAGGGAAATTCATCAATTTGAGCAAAACTTTGTAATATCTGGGGGAAGTCTAAGTACTTATGTCTAGATAAGCATATAGGTGGGTTGTAAGGATATTGGAGAATTGGTTTTTGTTGTGTATGTTGGTTTTAGCTGTAAATTTAGGCACTGGGCTGAACACTTGTCTTAGCTCGCCAAGGAGGCCAGGCAAATCATTGAATAGGCCATAGATCACCTTCTTTAGCATATCTGTGACCTTGGGTACTTTCCCATTCGACGGACTTGTCTTAATATGCCAAACCTACTTGGTGAATCTCCGACTAGGAGTGGACATTGCCTTTGATGCTTGACACATCCAAACTTACACTAGAAGTATAAACGGTCGAAGTCAATTTATAAAACTCAACGTGAGTTGAGGTTGATCCCACAGAGAATTTCTTTATAAAAATGATTTTATTGTTGCATTTACCCAAATGTTGTTATTATTTCCTAAAGAAAACAATTATAGGTGTAAAATGGGTTTAGTTGTGAAGTTCTAGTGACCAAGATTGTTAAACAAGATTCGGATTAACAATTAAATGAAACTAGGACTGTGTCCCCCATAACGTTGCATCTAGTATTCTTCTGTAAATAAGTTTCAGGTAATTCATCTCTGCAAAATATAGTCGAGTCAGAAATATCTAACACTTCTCAGTCTAATTAGATAACTTTCACTCAAGTCCTCTCGGTCCTAGAGTGTTAACAAGTTTACTCTCGCTTATAATAGTGTTGAAGTTATCTACTCTCAAACTCGAAATTTGACTCCATTTCATCAGGTTAATTTAGATTTTTTCTAACTATCACTTCTCTCTCAAACAAATGACAAATACACCGTGGGTTACTCGGACTTCCCCTATGTAATTACAACCTGACGCCTTGCCATAAGAATTTCATCACCCAATCTATCATTTGGAAGGGCCACACAAATGAGATGTAGAAATAGAAATGAAAGTACAAAAATAATATTTTTTATATACGGGGGTGTACACGGGTCGTGGTGGTTACCACGGTTTGTGGAGACCCTCGTGAACAAGACTTTGATTGAGGTGTAAATGGGGAAAACACTGGTTAGTGTTCATGGAGGGTTTCACAGCCAGTGGAGTAACCACGGTTCGTGATGACCCTCGTGAAAGTAGACATTGTGTCTTAAGTATGCTAAGTGTGGACCACAAGTTGTTTTCACAGTCTGTGGTTGACATCACTGTCTGTGAATCCCATCATGAACTTACACTACACATATTTACAATTCCCGTATCCCTTAAATTCAAATCATGCAACATTTCACCCATATTCAGCACACGATCGCAGTATCACATGAAAGTTTAGCGCATGCATAATATTATTTCAACCTTAATCATTCAAATATGACCACCTCCTACCCAATTCAAGCATACCCACATGTAAATGATTTCAACTCCTCACTTTTGACAATTTAAATTGCAAAATACACATGAATGCATGCTTATATACAATATGGACTCCACTTTACACTAATGTTAACAATTAATAGTAATTACTCTCAACTTTATCAAACCCATACACAAGACCCATTAAATTTACCCAATTTAAACCAACCCACAACAGTTCATCAGTCCCTCATAAGTAAATGTCATCAAAGATCATTTATTACAAATAATGCTCAAATTCTATCAAATCAAAGAAGGTTGAACTTCTTTATAGATAAGAATAAACTTATAACAAGTGAATGGGGAAACTTACTACAAATAAGATCATACTTTTTCGTCCACAAAGAGAAATAATGAACAACACTTCGATGACTTGACAATAAATTACTACTGTTTTGAATCCTTGATGAAAAATTGAAATTATAGCGATTAAGAACCCTTTTTTATGCCCTTAAGAACCGTTATAGAGGAGATAAAAGGGAAATAAACTGACCCTTGATGCTTAGGATGGCTTATAAATGTTTTAATTTAATTTCTAGCCACGCGTGGGTCGGGTCGGGTTTAAGTACTGCTGGGTCAAAAATGATGGACCGTGAAGTTTCCCATGAAGGGCAACATAGTCCATAAAGGCATCCGTGAGCATGACTTAAATAGAAAAACTTACTGAGAGGCTAGACAGACCATACAAAGTCTGAAGGACCATGACCCCTTCTGTGAACCATTTTTTTCAATTTCCAGTAGCTCCCTTATAATGTTGGTGCTTGTGACGACTTGTGAAGTTGCCAGTGAAGGCAATCACGGCCCGTGGGATTGCCCGTGAAGGGCTTCCTGCACCTAGTTCTGCTTTTATTTGTTCAAGTCCTTCATGCACACATCAACACCCTCTGACTCTATAAAACAAAGAAAAATGAGAAAAAGTAAACTACCTATTACAACTACAATCTTCGGTTGCCTCCCAAGCAGTGCACAATTGAATGTTGCTGCACGATGTAGGTTACTTGATTACTTAGACTTCATCAAGCTTACATTCCTCCACTACTTTCACTTCTACTAAAACACCCAAGTATGCCTTGATTTGTTGACCATTGGACTTGAACCTCTCACCCTTCTCATTTTCTAGCTTAATAGCATCGGACTGAAATACTTGAGTTATCTTAAATAGCCTAGACCATTTGGATCTCAACTTCTTAGGAAACAGACGAAGTCTGGAGTTGAAAAGTAATACCAAGTCACCATGAGTGAATGTTCTTTTCTCAATATGCTTATCATGATTCAACTTCATCCTTTCCTTGTACAGTGCAGACCTCTAATATGCTCTAAAACAGAACTCATCTATCTCATTGATCTAATCCTGTCTCAAGTTCACATATTCACTCCAACTAAGGTTCAACTTCTTTAAAGCCTAGAGTACCTCATAATCTAGCTCAACCAGAAAATGACATGCCTTTCCAAAAACCAACTCATATAGAGACATACGAATAGGTATCTTGAAAGCTATCCAATATGCCCATAGAGCATCATCCAACTTTCTTGCCTAATCTGTCCGGTTGGCATTCACTGTCTTGGCCAAAATTGCCTTGACTTCCCTATTTGACACTTCCACTTGGCCACTTGTCAGAGAGTGATCGGGTGTTTCCACTTTGTGCTATTTAACTCCATATATAGTTAGAAGTGCACTGAATAATTTATTGTATAAATGACACCCTTCATCGCTGATAATGGCTCTAGGTGTACCAAACCGTGAGAAAATGTTCTTCTTCAGGAACCAGTGACGCTTTTACCATCATTTTCAAGCCGACAAACTGCCTCTACCCATTTTTGACACATAGTCCACTGCCACAGGTATGTACTTTTTCCCATAGGAATGGGCCCATGAAATCAACTCTCCACACATCAAACAATTCCACCTCAGAATGGGTGTCATTAGTAGTTCATGGCGATGAGAGATGGCTCCTTGCCGCTCGCATACATCATAACTCTTCACTATATCCATTGCATCCTGATGGATTATAGGCCAAAAGTTCCCACTCTGAAGTACCATATGGGCAGTCCGAGCACCTCCATGATGGCCACACACTAAAGAGGAGTGACATGCCTCTAAAATATATAGCATCTCAACCTCACAGATGCAAAACCAGATGGTATTATTAGCACACAACCTGTACAAACAGGGTTCATCCCAAAAATACTTACCCACATCATGTAGGAACCTCTTTATTTGCTGAAATGTCAGCCCCTCAGGCATCAAGTCACTAATAAGAAAGTTAGAAAAGTCAGCAAACCAAGGAATAAGATCAAGAGTTGTAACTTGTTATGACCCAAGGGTATACCGTAGACGTAACAAGGTACATAGAACCCCAAAAGGCTCCATGTAATCCCCTTAACATATCGTAACATAAATATAAGAAATGATGCAGAATTTTAAAACTTTTATCCATACAATCGAAGTCTTTTATAAAACCAAGTGGAAGTCTAATTTGTCTCAAATAACCATCTAATACAATCTTTGAATAATCAATAGGGTCATAACCCTTTCAACATAATCCAAACATAAAAGTACTAGAGAGAAACTACTAATGACTCATACGTCCTCGAATCTTGAGGACACATCAAAATCTAGGAGAATAGTCGATCCAAGATTACTTTAAGAACCGGAACCTACAATTTGTGAAAAAGGTAGAAAAATATGGGATAGTATAAAAATGCACCAAGTATGATATTCATGCATAGAAATCCTTGAAAACATGCTAAAAAGGACATTTTAGTTGAAAAACATGCATTTACCAAGTTTTAGAATCATCATGCACTTTTAGTATAAAAGCATAACTCAAGCATATTCAACATATAGATCATCATACCATACTAGAACCATCTCATAAGTAACCCTAATTTATACTTTTGCAATGCATAGATAATGATCCTATAATTGTAACACCCCGTACATCTAATGACCTAAGCTAGAGCCTAACTTGTAGTCTAATAGCCTAAGAAAGTTAAAACATAAGGTGAGAGTCTTAAAATAACTTCTGTAACTTCATACTAAGGTCCTAGTACCTAAACGTCAAGACATGGCTTCCACAAAGACCCCTCAAGGGTCTTTGATGAGAGCCAAGGGGCTGCTCTAAAAGCTGCCCAAAACAGCTTCATTCACGAGAGGCAACCTACGAGGCGTAGGTTGACTCACTCCCTATAGGTGGGGATCATGAGTTAACACTTGGTTTCATCTAAGGACCCCCAAAATGTCCTAGCCTCAGTACCATTCCAGGAGTGTGCAATACGGTCCATAGACCAACTCAAGCCTCGTGGAAGGGTCTTGTGAGTTGAGACTTAGTATCCTTACCTAGACCTCGAGCTACCCCTCTTTGAACCAAACCATAGACAGCCAAGATGGTCCGTGGACCCATCAATGCTCTGTGGCTTGGAGTTCGTGGATTGTACCTGGGCAAGCTACCTTCGGCCTAAGTAGGGGTGGTTTGGCAATTCACTAACTAATTAGGTTAGGGTGGGGGACGGTTATTATAAGTTTTTTTAGGTATATTAAAGTATATTTAAGTATGAAACAAGTCTTTCAACTCTCATAACTCACAAACTCAAAATCAAACCAACTTCCCTCTCAAAATATTCTCTCTCTAAACTCCATTGAAGAACAAAGAAGAAGCTCAAGATTAGAGTTCAAGCTCCAAGATTTTCACTCCAATTTCATGGGAAAATATCAATTAATGTATGAGGACTTTGATTCATGGAACACTTTTCTCCATGAAGCCTTTCAACTCTTGATTTCGAAATTGGTAACTTGTTCAAAAACTAGGTTTTCATTCCAACCATGGGTTCTTCCTAAAATTGATTTTATTATGTTAATTGCATTATATTATGGATGATTTGATGTTAATGGTGGTTTTCATTGTAAAATTCCCCTTGAACCCATGAACACCCCCATGACCCCAAATTTCAAGTATTGTGATGTGTGTATTGATGCAAGATGATTACTATGAATTGTTTCTGTGTGAATTTAGTTATTGAATCTTGTTTTGTTCATGCCTATTGTAGTATCTTTAGGTATAATTGTGAGACATGATTCATGACCTTGAAAGGGGTAAATTGTTAGGGTTTGTACATGTTGATGAAAGTTGTGTATAACCTATTGGTTCACTTAGAAAGTAAGTCTCCTATGACTATCGTGTAAAGTATGGTATTGTTGAAAGGTTGTTCTTACCTTACCCTTATACTTGATGATGCATGAATAGTCTAGGATGATGATGATGTATTGTGCTGATTGAAAGTCTATTTCTTTTGAAAACACTATGAATGTAATATGAAAGTCCTACACACATACTAATGTTGATTCTAACATTGAAAGTACATTCTCACCTTTGATGAATCTACGAGTTATTTTGATGGATTGTATTGAATGAGGGGTAGAGCATTCCCTCACACATGTAAATACAATTCATGACTAATGATGTATAATTTAGAAAATAATGCTTAGCACTGAGTGGATATGGACAATGAGGTAAAGTCCCTCCCGCCAATGCAATAGTGAGGGTCATCCAAAGTGAACTCATGAGATAGAAGCCACTCTACCAATGCAATAGGGCGGGTTTCTAGAAGCAATCTCCCTATCCCATAACTGTGT
The DNA here is from genome assembly GCA_037074985.1 of Solanum bulbocastanum. Classification (NCBI taxonomy): domain Eukaryota; kingdom Viridiplantae; phylum Streptophyta; class Magnoliopsida; order Solanales; family Solanaceae; genus Solanum; species Solanum bulbocastanum. Next base: position 34,207,975 of record CM073601.1, read on the forward strand.
GCCAACATAAGACTTAGCTAGTGGATCCACCTAGACGCTAATACATTTAGTCCTACCTTAGGCAAGTAGGACACCTTCTTTTGGTGTGGGGTTACGCAATATCGGATTCGATGTAGCTCACATGGTCTATGTCGATTATGGCTATTCTTCCCTAAATGAAAGATAATGAATGAGACTTGAACTATACTATGACCTCTTGGTGAGTTTACTTAGTAGGAGTGGGTGTATGGGACTTCACTTCCACATTGCACAAGTGGACTTAGTACTATGTTGTGGGATGGTTCCTTTATATTTTGATGAGATACAAATGCATACATGTGTCTTCAATGGTTAATTGTTATGAATGACTTTCCTTGTATTCAAAGTAATGTTCCTGACTAATTCCTTATTGGTGACTAATGATTATAATGAGGTCTAAAGATGATATGCGTAAACAAGGGAGCTTCAAGGGGGCACTTAGTAAGGTTGGTATTATGGGATGCCAACCATACTTTACACGAGTGTTCCTTAGAGGTTGCTAAGGTGTTGATATTACCATGTAATGAGTGTAAGTGTAATTATGGCTTGTGTTGTACATTGTAAATGCATATTGGTTTTCAAACTTGACAAAGGCATAATTTTCAAATAAAAATGTCCTTTTTATCATATTTAAGGATTTTATGCATGTTTCCATACTTAGTACATGTTATGTGCTAACTCCTTCTTTCTTCTACATCTTAATGAGTGGAGGTTCTGGCAAAGTGACTTTCACTCTCCTTTTGAAGAAGACTTGGATTGGTTATCTCCAAGTTGTGGTGAGTCCTCAAGTTCGAGGACGATATTTCCTAATTCTTAGTTCTATTGTGCTTCTCATGTTAAGACTTTTATTGATGTAAAGGGCTAACTCCCAAACATTGTATTCCTATGTTTTAGTTGGTGTATGAGATCTAGATTTCCTATGATTTTCTTCAATGAAATGTGAAGTTGGACTTCTATTGTAATAGTTTTAAATTTCTGCATTATTTTCTATGGCTTATGTATTGATGATGCTAGAGGCTTGTATGAGACCCCTTCAGGGTCAAGTACGTCATGTTACGTCTAGGGGGTACTCTCGGGTCTTGACAATAATCCCATATATACTAAGTACCACTTTTAGGCCACCATAATCATACTTACCATTCATTATTCTCATCTTTAGATAATACTCATAAACAAGGAAACCTTCACATTTACTAAGTCATATCAAAGAAAGCAACATATAGCAACAATCTAAGTTAAACATTCATTATTCCATTTATCCTTCATACCAACATTCTTAATAGCATCATCATAAGCATATTCATTACATAAATAATTATAACATAAATGAACACACCATGGCTAATCTCAAAGACTGCTTGTGCAATACATGGATGAAGTCCCATACCCCCACCCACACTAAATAGTGCATTATTGAGAAGCCATAGTTCATTATCATTCATTATGGGGGTAAGCCTTAACCAACATAGACCATGTAAGAAAATCATGGTATCCAGTGTAACCCACACCAAAAAGGGTGTCTTACTTGCCTAAGGTAGAACCATTAACATTTATCTTAGGTGGATCCACTAGCTAATAACCTATGAGGGAACATAGTTTATTGGATAAGGAGATTGCTACTAGATAACCCACCTCAACTAACGTATGGGCATCCATCTCAAGAGATTTCTACTAGAAACCCCGCCTCAACTCACGTGAGAGCTTCCATCTCCAATCAATATCCACTTGGTGCTTAGCATTATTCCCCACAGAGTACTTAACATTTCATTACTTCAGTTCATTAAAATGGGATATAGAGATTGTTACTAGATAGCCCGTCTCAACTCACGTGAGGGCATCCATCTCATCCCAATATTCATTCATAAGAGAGCTCATAGATTCAGTAGGAGAGAAAAGCCTTTCAACCTAAGATTCCCCATATTGTGAGAAAACCTCCCACAATATTTCATTATCATTCATAAGTGTATAATCGAGAATAGCCTTTCAATCAACACAACATCATTATCAAAATAATAGGACTTTATTCATACTTCATTCATAAGTGTGTAGTGAGAATAGCCTTTCAACAACATCACAATTACATCATAATCATATTACTTTCAAAGTATGCATAAAGTATGTACACAAATATCATGATCATACGAAATTCTCATAATTTTCCCTTTAAGGATCATGAATCATAACTCACTAAAAAATATAGAAATACTACATTAGACATGGATTATGACAGAATTCAAGTAATCAGTTCATGATATTCATAATTCTATTATATTCTACTAGTATCAATCAATACCCACGCTTTAAGGCCCAATTTGAGAAATTACGATAATTAATGGATTCTTGAGGAATTAAACTTAAAATCATATGAAATTATCAATATGTACATAAACAAATATAATTCAATCAATTAAAATGAATTTGAATGGAGTCCATGAGATTAAAGTCAAACCCTAACTTTTAGGTTTTCTTGTTTTGAAATTGGGGGTTTTGGAAGGGCTCTATGGGTGAGGGATACCCATAGATGAAAATCTACCATACCTTATTGAAGATTCACTATGAATTTGAGGAGAAAATATTGATTCTTTAACCCCATCTTCACTTTTCTTCTTCTACTTCCTTGGAATTCTAGAGACATGATTTTGGGGAAAAGTTGGTTGTGGATTTTAGTCTTGGGATTTATCAGGTGTATGAGTTAGTTAATGACTTAAAAACACTTATATAGTTCAATTAAAAAAATAAAAAAATGACCCCACAACAAACTAACTAAAAAGGAAATTACTTAAAAACCCCTCTATTAAACCGACTTGAGGCAGCCTGCAGGCCTCATCCACGACCCTTACCTACGGGGAGTGGACTGACCCACGGCCCGTACTGGCAGGGCATGGGTTGGAGTTCTCCATCTCTTCATTTGGCATCATGATCCACGAGCCACTCCCATGGAGCGTGGACCACCCTACGGGGCGTAGGTCCCTTCGTGGGTCACACTTTTGGACAGTTATGGGGGAGGCTTTAGGTCCTCCTCAAAGAGCCTTAGTTGATCCTTGGAGATTAGTACCTTGACTTTTAACCCCCAAATCCTTCATTCTATGTTTAAGAAGCAAGTTTTATGACTCTAACACTTACAACAAGCTCTAGTTAAGCCTACTAGTTTTTGGGTTATTACCCAGCTAGTACCTGCTCATCTGGGAACGAGTCATTGATTTCAAGCTCAAGTTCCTCTTTCTTTTAGCATCCAACCTAGACCGGTGATCAGCCACCTAGTTTTCACAACCTCTCCTATCCTTGAATTTAAATTCAAACTCCTGAAGCAGCAACACCCAAAGTATTACCCTAGCACTCAACAAGTATGCCTTGAATTTCTCAGAGACATATACCTAAGCCAATAGTTCATATTCAGTGATTGTGTAGTTTCACTGTGATCCATTTAGTGACTTGCTATCATATTAGATCGGATGGGATATCTTATTGCACTGCCCTAGCACAACTCCTAAGACAGTACCACTAGCATCGCACATTACCTCAAATGGTTCAGCCTAATCTGGGCCAATGGTCATTGGGGCAGAAATCAACTTCTCCTTCAAGTTATGAACTTAGCAAATTTTTTATCTTAAGATTTCTTTTAAGCCTCTGAGGGAACACAGGAGGTGGTCATGGTATCCATTGTAAAGGCATAGTTCCCTCAACCCTCTTTTCGTTTGCTCCTACAGGTTTTTTTATTGGTTGAGTATCTTTCATGTTATCTACCTATTCAAATTAAACCTTATCTCTTTCGGTTCGCTCCTACCCCTGTTCATTCTCAGTACCTGTAGAAATTGGTTCATTAAGAATCTTACAACTCCTGGTGACAATAGCCATGCAATGTCTGTCCTTCTTGGGATTCTGAATAGTATTACTTGGTAGTGACCAATTTTTCCTCTAGTTCACTGATGCTGAAATGTGTCCGAACTGTTTCTCTATTTGTTTGATTGAGGTGGTGTGAGAGTCTACCAGTTAACTTATACTGGAGAAGTCACTTTTCATCGCTTTCACCCCTGCATCAGTTGACTCAACCTTTTGGAGCACATTAGGTAACATATCGTTTAGTATAGACTCAGGACTACCACTTGCACGGTATGTATTACCTGGGGGCATATACACACCACTGTGATCATTCATATAACCCTCTCTCTTCTTCCAGTTTCCCTGCCCTTGGTGCCTACTTCCTGAGACTTTTGCTACTATGCGATTCGGCAAGCTCACCATAGTTCACTGATCCTATTAGGCAATCTACCTTCCCATTAGGCGATCCTCATGATAGTTTTTGAACTATGATTCAAATTGAGTTTGATTTCAATTAACCATCACAAATCCTATGTTTGAATGCATTCATTGTAGATTATGGCATGTGCAAATGGAAAAAGGGTAGTGATATCTAACACAGAGTCGAATATATACTCTCCTTCTTTGAAGAAACATAAGGGCATATCTATTACTAAGATTTCGGAGGCCCCTCATACCCAACAAGCCAATCCACATGCCCTAGAAACACATGCCACATAGTAGGTGAATATTCGCTCCAAGCTAGTGTCACCTCAACAAGATCAAAACCCAGACTCCTATGTTCTTCCGATCATAGATCTAAGGGACTTAAATAGGTTCAAGGTAAGAGAATGCACTATTGTGGAGGAGTGTAGGCTTGATTTAACATTTCAAGCACACCTTATCAAAATCTAGGTGTGAACGATTGTTAGTCAGCATAAAACCCAACAAAGAGTTATGGTCGAACCCACAAGGATCGGTATGTGTTCAAATTTAATTAGGAAGTACAAACGTAGTCTAATTAGCTATAGGAATAGAAATTATTGAAAAATACATGTAAGCAAGTCTAAAATGAGTGACAGGAATGTCAGATGGGGGGTTTTAGTTTGCAATTATCAGCTAAAATGCAATCAAACAATAAATAAATAACAATATAGAGAGGAATTCTCGGGATATGATCGATTATAGGCAAATTTCACTATATGGGTAATTGAAAATACTAACAAATAGCTAAATATCAGTGGGTAGGCTAGGATATGAGTGAAATAGCTTTCTCTTGAACAAATATCCAAATCAAGTGTTTTCTTTCGAACATCAATAAGCTTAAAAAATAAGAACACCCACACCTTAATTCATCTACTCTCTCGAGTTAGATGGGATTGGGTTTAGGATTCACTCTCTTGAGCTAAACCCATATCAACCCAACACATACAAACCATTAATCAAAAGCTTTGGTTTAGAATCCTCTCTCACAAGCAAGCTAAGAATACAAAATCAGAATTGCATTTCCAACTACAATTCATAAATTAGAATTTAGCTAATGATTAAACCCACTTCAATTAAGAATGTAAGTTACTAATTGACAATACCCATAAGCTAATTCAACCCATAATAACATTATCACACCCCTAGAATTGGGGTATTATGTAAACATCATAAAAAGATAAAAATAATTACCAAATCGATTAGCCATCAGGTGGATAATAGTCTCTAAGCTTTTACAATGTTGTCCAAAGGTTCGATTCAAAGACCCAAGTCAAAATCTTCAAGAATTCTACAATAAGCACTCAAAAACTTAGAGAAAAGCTCTACTGTAGAGTAGGAACTATAGTATTTTAGAGAGATTTGTAATATTTGGGTAACCACCCCTCAAAACTCCTTTTCAAAATCAATTTATAGTTTTAAACTTTTTGGCTCAAAAGTCCACTTGGCGGGATAAGTCGTTCTTCACTGAGTGGTTCGGCGATCCGCCATTTGCTCACTTTCATCATCATTTTGCATTGGTCCTCATCAACCCAAGTGTTGTAACTTTGGGCGATCCAACTTGTTGTCACGGAACCGGTCGCTGATTCATCGACTGCCCATTTATGTCGCTGACTTCGTTTCTTCCTCCAGGGCTGGCATACTGGAACATTAATCTGAAGACCTACTTGGGGGTTCGTTGAGTGGTCTTGGCCATCACCAGGATCCCCTTTTCTCCACTTCTTCAGCTTGTTTTGCTCCTTTTTACCTAGTAGTGTCCTTGCCTTGCTCCTTAGATCATATACCTAAAAATCAATGCTTTAACATCAGTTTATTTTCTCCCTTTTTTTGTTGCTTTGTATCTTAACTTTTAAACAACTATAAAAAGACTATTTTTTTTCTTTTTGTTTTGAAACTCCCAATATTATGAAGAACTGCTCTGATACCACTTGATAAGAATCGGGTCACAAAAATAAACAAGAAAATAATGCGGAAGAAAAATTATAAGGATTAAAGACAAATGGAAAAATATGTGAAATTTTAGAATGATTCCCCAATTCTAAGATATAGCGCAAAGAAACCTAATTGATCTTAGTTTTCAAAATTAGCGGATTAAGAATAATTATGATACTAATAGAGTCAATTCAAGAACTTAGATCAAAGGTGATCTAGACCCCTATTATGAAGAAATTAGAGACAACAATACTAATCAAATTCTTTAATTTATGAATAGAAATCAAAGAAATCAAATTGAATTGATCTTACCTCTTAAAGAATTGTTCTTATAAAGTTCTAAGATAAATTTATAGTCACCACACACAAAGGTGTAAAGAAGAGAAACTCTAAAATAATATTAATCATGTTCAAAATAATAAAATCAACCCACATTTATAGGGAAAATCTATCCCAAATAGAATAGGATTTAAATCCTACTTTTATGGAAACTTTAAACTAGGAAACTTTTAAACTAGGAAACTTTAAACTAGGAAAACAAGAAAACTTTAAACTCAGAAACTTTTTTAACTAGGAAAACTTTAAACTACGAAAATTTTGAAATAGGAAACTTTGACTTTAAGTGTTCCGCTTTTTGGGCTATTTTATTGGGATTCGTGTGGCCTCTATCTTTTTTTTTTTTTTTGGGCTTGAATTTGGACACTTCTTTCTTGATAAACATATTCTTGATTTTTCATTGAATCCCGTCAACTTTAATACAAGTAGGCTGACAGGGATGCTATCAATCCCTATCTCTTTCCTTTATCTTCGTGTCTAGCTTGAGGAATTTGCCTCTCATGTTCACTCTTTAGGATTCTTGTGTTCTTAGATATTCTCATGTTTCCTCATGGATGAATGTTCATTAAAAACTTGATTTTTGAGAAATTGAGTTAACTTGATTGATTTCTCCATTTTTATGTGCATTTGAGTATGAGTTGCATATAGGCTTTATGAAATGATGTTTTGGGTTTGTTTTGTCTTAAAGTTAGTTTTTCCTTCTCGAATATGTGCATTTATATGATTGCATTCATGTTGGGTTGTTAGATCTTCTTCCTACTCTCCTTATGATGTCTTGAGTTGCATTCGAGGAATAATGTTCCCAAGGGGGAGATATTGTAACACTTGAGATTTGGGAAAGAAGGAAAATTTCAGTTTTGGCCTGGTGTCTGTGTCTGTGGGTCCCACCTATGAACTGTAGAAGCTTCTACACGCCATAGATGACAATCGTACATAGTGGGAAATTAAATTTTTTCAAAACAAGTCCAGTACCCTTTTTACAGTTCAATAGGATGGTTCATTGTTCCTTTTCAAGTCATAGATAGGTCTCGTGGGTCACCTAAGACTTAGTAAAATTTTTAAGTCAGGGTCAAATGCGCAAGTGGTATGGGTGTCCAAGAGACCACGTCACACTTACTCATTGCTCACTTCACAAACAATCACATTCGACTTATTAGAATTCCCCAAACACATCGCTATTAGTCTAGAGTGGTACTTTGCAAACAATTCATGCCCAACTTATTTTATCTAGTAAAGAATTTGAAACAAAAAATAATTTCTATCCCAACATCCTTTAAAATGATCAATATAAAATTTTCATTCTAGGCTATGTGCCAAATTACTCATGACAGGTTTTATTGTGTTACTCAAAACTTCACACAACACAAATAAGAACATTATATAATCACATGAAGCACAATTCACCAAAGAAACCCAGTCTATGCCCCAAACAAATTAGTGTATATGGATGCACATTCAAGCATACCATATGGTACGTGCAAGAACTTAATACCTTTCCCCAAGAACGTAGATGCAACACTTACAAGTAATTTCAAGAAAAAAATTCGAGATTGCACAACTCACATGTTGTTCACCATATAAGCCATTCCAAAGTAGAAGAGAATAAAGTGAAAAATTTAACTTGGTCCCAAGAGAAGAGAAAACTTGCAAGTTTTGTGGGTAGGATCAACTCCACATTAAAAATTTAGAGTAGAAAATCCACTAGAGTTGAGGGAGGGGAGGAGTATCGAATGATGGAGGGGTAAAATTGGGGAGATTGGGTGAAATTAGGGGTTAAAAGGGGGTTTGGGTCGGGTTGAGAAGTGAACAGACGGTTAAAACATGCCTTTTTATTGAGAAACAAAAAAGTTACCCCAGGTCGAAAACAAGGAGCTATTTTGGACTCCACTATTATGGTATGGGTATTAATTCCAATCAAAGATAAAGATCACCCTCGAGGTTCGTGACAAAGACTGGATATATACTTCTCTGTATCAACAAGGAGTGGATACATACTTCTCTATGTCAATGTGGAACTAAATTCTCATCGAAATGAAATTTGTTTCCCAGGTCCGCGACACAGAGATATTAAGGACTCTTCTATTTCTACACATAAGTTTCCCTAATCTATTTTTTTGAGTACAAATGAGTGCTTACCTTAGTTCTTCAATAATACGTCTTGAGCACTCCATTATCTCTACAATTTAAGCACAGACAAAAAACATAGAAAGCAGATGGATTGCCTCCCTTCTAATGCATTAGTTTTGGTTGTGGCTTTACTCTTCTTTTTGTGTTTTTATTATTTGTTTTTTATGGGTCCTAATTATTACAATCAATGAAAAATCAATCTAAGTTCTAAAACAAAAATTTTGAAAAAAAACAAAAACATCTATGTAATACACTAGGTGATGGGTTATTTCCCGTGTAGCACATAGTTTAATGTCGCGACTCGACCCAACTCATGGATTACTCATCATTCAACTCAAGTGTTTCATGATCTTGATCCACATCATTTCAGAAGTAGTGTTTGACATGTTGTGCATTCACCAAAAAAAAATATATCTTGTCTTTATTCCTTAGCTCCATAACATCATGTTTCGTCATCCTCACCTCTTCAAATGGACCACTCCACTTAGACCTTAATTTTTTGGAGATCAAATTAAGGCGAGATTTGAATAGTAGGATTTGTTGGTCTAGATTAAAAGTGATAGGGATGATGTGCTTGTAATACCACCTCTTCTTCTTCTCTTTATATAGCTTGGCATTCTCATAACATAAACAATGCTACAATTTGCCCAACTAATGGGTAATTTTAGGGGTATAGCTCATATTGATCCTTATGAAAACCTTAGGAATTTTTTGGAGGTATGTGCCCCATTTGTGTTAAAAAATATCTCTCAAGAGTCCATAATGCTAAGGTTATTCCTATTCTCTTTAACGGGTGAAGCTACAAGATAATCGAAAGAATTTCCAAATGATTCGCTCAGTTTGTGGGAAGAGTTGAATGATGCTTTCTTGGAAAGATTCTTTCCACCCTTGAAGATGGTTATAATTCTAACACAGATCCAAAATTTTAAGTGTATTGGAGGTGAACTCTATAAGAGACTTGGTTGCAGTTCATGAAATTAATTGTGCAATGTCCAACACATGGTGTTCCATAGAATTTGTTACTGCAATACTTCTATTGTAGACTTGATTCAATTAATAAAGGTGTGGCTTATCAGTTAGTACAAGGTGGATTAATGAGACAATTGTATGATGTGACTGCTTTGTTGCTAGATGATATGACTAAAGTTAACCGAGCATGGCATACTAGAGAAGACCAAATGTCTACTCTACAATTGAGTTTGAGAAAATATCAAATCGAGAAGAAAAATGAACAATATGAAAGAATGGCAAAAATGATGACCCAACTCAATTTTTTGTCCAAACATGTCATGAGAAGTGGACTTAAATCGGTGTATATGGTTGGGACCAATAGTGGGCACTGCCCGAATGATGCCAAGTTTGAGGCATTATACAATGTGGAAGGTCAGTACTTAGGAAACCAAATGAGGGGTTCTCACACAAATTATCAATGACAAGGTGGGAACCAAGGTTGGAACAAGGATCGAGATAGTGGTTGGAAGGATTGGCAAGGTAGAAATTGGAGAGATAAAGAGGCTTAAAAAGATAGGTATATTCCTCCCCATGATAATCCAAGGCCAAAAAAAACCAGATGGGCCAGAAAGAAATCGAATTGAAGAAATTCTCATAAAGATCTTCAATAAAGTTGAAGGACCCGATAAAGTGTTGAAGGGATTGGAAAGCAACCTCTACACTTTATCCCAAATAGTGGCCTCTCATTAGGTATCCATCAAGAATCTAGAGACCCAATTGGGCCAAATCACCACTCATCTCAATCCAAGGCAAAGGGAAACGTTGACTAGTGACATCGTCCCAAATCCCAAAAATGAGTTTTAAGGAATTGAGAAATATGTCGTGCCATGATGTTAAATAAGGTTCTTCTTGAGAGGCAACATAAGTATTTAATTTTTTATAATTGCTTTGAATAACGTGTTTTATGAGTTCGGTTTTGAATAAGTTGAAAGGTTCAAAAGAGATCCTTAGGCGATGCCAAAACCTAGTCAGCGATCCACCGAAGGTTTTGAGCAAACTCATTGTTGTCCTTATTTAGGGCTTGAACATATGGAAAAGTGTACTTTCTATTTGGGCTATTAGAGCTCTTAAAGGCGATTGGCCTAACTATACTATGCAAACTTTATCGAGTTCGCCCAATAAACCTTTAGTTTTAGAGTTCGTTTATATAAGTTCAGTGATTTTAAGCTCCAATTACATATTCGCCAAACACATTCAGTGAAATTAGTCATGACCATCGGATGGGAATGATATGAAAAGATAAAGGGTATTTCTAATTTCAAAAAGCAAACCCTTTGATGTATTGATGACTTTTCCTCTCCTTTCTCTTGCATTGCATCATTGAGTGTTTGAGAGTCCTGTGTATGTGATTGCAAAGTTCGAGGAGTACATTTTCTTACTTTGATTGTCAACCCAAACCCCCATCCTTGTCATTCTTGGCTTGTTCTTCTCATTAAGGTTGGTTTTCAGTAGTTGTTTAGAATTTTGAAATTTAATTTGCATTGTGGGCGTGGGCTTGAAACCTTTGGTTGATATTGATTGTTAGATTTTAGTTGGTGTCTTCATATTGTGTATATAGAAAAGTGCCCATATTCTTATTGCCTATGTTGTGCCTACTAATTACTAATCTTGAATGTGTTGGTTAAACTATGAAATTTAACTAATATAAATGATGGGTCAGAGCCTAATTATATGTGGGTGAATTCTAAATAACCCAGTGTTTCACCAATTGCATGGTTTTTCCCGGTAATAGATAAGGTGACTACTTTCTTAAGGGAAATTCATCAATTTGAGCAAAACTTTGTAATATATGGGGGAAGTCTAAGTATTCATATGTAGATATGCATAGAGGTGGGTTGTAATGATATTGGAGAGCTAGTTTTTGTTAGCGTATATTGGGTTTATCTATAAATTTAGGCACTAGGGTGAACACTTCCTGTTCGGCAGGCTTTTCTTAGCTCGACAAGGAGGTTAGCTAAATCAGTGAATAATCCCCAGATCGCCTTCTTTAGAGTATTTGTGACCTTGTCTTAATGTGCCAAAACTACTTGGCGAATTCCAACTAGGAGTGAACATCGCCTTTGATGCCTGATATGTCCAAACTTACACTGCAATTAATAAGTATAAATGGTCGAAGTTAATTTATAGAACATAACGTGAGTTGAGGTCGATCCCACAGAGAATTTCTTCATAGAAATGATTTCACTGTCGCATTTACCCAAATGTTGTTATTATTTCCTAAAGAAAACAATTACAGAATGTAGAATGGGTTTAGTTGTAAAGTTCTAGTGACCAAGATTGTTAAACAAGATCTGGATTAACAATTAACAAAGTGCTGATTTTAAAGTTTTATTGATAATTAAATGAAACTAGAAGTGTGTTCCCCATAACGTTGCATCTAGTATTCTTTCATAAATGAGTGAATAACCAAGTGTTTCCCCAATTGCATGATTTTTCCCGATAATAGATAGGGTGACTACTTTCTTAAGGGAAATTCATCAATTTGAGCAAAACTTTGTAATATCTGGGGGAAGTCTAAGTACTCATGTCTAGATAAGCATATAGGTGGGTTGTAAGGATATTGGAGAATTGGTTTTTGTTGTGTATGTTGGGTTTAGCTGTAAATTTAGGCACTGGGCTGAACACTTGTCTTAGCTCGCCAAAGAGGTCAGGCGAATCATTGAATAGGCCCTAGATCGCCTTTTTTAGCATATCTGTGACCTTAGGAGTGGACAATGCCTTTGATGCCTGATACATCCAAACTTACACTAGAAGTATAAATGGTCAAAGTCAATTTATAGAACTCAACGTGAGTTGAGGTTGATCCCACAAAGAATTTCTTTATAAAAATGATTTTATTGTCGTTTTTACCTAAATGTTGTTATTATTTCCTAAAGAAAACAATTATAGGTGTAAAATGGGTTTAGTTGTGAAGTTCTAGTGACCAAGATTGTTAAACAAGATTCGGATTAACAATTAACAAAGTGTTGATTTTAAAGTTGTTTTGACAATTAAATGAAACTAGGACTGTGTTCCCCATAACGTTGCATCTAGTATTCTTCTGCAAATGAGTTTCAGGTAATTCGTCTCTGCAAATTATAGTCGAGTCAGAAATATCTAACACTTCTCAGTCTAATTAGATAAGTTTCACTCAAGTCCTCTCGGTCCTAGTGTGTTAACAAGTTTTACTCTCGCTTATAATAGTGTTTAAGTTATCTTCTCTCGAACTCGAACTTTGACTGCATTTCATCAAGTTAATTCAGCTTTTTCCTAACTATCACTTTTCTCTCAATCAAATGACAGATACATGCTAACTCTAATGCGTGCACTCATTAGAATACATGAATATAAAAAACTAAATTATGCTTTACAAATATAAATTGCCTTCTATTCGTCTTATGAAATTACACTTAGATTTCTGTTATAGATCCCACAATCCCAGTTATGGTATTTATCCACTCATAATTTCAAGTAAACACATAGAAATATGTAATGAAAACATGATGAGAAAGTACTTACGAAAATATGCAAAATCGATAAGCACTTGATAATTCAATACCAAAGCTAAGAATCCTTCAAACTTAGTCGCTCGTTCCAGATATGATGAGATAAAAACAAAATATGATCTAATAAATTCAAATAGAATGTCTAAAATGAGTCCTACTCGAAGTAGGACTAAACTGTGAGCAACTTCACGGGCAACATGACTCACCGTCAAAGGCTTCATGATCCATGAAGCCTGCCGTGATCTATACATGGCCCAAACAAAATGTGAGTCTTCAAATCCAGTACACTGGATCCACTTCACGATCACCACCATGGACCGTTATGAGGACCACAGTCCATGAGGTCTTCACTTGGTCAATATTACACTTCATATACTCAAGACCTAAACATTGGATCTACTCCACAATCACAACCATGGACCGTTGTGAGGACCACGGCCTATTAGGTCGTCCGTGGTCTTTACTTTTTCCACCAAAAATGCAATTCTTACATGCCTTCTCACTGGTCAGAATTCATGATCCATATCATGATGAGTCATGATCTTTAGGGCCCGTTAGGGTGTCTGTGATCTTCACTTGGTTCAAATTCACTTTCACTCTGTATTTTCTTCTTTTCTTTCTTATTTCACATCCACATGTTTTACCTATACAAACACATCATGTCCACATAAATACACTCGATTCTAGTATTAATCCTTAGTTTTAAAGCATCAAATGTTCCAAGATTTTGAGGCACATCAACACCCTCAATTTAGAACCATTACTTGTCCTCAAGTGATGGGAAAACAATACATTTAGCACACAAACAATCAAGAACTTTTTGAAACTATGTAACAACCATCTCAACCACAATTTGTATCCAAAACCATCAATCTAACATGGAAGAATCAATATATGACATCCCATTACTCATAGTAGTTATGCTTATGCATGTGTACTATTAGCTAACACAATCTAGCTATCAAATGTAATCACTGTGTCCTCACACCAAAGAAGTTTGTCACTCATGATAATTGGGACTAAGTTTTATGCTCACACTCTCAAAGAAATTCTAACACTAACAAGGAAAGACCATAGGATTGCCTTTGCTTTTTACGCTCTATTTTTCAAACAACCGGAATAGGATCACCGTAGGACTTTATCAGCTTGTAACATAGGCTAGGGCTAGGTGATAGAGTTTTGGTATTGTGCGTGACTAGTACCTTGGTTCTCCAAGGTTTCGTTCCACACAACTTTTTCTGAGCAATTTCCTCTCTTTTTTTTTTTTCATTTCAGTACATCCCAACAACCATTATTTTCTTTCTCTTTTACTTTTCTTTTATATTATTTTTTTATTTCACATTTTGTGCTTTCAAGCTAACTGAATTAACCTTTTTGTTCAATTTTCCTTTCTGCTCGGGTTATAATTACCCTCAACTTAGGCTTTTTGCCTGAGTTGTGGCATCGTATCTTAAGAGACCCAAGAATATGATATCAAGTGTGTAAGAACATAATTAGTTATCAGGATAAAATTGGATTCAAATGGTATGCTTGTTATTTGGTTGTTTTATTTTTGGCTTTTAAATGGTTTAGCAAAAAATGTCCTACTAATCCTTTCCTATTAAGTTATTCTCAGATTTAAGCAAGGCTTCTTCTTCTCTTGCCTTTTTCCTCGATGCCCTACGAGCTTTCGTGTGTTGTCTTCTTTCCTCCTAAGATAAGTCAGCTGGCAGCTCCTCATCAAACTCTCCAACTTTGTGTTTTCTCTTGACGGATTTGCTGTTGGGTAGTTCACCCTAGAAGTCGTTAAGGGATTGAGTGGTAGGCGGCTCACTAAGCAAGTGTATCAAGAACTCTGGCATGACTTGAGTGGGAGCCTGTACTGGCTTCTCAGCAAGTTTTACAACTTCAGCTCGCATCTGGGCCAACTGTGTCTTGAACTCACCAGTACTGACTGAATCTGCAGCTTACAACTGATCTTGGGCATGTACTTCCAAGCCGTCCATCCTGTCTTTTAAGACAACCAACTTATTCTGCATATCATATTTTATTCTCTTATCTATACCTTACACATCAAACTCTCTGAGCTAGGGCATCCAACATATAATTTGGTCGACTAGGGTCCGGGTTTGTCGCTGATCTGCAGCAATTTCTCAAGGAATAGAGTAGGAATAGTGACAAATGTACCTGGAGCCGTGAGGCTAATGATGGTGGCAGTGGTATGTGACAAATAACTACCAACAAACCCACAACTTCTGCTTTCACACCAAATAAATGGTTTGCAATATCTTCAATTTTGGATACCTGCGTGATCCTAAATGCCTCGCTCCATCTGTCTACTAGCCTATTTGAGAAAGGGGGGGGGGGGGTGTGTTTGCTTGTCGACACAATTTCCCTATCAGACAGGGAAATGAAAGTTTGACTCTCTCATTTAGTGCCTTGTCCTACATTTCTATAGCTATGATCCGACCCATATTTTGGACAACCAGCCATGAGGCAAGCAACTAAAGATGTAATTGATAGGGAGAGGGCATTATCATTACCTGTACGTCGCAATTATGCATGAACAAAAGCCCACCAGACCTTGGCTGGAAATGAAAAGGACGCTTTAGTAATATGTACCTGCGATCCTGTAACCCAAGCTGTGTTCTCCCCCTTTAAAGCAATTTTCCTTGCAATCCAGCGCATGACCCGCTCTCGAGAACTTTGAACCTCCACCTCAGTTTCACTAGTTACAACATGACGTTTTCCCTCAAAAAGGCCCACTAAAGCTGGTGATGTGTATTCAGGAGCATGCAGCCTCATGTTAATAGTAGATTCGAAGATATCCACGGATATGCCCCAAAGCATAATTGAGTCAAGTGGTCCCCAAATACCTGCAATGTCTTTTTTCCCCCATTTAGTCGTCTCAGTCTCTGTACCAAAGTTCATTGAAATGGCTGCATATGAAGTATAAAACTCTCGGTTCAGGTGGTTAGAAAATTCTCCAGGTGCGGTGTTCATCCATTCAAACTGATGCAACTGAAATATTCTATAAATATCAAGGAATGATTTGATATCCGCGACCACCACTCTAATATCAGGCATGATTGGTCTATTCTTAAAACCACCCAACTTGTTCACAATTCCATTCTAAAAGAAGTCTTCAGACTTGTTCACAATCCATATATAACAGAAATAGTCAATCAAATATTGTCTTGCCACGAGATCGAATTCATGGAGGTGAACACATTAGACCATTTTATCATCGATGATAATGTACTCCTTTTCTTCTACAACACTTGCCTCTTCATGTGCTCTAATTTCAGCTTCAGTTCATACTGCAGGTGGAGGTGTAGTTGCAATTTCCTGAGAGTCGCTACTAGACTGTGCTCTACCTCCCAAGCCATTATTAGACTTGCTACCCGATTCCGCACCAGTATCGAAACTACTACCTTCCTCTTCAAACTGGGAAGGAGTGTTCTAGAGAATGGCCCTCGTTGTATGGGATCTAGTAGTTTGAGGTGGGTGGTCTTCAATTGTGGTATTTATCTGAACCTCAGAACTACTAGACTCCGTAGCATTATCACCTTCTGATTGAGAAGATTATGTGAGGAATATAGGGTTACGAACTTTCTTTGGGGAGCGATAGTGCCTGAAAAATACAAAAACCAATTAGTACGCAAATCAATAAAATGACACACGCTAGGGTACTCAGACATCCATCCCCTATGCAATTACAATGTGATGTTTTGCCTTAAGAATTTTGTCACCCAATCAATCATTGGGAAGGGCCACAGGAACGAGATGTAGAAACAAAATTGAAATTATAGAAGTAGTATTTTTTTATATAGGAGGGTCTACACGGGTCGTGGTGGTTACCACAGTGTGTGGAGACCCTTATGAACAAGACTTGGGCTGAGCTGCAGATAGGGACAACACTGGTTAATGTTCACAGAGGGCTTCACGGCCATGGAGTGAACCACGGTTCGTGATGGCCCTTGTGAAAGTAGACAGTGTGTCTTAAGTATGCTAAGTGTGGAGCACGAGTGGTTTTCATGGTCCATGGTTGACATCACGGTCTGTGAATCCCATCATGAACTTAAACTATACATATTTATAGTTCTCATATCCCCTAAATTCAAATCATGCAACATTTCACCCATATTGAACACACGATCACAACATCACACGACAATTTAGCACATGTATATTATTGTTCAACCATAACCATTCAAATACGACCACCTCCTACCCAATTCAAGCATACCCACATGTAAATAATTTCAACTCCTCACTTTCCATAATTTAAATTGCCAAATACACATGGTCATTCTTGTTTATATATAGTATGGACTCAACTTTACACTAATGTCAACATTTAACAGTAATTACTCTCAACTTCATCAAACCCATACACAAACCCATCAAATTTACCCAATTTAAACCAACCCACAATAGTTCATCAAGTTCTCATAAGTAAATATCATCAAAGATCATTTATTACAAAATAATGCTCAAATTAGATCAAATAGAAGCAGGTTTAACTTGTTTATAGATAAGATTAAACTTATAACAAGTGAATGGGGAAACTTACTACGAATGAGATCACAATTTTTCACCCACAAAGAGAAATAATGAACAACCCTTATCAATTACTAGGGTTTTGACTCCTTGATGAAGAATTGAAATTATAGTGATTAAGAACCCTTTTTATGCCCTTAAGAACCATTATAGAGGATAGAAAAGGCAAAGAAATTGACCCTTGGTGCTTAGGATGGCTTAAAAACATTTCAATTCAATTTCTGGCCACACGTGGGTCGGGTCAGCTTTAAGTACTGCTGGGTCAGAAATTACGGACCGTGAAGTTGCCCGTGAAGGGCACCACGGTCCGTAATGGTGTTTGTGAGCATGACTTAAATAGGAAAAGCTACCTGAGGTTCACGAGAGGCTACACAGTATGTACAAAGTCTGATGGACCATGAACCCTTTCGTGAACCATTTTCTTGCAATTTCCAATAGCTCCCATATAATGTTGGTGTTTGTGAAGTGCCGTGAAGTTGCCCGTGAAGGCAACCACGGTCCGTGGGACTGCCTGTGAAGGGCTTCCTATACCCTATTCTGCTTTTATTTGTTCAAGTTCTTCCTGTACACATCAACACCCTGTGACTTTATAAAAACAAAGAAAAATGAGAAAAAGTAAACTACCTATTACAATAACAATCTTAGGTTGCCTCCCAGGTAGCACACAATTTAACATCGCAGCGCGATGCAGGTTACTTGATTACTTAGACTTCATCAAGCTTAAATTCCTCCACTATTTTCACTTCTTCAGGAACACCCAAGTATGATTCGTTGACAAATTGGCCTTGAACCTCTCACCCTTTTCATTTTCTAGATTAATAACACTCGACTGATATACCTAAGTTACCTTAAAAGGCCTAGACCATTTGGATCACAACTTCCTAGGAAACAGACGAAGTCTAGAGTTGAAAAGTAATACCAACTCACCAGGAGTGAAGGTTTTTTTCTCAATATGCTTATCATGATACAACTTCATCCTTTCCTTGTATAGTGCAGACCTCTCATATACTCTTAAACGGAACTCATTTATCTCATTAATCTGATCTAGTCTCAAGTTCACAGATTCACTCCAACTAAGTTTCAACTTCTTTAAAGCCTATAGTTCCTCATACTCTAGCTCAACCGACAAATGAAATGCGTTTCCAAACACCAACTGACATGGAGACATATCAATAGGTGTCTTAAGAGCTATCTGATATGCCCATGGAGCATCATCAAATTTTCTTTCCCAATCCGTTCGGTTGGCATTCACTCTTGAAATTGCCTTAATTTTCCTATTTGACACTTCCACTTGGCCACTTGTCTAAAGGTAATCGGGTGTTGCCACATTGTGTTGTTTAACTCCATATTTAGCTAGAAGTGCAATGAATCCTTTGTTGCAGAAATGGGACCCTACATCGCTGATAATGGCTCTAGGTATACCATATAGTGAGAAAATGTTTTTCTTCTGGAACCAGCGACGCTTTTATCATCATATTCAGGCAGACAAACTACATTTACCTATTTTGACACATAGTCCACCGGCACAAGCATATAGTTTTTTCAATAGAAGCTCACAAATGCGCCCATGAAATCAACTCCCGACACATCAAACAACTCCACCTCTAGAATGGGTGTCATTGGTAGTTCGTGGCGATGAGAGATTGCTCTTTGCCGTTGGCATACATCATAACTCTTTACTATATCCATTGCATCCTAATGAATTGTAGGCCAGTAGTACCCACTCTGAAGTACCTTATGGGCAGTTTGAGTGCCTCCATGATGGCCACCCACTAGAGAGGAGTGACATGCCTCTAAAATATGTAGCATCTCAGCCTTAGGGATACAACGCGTGATAAAATTATCAGCACACAACCTGTACAAATAGGGTTAATCCCAAAAATACTTACCCACATCATATAGGCACCTCTTTCTTTGTTGAAATGTCAGCCCCTCAAGCATCGAGTCAGTAACAAGAAAGTTAGAAAAGTCAGCAAACCAAGGAATAAGATCAAGAGTTGTAGCTTGTTATGACCCAAAGGTACCCCGTAGACGTAACAAGGCACATAGAACCCCAAAAAGGCTCCATGTAAGCCCCTTAACATATCATAACATAAGATATAAGAAATGATGCATACTTTAAAAACTTTTATCCATACAATTTAAGTTTTTAATAAAAGCAAGTGGAAGTCTAATTTGTCTCAAATAGCCATCTAATACAATCTTTGAATCAACAATAGGGTCACAACCCTTTCAACATAATCCAAACATAAAAGTACTAAAACGAAACTACTAATGACTCATATGTTATCAAATCTTGAGGACTCACCATGAGCTAGGAGAATAGTTGATCCAAGCTTGAACCAATAGAATATCACCTTAAGAATCGGAATCTACACTTTTGAAAAAGGTAGAAAATATGGGTTAGTACAAAAATGTATTAAGTATGATAGTCATGCATAGAAATCCTTGAAAACGTGCTAAAAATGACATTTTTGTTGGAAAACATGCATTTACCAAGTTAGAGAATCATCATGCACTTTTGGTATAAAAGCATAAGTCACAAGCATATTCAACATATAGATCATCATACCATAATAGAAAAATCTCATATGTAACCTTAAGTTATACTTGTGCAATGCATAGATAAAGATCCCATAATCCCATCTATACTAAGTACCACTTTTAGGCATCCAATCATACTTACCATTCTTAATTCTCATCTTTAGATAATACTCATAAACAAGGAAACCTTCACATATACTAAGTCATATCAAGGAAACAAACATATAGTAACAATCCAATTTAACCATTTATTATTCCATTTAACCTTCATATCAACATTCTTAATAACATCATCATAAGCATATTCATTTCATAAATCATTATAACATAAATGAACACACCATGACTACTCTCAAAGCCTACTTGTGCAATGCATGGATGAAGTCCCATACCCCTACCCACACTAAATAGTGCATTCTTGAGAAGCCATAGTTCATCATCATTCATTGTGGGGGTAAGCCTTAACCCACATAGACCATGTGAGCAAATCATAGTATCCTATGTAACCCACACCAAAAAGGGTATCCTACTTGCCTAAGGTAGAATCATTAACATTTATCTTAGGTGGATCCACTAGCTAATAACCTATGAAGGCACATAGTTTATGGGATAAGGATATGCTACTAGATACCCCGCCTCAACTCACATATGGGCATCTATCTCAAGAGATTGCTACTAGAAACCCCGCCTCAACTCATGTGATAGCTTCCATCTCTTATCAATATCCACTCGGTGCTTACCATTATTCCCCTAAGGAGCACTTAACATTTCATTACTTCAGTTCATTAAAATTGGATATAAAGATTGTTACTAGATACCCCGCCTCAACTCATGTGAGGGCATCCATCTCATCCCAACATACATTCATAAGATAGCTCATAGATTCAGTAGGAGAGAAGAGCCTTTCAACCAAAGAATCCCCATATTGTGAGAAAATCTCCAACAATATGTAATTATAATTCATAAGTGTATAATCGAGAATAACATTTCAATCAACACAACATCATTATCACAATAATAAGACTTTATTCATACTTCATTCATAAGTGTGTGTGTAGGTAGAATAGCCCTTCCACAACATCACAATTACATCATAATCATATTATGTTCAAAGTATTCATAAAGTATGTACACAAACATCATGATCCTACAAAATTCTCATAATTTGCCCTTCAAGGACCATGAATCATAATTCTTCAAAAAATCTAGAAATACTACATTAGACATGGATGATGACATAATTCAAGTAATCAATTCATAATATTCATAATTATATAACATTCTACTAGTATCAATCAATACCCACACTTTAAGATCCAATTTGAGAAATTAGGGTAATTATTAGATTATTGAGGAATTCAACTTAAAATCATATAAAATGTTCAATATATCCATTAAAACATAATTCAATTAATTAAAACGAATTTGAAAGGAATCCATGAGATTGAAGTCAAACCCTAACTTTTGGGTTTTCTAGTTTTGAAATTGGGGTTTTTGGAAGGGCTCTATGGGTGAAGGATACTAATAGATGAAAAGCTAACATGCCTTATTGAAGATTCACCATGAATTTGAGGATAAAATCCTGATTCTTTAACCCCATCTGCACCTTTTGTCTTCTTCCTTGGAATTCTAGAGACATGATTTTGGGGAAAAGTTGGTTGTGGATTTGGGTCTTGGGATTTATGAGGTGTATGGGTTAGTTAATGACTTAAAAACACTTATATAGGTCCACTAAAACAATACAAAATGACCTACAACAAACTAATTAAAAAGGAAGTTACTTAAAAACACTACCATTAAACGAACTTGAGGCAGCCTACAGGCCCCATCCACAACCCCTACATACGGGGCATGGATTGACCCACGGCTCGTACTGGCAGGACATTGGTTGGGGTTATGCAGCTCATCATTTGACCTCATGATCCAGAAATGGTCTTCCTAAAATTATGGGAACCTCAAAATCCACTTCGCAATCCAAAATCACAAAATCTACTGGAAAGATGAAAGTGTCCACCTTTACAAGAATATCACATAAGATGCCCACATGCCGCTTCACCAATCTATTTGCCATCATCAACCTCATTGTTGTGGGTTTTGCAACTCCTAAACCCAGTTTCTTGTAGATGTACAGTGGCATCAGATTTATACTTCCCCTTAAGTCACAAAAGGCCTTTAAAACTCAAATGATTTGATGGTGCACGGTATGGTGAATGCACCCAGATCCTCTTTCTTCTGTACCAGAGATCTGGTGGAAATAGCACTGCAGTGATAAACATTTTAGCTAAATCAAAATATACAACTCTTATTTTCGTGACCAAGTCCTTCATTAACTTAGCATATCTTGGCATCTAGTTAAGGGTTTCCACCAGTGGGATGTTCACTGATAGTTGTCTCAGCATGGTTATGAACTTAGCAAATTTCCCATCTTCAGCTTTCTTTTTAAGCCTCTGAGGAAACGAAGGAGCTGGTCTTGGTATCTGTTATAAAGGCATAGTTCCGTCAACCCCTTTTTCCTTTGCTCTTGCTATTTTTTCTATTGGTTGAGCTTCTTCAATGTCATCTACCTATTTAGATTCAATCTCCTCTCTTCCAGTTTGATCCAACCCCTGTTCATGGTCAGTACCAATAGAAATTGGTTCATTAAGAATCTTATCACTCTTGGTGGCGATAGTTATGCAATGCCTATCCTTTTTGGGTTTCTAAATAGTATCACTTGGTAGTGACCCATTCTTCCTCATGTTCAATGATGTTGTATGGTGTCCCAATTGTTGCTTTATTTGCTTGATAGAGGTGGTGTGAGAGTCTGCCAGTTGACTCATACTGGAAAGTCACCTTTCATCTCTTTCACCTCTGCAACAGTTGACTCAACCTTTTGTTTTCTATATGCTTTATGAGATGAATTGTCAAACATGCTTTGGTAAGCTTTTATGAGTAATTGCATAATTTTCTTCATGTTATTGAGTTGAGCATGCTTTGAGTTGGAGAAGGTAGTTCCTCCAATGAATTTGAGAAATGTTGATGTTTTCATGCACAACGGGTTGTTAGATGTTGTTCCTACTTCCTTTTGTTGCATTGAGTATTGAGATGGAGTTGATGTTTCCTCCTTTGAATTGTGCATTATTTTGATGTTTCATGCATGATGGACTACTAGTTTTGAGTCTTTAATTATATAAGGTGTCTAGATCGTTATTCGAGGACGAATGTTTCGAAGGGGAAGATAATTTAACACCCAAAATTTAGTAGGTTAAACTAGAGCCTAAACGTGAGGGTTAACGTCAACAGTGAAGGGCAGGGGCCAAAGGAGTTAGGTGAGGGCCATGGTAACAGGGCCAAGGCTGCCCAAAATGTGCCCAACCACTGCACACCTTGACCACGAGGGTCTTTATGACCCGTTGTGGCCAGCATGAGTCATGGTGCCACTCGTGGTGGGTGAGGGAGTGAGCCCTCAAAACTGCCCGAAGGAAGGCTCCCCTTCACGAGCCGCTTCACGGCTTGTGGTGAAGACCACGGCCTGTGGGAAGACTTGTGGGGTTGACTTCACCATTTGGAGGGCCTGCTAAGTTGATGTGGCTACTGGTCAAGGGACCACGAGCACCACCACAGGCTGTGGGGCCTTTGACGGGTCGTGAACCTGGTCGTGAGCCCTTTAGGGAATTCCAATTTAGGTAGTTATTACATGAGGTCGATTTGTATTGTTTTAATACACCTATAAAAGTCTTTTTAATTCATTAACCAACCTATTCACCTCATAAAATCCTATAACAAACCAGAAAATGATAGAATATACTAGAGCCTGATCGTGAGGGTCAACGTCAAGATACGTGTTAGACTCCATAGTTGAAAGACCTTTTGAAGTTGGTTGAGGGTTCCAAGGTTAAGTGTCAAGCAAAGGGGGCAAGTCATAAGCCAAAGGCCAAGGTTGCCCAACCTTGGCCAAGCACTGCCTCAAGTCCACGGACCACTTCACGGCCAGTGGTCTTGACCACGGTCCGTAAAAGTGGCCGTGAAGGTCACTTGGTGGCATGGGAGGCAAGGCACTTTTTCCAAGCTACTGCCCAAACTTCAAGGACCACTCCACAGTTCGTAGAAGTGGCCATGAAGATGGCTTGGCCTCATAAAGTTTGGCAAGTGAAAGGGAGGCAGTATCTAGAGGACCACGGGCGGTGCTCCCCTTTCACGGACCGTACACGTGGACTTGGTCCCTAACGGGGCTGCCCAAGTTAGGGTTTTTAAAGTAATTTTGTTTTAAGTTATTATTAAGTGGGGTTGATTTTAAATGGTTTATATCATTACTATAAATATTTCCATGTTTTAAAACACTTCATTACCTCCTTTATTTCAAATACCCAAATCAAAACCCCAAAGCTCTTCCTCTCTCAATATTTCTCTCTCTAACTCAAGGAAGAAGAAGAAGTGAGAGCTAGTGTTTGGATTCAAGGATTTATTCATCAAATTTCTTGGGAAATCTTAGTAAAGGTATGGTGATCCTTCATCTAGGGTTAGCTTTCACCCTAGAGTCAATTTCAAAAAAGTTTTCAAAGTTTTCAAGTTCATGAAAAACCAAGGGTTTTACTCAATCTCATGGATTCTTTCTTCAATTGATGTAAAATGGTTTCTAATGTCATATAATGATTTTATTGATGTTTAATTGATGATTTATGATGAAAATACTCAATGGACCTATGATTTCTCTCAATTCCTAAATTGCTCCTTTATGAAGTGGGTTTGTTGATTATGAAAGCTTATGATTGTAATATGTATAAATAGCTTTGGGTTATTGAAATGTATCACCATCTATTCCTAATTATATTTAATTGTTGGTGAATTTAGGATATGTGGTTATGCCCTTGAAAGGGCATGTTTGACCTAATTACTTGCTGTAGTAGAATTGTGTTAGAGATGTTGATCCACTTGAAATGTGGAGGTGTTTAATTACTATGTATGATTATGATGTGAAGGATATGCATGTGGTTTCAATGATAGAATGATGATTCTATACATCATGTATTGCGTTGTTGTTGGAATACATTCTCAATTGACACTCCTGAATGATGATGCCAGAATGTGAAGGATTTATATGGTGAATGTTGAATCTAGAATTGGTAGGCTCATGCATCCTTTTCTTGTATAATGAGTGTTTCTTGACTTGATGGATATGAATTGATAGGCTTAAGGCATTCTTTTCATAAATGATCTAATGTAATAAATACTCTAGAACCAATAGGCTAGTGGCATTCCTTTCTTAATGAGTCATCGTACCATGAATCAATAGGCTTATGGCATTCTTTTCATGAGGACTCTAGAGCTATCCTTGAATGTATAGTGGATCAATAGGCTTATAGCATTCCTTCCTTGTGTAATGATGTAACTTAGGTTGATAGGCCAATGACATTCTTCCTTAGTGCACTAATGCAATGTGAATGAAATAATCTATGGGAATGTAGGCTAAGCACTGAGTGGATATGGTTAGATGGAAACTGTCCCAATGTTAGGTTAGAGTTTAAAGCAACATCTTCCTATCCCATAACTATGTGCCCACATAGGATATTGGCTAGCAAATTTCATCTGAGCTAATATTACAGTCTACCTTAGGTGAGTGGAACACCTCTTTACGGTGTGGGGTTGTATGACACTGGATTCCATGTCTACCTTGCATGGTGTATGTTGGCTAAACTCTTATTCCCATCATGTGAGATGTGCATTATGGATTCTTGAGAGGTTCTATGAAGTGTAGGTGGTAGTATGGGATGCCATCTATACATTGCACGAGTAGGCTTTGATAGGGTCATAGTGAGTTCTCTATGTCTTAATGAATAATATGTGAAAGTCCTCTAAATTAATTAATTGAAGAATGTTGACTCCTAAATGCATAATGTTATATGCATGTTGTACTTGGGTTATATGATGAGTTATTTTCCCTTGTCATGTCTTATGAAATATTATGTCTCTTAAGTTTGGATATTGTGCAAAGGTTAGAAGGAAGGAATGGTAAGTTCACTTTTTGTGACCTTAATGTGGTGCCTTGGTGTGGATGGGACGCTATCCATACACTACACAAGGTATACCATGAGAGTTGCTTGAGGTGAAGGCTACATGGTGAAGGTAAGGAATTACATGTTGATATTTTTCAAATGTTATACTATGACTTGTATGATGATTATTTTTTTAATTGATGTCTCTTATGTTATTGTTCATGATATTTCTAAAAAGTGACATAATGCATGGTTTCCAACCAAAATGTCCCTTTCAAAGCATGTTTTTGCAAGGTTATCATACTTGGTACATTTTTGTATGCTAACCCATATTCTCTTATTTTTACTACAATTGTAGGTCCAAGCAAGTGATTGTTTATATCTAGATTGAAGTGCTTGGATTGATATTTTCCTCCAAGGCTAGAGTGGTATGTCATCATAGATTGAGGACAAGCATCTTTTTAGAAGTTTCTAGTTCTTTCATGTTTTAAGACTGTTGCTAAGATTTCGATTGTAAAGGGTCGTGATCCTATTTTGTTTCAAGATTGTTTCTAGGATGTCCATGTGAGATATAGACTTTCTCTTGCATTAAATGTGTTTTTGAATGATAGATTGTATGGTTTTAAATAAAAGTTTTAATTACGTACTATTTCTATTACCTATGCGATTAATGAATGCTATGAGGCTTGTATAAGACTCCTTCGGGGTCGAGTACGCCGTGTCGCATCTAGGGGCTAGCCTTGGGTCGCGACAAACATGGAATTAGAGCACAAGGCTTTGGGAATTGGTTTTAAGGTTGATGTTTCACAAGACACGTCTAGTAGTCTTCTTCATTGGTGTGAGTCATGACACATCTATGAGCGAGAGGCTATAGGGTGTTAGAAAGTTACATTTCTGTCATATTCTTGAAGTTGTGCCTTAGATTAAAGCTTTATAGACGTCCTTTTTCTTAACCCTTCTCTTGTGTTTATAGGATATGAATACAAGGGCTAGCCCAAGAAGAATGGAAGAAGAGATTGTGAATGAGAGAGTTCCTCCCCAAGGTATTCAAGGTGACCAAGTGCCTCAAGAGAATCAAGTTCTGGTGGATCCCCCGACCACGACCAATGAAAAGATTAGGATGGCTTTTCTAACCCTAGATCATGCCATGATGGCCCAAGCTAACAGAGATATGGATCCTATGGTGAATGCTAATGAGTGTACCATGACTTCAAGGTTGAGAGTCTTTGTGAGGATAAATCCTCTGATATTTCTTGGTTCTAGAGTGGGAGAGTATCCCCAAGAAATTTTGGATGAAGTATATAAGATAGTCAATCCTATAGGGGTAACTTTTAGGGAGAAAGTGGAATTGGCTTCCTATCAATTAAAGGAGGTTGCCCAAGTATTGTTTACTCAATGGAAAAGTAGTAGGCCTTTAGAAGCGGGTCCTATAGAATGGGAAGAGTTTAAAGGAGCACTCCTTAGTAGGTACTTTCCCCATGAGAAAAGGGAGTGAAAGGTTGAGGAGTTTATTAATCTTAAGCAAGGAAGCATGAATGTGGTAGAGTACTCCTTGAAATTTACCCTTTTGTGTAAGTATGCTCCATCCTTGGTGTCTAACCCTAGGGATGAGATGAGTAGGTATGTGACTGGTATATCCCACCTAATTGAGGAAGAGTACCGTACGAAAATTCTCCAAAATGATATGGACATTTCTAGACTCATGGTGTATGCTCAATCTATTGAGGAGTCCAAACTTAAGAGGAAGGGTAGGGAGTTGAATAGGGGTAGGTCCAATGATCAAGGGCAACCTAGGTTCAAGAAAAGAGCTCCTAACCAAGATTCTTCTAGTGCTCCTAAGATTAATGTGGAGAAAGATGGTGGACCTCCATTTTCTAAACCTCTTCGCACCACTTGTGGGAAGTGGCACCATGGAAAGTACCTAGCCGGTACTAGTGGGTACTATGGTAGTGGAAAGCATGATCACCAAGTGAGGAATTGTCCTACTCTTATGAATAGAGGAAGGGAGGACAAACAAGCTTCTTATGTTGGCTCGGATCCTAATGCTCCAAAGAAGAACCGTTTCTATGCACTTCAAGCCAATGAGGGCAAAGGAGCTAATATGGATGAAGGTACCAGTAAGTGATAGTTCCTTATAATTATGAATGTCATGTTGAAGTTCCTATGTTGTTGTTCATGTTAGCTTTTGTTGGGTTTTCTCTTAAGTGTAAGGTTGTTGAAAGTGTTGATATCCTTATCTCTTTCCTTCTATGCATATTCAAGCTTGAGACCAAGAGTTCCTTGTAGCTTGTTCTGATGAAATTTATGTTTATATGAGAAAATGAGTTTTCATGGATTTTGTTTCCTCATGTTGATGTGCATCTATTATGAGTTGCCTAAATATTCATGAGTTGACTTGTTGAACATGTTTAAATGTGATCTTGAAAAGAGTTGCATAAATTTCCTTATGATGTTGTAATGAGCATGATGTGAGTTGGAGAAGGAAGTTCCTCTAACGAGATGAGAATTGTTGATGTTTTGTGCATAATGAGTTTGTAGAAGTAGTTCCTACTTTGGTGTATATGCATTGAGCTTGTTGATGTGGAGTTGATATTTCCTCCTATGATTATGCATTTATTTTGATGTGTCATGATTGTTTGGCTGCTAGTCTTAAGTAATCATCCCTTAAAGTGTTTAAAGTGTCATTCGAGGACGAATGCTCTTAAGTGGGGGATAATATAACAACCTGGAAAATGAAAGGATGAACTAGAGCCTAATCGTGAGGGTCAATGTCAAGATATGTGTTAGAATCCATAGTTGAAGGACCTTTTGAAGTTGGTTGAGGGTTCAAAGGTCAAGTGCCAAGCCAAGGGTATAAGGCCTAATGCAAAGGCCAAGGCTGCCCAACCTTGGCCAAGCACTACCTCAAGTCCACAGACTACTTCATGGCCAGTGGTCTTGACCACGGTCCGTAGAAGTCACTCTGAAGGTCACTTGGTGGCATAGGAGGCAAGGCACTTTGGCCAAGCTACTGCCCAAACTTAACGGACCACTCCACGGTCAGTGGTCTTGACCACAGTCCGTAGAAGTGGCTTTGAAGATGCCTTGGCCTCATAAATTTTGGCAAGTGAAAGGGTGTTACTGTCTAGTGGACCACGGGCACCACCACGGGCCGTGGTCCCCTTTCACGGACCGTACAAGTGGACTTGGTCCTTGACGGGGCTACCCATGTTAGGGGTTTTTAAGTAATTTTATTTAAAGTTATTATTAAGTGGGATTGATTTTAAATGGTTTATATCATTAGTATAAATAGTTTCAAGTCTTAAAACACTTATTAACTCCTTTATTTCAAATACCCAAATCAAAACCCCAAAGTTCTTCCTCTCTTAATATTTCTCTCTCTAACTCAAGGAAGAAGAAGAAGTGAGAGCGAGGGTTTGGATTCAAGGCTTTCTTCAAATTTCTTGGGGAATCTTAGTATAGGTATGGTGATCCTTCTTCTAGGGTTAGATTTCACCCTAGAGTCAATTTCAAATAAGTTTTCAAAGTTTTCAAGTTCATGAAAAACCAAGGGTTTTACTCAATCTCATGGGTTCTTTCTTCAAACAATTTCTAATGGTTTCTAATGTCATATAATGATTGTATGGATGTTTAATTGATGATTTATGATGAAAATACTCCATGGACCCATGATTTCTCTCAATTCCTAAATTGCACCTTCATGAAGTGGGTTTGTTGATTATGAAAGCTTATGATTGTAATATGTCTAAATCGCTTTGGGTTATTGAATTATATCATCATCTATGCCTAATTATAGTGAATTGTTGGTGAATTGAGGATTTGTGGTTATGGCCTTGAAAGGACATGTTTGACCTAATTACTTGTAGTAGAATTGTGTTAGAGATGTTGATCAACTTGAAAGGTGGAGGTGTTTAATTACTATATATGATTACGTTGTTTTGTTTAAATGATAGAATGATGATCGTGTACATCATGTATTGTATTATTGTTGGTAATACATTCTCAATTGACACTCATGAATGATGATGCTAGAATGTGAAGGATTTCTATGGTGAATGTTGAATCTAGAATTGGTAGGCTCATGCATCCTCTTCTTGTATAATGAGTGTGTCTTGACTTGATGAATATGAATCGATAGGCAATGAAATTACTTTCATATATGAGTAATGAATGTGTCTTGACTTGATGGATATGAATTGATAAGCTTAAGGCATTCTTTTTATAAATGATATAACGTAATGAATACTCTAGAATCGATAGGCTAGTGGCATTCATTTCTTAATGAGTAATTGTACCATGAATCGATAGACTTATGGCATTCTTTTCATGAGGACTCTAGAGCTGTCCTTGAATATACCATGGATCGATAGGCTTGAAGCATTCCTTTCTTATGTAATGATGCAACTTGGGTTGATAGGCCAATGGCATTCTTCCTTAGTACACTAATGCAATTTGAATGAAATAATCTATAGGAATGTAGGCTAAGCACTAAGTGGATATGGTTATATGGACACTCTCCCAATGTTAGGTTAGAGTTCCAAGCAACATCTTCCTATCCCATAACTATGTGCCTACCTAGGATATTGGCTAGCAAAATTTATCTGAGCTATTGTTACCATTCTACCTTATGTAAGTGGAACACCTCTTTATGGTGTGGGGCTATATGAAACTACATTCCATGTCTAGCCTACATGGTCTATGTCAGTTAAATGCTTATTCCTATCATGTGAGATATGCATTATGGTTTCTTAAAGGTTCTATGAAGTGTAGGTGGTAGTATGGGATGCCACCGATACATTGTACAAGTAGGCTTTGATAGGGTCATAGTGAGTTCTCTAAGTCTTAATGACTAATGTGTGAAAGTCCTCTAATGAAGTAATTGAAGAATGTTGACTCCTAAATTCATAATGTGATATGTATGCTATACTTGAATTATATTATGAGTTGTTTTCCCTTGTCATGTCTTATGAAATATTATGTCTCTTATGTGTGGATATTGTGCAAAGGTGAAAAGGATGGAATCATAATTTCACTTTTGGTGACCTTAATGTGGTGCCTTGGTGTGGATGGTGGTATGGGACGCTATCCATACATTGCACAAGGTATAGCATGAGGGTTGCTTGAGGTGAAAGCTAAATGATGAAGGTAAATAGTTACATGTTGATATTGTTCAAAAGTGATACTATGACTTGTATGATGATTATATTTGTAATTGATATCTATTATCCTATTGTTCATGATATTTCTAAAAAGTGGCATAATGCAAGGTTTCCAACAAAAATGACCCTTTTAAAGCATGTTTTTGCATGGTCATCATACTTGGTACATTTTTGTGTGCTAATCCATATCCTCTTATTTTTACTACATGTGAGGTCCCGGCAAGTGATTGCTTCTATCTAGATTGAAGTTCTTGGATTGAGATTTTCCTCCAAAGCTAGAGTGGTACGTCCTCATAGATCAAGGACAAGTGTCTTTTTAGAAGTTTCTAGTTCTTTCATGTTTTAACACTATTGTTAAGATTTTGGTTGTAAAGGGCCGTGATCCTCTTTTGTTTCAAGATTGTGTCTAATATGGCCATGTGAGATATGGACTTCCGTTTGCGTTAAATGTGTTTTTGAATGATAGATTGTATGGTTTTAAATAAAAAGTTTTAATTTCGTACTATTTCTATTACCTATGCGATGAATGAATGCTATGAGTCTTGTATAAGACCCCTTCGGCATCAAGTACACCATGTCACATCTAGGGGCTAGCCTTGGGTCGTGACAAATCCCAAAACCAAAAAAAGTTCATTTTCTCCAAAAATTCTCCCTCTATAACTCAAGGAAGAATAAGAAGAAATGTGAAGCTAGGGTTGAAGAATCAAGCTTTTCTCCTCAAATTCATGGGAAATATCTAGTAAGGTATGGTAGCTCCTCATCCATGGGTAGCCTTCACCCATGGAGCCCCTTCAAAACCCCTAATTTCAGAGTTAGAAAACCCAAAAGTTTGGGTTTGACTTCAATCTCATGGATTCCTTTCAAATTCATTTTTAAAGGTTGAATTATGTTTGTATATGAATATATTGATGATTTTACATGATTTTAAGTTGAGTTACTCAAGAATCCATGAATTTTCATAGTTTCTCAAATTGGATCTTAAGGTGTGGGTTTGGATTGATGCAAGTAGAATGTTATAGAATTATGAATATAATGAATTGATTACTTCAATTATGTTACTATCCATGTCCAATGTAGTAATTCTAGACGTGTTGATGAATCATGATCTATGGTCCTTGTAGGGCAATTTATAAGAATTATGCATGATTATGAAATTTATGTGCATTCTTTATGAACACTTTGAGAATATTGTGATTATGACTGTGATGTAATTGTGGTGTTGTTGAAAGAATATTCTCTCTTACACACACACTCTTATGAATGAAGTATGAATGAAGTTGCCACTTATGAATGATGATGACATGTTGTGAAAGGTTTTGTCATATAATGATGTACCTTGAATCGGTAGGCTAAGGGCATCCCTTTTAAGTGTAATTAAAGAGCTATCTTGATTGATATACATTGAATTGGTAGGCCAGTGGCACCCCTTTCATGAGTGAATATTGAAGTATTCTAAGGCTTTGTCTTGAATCGGTAGACCAATGGTATCCCTTTCATGAGGAGTCAATGAGCTATTCTAATGATGTACCTTGAATCGGTAGACCAATGGCACCCTTTCATGAGTAATGATATTATTAGAGAATTAACTACTTCGTGGGAATTTAATGCTTAGCATCGAGTGGATATTGTGAGGTGAAAGTTGTCCCCAGTATGGCCGGGTTTCTAGTAACAACCTCATTATCCCATAACTATGTGCCCACACAGGTTATTAGCTAGTGAATCCACCTTCACTAAATGTTACCAGTTCTACCTTAGGTAAGTAGACCAAGTCTTTTCGGTGTGGGAGACACCGGATTCCATGATTTGCTCACATGGTCTATGTCGGTTAAGGCTTACCCCTACAATAAATGGTTATGAACTATGGCTCTTCAAGAAGCACTACTTAGTGTGCGTAGGGATATGGGACTTCATCCATGCATTGCACAAGTAGGCTTTGAGAGTAGTTATGGTGTTCCTTTTATGTTATGATGGATTATTAAATGAAGTATGCTAAATGTAGATTGTTGCTAAGATTTGGTTTCCTTGATATTCCTTATAAAAGGTGAATGTTTCCTTGTCTATGAGTATCAACTAAGGATAATATCAAAGAATTGTAAGTATGATTATGGTGGCCTAAAAGTGGTACTTAGTAGAGATGGGATTATGGGATCTTTTCTATGCATTGCACAAGTATAACTTAGGGTTACTTATGAGATGGTTCTATTATGCTATGATGTTCTATATGTTGAATATGCTTGTGACTTATGCTTTTATACTAATATGCATGATGATTCTCAAACTTGGTGAAGTGCATGCTTTTCAACTAAAATGTCCCTTTCAACATGTTTTCAAGGTTTTTATGCATGACTATCATAGTTAGTGAATTTTTGTACTAACCTATATTTTCTACATTTTTCTAAAGTGTAGGGATTGGCACTCAAATTTGTTCCCCTTGTGGCTAAGAGCTTGGAATTAATCATTCTCCCTGCTAGTTGGTGAGTCCTCATGATTTGAGGACGTATGAGTCATTTGTAGTTTCTTTCTAGTTATTTCATTTTTGGACTATATTGTAAGGGTTAGTCCCTATTTGATTCAAATATTGTATGAGATGGCTAATTGAGACAAGTCTAGACTTCCGCTTGCTTTTATAAAAGACTTTGATTGTATGGATAAAGTTTAAAAATTTCCGCATAATTTCTTTTATCTTATGTGATGAAATGCTAAGGGTTTTTATGAGACCCCTTCGGGGTCAAGTACGTCGTGTTACATATAGGGTGTACCCCTGGGTCATGAGACGACATGATTGTGCTGCTAATAAACCCGAACTAATACCTCGCCGCCACATTGAGATATTTCTTCTCTATTTGCACTTCGGCCTCAATCCACCTCGGGGTGCTGTTAGAAAAAAGAGGCGCCAACCAACCCTTTAAGTCATCTATAGTTTGTGTCTGGATCATACTCTGGTAATCATGCATGAAGTTATAAGTACATCCCAAAATGGCATTTATGTCTTCACTATCACATTTCACCTTCTTGCCCCGGACAATTACGAAATCAATTGGTTTGAAAGCACCAGCCTTCCTCTTCCCTTGTGACACCAAGTCTTCGTAGGCTAAGTAGAACTCTCGAACCCAATTAGAAATGTAGGACCCCACAGGTTTAGTGAAAATCTCAAACATATGGAACCTGAGAGTGATCTATATCTCCGGAAAAATGTCCACCCTACACCATCCGTGGATAATATTTTCTCCTCAAGAATAGTCCTCAAAACCACGGCCTTTAGTTTGTTGAGAGACTAGAGAACATGACCCTATACCAGTGGAGTTGGGTCTGTGCTAGAGCTGGAGGAGGAGTCTGAGGCACCAGAATCCTAGATGGATCATGTATCACCTTATAGCGAAGCTCTGCACTTTGTGCTTGTAAAAGCTGGTCATCTACAGGCTCAAAGATGGAATCTAGAGAATCATGTGACTCTCCATCATTGTCTGATGACATGAGGTGAGTCGTGTAGACTCCCTCACTATCAGAGCTTGCCTCCGGTGACTCAACCAGGGGCACCTTGCCCTTTCCTTTGCCTTTGCCTCTCTTTGTAGGGAGTATGGATACCTTTGCTCTAGATGCACCTGCATCCTCATCTGTAACTACTCCTCTTGCCTGCTTTTGGGGAGGTATGTCTCTTCGTGACACTTTGGGTGTAGCCATTTCTAAAAAACAATCGAAAAATACTTAGAAAGAGTTCAAGAAAAATGCAGAAAAAAAGTTATAGAAGTTCGGCGAGTCGCAGAGTCGCTTTGGTGAGTAAGATCGAGCTCTCTGAAAGTACCAGCATATAATATTCAAACATTCAAGGCAGGTTGGTGATGCTCAGGGACATTTGGCAAATCATCGACACCAATTGACAAGCTAGAAGTAGCTCGCCGAAAGATACAATGTATTTTAGGGATTTAGGGACACAAAAGGGAGATCAAGAAGGCATTTTGGCAAGTTGCCGAGTAATCTCGGTGAGCTCAAGCATCTTGCTGAAAGTTACAGAATAGACTCAAATAATTTTAGAAATTAAAGGTGATCTATGTGGGACTTTGGCGAACCATCAAACCAATCAGCGAGCTCGACTTGGCTTACCAAATTGCACTTTGTGCCAGTTTTCAACCCCTTCTCTCAAAATCAACCCATAGACGATGAAAACAAAATTAAACATAAACACTATGTAATATTGACCTATTTGGGTCTCCAACTTTGGGCTTGGCATAATATCACTTGGATTATTCTTTGTGCTTGGCAAAGTATCACTTGGCAACCCCCTTCTGGCCTTGGGTTCAAATGAGAAGAAATCTGATCCATTTGGGTCTCCAACTGCTAGATTGACACGGAATGGGAAGTGATCATCTGATTAAGTATACAAACATCCTCCTTCATCTTTTTCAACACTTTGTCCGATCTTTCAACTTTGTTGAGAGTACGTGAGAGCATACCTTCCGTACAGACATTTTCAAACTCCTTGGGCTTTTGACACTCATGGGGTGGGACGTACCTGTCCTTGTGACCCTCTCTTTCCTTCTAATTGGTTTTACAATCACACCAATCTTTGTCACGGTCTCTCCATCCCTCATCTATATTCCAACCCGGGTTGCCACCTGACCTTTGATAGTTTGCTCGATATCCACTTATTTAATTAGCTAGGAAATTCACTTTCTCATTGTAAAGTGCTTCAAAATGAGCTTCCTCAAGATTCACTCCACCAATACCAACATCATTAACACACTTTGCACCACTATCCATAAAAGTTTTCGCCAAGATATCCAAATGGGTAATCATTTTGGCCATGTTTTGGCACCTTTCTTGATCCTTTTTTATCTACTCTTTTGTCATTCTAAAAGTGAGAGGGGACGCTTGGTCTGGATACGCTCAGATGTGAATTCAAATACAGTTATTGCTCAATACTATAGGCTTGCCCTAATTTTCACTACTTAGACTCTCCAAACTAGTCACTAGGATCACTATAGGACTTTCTTAGCTTGTAACGTAGGCTCAGGGTCAGGTATGGTATATTTGGGTACTTTTTAATGACTTCTGCCCTCCTTGACATTACATTGGCTTTTTACCTATTTTCTCAACCAATTCTTGTCATCTTTTTATTTTTCTACTCTTTTCGTTGATTCTTTTTCGTACAGATGTGGCTTTTGACTCTATAACTCATATTTTTAACATTTTCTTCTTTTTCTTTTACTTCACTTTTCTTTGTTTCTTTCATCAATTTTGTCACGTTTTATCTATCTTTTTCTATTCTTTTTCTCTCTTCAATACAAAACTCTTTTCATGCCCTTTTTCTTTTGGTTTCCTCGTTCCTAGCCACCCTCAACTTATGTATTTTGCATGAGTTGAGGTGCACAATATCTGATGACGAACCACAACCAAGATCAAGGTAACTTTTTTAATTAGCCACCCTTAACTTAGGCTTTTGGCCTAAGTCAAGGTGAACATATCCAAGGAGGGACGGGGGCCAAGACAATTGTTTTAGGGAAGGTGAATTAGATGTATTGAAAGAAGTGGTCTACATTAGGCTCAAACATTTGGATCAAAGGGAACATTTTTTTCTTTTGGTTGAATTATTTAGGCATGAGTGGACTTATTTGAAAAAGGGCTTCTGATCATTTCTCAACTTCTAGTGTAGATTATCTTTGTAGGACAAACGGGGCAAGTTCTGGATTGGCACATACTGTATGAACATTCAAACTTTTCTCACACACACACTTGGCACATTGTTCTATTATCAGATTAATGAATTACGCAGTTCAAGATTTAGCATAAGTTATGCTATCCTATCAGTTCCTTATCATTTCATATGATGATCCAACACATTTAACTCATTCAGCCTATAGATATAGCACATTTTAAAATATTTGGACCGATATCAATCAATTTCATTCTCTATCAACTTCATGCTCTTTATGTCATCTTGCTTTTATTCTTTACTTACTTCTAAACATACAATCCTAAAGATGTCCGTTCAACATAAAAGTAAACAGTCCTTTAGGGGAAAAGAACACAGGTAAGAAAATCCCAAAGAAGGATTATGAATTGAGTTACTTAGACTTAACCCTATCACTCACACTCCATTTACCCCACCCCTAACAAAATAAGGTGCAATTGCCCTCGATGCACAAAAATCAAAAGTAAAACATAGGGTGAAGCAAACCTATGGTGCATATGCGCCGAACACCTCTCAAGAAACGAGTGGGTTCAATTTCCCAGAGCCCACTGTAACAACCCAAAAAATTAGTAAGACCAACCTAAAGCCTAATGCAAATTAGTAGGTGAAACTAGAGCCTAACGAGTTTGCTTTTGAGTTTGGTGGGAGGTTTGAGTGAGTAATATGATGTCCCAAGCTTTTGTTGAAGGGTTTAAAGGGTTAAACGTGAAGGTATGACTCCCCAAGTAACAACCAAGGGGTCCTTGAGGAGGACCATAAACCCTAACCTCCAAGACCCAAGAAACCAAAAAGTTGTCCATTTGGGGTGACCTACGGAGGGCTATCTATGGCCAGTAGATGGACCCACGCCCCGTAGATAGGAGTCATGGGTCAGACCCTCAAAGTAGGTTGCAGACCACCCACCTACGGACCGGAAGGACGGGGTGTAGAACCACCTACTATCCATAGGTCATGCGCATAGGTAGTGCCTGCAACCTCCTGCTCAATCTCTGCCAAGGCAAGTGATTCCCAATTAATTCCTTTTTAATTAGTTTTCATTAGGGGTCATTTAATATGGGTTTATTTCACCTATGTAAAGTATTTTATATCATTAAACCCCTAATTAAGTCATTATATCTCAAGACCCAAAATCAAAACCCAAAGACCCTCATCTCAAAAATCTTCTCTCTAGAACCTCCATTGAAGAACAAAGAAGGAGATCAAGTTAGAGCTTGAAGAAGGGAGCTTTAACATTTGATTTTGGTTGGATTCTACACCTAAGGTATGGAAGTTTTCATCCTTGGGAAGCTATCACCCAAGGAGCCCTTTCAAAAGTGTTTATCTCAATTCTAGAAAACCCAATTAGCTAGGGTTTCAACTCAACTCGATGGATTCCTTTTAAAGTTGATTTTAAACATTGAATTATGTTTGTTTATGAATTTATGACTGATTTTATATGATTTTAACTCAAATCCTTCAAGAATCCATGAGACCCCTAATCCTAGTTTGGTTTATCTTTACTTTATTTGATGGTTTTACAAGTTGGTCCAATTGATTGGATGTGAGTTCATTATGATGTAATTGCTTGATTTAAGTATGATTCTACATGTATACTTGATTATCCTAAGATCCTATGATGAAATTGATATAGTCTACCGTTATTTCATGAAAAAGGTAAATTGAGGGTTTAGAAGTGACCTTCTAAGAATGAGGAACTTCTTGATGAATTGCCTTAGATTAGATCACCTAGACATGAATTCCTTAAGGGTAAATCTTCAAGACATGAATTGATTTGATTAAGGCTTGTATGATGGATCATGGTTGTGTAGTATTGAGTTTGGGTTGCATGTCTTCTAGTTGACTATAATTGATCAAGAATGAGGCATGTTGTTAGGTTACCTTGAGAACTAGGTATACATGATGAACATGTGAGGCATAGCTTGAGAGTAAGGCTTGTAACATGAAGATGATTCCTAGGGCTTGAACGGGTAAAAGCTTAAGTGAATAAACAAGTATGTCAAGGCTTTAAGAAAGAATGCTATTATGTATGTTGATTTGTATATGGTATTATTGTGAAGAGACTTCATCCACATGACCTATAATATGATCATATGAGTTTATGCATGAAGTTAATGGATTACTTGAGTCATGGCTGTATCTATATTTCTTGTATTGGATTCTAGATGTATTGATGTAATATGACCGTTGAATGCAAGATATGAGTTGTATGCATGATTATGATATTATGAGTATGTTTATGAATACTTTGAGTATAAAGTGTATGTTATGATAATGTTGTTGTTGAATCATGGTATCTTCCCTTATCTAATGTACTAATTCTAAATGCTTGGGATGAGTTGATTCATAGCCCTTAAAGGGCATATTATGAAGGTTTCTACATGTTGACAAAGAATTGTGTATGAACCCATGATTCACTTGGTAAGTAAAGATCCTATGACTATTGTGTAATTGTGGTAGTTTTTGAAAGGTCATTATCCCCTTACCCTTACACATGACTATGCATGAATTGTCTAGGACTATGGTTGTG
Source organism: Solanum bulbocastanum (assembly GCA_037074985.1). Lineage (NCBI taxonomy): Eukaryota > Viridiplantae > Streptophyta > Magnoliopsida > Solanales > Solanaceae > Solanum > Solanum bulbocastanum. Next base: position 34,247,598 of record CM073601.1, read on the forward strand.
TTGATTGAAAGGCTATTCTCATTAACACCATGAACATGATGTGAAATGTTTACTGACATATTAATGATTCTAAGGTTGAAAGGAAATTCTCACCTAATGAATCCATGAGCTAGCATGGGTTGTGTGTTAAGTCACCCTTCAACAAACAATGAAGTTAAGCAAAGAATTATTAAAGGGAATTAATCTTAGCACCGAGTGGATAGGGACAAGAGATGGGAACCTTTTACCTCAGTTAGTCCGGGTTTCTAGTAGTAATCTCCCTATCCCATAACTAAGTGCCCACATAGGTTCTTAGCTATTGGATCCACCTATAATCTAAACATGTTCGTTCTACCTTAGCAAGTAGAACACCTCTTTTCGGTGTGAGTTCATGACACTGGATTCCATGTAGCTCACATGGTCTATGTCAGTTAAGGCTATATCTCCCTTCATGAACAAGAACAAGAATATGTGTTATTTACTATGGTTACTTAAGAGGTTCTACTTAGTGTGAATGGGGGTATAGGACTTCATTCATGCATTGCACAAGTAGGCTTTGAGAGTGCGCATGGTAGGTTTCCCTCATGACATGATGATTATGAGTTATGCATGCTTTATTATGAATTATGAACATGGACTATACTTATGACTTCTTAATGAGCTTTACTTAGTGTGAGTGGGGGTATGGGACTTCACTTATGTCTTGCACGAGTAGACGTATAAAGGGGTTGTGATGTGGTTTCTTTATGCTTTGAAGATATGTGAACTTATGTATGCATGATAGCTATGAGTGACTTTACTTATCACAAGATATGAACATGAATGTCTCCTTGTCTATGAGTGTTGGATATGGATAAGGTAAAGGCATGTTATGCATGATCATGGTGGCGTAGAAGTGATTCTTAGTGTAGATAGGATTATGGGGTCCTATCTATGCATTGCACAAGTAGAGCTTAAGGTTTCTTATGTGATGATTCTATTATGATGAGATGATCTTGGTATTTGACTATGTATATGAACTATGTCTTGTAAAGGTTGGGATATATGTTATGTTTATGTTGGACACTATGCTTGTGATTTTGATGATATCCTTTATGTTATGATGAGTTGTATATGACTTGTTTTATGAGCTACATTCTCCAACTATTTCAAAGATGATGTTCTAAAATGGCATATAGCATGGTTTCAAATGAAATGTCCCCTTTATGCATGTTTTAAGGATTTTTGTGCATGGCTTCCATACTTAGTACTTGTGATAACCCCATCTTGTTACATTTTCTATAAGTGTAGGGTTTGGAGGTATTGGATTCCATCCTCGTGGCTAGGAATACACTAGATCAAGAAGAAGAAGATTGGTGAGTCCTCATTGTATTCGAGGGCTTGGCCATATGTCCTTTATTGTCTTTCTATTATGTTTAGACTTATGTAATGGCTATGTCCCTAATATTGTATTTCAAGAGTTTATTCCAACTATTATAGATGGTTTGAGACATAGTGTTATAGACTCTCTCATTTTATAAAAGACTTCAATTGTAAAGAAAAGTTTTAAATTTCACACTATTTTCCTATGTTCTTATGTTCAAGTTATGCTATGAGGTTTGTATGAGACCCCTTTGGGGTCGAGTACACCATGTTACGTCTAGGGGGTAGCCTTGGGTCATGACAAGCGCTGGATCAACACTAGGAACACCATCAGTAGTGTCCTCATTAACTAACATAGCATCCTTAGTAGTGCTCAAACTGCCAGATGGGACAAACATCCACCTCACAGGCCCACTGTTATCTCTTTTCCTCAGCAAGTATAGACGCTCTCTAGGCCTCCCCCATCTGTTGGCACTTTTTTTTTTTTGATCTTCATCAGCATCATAAGTGTGGTTTGAGTGGTGGTGCTACCAAGCAGCACGGGAAGAATCTGGTGGCGGCATAGTATCGTTGAATAGAGTAGTCATCATCATCTCATCCTCTGGTAGCATAGGGGCAGACTCTGGCCCAGTCTCAGTGGGGGCGAGGAGTGCAGCAACATCAGCATAAAGGCTAGCCAACTCCTATTATTGAAAGGTGGTCACATTTATGGTTGAGGAAGGCCTCTCCAAAACTCTCAACTTAAAAGCATCTAGATTCTTATGAACGACTTGAATCTTTAGATCCATCATCTGATCCATCCTTGCCTCAGACTCCGCAATAGAGCATTGCATCCATGTGTAATACTCCAAAAATTAGTAGGGTAAAACTAGAGCTAAGCGTTTGAGGGTTATAGTCATAGAGGTTGCCTAGGGCCAAGGGCAAAGGGGCAAGGGCCAATGCATGGCCCCAAGACCACGAGAGCCTTCACAACTAGTGATGGTCATGACGAGTTGTGGTGCCACTCATCAAGGCTAAAGCAGTAGCCTCCCCAAGGCTGCCCCAAATTGGCTCCTCCATATGAGCCACTTCACAGATTGTAAAGCCTTAGATGGCTCATGGGAGTGGCCTTGGTCATGCCTTAGTGGTGTGAGCATGGTGAGGAAAGTGGCAAGCCACTGCCTCAAGTCCCACGAGAGGGACCACGGCATACGGCTTGCACCATGGCTCGTGGAGCCCCTCGTGAAGATGCCTTGGGCTTGTGAGCTAAGGTCATATGTTGCCCAAGCCAGTGCCTCAAGTCTAGGGAGGGGACCACGGCTCATGGTTATGACTACGATTCGTGGCATCTGGCAGCTAACTTTAAGTGAGGGTTATTTTGGGAAATTCCATTTTAAGTCCTATCAAAATGAAGTCGTTTTAGGTAAGTTTAGAATAACTATATAAGTCATTTTTAAGTCAAATTTACCCAAACTAAGTCATATTTTAACTACATCCAAATATTTCCCAAAGTTTATCTCCTCTCCAAAAAACTTTTCTCTAGAACGTCAAAGAAAAAGAAGAAGAAGCAAGTGGGCTAGGGTTCAAGGAGCAAGTTTTGCTACTCAATTCCAATGGATTCCATTGCTAAGTTATGTTATTCCTTCATCCGTGGATGGTTTTCATCCATGGAGTCCCTTCAAAACCCCAATTTCAATGATAGAAATTTCCCAAAAGCTATGGTATGTCTCCAAGTCATGGGTTCCTTGCAAAAACTACTTTAATGCTTTAATTACTTTATATTATGATTGAATTGATGAAATATTATGGTTTTTATGTTGAAATCCCCAAGAACCCATGAAACCTCCATATTACTCAATTATGATCTTATGATGTGGGCTTGTTGATTATAGAAGAATGGTATGAGATTAGGTATGTAGTGATTGGGTTACTTGAACTATGATTATATCCATGTATAATGTAGTTATTCTAGATTTTTTGATTGAATATGATCTATGGTCCTTGAAAGGTCATGTATGAGAATTATGCATGATTATGAGAGTAAAGTGAATATGGTAATGATCTAATTGTTTTGTTGTTGGAAGTTATCCTCATGTACACACCTATGTATGAATATGATATGATGTGAAAGATTTCCTCACAATATGATGACTCTAAGGTTGAAAGGCTATTCACAATTATTGACTCTATGAGCTATAGTATGAATTATGTTGGATTGAGTGTCAAGACATTCTTCCATGAAAATGAACTTAAGTCAAGACTTAATATGTAATCTATGGGAATTAATGATTAGCACCGAGTGGAAATGAATATGAGATAGAATCTTGTACGTTAGTTGAGTCCGGCTTCCTAATGAAAGCTTTTACACTAGTTGAGTCCGACTTTCCAAATGGGTTCCTTCTACTTTAGTTGAGTTCAGGTTCCCAAAGTATGTATCTCATCAGATGGAAACCTTATACCTTAATTGAGTCTGATTTCTAGAAGAAATCTCCTTATCCTATAAACTTTATGCCCACATAGATATTTAGCTAGTGGATGCACCTAAGCTAAGAGTATGGCAAGTAGGACAACCCCTTATCGGTGTTAGTAGACACCGAATTCCATGGTAAGCTCAATGGTCTATGTCAGTTAAGGCTAATCTATTTTATGATAGTATGGACAAGAATATGAATTATGAACTATAGTTACTCAAAAGGCTTTACTTAGTGTGGATGGGATTATAGGATCTTATTCATGCATTGCATAAGTATTCTTTGAGGGTATTTATGGTATGTTCCTCTTATGATATGATGAATAATGAGTTGATGTAACACCCCAGAAAATAGTAGATTAAACTAGAGCCTAATGTAAAGGTTAAATGTCATAAAATGACTCCTTATATATTAGAAAATCATTTAGGGTTGAAATGAGGACTATAAGAGTCAAGGACAAGAGGAAATTGCCAAGGCAAAGGGGCCAGTCAAAGCCAAAGGCCAAGGCTGCCCCTAGCTTGAGCACACTACCTAACCCTTTACAAGTGGGATCACGAATAGTGGTCCTCACCCTGGCTCATGAAGGTGTTTCGTGGACTTGCTTTGGCCATGGTAGAATGGCCACTAAATGGCGTAGCCACTGCCTCAAGGCCCATGAGAGAGACCACGAGTCGTGGCCTTGACCACGGCTCATGGATCCCCTAGTGAATATGCCTTGGGGATTTGAGCTATGGGTCCCAAAAGGCATGGCTAATGCCTGAAGGACCACAACTCATTGTCTTGATCACGGCTCGTAGAGCCCCTCGTGGGATTGCCTTAAGCTTATGGCCTCGGGCTTGTGAGCCTCATGCCCTATTTATGTGGCTACTGCCCCAGCTACACGAGCAGTACCATGGGTCGTGGTCCTCACCACGGCTTGTGAAGGTGGCCCGTGACACCTGGGAATGGTCATTAATTAAAGGTTAGTTTCGTCTTTTCCTATTTTAGTCCATTTAAAGTGAGATTGTTTTGAGTATTTTTTTGGGATACTATATAAGTTATTTTGAGTCCAAATTCACCCAAGATAAGTCATTATACTCAAACACCTAAATCAAACCAAAAGTTCTCTTCCTCTCAATATTTCTCCCTAAAACTCATAGAAGAAGAAAGGTGCAATTAGAGCTAGGGTTTATAGAATTCAAGGCTTCTTCCTTAAAATTCTTGGAGATTCTTAATCAAGGTATAGTGGCTTTTCATCTATGGGTAGTTTCCACCCATAGAGTCCCTTTGAAACTTTGTTTTAAAGATTTAAATTTCCCCCAAAACCTAGGGTTCAATTTATGTCATGGGCTCTCTTTCAAAACGTTTTCAATTGTTGATTTATGGTTGATTATGATTAATTATGATGAATTATGATTTGGTTGATGGATTATTGTTGATTAATGATGAAATTTACCCATGGAACCATGATTTCCCCATATTGTTAAACTATGAATTGATGATGTGGGTTGATTGATATTAGAAGTTTGTCAATTGATTATGTTTATGCTGATTGAGTTATTGAATCATGAAATTACCTTTATCATATGTAGTAATAGTAGATGTTTGGGTTGATTTTAATTCATGGTCTTTGAAGGGCAAAGTATGAGGAGTTGTACATATTTATGAGAATTGTGCATCACCTGGAAGGTGAGGATCCTATGGCTATAGTGTAATTGTGGTATTGTTGAAAGATCATTCTCCCCATACCTGTACACTTCATTATGCATGAACTATTGTGACTATGATGATCTTGTTGTGTTGAATGAAAGACAATTCTTATGAACACACAATGAATATGATGTGAAAGGCTTACTCATATATCAATGACTCTAAGATTGAAAGGACATTCTCACCTAATGAATCCATGAGCTATTATGATACCATGTTTGTTTGAGTGCTTGGTGCATTCTTTCATGAACATGAACTTAAGTAAAGACTTAAAGGGAATTATGTTTAGTACCGAGTGTATATGAATATGAGATGGAAGCTTTTATGTTAGAAAGTCCGGCGTCCCAAAGTAAGTTATCTCATGAGATGGAAACCTTTTTACGTTAGAAAGTCCAAGTTTCTAGTAGCAATCTCCTTATCCCATAACTATGTGCCCACATAGGCTTTTGGCTAGTGGATCTACCTAAAAGCTAATATATGAAGTTCTACCTTAGGCAAGTAGAACACCTCTTTTTGGTGTGGGGGTAAGACACCGAATTCCATGTAGCTCACATGGTCTATGTTGGTTAAGGCTATGTATTCTTATATGATAAGAATATGAATTATGACAAGAGCATGGACTTTAACTATGACTTCTTAAGAGGTACTACTTAGTATGAGTGGGTGTATGGGACTCCATTTATGCATTGCACAATTAGGCCTTAAGAGGGGTTGTGGTGAGGTTCTTTTATTCTATGAAGACTTATGAATTATGCATGTATGGTATGTATTGTTTTTAAGATTACTTTAGTTTCTACAAGTTATGAACATGAATTTTTCCTTGTATATGAGTATTGGCTATGGATGAGGCAAAGTATGATATGTATGATGTTAGTGACCTAAAAGTGGTACTTAGCATTTGGTAGGATTATAGGATCTTGCCTATGCATTGCACAAGATGGCTTTTAAACTTGATAGATGCATGGTTTCAAGTAAATGTCCCTTTATTCATATTTTAAGGATTTTTATGCATGGCTTCCATACTTAGTACATTCTTTATGCTAACCCATATTTCTACATTTTTCTACAAGGTAGGTTCCGGTCATTGAGACACACTTCTTCATTTCAGTAGAGCTTTGATTGATTCTCTCCACGCTCTTGGCGAGTCCTCATGATTCGAGGATGGTGTTCATTTTTAATTCCTATCTTACTTTCTATTTTCAAGACTATGTTGTAAAGGGTTGTAACCCTAAGATTGTATTAGATGGTTCATTGAGATAAAGTCTAGACTTCCATTCGGTTTATGAAATGACTTGGATTGAAAAAAGTTTTTCATTCCACATCATTTCTATTACTTATGTCTATGATTATGCTAACGGGTTGTATGAGACCCCTTTGAGGATCGAGTATGCCGTGTTACATCTAGGGGGTACCCTTGGATCGTGAAAAACCTGGTATCAGAGCATAATGTTTAGAATGATTCGAGGATGATGTCTCATGAACCATGTCTAGTAGAGTCTTATTCATGAGTGTGAACCGTGCCACACTTATGAATGAGGGGCTATAAGATGCTTAGGAACTTTCACTTATTTCATTACTCTTTGGTCATGCCTTAGAGTTTTAACTCTATGAAGTCCTTTTCCTAACCCTTCTCTTGTGTATATAGGATATGAATACAAGAAGGGCAAACACAAGAAGGATGGAAGAGGAGATTGTTAATGAGGGAGTTCCTTCCTAAGGTCCTCAAGTTCCTCATGCTCCTAATGATGAGGGGGATATGACAAATGTAGAAATAAGGTTTGCTCTCCAAACATTGACTCAAGCCATGATGGCTCAAGCTCAAGCCGTGACAACTCAAGCCCAAACTATAACTGCTCAAGTCAATAGGGATGCTAGAGTTCATGTAAACCCTAATGCAAACACTGTGGCTTCAAGATTGAGAGATTTCACAAGAATTAGCCCTCCTATGTTCCTTGGCGGAGGTATATAAGATACTTGATGCTATGGGGGTGACTTCTATGGAGAGAGTAAAGTCGATAACCAATTAAAGGATGTGGCCCAAGTACAGTATACTCAATGGAAGGGTAATAGGCCGGTTGAGTTGGGTCCTATATATTTTGAGGTGTTCAAGAAAGCATTCCTTGATAGGTTATTTCCTCGAGAGAAGAGGGAAGAAAAGGTGGAGGAATTTATCAACCTTCGTCAAGGAGGTATGAGTGCTCAATAATATTCTCTAAAATTCACTAAGTTGTCCAAGTATGCTCCATCTTTGATGGAAAATCCAAGAGATTAGATAAGTCAATTTGTGACTGGAGTGTCCAAATTGATTGAAGAAGAATGTCGTGCAGCAATGATACATGATAATATGGACATCTCACATCTAATGGTTTATCCTCAACAAGTTGAGGAGATAAAACTCAGGAAGAAGAATAGGGAAGTGAAGAGAGCAAGGACAGATGACGGGAATTCTTCCAAGGGTAAATTTGAGGGTCAAGGTAGACCAAGGTTCAAGAAAAGGTTCTCCAACCAAGGCTCCTCTAGTGCTCCAAGGGTCAACAAATATAGGGTGTCTAACCCTAAACCACAAGGAGGTGATAGTGGTGGTTCTTATGTTACTAGACCTAATTGTGCAAAATATGGTAAAAACATGATGGTAAGTGGCTAGTTGGCATGGATGGTTGTTTTAATTGTGGGAAGAGCGGTCATATAATGAGAGATTGTCCCATGCTAATGGTTCAAGGAAGAGAGGGCAAGCAAGTCTCTCCTAGTGGTTCAAATCCCGATGCTCCCATAAAAAAACCATTTCTATGCTCTTCAATCTCGAGGTGACCAAGAGAGTTCCATGGATGTTGTGACCTGTATGTTACAAGTCTTTTCCACTGATGTATATGCATTGTTAGACCCCAATTCCACTTTGTCATTTGTTACACCTTTTGTGGCTATGAAGTTTGAAATACTCCCCTATGTGTTAGAAGAACCTTTTTTGATTTCTATCCCTCGTTAGTGACTTGGTAGTGGCAAAAAGAGTCGATAGGAGTTTTTCTATTTCTTTGTCTCATAAAGTTACCTTGGTGGATTTGGTAAAGTTAGACCTGTTGGATTTTAATGTGATTTTGGGTATGGATTGGTTGCATTCTTGCTATGCCTCTATTGATTGTAGGACTCGAGTAGTAAAGTTTCAATATCCAAATGAGTACATTTTAGAGTGGAAGGGGGAAATTCTATCCTTAGGGTTCAATTTGTTTCTTGTCTCAAATCTAGGAAAATGATCTCCAAGCAGTGCTTTTACCATATTGTTAGGGTTATGAATGTTGAGTCCGAGACTTCTTCTTTAGGGTCGGTCCTCGTGGTGAGGTAATTTCCATAAGTCTTTCCTAATGACTTTCCAGGCATTTCTCCTGAACGGAAAATAGATTTTGGCATTGATCTTTTGCCGAATACACAAACCTATATCCATTCCTCCTTATTGAATGGCTTCAGCCAAATTGAAAGAGTTGAAGGAGCAACTCTAGGATTTGTTAGATAAAGGCTTCATCAAACCGAGTATCTCTCCATGGGGTGCTTTGGTGTTGGTTGTGAGAAAGAAGGATGGATCCCTTAGAATGTGCATTGACTACTGCCATTTGAACAAAAGTCACCATAAAGAATAAATATCACCTTCCAAGAATCGATGATATGTTTGATCAACTCCAAATGGCTAGTTACTTTTCAAAGATTGACCTTCGTTCAGGTTACCATCAACTAAGGGTATAAGGGGTTGATATACCCAAGACGGCTTTTCGAACTAGGTATGGGCACCATGAATTCCTTGTGATGTCTTTTGGCTTAATTAATGCCTCGGTGGCATTCATGGACCTAATAAATACGGTGTTTAGGCAATATCTTGATTCATTTGTGATCATTTTTATTGACGATATTTTGATATATCCAAGGAGTGAGGGTGAACATATGAATCATTTGAGGAACGTATTGCAAGTCCTAAAAGGCTACCAATTATATGCAAAGTTTAGTAAATATGAGTTTTTGCAAAGGTCGGTCACCTTCCTTGGTCATAATTTATCGAGCAAGGGTATTGAGGTAGATCCCAAGAAAAGAGATGTAGTCAAGGGTTGGCCTAGACCTCTAACTCCTATCGATATTAGAAGCTTTTTGGGTTTGGCCGGTTATTATAAGAGGTTTGTTGAGGGTTTTTCCTCCATTGTTTCTCCATTAATGGCTTTAATTCAAAAGAAAGCTAAGTTTGTGTGGTCGGAGGCTTGTGAGAAAAGCTTCCAAGAGTTGAAAGATAAGCTTACTTCCGCTCTAATGTTGACCTTACCAAAGGCTAACGATGGGTTTATGGTATATTGTGAAGCCTCGAGAGTAGGGTTAGGGTGTGTACTTATGTAACATGGTTAGGTGATTGCCTATGCTTCAAGGAAACTTAAGGTTCATGAGAAGAATTATCTTACCCATGATATTGAATTAACGGCAGTGGTCTTTTCTTTGAAAATATGAAGGCATTATATATATGAGGTGCATGTTGATGTGTTCACCGATCACAAGAGTCTTCAATATGTGTTTACTCAAAAAGACTTAAATCTCTGACAAAGAAGGTGGTTAGAACTTTTCAAGGATTATGACATGAGTGTCCTTTACCACCCCAGCAAGGCTAATGTAGTTGAGTATGCTCCAAGTCGATTGTCCATGGGTAGTGTGGCCCATGTAGAAGATGAGAAGAAGGAGATAGTTCGTGATGTGCATAGGTTAGCCCAGTTAGGTGTCCAACTAGTAGATTCCTCCAAGGGTGGAGTAATTGTTTATAATGGTCCCAAATCATCCTTTGTAATGAACGTGAAGTCCAAGCAAGACCTTGATCCCATATTAGTGGAGTTGAAAAAATCGGTACTCAACAAATCCATTGAGGCTTTCTCCCAAGGGGGAGTGGGGTTCTTAGGTACCAAGGTCGATTATATGCTCTTGATGTTGATGGCTTGAGAGAGCAAATTCTAGAATAAGCTCATGCTTCGCGGTATTCTATTCATCTGGGAGCCACCAAGATGTACCGTGATCTACAAGAAGTCTATTGGTGGAATGGTATGAAGAAGGATATAGCAGGTTCTGCAGCCAAATGCCCAAATTTCCAACAAGTTAAGGCCGAACATCAATGGCTGGTAAGCTTGTCCCAAGATATAGATATTCCCACTTGGAAGTGGGAGGATGTGAATATGGATTTTATTGTGAGTTTACCTCATACTCGAAAGCAACATGATTCTATTTTGGTCATTGTTGATATAATGACAAAATCTGCCCACTTTATTCCAGTCAAGGTTTCCTTTTCGGCGGAAGACTATGCCAAACTGTATGTTAAGGAGATAGTGAAGTTGCATGGGGTTCCTTTATCTATTACTTTGGATCGAGGTACTCAATTTACTTCTCACTTTTGGAAGGCATTCCAAAAAGGACTAGGTACAAATATTAAGCTTAGTACCACTTTTCATCCTCAAACTGATAGTGAAGCAGAACGTACCATCCAAAACTTAAGGACATGTTGAAGGAATGTGTTATATACTTCAAGGGTAATTGGGATGACCATCTACCATTGATAGAGTTTGCCTACAACAATATTTATCATTCAAGTATTATTATGGCTCATTTTGAAGCATTGTATGGTAGGAGGTGTAGATCTCTGATTGTTTGGTTAGAAGTAGGTGAAATAGCTCTAGTTGATCACAAACTAGTTTATGAGGCCATTGAAAAAGTTTGACTCATTAGAGAGAGGTTGAAGACGGCCCAAAGTCGGCAAAAGTCTTATGCAGATGTTACAAAGAGGTATCTAGAATTCGAAATTAGTGATTGGATCTACTTGAAATCTCACCTATGAAGGGTGTGATGAGGTTTGGTAAGAAGGGGAAGCTTAGTCCCTGGTTTGTGAGCCCATATCAAATCTTGCAACGTGTTCGGAAAGTTGCATATAAATTCGACTTACCAAATGAATTGACTCTGGTTAACCTTGTGTTTCAAGTTTCCATGCTTAAGAAATGCATTGGAGATCCGGTATGCATCATTTCTTTATAGGGTTTGGGAATTGATGAGAGTCTTTCTTATGAAGAGGTTCCGATAGAGATTTTAGACCGGCAAGTTAAGAGGTTGAGAAATAAGGAAGTAGCTTCCGTAAAGGTTTTATGGAGGAACCACTTAGTTGAGGGTGCTACATGGGAGGCCGAGGCAGATATGAAGTCCCGCTATCCTCATCTTTTTCCTTCTACTCATATTCAAGCTTTAGGTAAGTAGCTCCTCTTGAATTTTGGTGTTTTGGGAGTCATGTGTGTTGTATGAGTTTTTCCATGATTTCCTTATATTATTCGTGTTCTTGATGAAATTCATGTTTAGTGTAAATTGAGCTTTCATGATTTATATGTTCCTCTTGTTGATTTGCATTTTAGTATGATGATGGCATATTTGACTTCATGAGATGATTTGATGAACATGCTTAGTTATGCTTGTGATGAAATGGCATATTGGCTCCATACTGTGTTGTTGAGCTTGCTTTGAGTTGGAGAAGGTAGTTAATCCCATGTTTATATGAAAAGATTAATTTTGTGCATAATGGGTTGTGGATGTAGTTCCTACCTCCTTGTATTGCGTTGAGTATCTTTTGAGATAGAGTTGACATTTCCTCCTTTGAATTGTGCATTATTTAGATGTTTCATGCATGATGGGTGCTAGTCTTGATTCTTTATTTCCATAAGGTGTCTAAATCATCATTCGAGGATGAATGTTCCTAAGGGGGAGATAATGTAACACCCCAAAAAATAGTAGGTTAAACTAGAGCCTAACGTAAAGGTTAAATGTCATAAAATGACTCCCCATATATTAGAAAATCATTTAGGGTTGAAATGAGGGGTAAAAGAGTCAAGGCCAAGAGGCAAGTGCCAAGGCATGGGGACAAGCCAGAGCCAATGGACAAGGCTTCCCCTAGCTTGAGAACATTGTCTCACCCTTCACGAGTGGGACCACGGATCGTGGTCCTCACCACGGCTCATGAAATTACCTTGGTCATGGTTGAGTGGCCACCAAATGTCATAGACACTGCCTCAAGGCCTACGAGAGGGACCACGACTCATAGTCTTGACCATGGCTCATGGAACCCCTCGTGAAGATGCCTTGGGCTTTTGATCTAGGAGTCCCAAAAGGCATGGCTATTGCCATAAGGACCACAAGAGGGAACATGACTCCTGGTCTTGACCACGGCTAGAAGATCCCCTCATGGAATTGCCTTGGGCTTGTGAGACTCATGCCCCATTTCTGCGGTTACTTCCCCAACATCACGAGCAGGACCATGGGTCGTGGTCCTCACCACAGCTCGTGAAGGTGCCTCATGAAACCTGGGCATGATCATTAGTTAAAGGTTAGTTTGGTCTTTTCCTATTTTGGTCCAATTAAAGTGAGGTCGTTTTGGTTATTTTTAGGGGTTCTATATAAGTTATTTTTAAGTCCAAATTCACCCAAAATAAGTCACTATACTCAAACACCCAAATCAGACCAAAGTTCTCTTCCTCTCAATATTTCTCTCTCTAAACCTCAAAGAAGAAAGATGCAATTGGAGCTAGGGTTTGTAGAATTCAAAGGTCTTCCTCAAAATTCTTGTAGATTCTTAATCAAGGTATGGTGGCTTTTCATCTATGTGTAGTTTCCACCCATAGAGTCCTTTCAAAACTTGGTTTTAAAGATTCCAATTTCCCCCAAAACCTAGGGTTTCAATCTATTTCACGGGTTCTCTTTCAAAACGTTTTCAATTGTTGATTTATGGTTGCTTATGATGAATTATGATTGGATTGATGGAATATTGTTGATTTATGATGAAATTTCCCCATGGACCCATGATTTCCTTATATTGCTAAACTATGAATTGATGATGTGGGTTGATTGATATTAGAAGTATGTCAATTGATTATGTTTATGCTGATAGAATTATTGAATCATGAAATTTCCCTTATCTTATGTAGTAATTGTAGATGTTTGGGTTGATTGTGATTCATGGCCCTTGAAGGGAAAAGTATGAGGGTTTGTACATCTTTATGAGAATTGTGTATGAGCTTATGATTCACCTAGAAGGTGTGGATCCTATGGCTATTGTGTAATTATGGTATTGTTGAAAGATAATTATCACTATACCCTTACACATTATTGTGCATGAACTATTATGACTATGATGATCTTGTTATGTTGAATGAAAGGATATTCTCATGAACACACTATGAATATGATGTGAAAGGTTTACTCACATATTGATGAATCCATGAGCTATTATGACACCATGTTGGTTTGAGTGTCTAGTTCATTCTTTCATGAACATGAACTTAAGTAAAGACTTGATATGAATTTTAAAGGGAATTATGCTTAGAACCGAGTGGATGTGAATATGAGATGGAACCTTTTACGTTAAAAAGTTTGGCTTCCCAAAGTAAGTTATCTCATGAGATGGAAACCTTTTACGTTAAAAAGTCTGGGTTTCTAGTATCAATCTCTTTATCCCATAACTATGTGCCCACATAAGTGTTTAGCTAGTGGATCCACCAAGAAACTAATATATGAAGTTCTACCTTAGGCAAGTAGGACACCTCTTTTCGATATAGGGGTAAGACACAGGATTCCATGTAGCTCACATGGTCTATGTCAGTTAAGGCTACATTTCCATATATGATAAGATTATGAATAATGAAAAGAAAATGGACTTTAACTATGACTTCTTAAGAGGTACTACTTAGTATGAGTGGGGGTATGGGACTCCATTTATGTATTGCACAAGTATGTTTTAAGAGGGTTTGTGGTACAGTTCTTTTTTGCTATGAAGACTTATGAATTATGCATGTATGGTATGTATTGTTGTTAAGATTTACTTTACTTGCTAAAAGTTATGAACATGAATGTTTCCTTGTATGTGAGTATTGGCCATAGATTAGGTCAAAGTATGATATGTATGATGTTGGTGACCTAAAAGTGGTACTTAGCATTAGGTAGGATTATGGGATCTTGCCTATGCATTGCTACAAGTATAAATTAGGGTTGGTAATCATATGGTTTGACTTATGTTTCTTCACAAATGTGCATGATGGCTTTCAAACTTGATAAGTGCATGGTTTCAACTAAATGTCCCTTTATGCATGTTTTAAGGATTTTTATGCATGGCTTCCATACGTAGTACATTCTTTATGTTAACCCATATTTCTACATTTTTCTATAAGTGCAGGTTTCGGTCGTTGAGACACACTTCTTCATTTCAATAGAGCTTGGATTAATTCTCTCCACGCTTTTGGTTAGTCCTCATGTTTCGAGAACGGATTTTTCATTTTTATTTCCTGTCTTACTTTCTATTTTCAAGACTATGTTGTAAAAGGTTGTGACCCTAAGATTGTATTTGATTGTATTAGATGGTTCATTGAGATAAAGTCTAGACTTCCTTTCATTTTATGAAATGACTTTGATTGTAAAAAGTTTTTAATTCTGCATCATTTCTATTACTTATGTCTATGATTATACTAAGGGCTTGTATAAGACCCTTTCAGGGATCGAGTACGTCGTGTTACATCTAGGGGGTACCCCTGGGATGTGATAGTTTGCTATGCTTATGGCAAATGCTTTTCCATTATCTTCAAAATGATGCCTGTACTTAATAAATATCATGTTTTCAACTAAAATGTCCCTTTTTGGCATGTTTTCATGATTTTATGCATGACCATCATACTTATTGTACTTTGTACTAACCTATATTTTCCTACATTTATCTCAAGTGTAGGGTCCAGTTCTAAAGGTGGTCCCTATTGTGGCTAGAGCTTGCATATGTTCATTTATCCTTGCTTGTGGTGAGTCCTCATGATTCAAGGACATATATTATCATTGTATTTTCTTTTATTGTATTTCATTTTCGATTGTGTTGTATGGGTTGTGACCCAATTTGATTTGACTATTGTAATAGATAGCTAATTCAGACAAGTCTAGACTTCCGCTTTCCTTTATGAAAATTTTGGGCTTGAAATGTGTTTTTACTTTTATTGTTCTAATTCTTTATGTTATGATATGCTAAGTGTATTACATGGAGCCTTTCGAGGTTCTATGTGCCTTGTTACATCTAGGGGTACCCCTGGGTCATGACACCATGGCTTAATATGTTGCAGTAGTGTGGCCATCTGTGTCTCCAACTTCTGAACTTGAGCTAGAGGAATGGGGGTGGACCCTGAAAAGGGAGTGGCTTGGGATGAGCTAGGGGCCTGACTAGTGGCTAGAGATGGTGGAGCTTGAGCATCTGTTGTAGGGGCCAGAATGGTTGTCACATCGACCTACATCTGCTCTATATCTGTAACTAGGTCATCACCCAAGCGCGGGACATCAACCTGTGGCTCTCTCTATGGTGCAGCTAGGTTGGCATTATCTCGAATGAGGCCAATGTCCAGAGTCTTGATCACATCAAAAAACCGGTCACAATGCCAAACAGGAACAGAAGCATCCCTACAGAGCTAGAAAATGAGACACAAGAAGGGTAGGGAGGTGGTGGTCTTGAAGGACATCTCGTGGATCTCTATTATCAAGATGCGAGCAAAGTCAACCTCCAAACATGCTAGAATAGTTATAATCAACATGGCCCCGTCCCATGTAACCATATTGTTCGCTTGAGTCGAAGATAGTCTATTCCGTATTGACAACTAGAAGAACTTCACAACGAAGCTCAGTGTAGCCTTCCTATACCCATGCTAGGAGTCTGAATCCACTCAGTGCGCTCCATATCCTCAGCAATAGGACGTGCCAACAACCTTAACAATGTCTCTCCCTACTCGTCATCCCTCCAAAATGCCCTACTCTAAATGATGCCCATCCGGTAGTCATACTCTATAGTATTGATAGGCAGAGTGTAGGCTAGGCCATATAAGAACCTGTAAATGGTGACCTCTAAGATGTCGACTGGGAAGCCCCGCACCAATGTGGACTGAAGTGGAGGCTAAGCTTGGGTTTAGCCTATTTAGATATGGAATTTCTGACGGTGGCAACATAAGAAGCATAAAACTCTCTAGTCATCTGCTTGTTGTATTTCAAGGGGTTACGTGATATCAACTAGCATCAGTGTCTCTCCAAGAGCTCCTCAATAGCTGGTGCATTGTGGAGGCTACCTGTAAGGACCCTACGCTCCTAAGTTACGATCCTAGACATCTACCGATGCTCATTCAACATCGTGCCATTCTCATATATTTGATGTTGGCCAGGGACACACCATTTGTTCAGCTCATCGGCCTTGGGGGCAGGCTCAACTCTAGTAGGTACCGATATGTCACCTAAATTATCAGTATCTGATAAAGAAATGGTATTGCCGCTAAGACTAGAGTTATAGTGCGACTCTAAGCCAGCCTATGCTCTGAACGGTACGGCCCCCTCCTCAGACTGAGGGGTAGTGACCTCGTCGGAGCTAACTTTCTAGGCTATGTTCCTTATAATGCGAGGGTAGTGGGGGAAGATCCTGATGGAAGGTGGAATATACTCGGTGTCAGCGTCCTCATCAAGCAGACATCGGGAAGGGGTGACGGATTTGGACTTGCCCTTTGGTATGTAGGTTGGAACTTTTCTAGGGGCCATGGTACCTGTGGAAGACTTGTTAGTACTAAAACAAAACAATAAGACTCATGGAAAATTTTTGAACAAGAACGAACCCAAGCAAAAACTAAAAAACAATTTGGACAATAGTTGAATTGTTGACCCATAGTAGGTACCTACGGTTTGTCGATGGGATGACGGTCTATGGGTCCCCTCCATTGGTCAAAGTTCCCATTTTTGGGTCTTAAATAGTGGAACCACGGATTTGCAGAACAGTCCGTCGTTCAAATGACGGACCGTAGTCCACACTGTGGTTCTATGCTTTAGTAATTTTGCCTGTGCCACTGGTCCACGGACGCCGCCCTATGGTCTGTGGGTTGAAGTCGTGGGTAATTTCTGTTCCAGGTTTTAGATTTTGAACTCACACTTAATGCTATATTTCAACAAACACACAATCAAACTAGTCCTACACATGCATTTCAACATATATTTTTGTATTTCGTCATCTTTAGGGTTGTGATCAGTCAATTTTATTCACATTTACACAGAACCATTGAACAACCCTAAGTCAAAACTTTCAATTTATACCTATTAACCATTTGTGTGGTTTTAATTTATATCACACTCACATACAATCATTACAAGGGTGTTTCTAACTAAAATTCAACATCCAAATAGGGGATTAACAACCAAAGGTCAAGTTTCAACTTCGTGATTTCATGGTTTAGACAATGAACAATGAATTCAAAGTTAGGTTGAAATCATTTACCTTACAAGTAATCGATGTTTGTGAGTATGTTAGTGCAATAAAAACCTTTCAACCCTTCCTAGTCTTCGACACCGAACTTGAATAGTGACAGTGCTGGGGAAGAACAATGGATAAATTGGAATGATTTGGGAGAGAGGAGGAAAGGTATGGGATGTTGCATTTATTAGGATAAGCTTTGGGAGTGATTAGGGAGTTATTAATGGAGGATTATGGGTTGTAACGATTGGGCAGAGAATATGGCAAGAGGAAATGAATTAAAAATAAAGGTTTTTAATAAAAAGGGGTCCGGTTCAGGTCAAGCAAAAAACGCTACGTTGGACCTATGAGACCTCATTGATAGTCCATAGGTCAACCTACGGACTGTGGGTTGGGTCTGTAGGTCACTATGACACTTAGAAAAATTAGAAACTTAATTGGGATCTACGGATGCCATCCAGGGTCCATGTAATGACCAATAGACCGTCGATGGGGTCCGTAGACCACTGCATAGCAATTTTCTACAGATTTTTCTTTACGTCCCTGCACAAGTAGCCTATTAGGACTTCCTTTTTAGATTTTTTGGACATTTTTTAGACACAAACCCTAATCTATATCTAGCCAACATTAATAAAAAAAAATAAACATCACTTTTAAAAGCTATAAAAATCAAAAAGAAAAAGGAAAACTCCCATATCGAAAAGAAAAACATATAGTTGGCTAGATGGTACATCTTGGGTTACCTCCTAAGCAACACTTGATTTAACATCGTGGCACGATGCAGACACCTAGATTACTTAGATGTCACCAAGATAATAGTCCTCAATCACTTCTTGCACACTCTCCGATTTCCCCATGTAGCCTTGAACGTCATTCCCTCCTTGTTCTCTAGCTCGATCGATCCATGTGGAAATACTTAGGTCACTTTGAATGGCCTAGTCCACTTGGACTTGTGCTTTCTAGGAAAAATCCTTAACCTTGAGTTGAATAGGAGCACCAGATCACCAACAACAAATTCACACTTTTCAATCTTTTGATCATGGTACTTTTTCATCTTCTCTTTATACATTGCTGAACTTTCATATGCTTTAAGGTGAAACTCATCAAGCTCATTTATATCCATCAGCCTTTGACTTGATGCGGCGCCCCAATCCAAATTCAAATTCTTTAGCGTCCATATTGATTTATGCTCTAGTTCTACAAGAAAGTGACATGACTTCCCATATACAAGTTGGTAGGGGGACATACATATGGGAGTCTTGAATGTGGTGCGATATGCCCATAGAGCATCATCAAGACTTCTTGACCAATAAGTTATGTTGGCGTTCACAGTCTTTGCAAAGATTTTCTTTATCTATTTATTCGACCACCTCAACTTGCCCACTAGATTGCTGATGATAGGGAGTCCGGTGGTATAGCTCAGAATATAGATATTTCAAAATGGAATTGAGAGATGATCAATATGGATTTCATTACTGGTTTGTCGCGATCTCACAGGAAACATCATTCCATTTGGTTGATTGTTTATAGAATGATGAAATGTGCCCACTTTTGTTGGTAAAGACTACTTATTCAAGAGAGGATTATGCCAAGTTATATATTAAAGAGGTAGTAAGACTTCATGGAGTTCTATTTTTGATTATATCAGATAGAGGTGCACAATTTACTGCATAGTTCTGGAAGTCTTTCAAGAAAGGTTTGGGTTCGAAGGAGAACTTGAGTACTGCCTTCTATCCTCAAACAGATGGTCAAGTAGAGCGCACTATTTAGACTTTAGAAGATATGTTGAGGGCTTGTGTGATTGGTTTCAAGGGTAATTCGAATGATCACCTACCTCTTATTGAGTTTGCTTATAAAAATAGTTATCACTCTAGCATCCAGATGGCTCCTTATGAATCTCTTTATGGGAGAAGATGCAGATCTCCTATTGGATGGTTTAAGGTTGGTAAAGCTGGGTTGATAGGACTAGAATTAGTTCATAAATCTATGGACAAAGTGAAAGTTATTCGAGAGAGGTTGAAAACAATGCAAAGTCGTTAGAAATCCTACACTTATATTAGGAGAAGGTATTTAGAGTTTGAATTAGATGATTGGGTATACTTGAAAGTTTCACCCATGAAGGGTGTTATGAGATTTGGTGAGAAGGGGAAGCTTAGTCCACGATATATTGGTCCTTAGGAGTTGGAGCTATCGCAAGAGTTAGGAGTAGTTCATCCAGTGTTTCACATTTCTATGTTGAAGAAATGTATGGGCGATCCTTCACTTATAATACCTACTAAAAATATTGGTATTAAAGATAGCTTATCTTACAAGAAGATTCCTGTTCAGACCTAGACCGTCAGGTTCGCAAGTTAAGAACCAAGGAGGTAACATTAGTCAAGGTCCTATGGAGGAATCACTTTGTTGAGAAAGCTACATGGGAAGCTGAGGAAGATATGAAGAAGAGATACCCACATCTCTTTGAGCTCAGAGAAATTCCAGATCAAAGTGCTAATTCTCTTCTTAGTACTCTTTAATTGAAATACTAAATGTGTTAGATTTGCTTGTTAGGTGTTTGAGTTGAATGTTAGATGTTACCTTAGCCTACTTATACTGATCCCATTAGAGAACGAATGGTCCCAAGGGAGATATAATGTAACATCCCACCTTAGAAAGAAACTATAAATAGAAAGAAATCATTTTTGGAAAGATTAAATTTGGAAATATTGGCAAGATATGCTAGGTATGAGCTTTGGTCAGCTTCAAACAACAATAACTTTCAGTATAGGATTAACTAGGTGGTATTTAAGATATCAAATGAAAGGTCTTTGAATTATCTTTCCAACGTCACCAAGTTTGCTAATTGTCGAGCTCATATGAGTGAGATATGCCTGTTTGGAGTTGGATTGTCCAGTTAAGAAAGGTTACCCGAATTTAAGAGGGGTATTTTGGTCTTTTCCATACCGAATTAAGTTATTTCACTTTAAGTTATTAGTTAGGGGTCTAAGATGAATTATTTCAGTTCACGCAGTCAAATTTTATGATAGGGCTTTGAGAGAAAAGCAAAGAGGAGAAAAGCCAAAGTTCATCACGTTCATGAGATTTCACTTGTGGATTTCCCAAAGGGTTAATCCCTACGAGGTATGTGAGATAGCATAGTGTTGGTTTCATTCACCCACATGCTAATCTTGATTAACTTTAGTGTATTTACGTTCTTAAAAGTAGAGTATATAAGTTCTTGATGAATTATTGTTGAAGTTTCCTTTGAATCTTGATTGTTTGGTTTTGGGGAAGTTCTTGAGATTATTTGATGAGATTTAAGGTTGTTTTGACTAGATTCTTGTGTACATTAGTTGGGTATTCGAATCTAAGTGTTTAGAGAAGAAACCAATAGAATCTAGATGATTTACGGTCGAAAAAAAACAAAACAATTTATGGGTCTACTAAGCAGAGGGCGGGCTCACCACGCCACTCAGTGCACCAACATGAGGGGTCTGTGATTTTGGCTCTGGGGCGTTGCGCCACTCAGTGCGCCCCAACCCAGCCTCTGCAGTTCAAGGTCTGGTGCCTTGCGCCACTCAGTACGCAGGGTCGCCACGTCTTTTACCCTTTCCCACTTTTTTCACTTTGAGTTCCTCGAATTGTACCTATGTTTTCTAGTTGTTTTCAACAATCTAAGGTACATTTAACCATCGAGAGATCAACTATAACATGAGATCATAACCCTTGAATCCATAAATCAAATTCAAGGTAGAGTTAAGAGTCAAGTCATAAGAGTTCTTAATGTCATTCAAAAGTCTTTTACAATCATTTTAAACTTGTTTTAAATACTTAAGCATTGAGTTTGAGAAAGATTAGAGCTGAGTTCATTTCTTTAAATGATGTATGGGGACTAAATAGTCCCAAAGAGCAAAAGTTTTAACATTTAAGATAAGAGGAATGACCAATTTCTAAAAGTATTTTCATGAGTAGTTTTGAGTTCCATCTCTTTTAAGAGATAAGCCTTTTGAGTAATAACCTCAAACCACAGAGAAAGAGTTATGTTTTTAAACATAAGATATGAGTATATCTTTGGAGTAGTATTGAGCACTGATATGGGGACGAGTTCATAATAACTCTGTAACACCCCAGAAATCTAATGACCTGAGCTAGAGCCTAACATGTAGTCTAGTAGATTAAATGGGATTAAACATAAAGATTAGAGTCCTGAAATAACCTCCCTAAGTTAGTACAAGTGTGTTAGGGCCTAAATGTCAAGGCATGGCCCCCCAAGGACCAACCAAGGGTCCTTGGGGAGGGCCTTGGTTTGTAGCCAAAAAGTTGCCTGAAGGCATTCACCCACAAAATGGGCACCCACGCCCCGTGGGTGGACTCACGCACCATAGTTAGGGGTTGTGAGTCAAGGCGAGACCTCCCCCAACTTTCCCAAAGTCTTTGTCCAAGCTATGCCCATGCAGTACGGTCCATTGACCCACTCACGCCCCGTGGGTGGGGTCTCGTGAGTGCAGACCCAAACCACAAACCTGTAAGATGGGGCACGAGCCCACCTATGGTCCATGGATTATGGGAGTAGGTCCCCTCCTGCAAAAGCTGCTCAATCTCGGCCAAGGCTTAGCCAAAACCTTTAATTCCAAAAGTTATTATATTAGTGTGGAGTCATTTTAATTCATTTTAATAGACCTCTATAAGTACTTCTAATTCATTACACTCCACTTAACACTTCATAACTAACAAAATCAAAATTAGGAACTATATCCCCTCTCCAAAATTTCTCTCTCTAAGACTCTATTGAAGAGCAAGAACAAGGTCAAGCTAGGGGTTCAAGAAGCAGCCTTTCTTCTCCAATTTATTTTGGAAATCAATCTAAGGTATGGATGCTTTTCATCTATTGGTATCTATCACCTATAGGGCCCCTTCAAACTTGCTTTTTAAGACTTCCAAATCCCCAAAAACCTAGGGTTTTCAATCTATATCATGCATCTTTTTCCAAAACGATTTCAATTGTTGATTTATGGTTTATTATGGTTAATTATGATGATTTATGATTGTATTGATTGAGTATTTTTTATTTAAGATGGAAATCTCCCCATGGAACCATGATTCCCCCCATATTGTTAAAGTATGCATTGATATATGGGTTGATTGAGAATATAACTATGTCAATTGTTTATGTTTACATGAATTAAGATATTGAATCATGATATTCCCCTATATGATGTATTAATTCAAGAAGTTAGGGTTGAATTTGACTTATAGTCTTGAATGGCAAATTATATGGGTTTGAGCATGTTGATGAAAATTATGTATGAGCTTATGATTCAATTAGATAGTAGAGATCCTATAATTATCAGGTGATTGTGATATTGTTGCAACATCATTCTCCCTTTACCCCCCACACATGATTATGCATGAATTGTCTATGACTATGATAATGTGGTTGTGTTGATTGAAAGGCTATTCTCATGAAACACTATGAATATGATGTGAAAGATTTACTCACATGTTGATGATTCTATGGTTGAAAGAACATTCTCACCTAATGAATCCATGATCTATTATGATATCATGTTGGTTTAAGTGCCTGGTGTATTCTTTTATGAACAAGAACTTAAATAAAGACTTAACATGAATATTAAAGGGAATTAGGCTTAGCACCGAGAGGATATGAAAATGAGATGGAAGCTTTTATGCCAGTTAGTCTGGCTTCCCGGTGGGCTCCTTTTATGTCAGCTAGTCTGAGTCCCAATATGGTTATCGCATGAGATGGAAACCTTTTACCTCAGTTTGTCCGAGTTTCAAGTAGGAATTTCCTTATCCTATAACAATGTGCCCACATAGGTCCTTAGATAGTGGATTTACCTAAAACCTAAACATGTTAGTTCTACCTTAGGCAAGTAGGAAACCTCTTTTCGATGTGGGGCATGACACCGGATTCCATGTAGAACACATGGTCTATGTCAATAAAGGCTATACTTTCCTACATGACATGAACATGACAAGAACAAGAAGATGAACTATGAACAAGAACATGGGTTATGTACTATGATTCCTTAAGAGGTTCTACTTAGTATGAATGGGGGTATGGGACTTCATTCTTATATTGTACAAGTGGACATTGAAAGTGATTGTTGTATGTGCTTTTATGAAATTATGCTTTATGATTTAATGCATGTTTTCTATGAATCATGAATGTGAACGTGAACATGAACTATACTTATGATTTCCTAATGAGCTTTACTTAGTGTGAGTGAGGGAATGGGACTTCACTTATAAATTGCACAAGTAGACTTATGAAGGGGTTATGGTGCGGTTTCCTTATGACATGAATATGTATGAATTTATATATATGCATGATATGAATTGTTGTTAAGAATAACTCTCCTTATTACAAGCTATGAATATGAATGTCTCATTGTATATAAGTGTTGGCTATGGATGAGGTCAAGATAAGTTATGCATGACTATGTTAGCCTTGGGTTACTTATGGTATGGTTTGACTATATAATTACCTTAAATGTGCATGTTGGCTTTTAGACTAGATAAACGCATGATTTCAACTATATGTCCTTTTTATGCATGTTTTAAGGATTTTTATGCATGACTTCCCTACTTAGTATTTATGTGCTAACCCATATTTCTACATTTTCTATAAGTGTAGGTTCTGGTCGTCAACACACTTTTCCTTTCAAGTGAAGCTTGGGTTGACTATTCCCTAAGTTTGGTGAGTCCTCATGGTTCAAGGACGGATTATTCATTTCTAGCTTTTAGCTTACTTTCTATTTCCAAGACTATGTTGTAAAAGGTCTATAATCCTAAGATTGTATTCTATTGTTTTAGATGGAAATTGAGACAAGGTCTAGACTATTATGTTGCTTTTAGGAAAACACTTCTATTGTAAAAACTTTTAAATTTTCTGCATCATTTATAAGTCCTATGTTTATGATTATGCTAAGGTCTTGCATGAGACCCCTTGGGAGTCAAATAGGCTATATTACATCTAGGGGGAACCCCTGGGTCCTGAAAAACCTTGTAATCAGATCACAAGTTTTGAATGATTCTAGGATTATGTCTCATGAACCACGTCTAGTACAGTCTTGTTCATGAGTGTGAACCGTGCCACACTAATGAATAAGAGGCTATAAGATATTTAGGAACTTGCACTTATTTCATTAGTCTTTAGTCGTTCTTTAGAGTTTTAACTCTATGAAGTCCTTTTCCTAACCCTTCTCTTGTGTATATAGGATATGAATACAAGAAGGGAGACTGCAAGAAGGATTGAAAAGGAGATTGTGAATGTGGGAGTTCCTCCCCAAGGTCCTCAAGAGCCTCAAGTTGCTCAAGCTTCTAATGATGAGGAGGCCATGATAAATGTGTAATTAAGGTCGACTCTCCAAACATTGACTCATGCTTTAACGACTCAAGTCAATAGGGATGCTAGAGTTCATGTGAACCCAAATGCGAACACCATAGCTTCAGGGTTGAGAGATTTCACAAGAATGAACCCTCTTATGTTATTTGGCTCCAAAGTGGGTGAAGACCCTCAAGAGTTTGTGGAGGAGGTCTATAAGATAATTGATGCTATGGGAGTGACTTCTAAAGAGAAAGCGGAGCTAGCCACTTACCAATTGATGGAAGTGGCCGAAGTATGGTATACTCAATGGAAGGGTAATAGGCCGGTTGAAGTGGGTCTCATAGATTGGGAGGTGTTCAAGAAAGAATTCATTGATAGGTTCTTTCCCTGTAAGAAGAGGGAAGCAAAGGTGGAGTAATTTATCAACCTTTGTCAAGAAGGTATGAGTGCTCAAGAGTATTTTCTAAAATTCACTAATTTGTCCAAGTATGCTCCGTCTTTGGTGTCAAATCTGAGAGATAAGATGAGTCGCTTTGTGACCGGAGTGTCCGAAATGATTGAAAAAGAATGTCGTGCAGCAATGCTACATGATAATATGGACATCTCATGTCTAATGGTTTATGCTCAACAAGTTGGGGAGGCAAAACATAGGAAGAATAATAGGGAAGTGAAGAGAGCAAGGACTGATGCTGGAAACTCTTCCAAGGATAAGTTTGAAGGACAAGGGCGACCAAGGTTCAAAAGAAGGTTCTCCAACCAAGGTGCTTCTAGTGCTCCAAGGGTCAATAAGGATAGGTTTCCTAACCCTAAGCCTCAAAGAGGCAATAGTGATAGATCGTCTATGACAAGGTATATTTGTGTCAAGTACGGCAAGAAACATAAGGGTAAGTGTCTTGTTGGCATGGATGGTTGTTTTCATTATGGGAAGAGTGGTCATATGGTGAGATATTCACCCATGCTAAAGGCTCAAGGGAGAGAGGGCAAGCAAGCCCTTCCTAGTGGTTCAAACTCCGATGCTCCCAGGAAGAATTGCTTCTATGCTCTCACATCCCGAGGTGACCAAGAGAGTTCCTCGAATGTGTAACCAGTATGTTGCAAGGCTTTTCTATTAATGTTTATGCATTATTAGACCCCGGTGCCACTTTGTCTTTTGTTACACCTTTTGTGGCTACGAAATTTGAAATACTCCCCGAAGAGTTATTAGAACATTTTTGGGTGTCTACCCCTATTGGTGACTCGATAGTGGAAAAAAGAGTTTATAGGAGTTGTCCTATTTGTTTGTCTCATAAAGTCACTTTGGTTGCTTTGGTAGTGCTAGACATGTGAGACTTTGATGTCATTTTGGGTATGGATTGGTTGCAGCATGTTTTGCGTCAATTAATTGTAGAACTCGGGTTGTTAAGTTTCAATTTCCAAATGAGCCTACTTTAGAATGGAAGGGGGGAAATTCTATCCTAGAGGTCGATTTGTTTCATGTCTAAAAGCTAGGAAAATGATCTCCAAGGAGTTTATTTATCATATTGTTAGGGTAATGGATGTTGAGTCCGAGGTCCCTTCTTTAGAGTAGGTCCTCGTGGTGAGTGAGTTTCCAGAAGTCTTTCTCGATGACTTGCATGGCATTCCTCCCAAACATGAAATAGACTTTTGCATTGATCTCTTGCTGGATACTCAACTTATATCCATCCCTCCTTATAGAATGTCTTCGGCCGAATTGGAAGATTTGAAGGATAAACTCAAGGACTTGTTAGACAATGGTTTTATTCAACTAAGCATATCCTCATAGGGTGCTCCGGTATTTTTTGTGAAAAAGAAGGATGGGTCCTTTAGGATGTGTATTAACTACCGCCAATTGAACAAGGTTATCATAAAGAATAAGTACCCTCTTTCTGGAATTGACAATTTGTTTGACCAACTCCAAGGAGCAAGTAACTTTTCGAAGATTGTCCTTCATTTGGGCTACCATTAACTAAGGGTAAGAGGGGTTGACATTCCTTAGACAGCACTCCAAATAAGATATGGTCACTATGAATTCCTAGTAATGTCTTTTGGTTTCACAAAAGCCACGGCGGCTTTCATGGACCTAATGAATAGGGTGTTTATGCAATATATTGATTCGTTTGTGATTGTTTTTATTAATGATATTTTGATCTATTCAAATAAGGAGGTTGATCATATGAGCCACCTGAGGATTGTACTACAAATCCTTAAAGACCACCGATTGTATGAAAAGTTTAGAAAATATGAGTTTTGGTTGAGGTTCGTAGCCTTCCTTGGCCATATCGTCTCTATCAAGGATATTGAGGTTGATCCTAAGAAGACGGATGCGGTTATGAGTGGGCCTAGTCCTCTAACTCCCACCAATATTCAAAGTATTTTGGGTTTGGCTGGATATTTATAGAAGATCTATCGAGTGCTTTTCCTCCATTGCTTCTTCATTAACGGCTTCGACTCAAAAGAAGGTCAAATTTGAGTGGTCGGAGGCCTGTGAGAAAAGCTTCCAAGAGCTGAAAGATAAGCTTACTTCTGCTTCATTGTTGACCTTACCGGAGGGTACCGATGGGTTTGTGGTATATTATGATGCTTCGAGAGTAGGGTTGGGATGTGTGCACATGCACCATGGTAAGGTGAATACCTATGCTTCAAGGCAATTAAAGATTCATGAGAAGAATTACCCGACCCATGATCTTTAACTAGCAGCGGTGGTGTTTGCCTTGAAAATATGGAGACTTTACTTGTATGTGGTCCATGTAGACATTTTCACCAACCACAAGAATCTTTAATATGTGTTTAGCCAAAAAGGCTTGAATCTCTAACAAAGAGGGTGGTTAGAACTTTTGAAGGATTATGACATCAGTGTCCTTTATCACCCCGACAAAGCTAATATAGTTTCGGTTGCCCTAAGTAGATTGTCCATGGGTAGTGTGGCTCATGTAAAAGATGAGAAAATGGAATTGGTTCGTAATGTGCATAGGTTGGCCCGGTTAGGTTTCCAACTAGTGGATTCCACCAAGGGTGGTGTCATGGTCCATCATAGTTCCGAATCATCCTTTGTGGTTGTGGTGAAGTCTAAACAACACCTTGATCTTATATTAATGGAGTTGAAAGAATCGGTTCTCAACAAGTCTGTTCAGGCTTTTTCAAGGGGAGATGGGTTGCTTAGGTACCAAAGTTGTTTATGTGTTCCGGATGTTGATGGCTTGGGAGAGAAAATTTTAGAAGAGGCTCATGCTTTGTTGTATTCTATTCATCCAAGAACCACCAAGATGTATTGTGATCTACGAAAAATCTATTTGTGGAATGGCATGAAGAAGGATATAGCGGGTTTTGTGGCTAAATGTCTGAATTATCAACAAGTTAAGGTCGAACATTTAAGACCGGGAGGTTTGTCCCAAAATATAGATATCCCCACTTGAAAGTGGGAGGATGTGAATATGGACTTTGTTCTGGGTTTGCCTCGTACCCGAAGGCAACATTATTCTATTTGTGTCATTGTTGATAGGATAACAAAATCTGCCCACTTTATTCCCGTCAAGGTTTCATTTTCAGCGGAAGACTATGCCAAGTTATACATCAAAGAGATGGTGAAGTTGCATGGGGTTCCTTTGTCTATTATTTTGGATTGGGGTACTCAATTAACTTCACACTTTTGGAAGGCATTCCAAAAAGGACTTGGTAAATGTTAAGCTTAGTACCGCTTTCCACCCTCAAACGGATGGTCAAGCAGAGCATACCATTCAAACCATGGAGGACATGTTGAGGGCATGTTTTATAGATTTCAAGGGTAATTGAGATGACCATCTACCATTGATAGAGTTTGCCTACAATAATAGTTACCACTCAAGTATTGCCATGGCTCTTTTTGAAGTATGGTATGTTAGGAGGTATAGATCTCCGATTGGTTGGTTTGAGGTAGGTGAATTTGCTCTAATTGGTCCCGAACTAGTTTATGAGGCCATTGAAAAAGTTTGACTCATTAGAGAGAGGTTGAAGAAGGTCTATAGTGGGCAAAAATATTATGCTGATGATAGATAGAGGGATCTTGTGTTTGAAATTGGTGATTGGGTCTACTTGAAAATCTCACCTATGAAAGGTGTGATGAGGTTTGGTAAGAAAGGTAGGCTTAGTCCCCAGTATGTGGGCCCATACCAAATCTTAAAACGTGTTGGGAAAATTGCCT
Organism: Solanum bulbocastanum; assembly: GCA_037074985.1. Taxonomy (NCBI): domain Eukaryota; kingdom Viridiplantae; phylum Streptophyta; class Magnoliopsida; order Solanales; family Solanaceae; genus Solanum; species Solanum bulbocastanum. The sequence goes on from CM073601.1 coordinate 34,276,871, forward strand.
ATGAATTTGACTTGCCAAATGAATTGGCTCTGGTTTACCCAAAGTTTCATGTTTCCATGCTTAAGAAGTGCATTGGGGATCCGGTATCCATTATTCCTTTAAGGGTTTTAGGAGTTGATGAGTGTCTTTCTTATGAAGAGGTTTCGGTAGAGATTTTAGACCGGCAAGTCAAGAGGTTGAGAAACAAGGAAGTAGCTTTCATTAAGGTTCTATGGAGGAATCACTTAGTTGAGGGTGCTACATGGGAGGTCGAGGCCGATATGAAGTCCCGCTATCCTCACCTTTTTCCTTCTACTCCTACTTAAGCTTGAGGTATGTAGTTCCTCTTGAGTTTTGATAATTTGGGAGTCATGTATGTAAATGAGTTTTCACATGATTTCCTTATGTTATGCATGTTCTTGATGAAATGCATGGTTAATGGGAATTGAACTTTCATGATATATATGTTCCTCATGTTGATTGTGCATTTAGTATGATGATGGCATATTTGAATTCATGAGGAGATTTGTTGAACCTGCTTGGTTATGCTTGTGATGAAATAGCACACTGGCTCCATGATGTTGTGTTGAGTTTGCTTTTAGTTGGAGAAGGTAGTTCCTCTTATGAACATGATGAACGTTGCATTTCATGCATATTGGGTTGATAGATGTAGTTCATATTCCCTTGTATTGCATTAACTATGTCTTGAGATGGAGTTAAAGTTTTCTCCTTTGAATAATGCATAAAGTGAATAGTGTGTTTTTAAGTTTTGCACATTTTGATATTTCATGCAAAATGGGCTGCTAGTCTAGAGTTCCTAACTTAGTTTGGTGTCCAGATCATCATTTGAGGACGACTGTTCCTAAGGGGGAGATAATGTAACACCCCAGAAATCTAATGACCTAAGCTAGAGCCTAACATGTAGTCTAGTAGCCTAAATGGGGTTAAACGTAAAGATTAGAGTCCTAAAATAACCTTCCTAAGTTAGTACAACTGTGCTAAGGCCTAAACGTCAAGGCATAACCCCCCAAGGACCAACCAAGGGTCCTTTAGGAAGTCCTTGGTTTGCAGCCAAAAAGTTGCCTGAAGGCAGTCAACCAGAAAATGGGCACCTACGCCCCGTAGGTAGGGGTCGTGAGTCAAGGCAAGACCTCCCCCAACTTCCCAAAGTCTTTGTCCAAGCTACGCCTATGTAGTACGGTCCGTAGACCCACTCACTCCTCGTGGGTGGGGTCTTGTGAGTGGGGGGATTGACTTGGCCAAAAGGAGGGGATGCAAACCCAAAACACGGACCAGCAAGATAGGGCGTGAGCCCACCTACGGTCCGTGGGTGGTGGGCGTAGGTCCCCTCCTGCAAAAGCTGCTCAATCTCGGCCAAGGCTTAGCCAAAGACATTAATTCCAAAATTTAGTATATTACTGTGGGGTCATTTTAATTAATTTTAATAGACCTATATAAGTACTTCTAAGTAATTAAACTCCACTTAACACTTCCTAACTAACAAGAACAAAATTAGGAACTACCAGCCTTCTCCAAAATTTCTCTCTCTAAGACGCCATTGAAGAGCAAGAACAAGGTCAAGCTAGGGTTTCAAGAAGCAGCCTTTCTTCTCCAATTTCTTGTGGAAATCAACCTAAGATATGGATACTTTTCATCTATGGGTAGCTATCACCCATAGAGCCCCTTCAAACTTGGTTTTTAAGACTTTCAAATCCCCAAAAATCTAGGGTTTTCAATCTATGTCATGCGTCTTCTTCCAAAATGATTTCAAATGTTGATTTATAGTTTATTGTGGTTAATTGTGATGATTAATGATTGTATTGATGGAGTATTGTTGATTTAAGATGGAAATCTCCCCATGGACCCATGATTCCCCCATATTGTTAAAGTATGCATTGATATCTAGGTTGATTGAGATTATAATTATGTCAATTGATTATGTTTACATGAATGAAGATATTGAATCATGATATTCCCCTATATGATGTATTAATTCAAGAAGTTAGGGTTGAATTTGACATATAGTCTTAAATGGAAAATTATGTGGGTTCATGTTAGTGAAAATTATGCATGAGCTTATGATTCACTTAGATAGTAGAGATCCTATAACTATTGGGTGATTGTAATATTGTTGCAAGATCATTCTCCCTTTACCCCCACACATGATTATGCATGAATTGTCTATGACTATGATAATGTGGTTGTGTTGATTGAAAGGGCATTCTTTTGAAACACTATGAACATGATATGAAAGGTTTACTCACATATTGATGATTCTAAGGTTGAAAGGGCATTCTCACCTAATAAATCCATGAGCTATTATGATATCATGTTAGTTTGAGTGCCTAGTGCATTATTTTATGAACATGAACTTAAATAAAGACTTAACATGATTATCAAATGGAATTAGGCTTAGCACCGAAAGGATATGAAAATAAGATTGAAGCTTTTACGCCAGTTAGTCTGGCTTCCCCATGGGTTCCTTTTACGTCAGTTAGTCCGGGTTCCCAATATGGTTATCTCACCAGATGGAAACCTTTTACCTCAGTTAGTTCGGGTTTCTAGTAGCAATCTCCTTATCCCATAACTATGTGCCCATATAGGTCCTTAGCTAGTGGATCCACCTAAAAGCTAAACATGTTAGTTCTACCTTAGGCAAGTAGGACACCTCTTTTCGGTGTGGGGCATGATACCATATTCCATGTAGCACACGTGGTCTATGTTGGTTAAGGTTATATTTCCCTACATGACATGAACATGACAAGAAAAAGAAGATGAACTATGAACAAGAACATGGGTTGTGTAATATTATTCCTTAAGAGGTTCTACTTAATTTTAATAGGGGTATGGGACTTCATTCATGCATTGCACAAGTGGAATTTGAAAGTGATTGTGGTATGTGCTCTTATGACATGATGCTTTATAATTTAATGCATGTTTTCTATGAATCATGAACATGAATGTGAACACCAACTATACTTATGATTTCTTAATGATCTTTACTTAGTGTGAGCCAGGGTATGGGACTACACTTATACATTGTACAAGTAGACTTATGAAGGGGTTATGGTGTGGTTTCCCTATGACATGAATTTGTATGAATCTATATATATGCATGATATGAATTGTTGTTAATAATGACTCTCCTTATTACAAGCTTTGAATATGAATCTCTCTTTGTCTATGAGTGTTGGCTATGGATGAGATCAAGATAAGTTATGCATGACTATGGTAGCCTAGGGTTGCTTATGCTATTGTTTGACTATGTAATTACTTTAAAATGTGTATAATGGCTTTTAAACTAGATAAATTCATGATTTCAAATAATGTCCCTTTTCTGCATGTTTTAAGGGTTTTTATTCATGGCTTCCATACTTAGTACTTATGTGCTAACCCATATTTCTACATTTTCTATAAATGTAGGTTCTGGTCATTAAGATACACTTCTCATGTCAAGTGAAGTTGGGTTGACTATTCCCTAAGCTTGGTGAGTCCTCATGGTTTGAGGACGGATTATTCATTTATAACTTTTTGCTTACTTTCTATTTTCAAGACAATGTTGTAAAAGGAATATGACCCTAAGATTGTATTCTATTGTTTTAGATGGTGATCGAGACAAGGTCTAGACTCTCATGTTGTTTTTATGAAAAGACTTCTATTGTAAAATGTTCTAAATTTTCTGCATCATTTCTATGTCCTATGTTTATGATTATGCTAAGCGCTTGTATGCGACCTATTCGGGGTCAAGTACGTCGTGTTACATCTAGGGGTACCCTTGGGTCGTCACAAGTTGAAGTCTCCATAAACCATGTTGCCAATGTGGGTAGAATTGGTTATGCTTTTTAGTGGATCCACTTAGTTGTGGCATTCTATATCCCGAAAAGTTATAAGACAGTTCTGGCAGCATGGGAAAGACGTTGTATCATTACATAGCTCATAGTAATGATTGTCGGTTAGAGTATCTGCCAAACAGAGTTTATTTTTGTATACCTATGTACAACTTAGATATTATTGTATTTCCAATACTTTGAGATGTTATCTACTATTTGAAATGCTTTATATAAACTGCATCTTTACTATTATCTATTTCTACATTGAGTTGAGTAAAGTTGAGTTTATCATTTCTTTTAGATTTTAGTTCAAGCTTATTTCATATTTAGTTTTCCCCTTGCATTCTCGTACATTCAATGTACTTACAACATTTCTCCTGCATTGTTTTATGATGTAGATACAAGTAACCAAGATCACCATCCAGTGCTTTGTTGATCCAGGTTATCATTCAAAGTCAGTTGGTAAGCCTCCTTACTTTCCGAAGGATCCCTTTTTATATTTTTTTAGTATTTCAGTTGTTAGGATGATCGTGGGTCTTGTCCCAACATCCCTTATTGTTTTAGAGGCGTCATTGACTAATACCTATAGTTCTTTAGTCTTTGCACTTCAGTTGTTTTTTTATAAGACTTGAGTTGCCACTTTGGCTAGTGGGATGTTTAATTCTAAAACATTCTAAGTTATTTTGAGATAGTTGAGTAAAGTTGCATTTATTTTCTTTTATTAATGCTTAAAGTCTTCCGATGAGAGTCTAGCCAGGCCAAGGTTCACTTAGGGCCAGCAATGGTTCTCGAGTCCCAGTCTCACCCGGGTGTAGGCTTGGGGTGTGAAAATTACATAACACATATGTGCAGAAAATCCCTTAAAGTGGCATAAGGACCTCTTTCTTGGCCTTTTCACCTACTTCAGTAAGCTCCCCTTAATTGGAAGAGACAATTGTTTACACGATGATCATTGATGACTCCAAACCTTTGGACTATTCTTGTTATTGGGTGACTAGGTTCAAGACATGTGATGGAAAGATAAACAATGCTAGGTTCATCTAGTAGACAATCCTATCATGTCCTCGCGGAATCACGATTATAGAAATGGCTGACAACGTAACCATAATTGAGATTCTACTACTAAATGTGCTCCATAAGTCATAAGAATAACATAGCTCTGATACCAACTTTGTCACAACCCAAAATAGGACAGTGGTCGGCACAAAGGGGGAGAATCCCAAAGCAAGCCTTACCAAAATTCTACAGAAAATTGGGTAGAGTTTCCTTTGTTTATAGGCCTATCCTGAATTTTTCCTATCTCAGAAATCCACAACACAACTAATAACGACTATAAATTAAGACATAACATCCATCGATGATCTTATTGTCACGTAATAATATCAATTTATCTCCAAATATGAAGAAGAGGTTTAATACTAGTCACTTAACTACAAAACGAAGGAATAATTATGACTCGAATGAAAGGAATGACTGATGAGTCCACAAATTGGACCCATTTAGGGCTATATTTTTATAGAAATTTTGTCCTCAAATGCTTATTTTATCTCAATATCTGATGAAAACTCTTAAGTTTCAGGTATTTGAATTGAAGGAAAGCATGGACAGTACTTCACAAAAAGGAATGAAAAGGCTGAAAAGAATGATAAATTAAAGGCCTGAAGATCAACGAGTCGATTTGGCGAATCACCGAAGGGTCTTACTTCGCCTTTTTTTCCAATGTGTTGACCCTGATGGAAAGGATCAAGTCAGCAGAACAAGGAAGCAGTTGACGTATCACCGAGAAGTTCTGCCAAGTAGTACTATATCACCCAATGACCCAAAGCACGAAGATGCCGAAGGATGGTGCAAGACCACAATGAACTACACCAAAGGGTGAATCGATGAGTTGATCGGCGATTCTGACTAATGTCACCGAATGATCTATTGCAGCATAGACTTTTGAAAACTATAAATACTTGTTGAGAATGATGAGATAGTATCAGATTCTTAATATAATTTTAGTACTTTTTCTCAGAGTTTCAGAGGGTTTTGTAAACTTGAACAAGAAGAGGGTTTCATCTCCAAGGATTTGGACTTGGGTCTCTTGGATTCTTCAGTCTTGGCCTGTAACAAGACTTAAATCTCAATACTTATTTGAATGCAAGCTCATTTAGGTATAAATTTTTATCTCTTGATGTGTGGCTAAAAACCCCAAATTTTTGGGGTGTGATTTAGAAAATATGTGTTGAGATTATTGTTGGGTTTTGCCTGCTGATAGGTTAGATGTATTTTAATGGTGATTTCACCTAGCGGTTGTCATTTAATTTAATAGGTTTGTAGTTGCAAATACAAAACCACCCATGTATTTTTGGCTTACTTGAGAGAGAGGTTGCAAAACCAAGATCGCTAGACTGATGGCCTAAGGAGTGAGTCGACATGAGGTTCAGCCCGAGAGGGTGAGCCCTAGTACCATATCCTAACGCTCAGCTCGAGAGAGTGAGTGGGGTAAGGCGTAGGTTGGCCTTCATGCAGCAAATGGGTGTTTGATTGTTTTGCAAATTTTCTATCAAAAGCACATACCCAACGATTTATACCAACATATATTGCGGTCACATCCCAAGAATCCCCTCTTATTCATAGATTTCTTTGTTATTTTTACTGTGTTTTCTATACTTGTGGCAAAACCCCCCAAATCGATATTTGACAGTTTTGTGTCCCCCCTTTAATTTACCATGTTTTTAATCATTAATGTCTTTAGCTATGACTAGTTAGAACTAAATTTTATTTTTCTATTAATTCTCAAAACCACTCCCTTAGGACTCGACCCCAACCCTTGGTTGGGTTATTATACTATTGTACGACCATAGACACTTGCATCGTAAGTTGTGTTGTTGATTACGCAAACATCAATGACAAATGGAGAGACTCTAAGAGTTTTTAAAGAACTTAATAAACCATAGACAATTCAATATGTCTCTTTCCACACGAAACAATGCAAGGCTCACTAGATACAATCAATCCACACTCTTTAATCATTGAAATCTTCTCCCGTGTCACCTAAGTTCTCTGTAAAAACATATAGAGAGGAAAAGTACTTAACCACAACCATTTTTAATGAGGGAGGGACAAGTAATAAAACATGCTAGTATGATGATCAAAATGATGAAATCAACATCCTTTTAGAAACGGTACAATATTCAATCTTATTTGCCTCATTTAAGCAAAATCAATGTAAATATTTAGCGGTAAACTCAGAAAAACATTTTTGTATCAAATCTTATCGCTGGAAGGTTTCCAAGGATGAACCATGTAATAAATGTGACCTTCTCTTTAAGAAGCAACCAATTACAGTGAACTCCTCATAAAGGAGTTAAGTATTCATATTAGTAGAATCCCCACTCGAGATATATCAATAACGGTATGCTAGTTCTACCTTCCCACTAGCAAGGACTTTATCGGTAATTTGTAACTACAATGTGCACCAAATCTAACGAACCTGCCATTAGCTACGGGATTCATCAAGGTCTGCTCCCATTTATACTTTTCTTTGTAATCAGTAGCAACATTTCAAAACGATATAAGACATTCAAGTTCTTATAAAATCATAGAATATAAAAATTTAATCAAAACATATGTCAAAATATTATTTCTGAAGTAAATATTAAATTCTTTTGATAACGGTAATCAAATCTCAAGTATCAATAGACATATCTTATAAAAATGAGTGCATCTCAAATAAGTAGTTCGGTATCATATCAAGTAAAAGACTTGTCCCGTATGCAAGTTCAAAATATTTTGGTAAATCATTCACTCTATAAACCATATATAAATCATGAAAGTTATAAAACACAAATCATGGTAAGATTGCTATTCATAGTACTCGTGTTGAAATACCAAACTTGTCATCGCAAGCAATCCATAGGGCTCCCTTCAATCAATCTATAATCATGTCCATATCAATTTTGTGTTAATTTATTTGTTTAAGGTAATCCATACTATAGTTAAATACTCAGCCCCAAGGTTTCATTACTGACTCATCTGCTAAGTCGCCTAATTGGGGCTTAAATAGTGTTAGCTTGATTAGTATCACATTGTAATAAACTAATATAATCTTACTGCTCATCTATTTCCTTTCACAGATGCTGAAATACCACAGCTTAGTTTAATCATCTAACGTGCCCACTCAACTTCCAAGAATTTAACAGATTCATCTATCTCCTTATTTTCTTAAACTCTTACAATCCCAATTTTATAGTCGTGGAATCTACAAATATAACTCTTTAAATTAAGTTCAGAAAAGTTACCTACCACTTCTATTTCTCTTATTAAAATATCTTCCAACACCTTTAGCTTCACTCGAATGGAAAGGCACATCCATAGATTTCTTCCTCCTTCTCCCTTTTTAAAAATTAGACGCCACAGATTCCTTCAACAAAAACTCCAAAGAAGTTCTCTTTTTCTTTCTTTTCCAGTTATGTGAGTTAAAGGAATAGGTTTAGGACTTTTCCTTTTTTTGTTCGCTGCCAGGTTGTAGCCTTTCTTCTCATTTTATTTGTATTTTTTTCTCAAAAATAAATTTTGGTCAAATAAACAATTTGTCTCCTATTTCTTTTTAATACTAAAATGGCATAGGTGCCCTTGTTTCAAAATAGGATATTACATCATTAAAAGTAGCATATCTTGTAGAATTTGCTAGCTACAGAAGGCTTGTCGAGGGGTTTTCATCTGTTTCATCTTCGTTGGCTCAGAAAATGATTAAGTTCAATGGTCTTAGGCTTGTGAGAAGATCTTTTAGGAATTGAAAAGTTGATTGAATATTGCTCCAATATTAATCCTAGCACAGGGTACAAATGGTTTTATTTGTTTATTGTGATGCGTCTAGAGTAGGGCTTGGTTGGGTGCTAATGTAGAATTTTAATATTATAACTTATGCCTCTAAATAACTTAAAATCTATGAGAATAATTATATGACTCAAAATCTTGAGTTGGCGACAATGGTGTTTGCTCTCAAGATATGACGTCATTATCTCTAAGGCGTGCATGTGGATGTGTTCACCTACCACAAGAGTCTTCAATATGTTTTCAGTTAGAAGGACCTAATCTCAGATAAAGAAGGTGGCTAGAGTTACTTAAGGATTATGGCATGATTATTCTCTATTACCCAAGTAAGGCAAAATTTTGTTATTGATACCATTAGTAGGTTGTCCATGGAGTATTGCTTATGTTGAGGAAGGTAACAAAAAGTTAACAAAGGAAAGTGCACAGACTCTCAATTTTAGGGGTCCCTTTTTTAGATTCCAGTGAAGAGGGAGTTGTCGTGATGAATGAATATGAATCATCCTTAGTAGCAGAAGTGAAAGAGAAGCAAGACGAAGATCCCATCCTACTTGAGCTAAAGGCAAACATTCATAAGTAGAATGTGATGAATTTTGAATGAGGGTAGATAATTTGTTGAGGTATCAAAGTAGGTTGTTTGTTCCAAATGTAGATGATATTCAAGAGAGGATCTTGGTAGAAGCTCATAGTTCTAGATATTCGTTTCATTCAGGTTCTACAAAGATGTACCATGACTTGAAAGAAATCTATTGGTGGAATGTCATGAAGAGGTGTATTGCAGAGTTTGTTCCCAAGTGCCTCAATTGCTGTCACGCCCCGAGCCTACACCCTGGACGTGGTCGGCACTCGAGAACTATTATTGGCCCCAAGTGAACGCTTGGCCTGGCTTAACTCTTAGCAGAAGACTTACTCATATCAAAATCACTTGAAAAATTAAACTATAACTCAAATGTCTCAAAAGATAAACTCAGAATGTTTTAGAAATAAACATTCGACTAGACAAGTGGCAACTTAAAACTCAACATGAACAACTGAAAATAAAAAGAAAAATGAACTTAGTGTCTATATATCTATGAAGCCTCTAATACTATGAGAGATGTCGGGACAAGACCCCCGATCATCCAAACAAATAAAATAAGTAAAAATAAAGAAGGGATCCTCTAGAAGCAAGGAGGCTCACCAAACAACTCTGGAGCTCAATTGGATCAGCGAAGCGTTGGGTACTGATCCTGGTTACCTATATTTGCATCATAAAAGATGCAGGCCAAATGGCGTCAGTACATGAAATGTATGAGCATATGAGGGGAAATCTTAAACATGACATAAGCTTGGACTAGATTGAAGAAAAACTTACCTCATCTCAACTCAACTCATTTAACTATAAAGAAGTAGAAATAATGCAATATAAAGAAAAGCTTTAAAATAGTTTATAACAACACAATTTATTAGAAATATAATATAAACTATGTTTGTACGCAAACATACAAAATAACTTTGTTTGGAAGATTCTCTAGCCGACAACCATTACTATGAGCTATGTGATGATACAGCGGCTAGCCCACGCTGCCAGAACTATCCTATAATTTGTCAGGATATAGAAATACTTAACTAAGTGGATCTAATAGTCTATGCTAAAAAGAAATAAATGAATCATCTAAAAAGTATGACCTTTTTCTACCCACCCACAATGGCTATATGGTTTTATGAAGGTTGTGAGTTGTTAGAAGTCTCCCCTATATCGGTGCTCAATACTACTCCCAAACTATACTTAGTTCATTAATTTTTGAAGAAAACATTTCATCTTCTTCAACTTTGAGATTATTACTCAAAAGGTTTCTCTAAAAAGTGATAATACTGAAAACTATTCATGAACTCTTTGAAAATCGGTGTTTCCTCTTTTCTTAAATGTAAAAACATTTTTCTTGGGAAAATGTAGTTCCCATATATCATTTTAAAGAAAATGAACACGTGTCTTACTCTTCCACAACTCAATGCTCAAGTCTTAAAACAAGTTTAAAAACATTTTGTAAAAAGACTTCTTAAAATGACTCAAAGAACTCTCAAGACTTCACTCTTAACTCTACCTTGAATTTAAATTATGAATTCAAGTTTATGATTCATGTTGTGAATGATTTCTAGATGTTTAGAAGTAGTTTGGGAGCAATTAGAATCAATACGGAGTAAAGGTATAATTTAAAAGAACTTATGTCACACCCCGAAGCTACCCTCTTGACGTAAATACGGGACTTAGGATCATGAGTGACCCCAAGCTAACCCTGAGCTAGCATACTATAGGCATACTAAGATAAACTAAAATAAGAAGTATTGTGTGGAAGCTTAAAACATGATATAAACTGACATGGGAATACCCAATACTGTCTGAACATATATCAACTATGAGTTTAATAACAATTGGAAGATCAATTCAAAACTAAAACTGAATCTAATTATGTCTGAATAAAAGCCTCTAACTAAAGATACTAGGACATGCCCTCAGCTAACTCTAGCAAAACTGAAACTAAAATGGAAGACAGAATATAAAACATGTCAATCGTCCTCGAAGAATGAGGACTCGCCACTAATACTGTTGAATACAGATCGGGAACCGATCTACACATATCTGAACGCTAAGGACCTTAACCCACATCACGAAAAGATGTAGTCCAGAGTATGTGTCAGTACTTGAAAGGTACTGAATATACAAGATAGGATAAAGCTGAACAACCATATAACTAAACAAAGCATACTGAGCAACGATATAATCTGATCATGATAAAGATATTGAGATATACTGAAAACAAACTAAACTGAATCCAATGAGCAAGTACATAACATATTGAAACTGAATACTGAAACGTAACTAGTAACTTGGTCGATACACTAGGATTTGACTGTAGGAGATACTATTAACCGACATAAAACCATGTGAGCTAAACGTGGAGTCCAATGTATATACACCATCAAGAGGACCCAATATGCCTTGCCAGGGGTATAAAGGCATGACTATCGTGATCATTAAAATTGATTCCCATATAGGGGACTTACAACCTACAGCGCACGTAGTTCTGGGACTATAAGAGTGACTGACCCTATTCCAACTCGGTATTAAGCCTGCTCCCAACTGGAAATATGTACCATACAACATAACTAAAATATATTAGATGGCTCAATATTCTGACATGCTAACTGAAAATGCAATATTAAAGTAATGATAATGAAATATTTGAAAACTAAGGCATGTATATCAATTTTTCTGTCCCAAGGCATGTATATCAATTTTTTTGTCCTAGCTAGTGTAATTCAAGAAATAAAAGAACTACACAACTAGGGTTCTAAGTTTCATACAAGAATATAAGCAAAAGTGTTATGAATACATGATAATCTGATTAGGAACACTATAGCAGCTAAATAATCACAATTTTTTGAAGTTCTAGAAACCCTAGGTCTAAACAATATGAAGGGAATCAAGAATTTGACTGAATTTTAGGATCTAATAGGTGAAAGGAACCCACTAGTGCAATCTCTCATACCTGGTGACGAATCCCACAAAATGGGTGAAAGGAACCCGCTATACATATTGGTTATTCTTGACAAAGCTATAATATGTTTCTTCCATTTTTGCTCTAAGTTTTGATGATTTTAAAAGAATGATTGACTCGTGTAGGATGTGATTAAGTTACTAGGCTTAAACTAACCAAAACGATGTAGTTTACAAGGTTAAACAACATAGTGTAAGTGCCCAATGCATAGGGGAAAAGACCAAATGACCCCTTACTTAAAAGTTGTCGGGGCCAATGACGCGCCTCACCAATGAACCGTTAATCGACTGACGGCCCATCCTATTATTTCGTCTATTGACTTCAGAGGATGGGATCTTGGGAGGTGGGGTCTGAACCAAGGGCTGGACTACAGACGATGGTCTAATCTTCTAGGCGTAGGTCCAGACTTGGCTGGATTTTTCTGGTTCTGGGGAGGGGGTTGCACGTGGCCAAAAAGAGCCCCCACCTACACTCTATGGGTCAATCTACGGTCCGTGGGTGGCCTCTGTTGGTGGCAAGTGCAACTTCTAAAAATCTGCATTCTTGTCTCTTTTAGAATTTGGGCTTTTACATTATCTCCCTCTTGGGAACATTCGTCCTCGAATAAAGACTAAACTAGTTGAACATGGAGGGAAAGAGTTGCAAACCCTACCACAAAGTACTGGAAAGTCAAATCTGACTGAGCTTAGTATCAAGAACATGCAAATATGCTGAAATGCAACTATAATAGAATGAACATGATACTAAGACTAAATTTACGCAAGAGTAACTGAGAGACTGTTGAGGAACTACTACCTCAAGCTGGAATGGAATCGAAAGGAAAGAAATTAGGATACTTGGCCTTCATGGCAGCTTCTGCTATCCAAGTAGCTTCTTATACAGACTGATACCTCCACAATACCTTAACTGAAGCGACTTTTTTATTTCTCAATCTTCGAACTTGACGATCAAGAATTTCGATCGAAACCTCTTCATAAGTGAGACTATCCTTCACCGCCACACTTTTTAATGGTACTATGGATGTTGGATCACCCACACACTTCTTCAACAAGGAAATGTGAAAGACTGGATGGACAACTGTTAGTTTTACGGGCAACTCTAACTCATAAGCCACTTTACCAACCTTTTTCATGATTTTGTAAGGACCTACATATCTAGGACTCAGCTTGCCTTTCTTGCCAAATCTCATCAACCCCTTCATAGGTGACACCTTCAGGAAAACCCAATCATCTATCTAAAATTCTAAATCCCTTATCCTTACATTTGCATAGGACTTATGGCGACTCTAGGCAATCTTAAGTCTATCTATTATGAGCTGAACTTTTTCCATAACATCATGAACCTAATCTGGCCCTATCAAGGTTGCTTAACCTATTTCAAACCAACCAACTGGAGATCTACATCTACGTCCATACAATGCCTCATAAGGGGCCATCTAAATACTGGAATGATAACTGTTATTATAGGCGAACTCTATGAGAGGTAGGTGATCTTCCTAACTACATTGAAATGGATCACAAAAGCTCTCAAAATGTCCTCTAAGGTATAAATTGTACACTCTTCCTGACCATCCATTTGTGGATGAAATGTTGTGCTAAGATTAACTTGAGTACCAAGACCTTTCTGAAATGAACTCTAAAAATGAGAGGTAAACTAAGGATCTTTGTCTGAGATGGTAGACAAAGGAACCCCATGCAACCTAACTACCTCATTAATGTAAAGCTTGGCGTAGTCCTCCGCTAAATCTGTAGTCTTGAAAACCAAGAAATGTGCAGACTTAGTAATTCTATCTACTATTACCCAAATAGAGTCATGTTGTCTACATGTACGAGGTAAGCCTGTAATGAAGTCCATGTTTATTACTTCTCACTTCCATGTAGGAACATTAATGTCCTGCATCATACCTCCTGGTTTCTAATGTTCTACCTTCAACTGTTGACAATTACGTCACTTAGCCACAATGTTATATCCCTTTTCATGTCATTTGACCAAAAGACTTCCCGCAGATCACGGTACATCTTAGTGGCACCTAGATGGATAGAATACCTGGAGTTATGGGTTTCTGTAAGAATTTGCTGTCTCAAATCACCCACCTTAGGATCACATTATTGACCCTGGTACCGAAACACACCATCTCCCCCTTGGGAGAAAACCTCAACATTCTTTTGATGAACTGCACCCTTCAATTAAAGCAATGTAGGGTCACTGTCTTGTTTAACCTCTGTTACCAATGAAGATTCTGACCCATCTGAACCATGACACCATCATCTAATATGTTCATAAGGCAAACTACGAAGTGAGCAAGCCAGTGAACATCCTTTGCTAATTCCGTCCTTTCTTCCCCAACATGCGCTACACTACCCATGGATAGTCTTCTAAGAGCATCATGTACTACATTGGCCTTACCAGGATGGTAAAGCACATTCATATACGTTAACACTATACAAGTAATGTCTCCAAATCTTTAGGGAAAATACTACGGATACAAGCTCGAGGTCATGAGTTGGACAGTTCTTCTATGCACCATAAGATTTCTAGAAGTATAAGTTATAACCTTACCTCGCTGCATCAACAAACAACCTAGGCTGACTCTAGATGTATCACAATAGATCACATAACCATTTGAACCCTTTGCGAGAGTCCACATAGGAGCTAGTCAACCTAGTTTTCAGTTCTCAAAAGCTCTTCTCACAATCATCTGACCACCAAAATTTAACCTTTTTCTGATTTAACTTAGTCAATGGAGAAGCTATGGATGAAAATACTTTCACGAACATTCTGTAATAATTGGCTAAACCTAAGAAACTTCTAATATATGTAGGAAAGGTAGATCTAGGCCATTCCTTTACTACCTCTATTTTCTATGAATCTACTTGATCCCTTTGCTAGACATTATATGACCAAGGAAAGCAATAGATTGCAACTAAAACTCACATTTGCTAAACTTAGAAAATAATTGGCAATCTTTGAGAGTTTGTAGGACAACCCTCAAATGAGTCACATGTTCTTCCTCATTCTTAGAGTAAATGAGGATATCATCAATAAAGACAATAAAGAACAAGTCCAAATACTTCTTGAAACCATGTTCATTCAATCCACGAATGTTGCAGAGCATTGGTTAGTCCAAATGACATAACTATAAATTCATAATGACCATACCAAGTTCTGAAGGCTGTTTTTGGGATGTCACTATCTCTGACTCTAAGCTAATGATAACCGGATCTGAGGTCTATTTTTAAAAAATTACTAGCACCCTAAAGTTGGTCGAATAAGTCATAAATCCTGGGGATAGAGTACTTATTCTTGATTGTAACTTTGTTCAAATTTGGATAGTCAATGCACATCCTGAGAGAATCATCTTTCTTTTTCACGAACAACGCTGGTGAACCCCATAGGAAAATATTGGTTCTGATGAAGCCCTTATCTAGAAGGTCTTTCAATTGTTCTTTAAATTCCTTAAGAGGAATAGCAAGAGGCTGGGTATCTTTAAGGAGATCAATCTCGAAAAGATCTTCTGGAAACACTTTTGGAAAATCATTTACTACTACTACTGACTCAAGAGTTGGGGTTTCGGACCTTGAATCCTTAACCCAAACTAGATGATAGTGATACCCTTTAGAGATCATTTTTCTAGCCTTAAGGTAAGAAATAAATCGACGCATAGGTACTGAGCTACTAACCTTCCATTCTAAGATTGGCTTGTATGGGAACTAGAAACGAACGATCCTAGTTCTTCAATCAACTGAGGCATAACAGGAATGTAAACAATCCATGCCTAGAATGATATCAAAGTCTACCATTTCTAACTCTACAAGATCTAGAGAGGTGAATTTCTAAGAAATTGTGATAGGGCAATTTTTGTATACCCCTCAAGCTTTAATTGGGTCACCAATTAGGGTAGAGACTGAGAAGGTTTCTATGAGAGTTTCTAGACTGGAGTTACAAAGGAAAGAGTATCCCCTAGATAAAGCATAAAGCATAAACATCTAAGTGAAAGACTCGTAGCGTATCAGTGACCACATCAGGAGACTCTACCTAGTCTTCTCGATCTTAGAGAGCATACAACCTGTTCTAGCATTGATCATCACCTCTACTAGATAAAGCACCCTGCTGAGTCATGCGACCTGTTGGTGTTACTAGAGCTACAGACTAAGCCCTACTATTGTTACCTCTTTGCCCCTATTTAGAAGAAGGGAAATCCCTCAACTTGTGACTAGACTGACCATACCCAATACATCAATCCTTGACTGCAAGACACTCGCCCAAATGGTTCTTACCACACTTTGGACAAGTTGGGTAGGTTATAGTACCTAAAACACTCCAATGAGACTCAGAGCCTGATGTCCTACCTTTCTGATCCTATCGAAACATGGGGGATTAAGCACTAGCTGATGAAGGTTTTGGAGTTGAAGACCTTTATTGAGCTGCGAGCGATTTCCACCACCCGATTTCTGCTGAGAGTAATCGTAGTCCCCTATTCTAGCCTTTTTGTTGTCCTTAGCTTGTTCCCTAAGCTTATCTCCCTTAACCTCCTGATCATGATTCATGAGCCTAGATATATTCATATCCTCTAACAATATAGCATTACTGCACTCTGTCTTCACTAAGTCAGATACTCCAAATAGGAACTTACTCATCTGCGCCCTGGGATCGGCAACCATATGTGGAGCATACTTTGAGAGTTGGGTTAACTTAAGTTCATACTCTTGGACTGTCATAGAACCTTGTCTCAAATGCATAAACTATTGAGCCTTAGCCTCTCTCAACTCTCTTGGAAAGAACATGTCTAGAAAAGCTTCGGTGAAACACTCTCAAGTTATAGGAGCTGTATTCTCACCCATGTTTTCCTTCCTCTGTGTAAACCATATGTGAGCCATATCCTTAAGCTGGTAAGATGCCAACTCTACCCTATCATTTTCTGTCACTTTAATCACTCCAAAGATCTTCTTGACCTCATCAATAAAGTTCTGGGGGTCTTCACAAACTTGAAATCCTAGAAACTCAGTCAAATTCATCCTAACAAAATCACTGACCTTGGTTAGCACTGATCCACCACTAGCATTTATAGGAATTGGAACCTGCTGATTGTTCGGATTGCATACACTTTGAGCCAAACATTGAATATCATTACAAAACTATGCATTCGAAACCTCATGATTTGTGACTGGAGGAATTGTGTTAGTGTTGTGGGTATTAGCATTCCTTGCATAATCTCTATAAGGAGGCATGATCTGAAACACATAACATTGGATTCAAAAGAAAGGCATACCATGTATGATAAGAATACAAGAAAGTGAAGGTTTTCCTAAAATAGTTTTTAGCCTCCTCCTCATAGGTCTGGTGTGCTTCACACTCATGAAAGGGACTCTACTTAGTGCGGCTTTTCATACCTCCTAGGACTCTTAAAACTAATGCTATAATACCAAGTTTTTCACACCCCGAGGCTGCCCCATTGACATAAACACGGGACCTAGGATCACGAGTGACACCAAGCTAACCCTGAGTTGGCATACCATAAGCATACTAAGTAAAACCCTTGGATCTAACAAAGTATAAACATCTAAGTGAAAGACTTGTAACGTATTAGTGATCACATCAGGAGACTTTTTCTGTTCTTGGCTATCCTAGAGAGCATACAACTTGTTCTAGTGTTGACCACCACCTGTACTAGATGAAGCAACTTGCTGAGTCAGGCGGCCTACTGGTGCAGCTGGAGTTGTAGACCAAGCCCTACTATTGCTACCTCCTTGCCACTGTTTAGAAGAAGGGCAATCCCTCAACTTGTGACCAGATTGACCATATCTAAAACATCCTTTCTTGCCTACAAGACACTCACCAAAATGGTTCTTACCACACTTTGGACAATTTGGGTAGGATCTCGTACCTGAACACTCCCCAGAGACTTAGAGCTTGATGCCTTACCTTTCTGAACTTGTTGAAACTTAGGGGATTGAGCACTAGCTGATAAAGGTGTTGGAGCTGAAGACCTTTGTTGAACCTGTGAGCGACTTGTACGACCTGATTTTTGCTTAAAGTAATCATAGTTCCCTGTTCTAGCATTTTTGGTGTCCTTAGCCTATTCCCTAAGCTTATCTCCCTCAACCTGTTGAGCATGAGTCATGAGCCTAGAGATATTCATATCCTCTAACAACATAGCATTCCTGCACTCTGTCTTCATCAAGTAGCATACTCCAAATTGGAACTTACTCATCTTTGCTCGGGGATCGACAACCATATGTGGAGCAAACCTGGAGAGATGGGTGAACTTTAGTTCGTCCTTTTGGACTGACATAGAACATTGTCTCAAATGTATGAACTCCAAAGCCTTAGCCTCTCTCAACTCTCTTGGAAAGAACTTATCCGGAAAAGCTCTAGGGAAACACTCCCCAAGTTATAGGAGCTACATTTTCCTTCCAGTGTGTGAACCATATGTGAGCCACATCCTTAAGCTAATAGGATGCCAACTCTACCCTATCATTTCCAGCCACTTGCATCACTCCAAAGATCTTCTTGACCTCATCAATAAATTTTTGGGGGTCTTCACCAACTTTCAACCTTAGAAATTCAAGTGGATTCATCCTAACAAAATCATGGACCTTGGCTGTCATTGATCCACCACTAGCATTTGTAGAAACTAGAACATGCTGATTGTTCTGATTGGCTACACTCTGAGCCAAAAGTTGAATAGCATTCCAAAACTCTGCATTCAAAACCTCATCATCTGAACATGTAAGATGTGATGTACTACAAAGTATGCATCTGTACTTGAAAGGTACTAAGCATGCAGGATAGGATAAATCTAAACAACCATATAACTTAACAAAGCATACTATCAGAACATGATAAAGATATTGAGATATACTGAAAATAAATGAAACTGAATGCAATGGCCAAGTACATAACATACTGAAAGTGAATACTGAAATGTAATTGGTAACCTGGTCGATGCACTAGGATCTGACTGTGGGAGCTACTATTAATCGATATAAAACTAGATGAGATAAACTTGGAGTCCGATGTATATGACCCATCAAGAGGACCAAATATGCCTTGCTAGGGGTATAGAGGAATTACTGGCGTGATAAGTAAATTGATGCCTATAGAGGGGACTTACAACCTATAGGGGCACGTAGTTCTAGGACTATGAGGGTGACTGACCGTCGTCTAACTCGGTAGTATGTGTACAATACAGCATAACTGAAATATACTGGATAGCTCAATATTCTGACATGCTAACTGAAATATACTGGATAGCTCAATATTCTAACATGCTAACTGAGAATGCAACATTAAAGTACTGATAATCAAACATTTGAAAACTGAGGCATGTATATCTGTTTTTCTATGAAAGCTAGTGTAATTCATGAACTAAAAGAACTAAACAACTAGGGGTCTGAGTTTCATACAAGAAACTACGTAAAACTATTACAAATACATGATAATCTGATTAGGAACACTATACCAGCTAAATCATCACAAATTTCTGAATTTCTAGAAACCCTAGGTCTAAACAATATTAAGGGAATCAAGAAACTGACTAAATTCTAGGACCTAATGGGTGAAAGGAACCCATTAGTGAAATCCCACATACCTGGTGACAAATTCTATGAAAAATCATTCGATTATAGTTCTTGAACTGAGGAAAACCTATTTGTTGTTCTTGAGAAAGCTATTAACAATTTCTTCCCTTTTTGCTCTAGGTTTTGATGAATTTAGGATAATGATCGACTAGGGTAGGATATGATTAAGTTACTATTCTTAAAATAACTAAAATGATGAAGTTGAGGGGTTAAACGATGTAGTTTCGATGCCCAACGCATAGGGGAAAAGACTAAACGACCCCTAACTTAAAAGTTGTCGAGGCCAATGACGATCCTGACCAACGGACCATCGACCGACTGATGGCCCGTCTATTTCGTTCGTCGATCGCCTTCAGAGGTTGGGATGTGGGGGGTCTGAACCACGGCCTGGACCATGAACCGTGGTTTGACCTACGGTCCGTAGGTCCTTACATAGGTCTAGACTTGGCTGGATTTGTCTATGGTTCTAAGGATAGGGTTGCAGGTGGCCAACCACAGACCAAAATACCTTCATAATTTTCAAAACTTTCCTTATTTTGACAGCCCATTTCAAACGGACATATCTCCCTTATACGAGCTCAAAAATTAGCAAACTCGGTGGCGTTGGAAATAGGATTCCAATACCTTTCATTTGATATCTTATGGGCCACCTAACTTATCATATACTGAATGTTATGGTCGTTTGAAGTTGACCCCAAACTCACAACACAAGCATAACTTGCAAAAATTTCAGATTTTGCTATTTCCAATTTAGTTCTTTATATTTTTAGCTCTTTCAAATACCAAGGTTTTACAATATCTCCCCCTTGGAAAAATTCATCCTCGTATGAGATTACTCCAAGTAGACTAAGGGTGGTAACATCTAACACCAAGCTCAAACACTCAATATGTAAAGTAACACAACATTTCAACTAAAAGAAATGCCAAGAAAAGGGTTAGTACATTAATTTGGAATTTCTCCAAACTCAATCTGATGTGGGCATCTCTCCTT
The DNA here is from genome assembly GCA_037074985.1 of Solanum bulbocastanum. Taxonomy (NCBI): domain Eukaryota; kingdom Viridiplantae; phylum Streptophyta; class Magnoliopsida; order Solanales; family Solanaceae; genus Solanum; species Solanum bulbocastanum. The sequence continues at coordinate 34,297,608 of CM073601.1, forward strand.
CATATCCTCCTCAGCCTCCCAAGTAGCTTTATCAACAAAATGATTCATCCTAAAGACCTTGACTGATGCTACGTCTTTGGTTCTCAACTTGCGAACCTAACGATCAAGTATCTAAATAGGAATCTCCTCATAAGATAAGTTATCCTTAATACCATTGTCTTTGGTTGGTATAATAATGGAAGGATTGCCCATACACTTCTTTGGCATTGAATGGAATACCGGATGGACCGCTGCTAACTTTGACGGTAGCTCTAACTTATAAGCTAGATTGTCAATCCTCTTAGATATCCTGTATGGGGCAATATGTAGGGGACTAAGCTTTCTTTTTTTTCCAAACCTCATAACACCCTTCATGGGTAAAACCTTCAAATAAACCCAATCATCTACCTCAAACTCTAAGTTTCTTCTCCTAACATCAGTATAGGATTTATGATGACTCTGCGCTGTTTTATACCTTTCTTGAATAGTCTTCACTTTCTCCATATCTTGACAAACTATGTCTGGCCCTTTCAACCCAGCCTCACCAACCTATAACCATCCCATAGAAAATATGTATCTTCTCTCATAAAGAGGCTCACAAGGAGTAATCAATAAATATGATAACAAACATATCTAGATAATGTTTAAACCTCTGTTCATAAGATCCATATACGTTGCAGGTGCATTAGTTAGAGAAAAGACATAACCAGAAACTCATAATGACCATAGCGGGTCCTGAAAGATGTCTTAGGGGTGTCACTTTCTCTTACTCTAAACTGATGATAGCCTGATATGGGGTCTATCTTATAAAAACAAGTGGCACCCTAAAGTTGATCGAAGATATCATCAATTCTCGGAAAAGGATACATATTCTTGATAGTAATCTTATTCAACTGACGGTAATCTATACACATTCTAAGAAAACCATCTTTCTTTCTCAAAAATAAGACTAGAGAGCCCCAAGGTGGGACACTTGGTTGAATGAAACCTTTCTCAAGAAGATCTTTAAGCTGCTTTTTCAACTCAGTTGGAGCCATTCTATATGGCGGAATAAACATAGGACGAGTATCAGGAAGGATATCTGTACCTAAGTCTTTTTCTCTCTCAAAAGAAACTCTAGGAAGACCATCTTGAAAGATATCTAGAAACTCACTACCAACTGGAACTGATTCAACAGGTCATGTCTCAACATTAGAGTCATTAACTCACACTAAGTGATAGATGCACCTCTTGGAAACTAGCTTGTTGGCCTTAAGGTACGAAATAAAATGACCCTTAGGCACTGTTGAAATACTCCTCCACTCTATAACTGGCTCATTAGGAAACTGGAATTTAACTAATCAAGTTTTATAATCAACTAAGGCATAACATGGATGAAGGCAGTCCATACCTAGAATAACATCGAAATCTACCATGTCTAGCTCAACTAAGTCATCCATGGTGTCCTTGTGATTGACAAAGATGGTACAACCATGACAAACTCTCTCGACTAGAATAGACTCACCAACGGGTGTAGAAACACTGAAGGCTCAAGAAATTTCTCAAGAAGAATATAAAATTTCATGGAAATATAAGAAGTCACAAAAGATAGACTCTCTTCTTAATCTAGCAAAGCATAAATATAAAAAGTAAAGACTTTGATCATACTAGTGACAACATCTGGCGAACTCTCTTGCTCTTGCTAACTAGTGATAGCATACAGATGGTTTTCTCCTCCGCATGTTCCTGAAGTAGCCCCTCTAAGTGCAGCTCTGTCTGGTGAAGCAACTGATGAAGATTGGGCTCTATTGCCCCCATTACCTTGCTCGTTCTCTGGACACTCTCTCATGAAGTAACCATTTTGACCACACTTGAAACAGATATTGAAGCCATCACGACACACTCCTGAGTGGGTCCTACCACACTTAGCACATTCAGGAGTCCCATTACCTCCTTGTGTCGTACTACCCTAAGACCGTGCAAGTCTAGCTCTGAAGTTTTGTGAATTCTTATTCTTAATCTCACATTTATTCCTTGATGTAGGTACACTAGCAGATGATGGAGCAGGTCAATTTTTTTCTGTTGGAAGATGACCGGTTTGCATTACTTTTTCACTGCTCTGACTCATTTCCCGATGTTTTTGCCTTCTTATTTCAAAACTCTTCTCTATGTCTCAGCTTATCTTCCTCATCCTTCTGTACATGGATCATAAGTCTTGCTATGTCCATATCTCCTATCAGCATAACTGTCTTGCCCTCCTTACTTGACAGACGAGACAACCCAGCAACAAACAGATTCATCCTGCTCCTCATGTCAACAACCATCTCCGGGGCATAACGGGAAATTTGGGTGAACTTGAGGTTGTACTTATGACACTCATAGATTCCTGCTTAAGAGTGAGGAATTCCCTTACCTTGGCTTCTCTTAGTTCACTGGGAAAGAAACGTCCCAAGAAGGCCTCCTTAAACACAACTAAGTTCACAATTGGTGCACCCTCAGCTCTATTCTTCTTCCATTGGTCAAACCAGATTCTAGCGACACCTTTCAATTGGAATGCATCTAGTTCAACTCTCTTAGCATCAGCAACATGCATAATCTCAAAATCCTCCTATCGCTCTTCCACAAAGTTTGTCAGATCCTCAATGACACTTGGACTGGTGAAGTCTAGATGATTCATCCTTCAGAACTCCTGGATCCTGGACGTATTAGCCACATCCTATCGAACCTCTCTCTGTTGCCCAGCTTAGTTGGTCACAACTTGACTCAACATCTGGATAGCTTCCCAAAATCACTATTCATAACTTCTCCTTAGAGTTTCACTTATGGTGCATTGGGTACCCCTTGGTCCTCAACATTCTTCCAAGTAGGACGACCTCGAACAACTCTTCGTGGAGGAATTATCTGAAAGATATGCACAAGCATGAATTAGAAAGATACTCTTATAGAGATGAACTCTATCACACAAAAAGGGAATGAAAGGAGTGAGATAATTCCTAAATGTCGCAGACTTCTAATTATAGATGTAGCGCGCTTCACACTGATAACTAGGACTCTACAGACATGACTTCATTGACACCCTAAGACTCTTAAACTTTGTGCTTTGATACCAAGCTTGTCACTCCCTATGCCGACATACTGAACGAGGCTAGAAAAGACTATGAGAGATGTCAGGAAAAGACCCCCGGTCATCCTAACAACTCAAATAACTAAAAAATAAAGAAGGGATCCTCAGGAAGCAAAGAGGCTCACCAAACTAGTCAGGAGCTCAAAGGGATCAACAAAGAGCTGGATGTTGATCCTGGTTACCTATATGTACATCATAAAATATGCAGGCCAAATGGCGTCAATACATGGAATGTTCGAGCATGTGATGGGAAATCTAAAACATGACATAAGCTTGATTTGGAATTGAAGAAGCACTTACCTCGTCTCAACTCAACTCATTTCAATATAAAGCAATAGAAATATTGCATTATAAAGTGAAGCTTTAAAACAATAGATAACAACTCAATGTATTAGAAATACAATATAAACTCTATTTGTATGCAAAAATACAAAATAACTCTATTTGGGAGATTCTCTAACCGACAACCACCATTATGAGCTATGGATGATACACGTCTAGCCCATGCTATCAGAACTATCCTATACTTTTCCAGGGTATAAAACTCCTTAACTAAGTGGATCCACTATTCTATGCTAAAAAGCAATAAAGGAATCATCTAAAAAGTATGACCCTTTTCTATTCACATTGGCTACATGGTTTATGGGGGTTATGAATTGTTAAAACTCACCCACATATCAGTGCTCAATACTACTCCCAAAATATACTTAGCTCATTACGTTTTAATGAAAACATTTCCTCTTCTTCAACTTTGAGAATATTACTCAAAAGGTTTCTCTAAAACGAGACAATACTGAAAATTGTTCATGAACTCTTTGGAAATCGTATTTCCTCTTTTCTTAAATGTAAAAACATTTCTCTTAGGAATACTTAGTTCCCATATATTATTTTAAACAAAATGAACTCAACTCCTACTCTTCCTCAACTCAATGCTCAAGTCTTAAAACAAGTTTTAAAATATTTTTCAAAAAGTCTTCTTAAAATGACTCGAAGAACTCTCAAGACTTGCCTCTTAGCTATACCTTAAATTTAAATTTTAAAATTCAAGGTTATGATTTACATTGTGAATGTTTAAAAGTAGTTTAGAGTAATTAGATCAATAGGGATTAAAGTTATAGTTTAAAAGAACTTAGATGGGTAAAATGACGGAAAAAGGGTGGGGCAGGCGACCCTGGCGTGGGGCACCAGCCCCTAAAGTTCATAGAGTCCAAAATTATGCACTGTTGGCATGCCATGCCATACCTGTTGGCGCATATGGTGGGGGCCATGCCAACCCTCCCCCAGATCATTCCAAAGAATTTTTCTTCTCGTTTTCTGATCCTAATTCATCAAAATTGATTCTTTTTCTCAATTTCTCCTTAGATTCAATTATCCAATGTAGATTCAATTACCTAATGCAAGTACACAAAAAACTACTCAAAAACAACTCTTAAACTCGATACAATCATATCAAGAACTCATCAAACCCATCCTAATTCAAGAACGAAAGTAAAACTTCAAGAGCACTAATCAAGAACTATAATCCTTCCACTTTCAAGAACGAAATTACACTAAATATAAAATGATTGGCGTATGGGTTAATGAACCCAACACTATGAGAAGTCACATACCTCGATTTGGTGAAACAACTCCTTGATTCACGAAAACCTTGTTCATTCTTCCTTTTTCTCCTCTTTTTCTCTTCTAGAATTCTTCTCTAAACCATAAGAGTAAATTGTTTCAGGAAAAATGAACCAAATCTGTTTAGACCCCTAATTATTTACTAAATAATGTAATCTGATTGGGTAAGGAAACGACCAAAATACCTCTCATAATTTCAGGTAACTTTTCTTATTCGGACAGGCCGACTTCAAACGGACATATCTCCCTCATATGAGCTCAAAAATTAGCAAACTTGGTGGCATTGGAAAGAAGATTCCAAGACCTTTCATTTGATATCTTATGGGCTGCCTAAATTATATTGTACTAAAAGTTATGGTTATTTGAAATTGACCCCAAACTCAGAACTCAAGCATAACTTGCAAAATTTCAAATTTTGCTATTTTTAATCTAGTTCTTTCTATTTTTAGCTCTTTCAAATACCGAGGTGTTAAAATTGCCGACAATTCAAGGTTGAGAACCAAAAAGCCATATGGTGTGGCTAAGAACATAGATCTTCCAGAATGGAAGTGGGAGAATATGGACTTAATTACTTGTCACGACCTATAGTAGACCTTAGGTATAACATGGTGTATAGGACCCCGAGAGGCCCTCCACAAGACATTTAGCATACATCATAGAAGATAATAGAAGTAAAGAGTTTAAAAGTAGTGGTTCATATAAAAGAGTTTGACAAAAGCGAAAGTTTAAACGTAAGTCTCAAAGTCATGTATCACATCATAAGGAAAGTGATTGGGAAGTAACCCATACATCAAATACAAAGTCTGAAAACGAAAGTGACATGAAAGCGATAAAAGAATCTTGACCCAAGGATCATGAGGACTCACCAATCTTCAAAGCTCAACTGAATCAACTAGCCACAAATATGGGGAATAAGAACGCCAGACCCTACATTAGTGAAATAATGTAGGCACAAGTATGCATTAGTATATGGAATGTAACAAGTATGATAGCAATGCATAAGTTATGAAATCATGCAAAAAGGATTGTATATGAAATGGAATGACCAAGCTAAATCATAAAATATCATGTTAGAAAACATAAATCATAATCATGGTCAATGCAAACTAAACATCTTATAAAACACTTGTGAGATTTAGAAAGTAACCAAAGTTCATTATTATGGGGAAGTTTGCTTTTAACCGACTTAGACCATGTGAGCTATAACATGGAATTTGATATCTATCCCACACCAAAAAGATATGTCCTTGCTTTTCAAGGTAAGAACCATATACTTTAGCTAAATTGGATCTACGGGCTTTGATGAGTTTGATATTTTGACTCATTTAGGGCTTTGTTTTGATAGTTTTAGTGTCCTCAAATGTCGAATTTATGCAATAAGTTGATGTTAAAGCATTGATTTTACGGTATGTAAGCTAAGGAGCAAGGCAAGGACATTACCAGAGAAAAAGGAGCAAAACAAGCTGGAGAAGTGAAGAAAATCGATCCTCATGATTGCCAAGACCATTGGACGAACCGCCAAGTGGCTCTTTAGCTCGCCCAAAGTTTCAGCATGCCAGCCCTAGAGAAGAACCAACTTGGCGACAAGAATGGACAGTTGATGAATCGGCGAATGACTCCACGAGGGAAACATTGATCACCAACAGTTATAGGACTTTCAATAAATGTGTAAGTAAATTGGTGATCCAAATGAGCAAAGGGCATGTTGCCGAATCGATGGCTACTCTAACATTGAGCGCCTAAAGTTACTGTTCATATTAGATGAATATTCAAAATAAGAAGGTGATGGACTAAGGAGATCAGCGAGTCACGAATCAGTCAGCGATGCTCAACTTTCACCTCCGATTTTTCCCCAAAAAGCCAACTTTTGAATTAATCTAAATTGATTTTTTGAAGAGGGAGAAGGCATTGATAAATATTAGGAAACTATTGCCCAAAACAAAAAAAAAATACATTGTTCTTGTTGAACTTTGAGGTTTTCAAGTAGATTACAAGTAAATTTCAAATTGGGTTTTGTAATTAAAGCTCTTTTGAACCATTTCAAGAGTTTAGAGATCTATACCCAGCCATTGAAAATGTAATAGGTATTGAATCCTTACTTTTTATGATAAATAGCTAAAACCCCATACTTGGGGGTGTGACTATGTGAATAATTGTTTTATTTAGCTAATGGGTGTTAGGGATTATTGACCTTAATGCTATTATGAAGTGGGTTTGATTTATACCTATTGTTAATTTGATATATTAGAGTGTGCATTTCAATGTTGTTAGAGTTTTATGCTTGCTTGAGAGAGAGGTATAAAACCAAGGCTATAAATTAGCATTTGTATTCATTGGGTTGTTGTGGGTTTAGCTCAAGAGAGTGGATTCTAAGCTACCCATCTAGCTCGAGTGAGTAGGTAAACTGAGGTTTTGGGTTGTTTCTTATGAAAAGCTTGTGATGTTTGAAAAAACTCACCCGAATCATAGTGGTTGTTCAAGAGAAAGCCATAACATCAAAGGTCCAGCCTGCCCGCTAAGATTTAGAAATCATTAGTAATTACCAAGAATCCATTAAGCGAAATTGATAGTTAGTCGGTCATACCCTAGAGTATCTCTTAATTACTTGTTTCTTCTTTGAGGTGTGAAATTGCTTTAGTTGCTAACTGACAAAATTTTCCCCCATTTGACATTTATGTCACCCGCTCAATTTAATTAAGTATTTTCGACAACTTTCATTCCTACAATCGATCTAATTGCATTTATAACTTCATAATTGAATTCAAACTTATGTCACTCACCATGGGTGCGACCCCAACTCACTTGTTGGGTTTTATACTATATTTCGATAGTCTACACCTAGTACCAGATGAGGTGTAGTTGAGCGTTAATAAAAATGGTGTCGTTACCAGGGCGTGGTGGTGTTTAGAATTCTTCTATTAAAGTTTGAATTGTTATTTCTTTGTGTTGTAGTTGAATTAACTTAATTTTAGTTTCGTGAGTTGTTGTAATAAAATGACAAGATGACTGCAAATGAAAGCACTGTGAACCAACTTGGTCTCCAAAAGGATGGTGGGGATTTCCTTCACGCCAATGAAGCTCTATTTGGGGGAGTAGGTGTTATTCGCTTACCTCCGATTGATAATCAAGAAGCATTCCATGTGACCAATACAATGCTACAACTCTTGCAAGCTAGAGGCATATTTGGGGGACTAGATCATGAAAACCCCCATGAGCATATTTAGAGCTTTTTCGAGGTATGTATTCCTTTCTTACTCAAGGATATTTCACAAGAATCAGTGTGGATCTGGTGATTTTCATTCTCTTTAATGGGTGAGACAAACAAGTGGTTAGTAGGGCTATTGAGAGATTCTATTTCATCATGGGAGGATCTTACAGAGGCATTCTATATGAGGTTCTTTCCAACTTTAAAGATGGTGAAGTTGCGGGACAATATCAAAAACTTCAAGAGGGTAGATGGGAAACCTATTCATGAAACTTGGCTGAGATTTAAAAAGTTGCTTTTACAATGTCCTATGCATAGGCTTTCGGGTGATGTGCTACTTCAACATTTCTACATAAGTTTGGACTCAGTGAACAAAGAAGTGGCGGACCAGTTGTCCCGAGAAGGAATAATATTATAATCATTTGAGGTGGCCTTGTCCCTCCTTGATGAAATGAGAAAGATCAATCAGGCGTGGTACACTTCAGAGGACTAAGTTTCTCCCTTCACTTTCAGGATGACAAAAAAACAACTCGACAAGGAGAAAGAGAAGGATGAGAATATTAGCAAAAATGATGACCCAAATAGAGTTGTTACAAAAATAAGTGCTAAAAAAGATTGGTGAACCTAAAGAGTTTACAAGAATGCTTAGACTTGAGGGGGGTTCTCACCCAAGTTGTTTAAGCAAGGGTAGGAATCAAGGTTTGAACTTGCATATGGAAGAGGAATGGAAGCGATATTATCAAGGTTGGACTGAACAAAGTGACCCTTGGAGGAGAGAAGATAGTAATGAAGAATATCGTACGCAATTAAGTGACAACCCAAGATCAAAGGGTAGTTCAAGTAACTTGAGAGTGCATGAAATGTTGTCTCGTATCTTGGATAAGGTTGAGGGATCTGATGACATGCTTAAGGAGATGAAGGTTGATTACTCATCATTGAATAATAGAGTTAATTCTCATGCGGATGAAATCAAACAAATTAAAAGTCAAATGAGCCTAATCTCAGAGCAATTGGAACCCAAAGTGTTTGAAAGGTAATGTGAAACAAATTTGAGGGCCGACTATGACAAAGATTTGGCCGTTGTGACTCGCAGTGGTATGATAGCTGATGGTATTGTAAATGGTGAGGATTGTATGAATGCTCATGAAGAAAGGAAAGATGATTATAAGGAATAGGAACCCATGCAAGCACCAGTGGATGATATACTCAGAGAGAAAGAGGAAAGTCCTAAGCAAAGCCCACAGATGGATTGCAAAAAGCTAAAGAAAAGGTTACTTCAACTCCAAAGATAGTGCAACCCTTTCCTAAGATATCTTCCCCATTTCCTCAACATTTCAAAAAGAAAAATAAGGATGAAAAATTCAAGAAGTTCTTATCTGTGTTTAAGATACTTTCTCTAAACCTTACTTTAGTGGAAGCATTGTTGGAAATGTCGAGGTATGCAAAGTTCATGAAAGAGCTGGTCACTAAGAAGAGAAACATGGAATTTGAAACAATCGAAGTCTCTCACAATTGTAGTGTCATTATGATAGCAAGATGATTACCAAGAAGGAGGATTCGGGGGAATTCATATACCATGCACCATTGGTATGCTCCAATTTGCTAAAGTTTTGTGTAACTTGGGAGAAAGCATAAATTTAATGCCTTATACAATTTTAAACAACTTGGGCTGGGTGATCCAAACTCCACAACAATGCACGAATCATCTATCAAACACCCCTTTGGAATACTATATGACATATTTGTTAAGGTTCATTGATTTATCATTCTGGATGATTTTACTATACTTGATTGTGAGATTGATGCTGAAATTCCCATTATTTTGGGAAGACCATTTTTAGCCACCGGGAAAGCGCTAATGGATATTGAAAGCATGGAGTTGAAGTTTAGGGTGAACAAAGATAAGGTCACCTTTAATGTGTGCAAAGCAATAAAACACCCGAGTGATATTCATGTGGTTTCAACGATTGATGTAATAGATGAAGCGGTAGTCAGCGTATGCAAATTGATGTGTATGAGTGAACCTCTTGAGGATGTTCTTTCGAATTATGATGAGACTGAATTTCAGGGGTATGATGAAGTGGTAGCTGCTCTATCGGGGTTGGGTGAATATTCAAGGAACCCAGTGAAGCTAGACATTGATCTAAAGAATTGAGAAAATCCTCCCGCCAAATCATCCACGGAGGAACCACTGATGAGTCCACAAATTAAACTTATTTAGGGCTATATTTTAATAGAAATTGTGTCCTCAAATTCTTATTTTATCTCAATATCTGATGAAAACCGTTAAGTTTCAGGTATTTGAAGATTGAAGGAAAGCATTGACACTACTTCGCAAAAAGGAACAAAAAGGCTTAAAAGAACGAGAAAATAAAGGACTGATGATCGCCGAGTCTACTTGGCAAATCGCCGAAGGGTCTCACTTCGCCATTTTTTCCAATATGCTGACCCTGATGAAAAGGATCAAGTCGGTGGAACAAGGGAGCTTTCGACGCATCACCGAAAAGTTCTGCGAAGCAGTACTATGTCACCCAATGACACAGAGCACGATGAGGCCAAAGAATGGTGCGAGACGGCGATGAACTACACCAAAAGGCGAATCACCAAGTTGATCGGCGATTCCGACTAATGTCGCAAAATGATCCGTCGCAGCATGGATATCTAAAAACTATAAATACTTATTGAGAGTTATGGTATTAATGAGGATGAGACAGTATCCGATTCTTAAAATAATTTTAGTACTTTTTCTCTGAGTTTGAGAGGGTTTTGGAAACTTGAAGAAGAAGAGGGTTTCATCTCCAAAGATTTGGACTTGGGTCTCTTTGATTCTTCATTATTTGCCTGTAGCAAGACATAAATCTCAATACCCATTTGAATGCAAGCTCATTTAGATATAAATTTCTATCTCTTGATGTGTGGCAAAAAAACCCCAAATTCTTGGGGTGTGATTTAGCAAATATGTGTTGAGATTATTTTTGGGATTTGCTTACTGATAGGTTAGATTTATTTGAATGGTGATTTCACCTAGCTATTATGGTTTAATTTAATGGGTTTATAGTTGCAAATACAAAACCACCTATGTGTTTTAGGCTTGCTCGAGTGAGAGGTCGCAAAACCAAGATCGCTAGACTGATGGCCTAAGGAGTGGGTCAGCATGAGGTTCAGCCCGAGAGGGTGAGCCCTAGTCCCATATCCTAACACTCAACTCGAGAGAGTGAGTGGGTTAAGGCGTAGGCTGGCCTTCATGCGGCAAATGGGTGTCCCAGAGAAACCCATTCAAGTGGTAAGTTGCCCGAGAGGGAACTTATTTCCATCTAAAGCTTAGCCTAGTCACTATTGTTTTGCAAATTTCCTATCAAAAGTATGTACCCAACGATTTATACCAACATATATTGTGGTCACATCCCAATAATCCCCTCTCATTCAAAGATTTCTTTATTATTTTTGGTATACTTGTGACAAAACCCCCAAATCGATATTTGACACTTCCCCCCTTTAATTTACCATGTTTTTAATCGTTAATGTCTTTAGCTACAACTAGTTAGAACTAATTTTTTTTTTCTATTAATTCTCAAAATCACTCCCTTGGGACTCAACCCCGACCCTTGGTTGGGTTATTATACTATTGCACTATCGTGACACTTGCATCAAAAGTTGTGTCATTGATTACGCAAACATCAAAATGGCGTCGCTGCCGGGGAGTGGTGTTATTTGAGAATTCTTCTATTAGTATAATTGTTGTTCTTATTATTTGTAGCCCACTTACCTAATTTTTAGTGTTGTTTCGCGTGCTTATGTATTAACACAGAGTAATGAAAAATGGAAAACCATTATGGGTTTCACATGGATCATCCCCTTTTGAAACTGCTGAACCTCAGGGATAACCTCCTAACCTTTAAGCAAGTAGGGGATGAGAATCTTGAGGAAATGTGGTTGAAATTTCAAACAGGGCTAACTCCATGCCTTTCTCATGGGATGACTGAAAAAGTGTTATTGGAATGCTTCTATAGAAGTTTGGGACCTGAGAACAAAAGTAACGCGAATCAACTGTTCGCATGTGGTGTGTTGTGTCAACCCTATGAGGTCGTAGCAAAAACCCTTGATGGCATGGTTGAATCCAACAAGGAGACAAAGAAATAAAAAGAGTGGAATACTTTGGTTACTAAATTGGATGCTTTGTCCAACCGAGTTCTGGCATTAGAAGTGCAAGCCATGGAAAGGGAGAAGCATGTCATCCTCCAAGAGTGCCAAAATAGGAAGAAGCATGGAAGTGCACGAGAAGATGAGGTACTTTCCCTCATTAAACAAAAGATTGCTAAACAAAATAAGAGGTTAAATGAGATAAAAGATAACATGGAAATGCTAAACGAGGTGTCCACCTCAAACTCCATGACTATCCAGCAGTAGGATGCTCAAATCTCACATTTGATGACAGGTTGCTATCCACCGTTCCCCGATGACTCGCCCAACTACACCATAGGCGACTTTGAGGATGAGGAATAAAGGGTTGACTTGCATTGTGCCACGAAGTTAACTAAGGCACAGCTTAGGAGGCAACCCAAACCCTTCTTAATTTCTTTTATTCCTTGGTGAAATAATGGTGTGATGCTTGTACAAATTGAAGTTAGGGAAATGTTTGAAAAAGTGTATGAAGGAGAACAAATTATCTAATTGGTGTGCCACCGACTTGTTCGGTGACCTCGATCTTTTCTGCCATCTCACTCAAGACACTATCAGCTTAGATCTTGTAAAACTCGGCGATCAGTAGGTAATAAGAGGCGCATCGCCGACTATGTCGGCGACCTCGATGTAGACTGCCGTTAGGATTCTCTTATGAGATGCAGATCCTGTTTCATTAAGCGAAGTTAGTAATCACTTGGCACTTCGCCGAGTGACTAGGCGAGCCTGACTCAAGTCGCCGAATGGGTGGTAACTGAACGATTTTTTGCAAGCAACAGGTTTAAAAGTTCTACTTCATTCATCTCCTCTCATTTCTTTTTTTCCATCCTATCAAACTCACACCTACACTTTAGCTTTATATTTCTCGTAATTTTAAAGTATTTTAAGTGTCGAATTGTGCGCGGTTTTGGATCGCATTATTGCCTAGCAGGTCATTACAATCTAATTCAGCACCAAAGGTTAGTAATCAAACCCCTCAGTTAATTTATCAAAATGTGTACTCATTTTCATAATGATAGATAGTATAAAATCTCTGCTGAGTTTCTAAGTCGATGGGATCACATGCATCATTGATTATTATTCGATAATATTTGCGAAATTGGTGGAATCCTACTCAACTATGCTTTTGAGTTAAATTATTTTGCTATGAGAGTGCTAAAATTGTGTTCGATCTTTGTTGAATTTGTGTTGTACAAACTTGCATCGCATTATCAAGGATTAAGGGATTCAATTTGAATAAAATAGGTTGAAAATAGACACATGGGGTAGTTTTGGCAAGCTAAATCGAGTTCGCTGATCTATTGGCATTTCACGTTAATGTCCCTATTTCGCCTTTAACTGCATGTGTTGATTGATCTATTACTTTCGGTGGCAAGTCTGTTGTCGCCAAGAATACTTGGCAACTCGCCGAAAGCCTCCTTATCTGCCCCTCTGTCTACACCCTTGTACTATCTATGCATCATTTTCAGCGAACTACCTGATTGGATGCGCACTTCACCAATTGCTTTGGTGAAGCAATTCTGTACTCAGGACTCCCCTGCCCCTGTTTAAATATTGTATAACGTTCTTTCGAAGTCTTTTATATAAATGGCTAGACCTAAGGTCTCACGGAGAGATATGCCACCTCGACATGTAAGAGCGTGAGATTTCAAAAGAAATGAGAAGATAGTAGAATTGGCAAAAAAGAGAAGAGAAAGTAAAAAAGCGAGCTCCAGCAGAAGGGTCCCCATTGATCCTACTATTTCTTCATGGAAACGTGGAGTCTACACAGCTATAAACTCTTTTTTGGCAATCCATGACGTGGATAAAATGGTTGCTGCTAATTGCACTGCAAAAGCTAGGGAAAATGAACACAATGAGAACCAAAATGACAATCTGGGGACCATTGTCGAATTTTAGGCTAATGCATCATGAAACAATACCCCAACAAATGGAGCAAGTGTGTAGGCTCAATTCCCTTTTTACCGTTTTCTCTGTTCTTTATGTACGTTAACTGTTGGGTACTTAATTGCATTATAGGACAAATGTTTTTATTTGTGGTGGGGTGAGGATCACCTTTTGTGTGCTATTTGTGTACGTGTTTTGTATAAATTTGGGTTGTTCTGTTTAAAATTGTTGTTACACTGCTTTTTGTGAATGTTTGAGCTAATGGCTCCCATTTGTTTTAAATTACAAAAATGATTTTTGACCCTTTCGGAAAGTTTTAAAATTTTCCAAAAATTTTTGTCACCTCTCGTGTGTTGAAAGTGGTTGTTCTCTTGCAAAATTTAAGTCTTAGTTTCGATCAATACTGATGACTTGAATAGTGCTATCAATCGAACGAACATAAATGCGCGGCTATGATGAGACCAAATGAAGTTGCATAGACAATATGTGAACTCTCTGCATCTCGTTGTGATTTGCCATTTATCAAATTGATTCTCTTTTAATGACTGTTGCACACTAGCGAAAGTGTGTGGTCTTGTTTGACTTAAGTGTCGATGCCTTGTGTGATGAGCTTACTTTGAACCTTGCATGAATAAACCTAGAATTTGCCCCGTTAGTCTGATTGATTTAGTAAGGTGTGATCTTGAAATGATCGTAGGCAACTTTTGAAGAGTGTGAGCCAAATTTGACATACACCTATTTTGTGGCGTACCCGTGAGCATCTGAAACTCCCTTGAACACCATTTCAACCTTACCTTCCTTTGGAAGAACCTTGATGAACCCTAAACCATACTTAACCCACTACCTATAATCCTCTCTATTTGTGGTTTAGTGAATAGCCCAACCTAGGCCAAAAGCCTATGTTGGGAGTGTGATGAAAAGGAAAAGGAGAAGTCAACAAGTACAAGAAAAAGTCTCTCTAACCCATTGTATTGCAAAACAAAATGGAAACCCTCCAAAATAAAAAAGAGAGAAAGTTGTGCAATAAGAAGTGCAAAAGGAATTGGGTTTCCAAGCAATACATGGAGAGTGAATAAAAGGATGACTTAGAAGCACTAGAAGAAAAAGTGATAATGGAAAGGAAAAGGAAGTTTTGAGAACACCACATCTCACGAGGATAAAGAAGTCAATGAGCCTAAATGACCATACCTTTGCACTCAGCCCTATTACAAGCCTTGAAAAGACCTTTTTGATCTTGAGTAAGCCGAACCAAAAGTCGATTGGAAAAAAAAGGCAAACCTATGGGTGAAAACATGTATTATGCTCCTCTTTTTGAGTGTAAGCGTTACATCTGATTCCTGATCTTGAATTGATTAACCTCTATGTGTGAATATGGAATCATTCTTTATGTGAGGGTAGTTGGATACTTGTTGTTGAGCTTGAAATTGTACAAGTAGCAAGTATTGCGAGCATGAGAATCGTTGGTAATAGTGTGTCACAACTTGAATCTTTGAGTACACAACTAATCTTTGCATGAATAATTTGAGTCTTGTTGAGTACATTCATGATTGTGTCTTGTGTAGCACTATTTGAGACACCCTTTGTGATCAGCTGAACTCAAGTTTGCTTGAAGACAAGCAAAAGTTTAAGTTAGGGGTGTTGATGAGTCCACAAATTGGACTCATTTAGAGCTATATTTTAATAGAAATTTTGTCCTCAAATGCTTATTTTATCTCAACATCTGATGAAAACCCTTAAGTTTCAGGTATTTGGAGATTGAAGGAAACCATGGACACTACTCTGAAAAAAGGAACAAATAAATGAATGAGACTTGAAGATCGCCGAGACCACTAGGCGAATCGCCAAAGGGTCTCACTTTGCCTTTTGTTCCTGTGTGCTGATCTTGATGGAAAGGATCAAGTCAGCGGAATAAGGGAGCAGTCGACGCATCGCCGAGAAGTTCTGTGAAGCAATACTATATAGCCAATAACACAGAGCACGACGATGCCGAAGGATGGTGTTAGACAGTGATGAAAAACACCAAAGGGCGAATCAAGGAGTTGATAAGCGATTCTGACTAATGTCGTTGAATGATCCATCGTAGCAGAGATTTATAAAAACTATAAATACTCATTGAGAGTTATAGAATTAATGAGGATGACACAGTATCAAATTCTTATTATAATTTTAGTACTTTTTCTTTGAGTTTGAGAGGGTTTTGGAAACTTGAAGAAGAAGAGGGTTTCATCTCCAAGGATTTAGACTTGGGTCTCTTGAATTCTTCATTCTTGGCCTGTAAAAAGACTTAAATCTCAATACCCATTTGAATGCAAGCTCATTTAGGTATAAATTTCTATCTCTTGATGTGTGGCTAAAACCCCCAAATTCTTGGGGTGTGATTTAGCAAATATGTGTTGAGATTATTATTGGGTTTTGCTTGCTGATAGGTTAGATGTACTTTAAATCTGATTTCACCTAGTGGATGTAGTTTAATTTAATGAGTTTGTAGTTGCAAATACAAAACCACCGATGTGTTTTTGACTTGCTCGTGAGAGAGGTCGCGAAACCAAGATCGCTACACTGATGGCCTAAGGAGTGGGTCAACATGAGGTTCAGCCCAAGAGGGTGAGCCCTAGTCCCATATCCTAATACTCAGCTCGAGAGAGTTATTGGGGTAAGTCCTAGGCTGGCTTTCATGCAGCAAATGGGTGTCTGAGAGGAACCCATTTGAAATGGGGTAAGTTGCCCGAGAGGGAACTTATTTCCATCTAAAGCTTAGCCTAGTCTCTATTGTTTTGCAAATTTCCTATCGAAAGCATGTACCCAATGATTTATACCAACATATATTGCGGTCACATCCCAAGAATCCCCTCTCATTCATATATTTCTTTGTTACTTTTGCTGTTTTTGCTATTCTTGTGACAAAATTCCCAAATCAATATTTGACACTTTTGTGTCCCCTCTTTAATTTACCATGTTTTTAATTGTTAATGTGTTTAGCTATGACTAGTTAGAACTAAATTTTATTTTTCTATTAATTTTCAAAATCACTCCCTTGGGACTCGACCCTAACCTTTGGTTGGGTTATTATACTATTGCACGATCGTCGACACTTGCATCGGAAGTTGTGTCATTAATTATGCAAAAATCAACCACCCAAGCTTGAGTTGAAAGTGCTCCTAGCTCATCTTCGATATGCATTCTTTTGAGCAAATAACACCTTGCCCATTATCATTGCAGCTGACTTTCTTGAGTGGAAAGTAAAATTGCTTCTTAAGGTATTGATAAAGTACATCAAGGCTATAGGGTGGAATATCGCTAACATTGTGGGCATTCCACCCTGCATTTGCACTCACAAAATTTAACCTGATAGTGAGTGCAAACTGAGTGTCGAACATCAAAGAAGATTGAACCAACCAATGCAAGAGGTGGTAAAAAATGAGATAATCAAGTGGTTGGATTCAGATGTGATTTACCCTATAGTATATTGTAAATGGGTGAGTCCGGTGTAATGTGTACCCCAAAAAGGTGGCATCACGGTACTCCCAAATGAAAAAGAGGAACTTGTTTCTATGAGACCAATAATCAGATAGAGGGTCTGCATGGACTATTGGAAGTTAAATTCTTGAACTGAAAAAGATCAGTTTCCCATTCCTTTTATGGATCAAATGTTTTATCTACTTTCGCCGCACGGGTGTAATGCATCGGAATCTAGTAGACTAAACTAGAGCAAAGAGTTAAGGTTCTAGAGTGTGATGTATGGGAAATAGAGTTGTAGATGAGACTTTATATGCTTAGAATGAGTATTTTAATGGTTGAACATTAAGATATGTATTATACCTAGTAGCCTACATGAACTTTAAGAGTTTGGTTGCGCATAGGAAGGGCAGCTACCAAGGCAAAAGTGCAAGCCTAAACCAAAGGGCAAAGGCTGCCCAACCTTGGCAGCTACTGCCCAACCAAAGGGTTCACGACCAGTGGTGTGAACCACCGTCCTTGAAGGGGTCCTTGGAGATGCCTTAGACACTTGGGAGGCCATGCCAAAACACTTCCCTAAGTACACGAGGCACTTCACGAGCCGTTTGCTTGACCACAACCCGTCAAAGTGCCTGTGAAGGTGCCTTAGTGTTTTAGGGTATTTTAGGGACTTGACAAGTTGGGGGAGCTACTGGTCAAGGGACCACGGGAACCACCACGTACCATAGTGCCCTTCAAGAACCATCCAAGTGGCCGTGGTGCCTGGGATGGAGCTGCTAAGTGAGGGACATTTGGGTAAAATCCTATTCTACTATGTTTAAGTAGGGGTCTTTTTGTATGTCTTTTATTCACATATTTAGACTATTTTAAGTCCTTTGCCCCCAATTTTAAGTCACTTTACTTTATACTCAATTCAAAACCCCAAATCACTCCTCTCTTAAATATTTCTCTCTAAGAAGAACATTTATTGAAGAAGAAGCTAGGGTTGAAGCGAAGGTCAAGAATAAAGGCTCCATTGCTTAAGACTTGTGCTAGGGAATTGCTTAAGGTATGTTTATCTATTCATATATGAATTTTTCCACCCATAGAGTCCCCTATAAATATCCAAGACTTGTGAAAAAAAACGCCAATCTAAGCTAGGGTTACTTCCAAAGCATGGGTTTTAGATGGGTATGATTCCAAACGGTTGGGTAATACTATTATATGATTATTTTACTATTGATTTATGTTATTATGAATAATTTATGTGAATTTATTGATTTACCCTAATTTTCAAGGTATGTGGGTTTGGGTATTTTGATGAGGAATTAATAATTCTTGCTAGATTATCTTGGATTGTTGTCATGAATGGGACTTATTGAAGAATGGGAATATGAAATCATGAATTGAACTAGACCTATGCATGAATATTAGAACATGAATCGAAATGGCTAGGATTAGGATTTTGATGAATTATGCTTAGAATTAACTATGGCTAAGGCTTGTGACTAGTATGAATTGTATTCTAGACTAGTATGATGATTGTGGAGTAAAGCTTGAAGTCGACCACTAGGGCTTAAAGAGTATGTCTAATACGATGAGATATCTTTCATATATGTAGAATATGAAAGGTTAATCACCTTAAATGAATCATGATTGTTAAGTTAGAATAGCTTGAGGTTGAATCTTATGATTTCATCATAGATAGTTGAATTATGTAGCTTGGGATGGTAGATCTCATGGTAGCTTCGGATTGAGGAACTAAGCTCTCCTAAGGTTAGCTTGAATTAGCATTGCTAGGGTGCTTTTCATGGTAGCTTGCATTAGCATAGGCATGGTAGCCTAGGATTGAGGATCTATGCTCTCCTATTAGTAGCTTGAACTAGCATGATTAGAATGCTCTTAATGGTAGCTTGACTTGGTTAGGCCAAGACCATTTCATGGTAGATTAGGATTGAGACTCCACACTCTCCTAAGGATAGCTTAGGGTTGAGGATTCATACTCCCCTGAGGATAGCTTGTATCTTATTGAATTGTTGCATGGTGGCTAGGTTAGTATACTTGTATCCTTCCATTGATAGCTTAGATTGTATGATAGTATGTTTTTCATGGTAGTTAGGTCTAGCATGGTAGTATGCTATTCTTTAATAGACTAGAATGAAAGATAGCATAGAGTAAGCTAGCCTAAAGGAGTAGTTAGTGTGAGTGGTAGTATGGGATGCCATTCAAGCATGGAACAAGTATGATTTGAAGCTACTTATGAGGTGACCGCTTATGTGATGTATGCCTAGCTTGGAGTGTTGCTATAGTGCCTTCCATTATATGAATTGACTTAAGATGATAGTTCCTTGTCAATATGAAAGTAGGTCAATAGTGACACTTAGAAATGATGAATACGAATATGAATATGGTGACCTTAAGGATATGCTTAGTGTGTGTGGTATTATGGGATGCCCCACATGCATTGCACAAGTATGCCTTAAGGTTACTTAGGGGTATAGTGCTCTTATGACATGAAAACCTAGGTCTTGACTAAGAAGGTGGGTTGTGACCAAGAATGACCAAAGAGAGGTACTTAGCTTGGATAGTATTATGGGATGCTATCTTTGCATTGCACAAGTATACTTGGAGGTGGTTTGTGAAGTAGTCCTCTTGAGTATGAAAGATTAATGGTTGAAGTATGTAATTATGAATGTCTTATGTTCACTTGCTATGATATAATGCTTATGTTGGAATTTTTGATATAGTTATGTTATTGTCTCTTATGTTTATGTCTTATGTTTACTAACCAATTGGGATGTTTTATGATGTTGTGCTAGCTTTCATACTTGATATATTTTGTACTAATGCATATTTCCTACATTCTAATCAAATGTCGGGTCTTGGGAGATTGAGTTTCTTGAAGACTAGGTTCCTAAGTGCAAGAAGACTTGAAGATTTGGTGAGTCCTCATAGCTTCGAGGACAAACCCCTATGCTCCTTTATGTCTTTTCTTGCGTTTTAGACTTTATGTGGGCTGCGTCCCAAGACTTTTATTCATGTTATTCATAGATGGTTTGTGACAAAGATGTTAGAAAGACTTCCGCTTTTATGAAATGTTTTTGGTATTATGCTTTAAAGAAAGTTTTAAATTCTCCCTACTATTTTACGATCTTATGATATGATAATGCTAAGGGCTTGTATGCAACCCCTTCAAGGTCAAGTACGTCTTGTTACGACTAAGGGGGTGCTCTCGGGTTGTAACAAACTTGGTATCAAAGCATAAGGTTTTGGGATAAGTTTTAGGATGTTTCCAACCACATCTAGTAGAGTCTTATTCATCGGTGTGAGTCACGACACATCTATGAATAGAAGGCAATAGGATGTGTAGTAAAAGTCTCACTTCCTCATTCTCTTAGTCATGCCATAGAGTTTGGCTTTAGTAGGCCCTTTTTCTAATCCGTGTTTTTGGTTGTTTCAGGGTATGGCTAATACTAGGGCGAATGCTTAGAGGGAAGGAGAAGACAATGGGGATCAACAGATTCCTCATCAAGTTCCAAATCAAGCTCCTTCTCAAGTTCCTATTGACACTCTATTTGGGAATGTCACTCTAGCGGAGTTTACGGCTTCTATGAATTTGTTGGCTCAAGCCTTGACAGCACAAGCTAATACAGATGTGCCGGCTCAGGCAAACCCTATAGGGGGAATGGGTGCTTATAAGATTAGGGAGTTCTTGAGGATGAACCCTCCAGAGTTTAGTGGATCCAAGGTGGAAGAGGATCCAAATGGGTTCATAGATGAGGTTTATAAGACAATTGCTATCATAGGGGTAACTTCTAGAAAAAAAAGTGGAACTAGTCGCTTACCAATTGAAAGATGTTTCCCAAATTTGGTATGAGCAATGGAAAGATTCTAGGCCGGTAGGGGTGGGTCCTATAGAGTGGGAAACTTTTAAGTTAGCTTTCCTTGATAGGTTCTTTCCTTGGGAGTTGAGGGAGGCTAAGTTGGAGGAATTCATAAATCTTAAGCAAGGCAATATGAGTGTCAATGATTATGCCTTGAAGTTCACTCTTTTGTCTAAGTATGTTCTATCTTTGGTAGCAAGTCCAAGGGATTTGATGAATAGGTTTATGACGGGGGTGTCCGAACTAGTGGAAGAAGAATATCGTATGGCAATGCTTGTTGATGATATGGATATCTCAGGTATCATGGTGTTTGCCCAATAAATAGAAGAGTCAAAAATCAAGAAGGAGAGGGCTTGGGAGAAGAAGGTCTAGGGTGGATAATGAAGGGTCCGATGGACATGGTGGTTCTAAGAATCGACAAAATTTTTCTGGACAAGGTTATTCTAATGCTCCTAAGTATAATGAAGAAAGGGTGTCTACCCCTAGGTCACAAGGGAAAGGTAGTGAGTCCTTATGGCCTACTTGTTTTAGGTGTGGTAAGAGGCATGAGGGTAGGTGTTTGGCCGATAGAGATGGTTGTTATGGATGTGGTGAGAGTGGCCACATGAAGAAAGATTGCCCTAAGGTAAAGGCTACTATAAGAGAGGGTAAGCAAGTTATCCCTAGTGGTGGGGATGATGAGCCTTCAAAGAGGAATAGGTTTTATGCTCTCCAATCCAAGGATGATCAAGAGTGATCTCCTCATGTCCCTTTCTGGTATGTGCTTCTTTCATGTTTTAGAAAATTTCCAGATTTCTTGTCTTTTATGACTTGTTATGTTAGACTTAATATTTTCCTTGCCTTGATGGATGTTTAGAAAAGCAAGTTTGGGCTTACTCCCAAAGGGGAGATAGTGTGCCTATTTCATAAGGTCTTTACATGATTATATATGGCAATGATTTTCTTTGTATGTATGTTTATGAAGGTGTGTAGGCCTTGTTAGAATTGATTTAATTGCACTTTGTTGCCTCATGTTGTAACATCTTTGAGTCAATGTGAATTTTAGGCTCCATGAATTCATTTTGAGCATGTTATAGCTAGGAGATGTTAGTTCCTCCTTGGACATAGGTATTTATGTCTCTTCCATGCATTTTGAGATGCATTAGATAGGTTTAGCTTGGAATTGAAGTTTCCTTGGTTGGTTCTGTGAATGTAGATGTAATGCACAAATGATAGACTGCTAGTCTTGAGTCATTCCTTTAAGAAGTGTTTAGAAATGTCATTCGAGGAAGAATTTTCCAAAGAGGGAGATATCGTAATGCCCCGGAATCTAGTAGACTAAACTAGAGAAAAGGAATAAGGGTTCTAAAGTGTGATGTATGGGAAATAGAGTTGTAGATGAGACTTTATGTGATTATAATGAGGAGTTTAATGGTTGAACATCAAGATATGTATTAGACCTAGTAGCCTAGATCACCTTTATGAGTTTGGTTGTGCATGGGAAGGGAAGCTACCAAGGTAAAAGGGCAAGCCTAAACCAAAGGTCCAAGGCTGCCCAACCTTCATGACCACCTTCACGACCAGTGGTGTGGACCACAGTCCATGAAGGGGTCCTTGGAGATGCCTTAGACACTTAGGAGGCCAGGCCAAGACATTGCCCCAAGTTCAAGAGGCACTTCACGAGTCGTTTGCTTGACCACGGCCAGTCAAAGTGCCCGTGAAGGTGCCTTGGTGTTTTAGGGTGTTTTAGGGTCTTGGCAAGTTGGGGGAGATACTGTTCAAGGGACTACGGGTACCACCACAAACTGTGGTGCCCTTCAAGGACCATCCAAGTGGCCATGGTGCCGGGGATGGGGCTGCCAAGTGAGGGACATTTGGGTAAAATCCTATTCGACTAGGTTTAAATGGAGGTCATTTTGTATGTCTTTTATTCACATATTTACACTATTTTAAGTCATTAGCCCCCAAGATTAAGTCACTTTACATTAGACTCAATTCAAAACCCCAAATCACTCCTCTCTCAAATATTTCTCTCTCTAAGAAGAACCACCATTAAAGAAGAAGTTAGGGTTGAAGCGACGGTCAAGATCAAAGGCTCCATTGTTTAAGGCTTGTGCTAGGGCATTGCTTAAGGTATGTTTAGATCTTCATCTATAGGTTCTTCCACCCATAAATTCCCCTAGAAATCCCCAAGATTTGTGAAGAAAAACCCCAATCTAAGCTAGGGTTACTTCCAAAGCATGGGTTTTAGAAAGGTATGATCCCAAAAAGTTGGGTAATACTTTTATATGATTATTCTAGTTTTGATTCATTTTATTATGAAAAATTTATGTGAATTCCTTGATTTATCCTAATTTTCAAGGTATGTGGGTTTGGGTCTTTTAATTAGGAATAAATGATTCTTACCAGATTCTCTTGGATTGTTGTCATGAATGGGACTTATTGAAGAATAGGAATATGAAATCATGAATTGAACTAGACCTATCCATGAATATTAGAACATGAATCGAAATGGCTAGGATTTGGATTTTGATGAATTATGCTTAGAATTAATTATGGCTAAGGCTTGTGACTAATATGAATTGTATTCCAGACTAGTATGATGATTGTGGAGTAAAGCTTGAAGGTAGGGCTTGAAGTCATAATGTAGACCACTAGGGCTTAAAGAGTATGTCTAATATGATGAGAATCTTTCATATATGTAGAATATGAAAGGTTAATCACCTTAAATGAATCATGATTGCTAAGTTAGAATAGCTTGAGGTTGAATCTTATGATTCCATCATAGATAGTTGAATTATGTAGCTTGGGATGGTAGATCTCATGGTAGCTTCGGATTGAGGAACTAAGCTCTCCTAAGGTTAGCTTGAATTAGCATTGCTGTGGTGTTTTTCATGGTAGCTTTCATTAGCATAGGCATGGTAGCCTAGAATTGAGGATCTATGCTCTTCTATGGGTAGCTTGAACTAGCATGGTTAGAATGCTCTTTATGGTAGCTTGACTTAGTTAGGCCAAGACCATTTCATAGTAGCTTAGGATTAAGATTCCACATTCTCTTAAGGATAGCTTTGGGTTGAGGATTCATACTCCCCTGAGGATAGCTTATATCTTATTGAATTGTTGTATGGTGGCTAGGTTGGTATAGTTATATCCTTCCTTTGATAGCTTGGATTGTATGATAGTATGT
Organism: Solanum bulbocastanum; assembly: GCA_037074985.1. Taxonomy (NCBI): domain Eukaryota; kingdom Viridiplantae; phylum Streptophyta; class Magnoliopsida; order Solanales; family Solanaceae; genus Solanum; species Solanum bulbocastanum. The sequence goes on from CM073601.1 coordinate 34,322,066, forward strand.
TTTCCATGGTAGTTAGATCTTGCATGGTAGTATGTTATTCTTTGATATACTAGAATGAAAGATAGTTAGCATGGAGTAAGCTAGCCTAAAGGAGTACTTAGTATGAGTGGTAGTATGGGATGTCATTCATACATGACACAAGTATGACTTGAAGCTACTTATGAAGTGACCGCTTATGTGATCTATGCCTAGCTAGGAGTTTTGCTATAGTGCCTTCCATTATATGAATTGACTTAAAGATAATACTTCCTTGTCAATATGAAAGTAGGTCAATAGTGACACTTAGAAATGATGAAATGAATATGGTGACCTTAAGGATATGGTTAGTGTGTGTGGTATTATGGGATGCCCCACATGCATTGCACAAGTGTGCTTTGAGGCTACTTAGGGGTATAGTGCTCTTATGACATGAAAACCTAGGTCTTGCCCATGAAGGTGGGCTATGACCAAGAATGACCGAAGAGAGGTACTTTGCTTGGATAGTATTATGGGATGCTATCTTTGCATTGCACAAGTATACTTAGAGATGGCTTGTGAAGTAGTCCTCTTGAGTATGACAGATTAATGGTTGAAGTATCCAATTATGAATGTCTTATGTTAACTTTCTATGACGTAATACTTATGTTGGAATTTATGATATAGTTATGTTATTGTCTCTTATGCTTATGTCTTATGTTGCCTAACCAATTGAGATGTTTTATGATGTTGTGCTAGCTTTCATACTCAATACATTTTGTATTAACGCATATTGTCTTCACTCTAATCAAATGAAGGGTCTTGGGAGATTAAGTTGCTTGGAGGCTAGGTTCATAAGTGCAAGAAGACTTAAATATTTGGTGAGTCCTCATAGCTTCGAGGATACACCTATATATTCCTTTGTTTTTTCTTATGTTTTAGACTTTATGTGGGCTGCGTCCCAAGAATTTTATTCATGTTATTCATAGATGGTTTGAGACAAAGATGTTAGAAAGACTTCCGCTTTTATGAAATGTTTTTGGTATTATGCTTTAAAAAAGTTTTAAATTCTCCCTACTTTTCTACGATCTTATGATATGATAATGCTAAGGGCTTGTAAGCGACCCCTTCGGGGTCAAGTACGCCGTGTTACAACTAGGGGGTGCTCTAGGGTAGTGACAGCGGGTGGTATTGTTTCTTGGATGGTTATTCCGGGTATAATCAAATCTCTAATGCAGATGAGGATCAAGAAAAAACCACTTTTAGTTGTCCCTATTGAACTTTCACTTTCTTAGGATGCCTTTCGGGTTGTGCAATGCCCTGGCAACGTTTCAATGTTGCATGTTGTCTATTTTTGCTAATATGGCGGAAGATTCAATGGAAGTCTTCATGGATGACTTCTCAATTGTGGGTGATTCTTTTGAAACATGTTTGATACACCTTGGGCAGGCTCTTCAAAGATGTGTGGAAACCAATTTAGTCCTAAATTGGGATAAATGTCACTTCATGGTTAGGGAAGGTATAGTTTTGGGTCACTAGGTATCAAAAAATGGGTTGGAGGTCGACAAGGCCAAGATTGAGGTAATTGAGAAGCTACCTCCACCAATCTCAGGAAAAGGTATTCGTAGTTTATTGGGCCATGCCAGGTTCTACCAGAGATTCATCAAAGAGTTCTTAAAAATTGCACACCCAGTGTGAAAGTTGTTGGAGAAGGAGGTGAAATTTGTCTTCAATGATGAATATATGGTTAAACGAGAAATTAATCTCTACCTTGGTGAGTATTAGCCAAGATTAGGCTGACCTGTTTGAAGTGATGTGTGATGCAAGTGGGACTGCATTAGGTGTGGTGTTGGGGAAAAAGAGAAACAAACTATTCCATCCAATTTACAACGGTGCTCAACATAACTACACCATTATGGAGCAAGAGATACTTGTGACGGTGTATGCATTTGAGAAATTTCAAGAATACTTGCTAGGCACCAAAGTGGTAGTTCACACTAATCATGCAGCTCTGCAGTACTTAATAGCAAATAAAGATTCCAAGCCAAGGTTGATAAGATGGGTGTTATTATTGCAAGAGTTAGACTTTGAAGTCAAGGATAAAAGAGGGTGCGAAAATTAGGTGGTTGATCACCTATCTAAGTTGGAGGGCAAGGAGAAAAAGAGTTGGCGCTAAACATAAATGACTAGCTCCCAAATGTGCAGGTATTAACAGTCACTATTATGCAAACTCCTTGGTATGTTGATTTTACTAACTACGTGATATATGGGATAGTGTCGAAAGACTTAAACTTCTATCAGCAAAAGTGGTTCTTGTTCGATGTCAATAGATACTTCTGGGATGAGCCATATTTATTCATAGAATGTACAAACCATATTATTAGGCAATGTGTGCTTGAAGAGGAAGTCAATGAAATTCTAAATGCTTTTCATGCTTCATCGGTTGATGATCACCATAGCGGTGTGCGAACAGCTGCTAAAATACTTCAAAGTGGTTACTATTGGCCAACCCTATACAAAGATGCCTATGAATTTGTTAAGAGACATATACAATGCCAAAAATAAGATGGGGTGTCCAGACGACATGAATTACCTCTTAATCCTATTCTATAAGTTGAATTGTTCGATGTTTGGGGAATAAACTTCATGGGTCCATTTGTGAGTTTGCTTGGAAATAAGTATATTTTGGTGGTTGTGGATTATGTTTCTAAATAGGTGGAAGCGGTCCCATTACCCAACAACGAAGGGAAGAGTGTGGTTCAAATCTTAAAGCGCTACATCTTTGCGAAATTCGGCATCCCACATGCTATTATTAGTGATGGAAGCTTGCATTTTTGCAACTGACTATTTGCATCCTTATTGAGTAAATAAGGTGTAAAACATAAAGTGACAATGCTGTATCATCCTCAAACAAGTGGCCAGGTTGAGGTCTCGAATCGGGAAATTAAGAGTGTCTTGGCTAAAATCGTGAAAACACATAGGATAGATTTGTCCCAAAAACTCGCTGATGCCCTATGGGCATATCCCACTGCTTACAAAATGCCTATTGGTATGCCTCCATATCAGATGGTTTTTGGAAAATCTTATCACCTGCTAATTGAACTTGAACACAAAGCACATGGGCATTAAAGACATTAAATCTAAATTGGGTGAATGCTTTGAAAGGGAGAGTAGATCAGTTGAATGAGATGGAAGAATTCCAATTGCAGGCTTTTGAAAGCTCAACTCTCTACGATGAGAAAATGAATAAATAGCATTACTCTAAGATCCTTAGGAGAGAATTTTGAGTCAGACACTTTGTGTTGCTTTACAATTCTCAACTGAGACACTTCCCGGGCAAGCTCAACTCAAAGTGGTCTGGTCTATTTAAAGTGACACGAGTGTTCACAGAAGGGGATATTGAAGTTGAATCTAAGGAGGGCCGAACATTCAAGGTGAATGGGCAGCATTTGAAGCTTTATTTTGGAGAGTGTCAAGAGATTTCAGATATTGAAGTGGTGTATTTGGAAGATGCTTGAGAGCTTTTCCACGTCGTGCCACGACAAATAAGGAGCTTTTTGGGAGGCAACCCAAGCTTTAGTTGTTTTTGAATAATGGATGTTGATTGTGCAGGTTGAAAAGTGATAGTGTTGGAAAGTGGAAACTAGGCGAGCCAAATGTCTAGTTGGTGACTCGCCGAAGGGGTTCAGCGAGCCTGACTTGGACCGCTATTGGAACCACCCAGCTTTATGGGGTAAGTTATGTAAAACTCGGCGAGCTAGAATATCACTCGGCGATGCATCAAAGAGGTTTGGCGAGCCCAACTTTATCCGCTATTTGAGCCCCTAAATTGTGGGGGTTCTATAAAACTCAGCGAGCCATAATATCACATGTTGATGCACCAAAGAAGTTTGGCGAGCCTGACTTTCACCGCCTTTTGGTCTCAATTGGAGAGACAAATTCTAGATATTTTGGCAAGCTACACACAGTTACATGATTCACGGAATTGCTCGGCGCTGTCAATGTTACTTCACGGAATGGCCACCTAGTGAAGAATTCTTCTAACCCTGATCTTTTCATTCTGTACTATTACATTTCCGTCTTTATTTCATATTTGTTTATTTCTTTTACATTGAGGATAATAATGGATGTTTTCGGTAGGGGTGAAACCTTGTTAATACCACCTCTTGAAGTGTCTAAAACAAGTTGTTCTCATGCATTTTTAAGTGTCAGTTGTGGTCAATGCTGATGATTTGAATAGTGCTCTTAATTGAATGACATGAATGTGCAGCTAGGATGAGGCAAACTAAGTTACATAGGCAATACGTGAACTTTTAGCATCTCCTTGTGACTATTTTAGATTGAGTCTCTTATGATGAACATTGCACGCTAGCTAGAAAGTATGGATTCTAGTTTGATAATTGTACCAATGCCTTGTGTGGTGAGGTTGTCTTGAATATTTTGCTTCATGACATCTAAAATTTTCCCCATCGGTCTGATTGATTGAGTGAAGCAGGCAATTGAAATAATCTTAGGCAAGAATTTTGAAGAGTGAGCCAATTTGACAATTTACCTATTTGAGGCCAACCTTGTGAGATGTGTGAACCTTGCTTGGCACCTTTTTAGCCTATCCTTTTCTTGGAAGAAACTTGTGCAACTTTGACCTCTTTATCCCATCACTCATAACCTTTATAAAGTAATGGTTTGTTTGAATAGCCAACTTAGGCCAAAAGCCTAAGTTGGGGGTGTGGTGAAAAAGAAGTCAAGAAGTGTGAAGATTCCCCCTTTTGATGGATTGTTTTGAAAAAATATGGAACTCCTCCATAAAAAAAAAAAAAAAAGAGAGAAAGAAGGAGAATAGAAGAAAGAAAAGAAAAGGAAAAAAAGAGAAAAAGTTGTGAAATAAAGTGTGTGAAAAGAATGAATAATAATAGGGTATTTGGTGATTCATGTTGAGTTGAATAATGGGGTGGAGTTTGAACATGCTTGAATGTGAAGGGGAAGGATAAAAAGTGATTTTCAAGCCATACTTCATGAAGGTAGAAGCCACTAAGCCTAAATGACCATACATTTACACGCAACCCCACTACAAGCCTTAAAAAGACCTTTGTGATCTTTAATGAGCTGAAACGAATGTTGATTGGAAAATAAGGGCAAACCTATGGGTGGAGTCATGCATGTGTTCATATTTGTGAGTGTGAGAGTTGTATTTGATTCCTTGACTTTCAATTTTTAAGAAGTTTTGTGTGATTATGGAATCATCTTTGTTGTGAGGGCATCTAAGTACCTTTGTTGAGCTTGAGTTTACATTTGAACCAAGCATTGTGAGCTTGAGTACACTTGATAATGGTGAGTCACAATTTGAATCATTGAGTGCACAATTGAGCATTCTATGTGCAGTTTGAACCTTGTTGTGTGCATTTATGTTGAATCTTGAGCAATATTGTTTGTAGACATCTTTGTTGAATCGATTGATCATGAGTTTTACTTGAGGACAAGCAAAAGTTTAATTTGGGGGTGTTGATAAGTCTGAGATTTTGACTCATTTAGGGATTTGTTTAGATAGTTTTAGTATCCTCAAATGCCTAATTTATGCTATAAACTAATGTTAAAGCATTGATTTTCATGAATGTAAGCTAAGGAGCAAGGCAAGGACATTACCAAGGAAAAAAGAGCAAAACAAACTAGAGAAGTGAAGAAAAACGATCTTGGTGATCACCAAGACCACTCGGCGAACCGCCGAGTGGCACTTTAGCTCGCCCAAAGTTCCAGCATGCCAGTCCTGGGGAAGAATCAACATGGCGACAGGAATGGTGTCACTCCCCGAGGCTACCCCCTGGACGTAAACACAGGACCTAGTATCACGAGTGACCCCAGGCTAACCCTGAGCTAGCATATCATAAGCATACTAGATAAAATGAATAAGAAATTTCGTACGAAAGCTAAAAACCATAATATAAACTGATATGGGGAATACCCAATACTGTCTGAATATAAAAAATGAAGTTTAATAACAACTAGAAGATCAAAATCACAGCTAAAACTGAATCTAATTATGTATGAAATAAGCCTCTAACTAACTAGAGATGTTGGGACATGACCTGAGCTAACTCTAGCAAACGTGAAACTTAGAGACTGAAAAGAAGGAAAAAATGTCTATCATCCTCGAAGAATGAGGAATCACCACTGCTAATGCTGAATACTGATCAGGAACCGATCTATATGCAATCTGAATGTTAAGGATCTGAACGTACATCACAAGAAGATGTAGCGTAGAGTATATGTCAGTACTTGAAAGGTATTGAGCATGCAGGATAGGATAAAGCTGAATAATATACATAATTAAACAAAGCATACTGAGCAATGATATGAGATGAAAATGATAAATATACTGAACATACTGAATATCAACTAAACTTAATACGAAGATCAAATTCATAACATTCTGAAATTGAATACTACACTATGACGAATAACCTGGTCAATTCAATAGAATCTGATTGTGGGAGCTACTATTAACCAACATAAAACCACGTGAGCTAAACATGGAGACGGATGTATATGACCCATCGAGAGGATCCAATATACCTTGCCAGGGGTATAAAGACATGACTGGCGTGATTGAAGTGCCATGAAATATTGGCATATTTTATGCTTAAAACTGAGGACTAATACTAGAATCGAGTGTATTTTTGTAAGCTTTGATGTTTTTGTTGAATGTGTAGATAGATTCTCACCTGTGTGGAAAAATAGAAAAAGAAGCAGAAGATGAATGTGATCAAGTGAAGACCACGAGCACCTAGATGGATCATGGTCCTTGTCACGAACTGTGGTGCCACTCGTGATTGGATTTCCAATATGAAGGCTTGGAGGAGCTAAAATATGATTGGACCAAGTAAAGACCACGGACAACCTCATGGGCCGTGGTCCTCACAGCGGTCCATGTTTATGGTCGTGAAGGTGATCCAGTGAACATGTATCAAATAGCTGAAGATTGAATTGGCCAAGTGAAGACCACGGACACCTATACGGACCGTGGTCATTATTACGATCCGTAGTACTGTCTGTGGTGACTTTCCAGTGTACAGGTATTGAAGAGCCAAGTTTGGAGAATTACAAGTGAAGACCATGAAGGACTTCACGAACCGTGAAGCCCTTGACGGACCATGGTGGCACTCGTGAAGTGGCGTGACAGCTCAATCCCACTTCGAGTAGGACTCTTTTTAAACACTTTATTTGAATTAATTAGGTCATTTTTAGTTTATATCTCATCATATCTAGAACGAGGCACTAAGTTTCAAATATTCTTAGCTTTAGTTTTTGACGATTAACATTGAATCAAGTTTTGAAATTGGATTTCCGATTTTGAATTATCAAGTGCTTATCAATTTTGCATGTTTTCGTAAGTACTTTCTTATCATGTTTTCTTTATATAATTATGTATGTTTACGTGAAATCATGAGTGGCTAAATACCACAACTAGGATTGTGGGATTTATGACGTAAATCTAAGTGTAATTTCATAAGATGAGTGGAAGGCGATTTATATTTGCAAATTATAATTTAGCTTTCGTTATTTATGTATTTAATGAGTGTACGCATTAGAGTTAGCCGATATCCATCATTTGTTCGAGAGAGAAATGATAGTTGAGAAAAAAATTGAATCAACCTGAAGAAATGGAGTCAAAGTTTGAGTTCGAGAAAAAAAAACTTTAACACTATCGTAAGCGAGAGTAAAACTTGTTAACACTCTAGTATCGAGAGGGCTTGAGTGAAAGTTATCTAATTAGACTGAGAAGTAAAAGATATCTAACTTGCTTGTATTTTGCAGAGATGAATTGCCTGAAACTCATTTACAGAAAAACAGTAGATGCAACGTTATAGGGAACACAGTCCTAGTTTCATTTAATTATCAAAACAACTTTAGAATTAATTCTCTGTTAATTGTTAATCTGGATTTTGCTTAAGAATCTTAGTTACTATAACTTTACAACTAAACCGAATTTACATTCCATAATTGTTTTTTTAAAGAAATAATAACAACATTTAAGTAAACGCAACAATGAAATCATTTTGTAAAGAAATTCTCTGTGGGATCGACCTCAACTCACGTTGAGTTCTATAAATTGACTTCGACCATTTATACTTCTTAATTGAGGTTTAAGTTTGGACGTATCAGTGATCACTAAAAATGATGCCCACAGAGGGGACTTAACCTACGAGGGCATATAGTTCTGGGACTATGAGGGTGATTGACCCTAGTCCAACTCGATGATAATTCTACTCCCAACTAGGATGTGTACAATACAACATAACTGAAAATAAATTGGATAGCTCAAGGTTCTGACATGCTAAGTGAAAATGCAACATTAAGTACTAATAATGAAAACTGAGGCATGTATATCTATTTATCTGTCCTAGCCAGTGTAATTTATGAACTAAAAGAACTACACAACTAGGAATCTGAGTTTCATGCAAAAATCTTACGCAAAAATGTTACTAAGGAATGATGATCTGATTAAGAACGTTAAACAACTAAATCATAACAATTATCTGAAGTTCTAGAAACACTAGGTCTAGATAACATAAAGGGAATCAAAAATATGACTAAATTATAGGGACCTAATGGGTGAAAGGAACACACTAGTGAAATCCCACATACCTGGTGACTAAAACCACGGAGAAATCCTTAGATTTCAGGCTGAACTTGAAATAAACCTATTGGTTGTTCTTGGGAAAACTGGTCCCTCTTTCTTCTTCTTTTGTTCCAAGATTGAATGATTTTGGTAAATGGTCGATTAAGGTAAGTTCTGACTAAGTTACTAGGCTCAAACTAACAAAAACTACGTAGTTTAGTGGTTAAATGACATAGTTTAAGTGTCCAACGTATAGGGGAAAATACCAAAATGACCCCATTTAAACTCTGACGGGGCCTGACCACAGAAGCAACGACAGACCGTCATAAGGACCACGGTCCGTCATATAGGTCGTGGTTCTTGGGCTAGTGACTACTAGTTGTTGGCCTTTCCCTCTATGGTCCACTTCACGGATCGTGTGAAGGAACACGGACCATGAAGGTCACCGTGGTCCTTCAATTGGGCTAGGTACCTACTGGTTTGGCTTCACAGAAGCCACCACGACCCATGAAAGGCTCCGTGGTATGATGTCTAAGCTTGGTGAGTTCTGCCTAGCCTCTACGAGCCTAACTATGGCTCGTGTGGTGGTCCACGACCTATGAAGGGTCTCATGGTCCACTATTTCAAGGCTGGGTGTCAATCCACGTATAAGTCGATGGACCGTGGTTCCTTTCACCCATTAGGTCGATGTGACCCTAGACACTCAGTGAATTCATCCTAACAAAATCACGGAACCGAGATGCCATTAATCCACCACTAGTATTTGCAGGAACTGGAACCTGTAGATTATTCTAGTTGGCTACACTCTAGGCCAAAAGCTAAATGGTATTTCGCAACTCTGCATTCGAAACCTCATGGTCTGGGACTAAAAGAACTGCATCAGCATTACTGGCATTAGTATTCCTTGAATAAGTTCTAAGAGGAGGCATGATCTGAAACGCATAACATCGAGTTAGAAAGAATATCATACCCACACATGATAATAATAACAAGAAGGTGAAGTTTTTCCTAAAATACTTTGCTGCCTCCATCTCATTAGATGTTGTCCACTTCACACCCATAAAAAGGACTCTACTTATTATGGCTTTTCAAACATCCTAGGACTCCTAAACCTAATATTTTGATACCAAGTTTGTCCCGCCCCAAGGCTACCCCTGGGTGTAAACACGGGATCTAGGATCATGAATGACCCCAAGCTAACCCTGAGCTGGCATATCATAAGCATACTAGATAAAATGAATAAGAAATTTTATGCGGAAGCTAAAAAACCATAATATAAACTGAAATGGGGAATATCCAATATTGTCTAAATATATGAGCTGGGAGTTTAATAACAACTGGAAGATCAAACTCAAAGCTAAAATTGAATATAATCTAACTGACTAGAGATGTCGATACATGCCCCAACTAACTCTAGCAAAACTGAAACTAAAAGACTAAAAGTAAAGGAAAACATGTTTATCGTCCTCGAAGAATGAGGACTCACCACTGCTAATGTTGAATACTGATCAGGAACCGATCTACACACGATCTAAATATTGAGGACCTGAACCTACATCATGAGAATATATAGTGTAGAGTATGTGTCAGTACTTGAATGGTATTGAGCATGCAGGATATGATAAAGTTGAACAATATACATAACTAAACAAAGCATACTAAGCAATGATATAAGATGAACATGATAAATATTCTAAACATACTGAATATAAACTAAACTGAATGCAATGACCAAATTCATAACACGCTGAAATTGAATATTGAACTGTAGCTGATAACCTACTCAGTGCAATAGAATATGACATTGGGAGCTATTATTAACCAACATAAAATTAAGCCACGTTAGTTAAACATGGAGTCCGATGTATATGCCTCATCGAAAGGACCCAATATACCTTGCCAGGGGTATAAAGGCATGACTGGTGTGATCACAAAAAATGATGCCCACAGAGGGGACTTAACCTACGGGGGCACAAATATCTGGGACTTATGAGGGTGACTGGCCCTAGTCCAACTCGGTGTTAAGCCTACTCTCAACTAGAATGTGTACAATACAACATAACTGAAAATAAACTAGATAGCTTAAGATTCTGACATGCTAGCTAAAAATGCAACATCAAGTACTGATAATGAAACATTTGAAAACTAGGCATGTATATCTGTTTATCTATCTTAGCTAGTGTAATTCATGAACTAAAAGAACTACACAACTAGGGTTTTGAGTTTCATGCAAGAATCTTACGCAAAAACGTTACTAAGATATGATAATCTAATTAAGAACGTTACAACAACTAAATCATAACAATTATATGAATTTCTAGGAATTCTGGATCTAGATAATATCAAGGGAATCAAGAATCTGACTGAATTCTAGGGACCTAATAGGTGAAAGGAACCCACTAGTGAAATCCCACATACCTAGTGACGAAAACCATGGAGAAATCCTTCGATTTTAGGTTGAAACTTGAAAGAAACTTGTTGGTTGTTCTTGGGAAAACGGGCGCCTCTTTCTTCTTTTTTTGCTCTAAGTTTGAATGATTTTTGTGAATGATCGACTAGGGTAAGTTCTGACTAAGTTACTAGGCTCAAACTGACCAAAACTACTTAGTTTAGAGGTTAAATGACGTAGTTTAAGTGTCCAACACATAGGGGAAAAGACCAAAATGACCCCACTTATGGGTAGTGGTTCTTGACTTTTCCCTCTACGGTCCATTTCACACACCACGTGAAGGATCATAGACCATGAAGGTCATTGTGGTCCTTCACTTAGGCTAGGGGCCTATTAGTTTGGCTTCATGAAAGCCACCACGGCTCGTAAAGGCCTCCGTGGTATGACGTCTGTGCCTAGTGAGTTCTGTCTAGACTCCAGGAGCCTCTCTATAGCTCGTGTGGTGGTCCACGATCTGTGAAGGGTCTCGTGGTTCACCATTTCTTGGCTGGGTGTGAATCCACAAACAGGTCGAGGAATCGTGGTTCATTTCATGGTCCGTAAACCCTGATGTGAATCACAAATTTTTCTGTTAAGTTCAAAAGCTGATTTTTCTGAGGTGTTACAAATAGGCAGTCGGCGAATCGTCGAATGACTCCACGAGGGAAACCTTGATTGCCAAAACATACAAAACTTTCAATAAAGGTGCAAGAAAATTGGCGATCCTAAGGAGCAAAGGGCGTGTCGCTAAATCGATCGGCGACCCTGACATTGACCACCTAAAGTTATAGTGCATATTAAATGAATATTCAAAATAAAAAGGCAATGGACAGAGGAGATCAGCGAGTCGTCGATTAGTCGGCGAAGCCTGACTTTCACCGCCGATTTTGCCCCAAAAATCCAACTTTTGAATTAGTATAAATTTATTTTTTGAAGTGGGAGAAGGCATTGAGAAGTATTAGGAAACTCTTACCAAAAACAAAAAAATACTATTCTTGTTGAACTTTGGGGTTTCCAAGTAGATTTCAAGTAAATTTCGAATTAGGTTTTGTAATTAAAGCTCTTTTGAATTATTTCAAGATTTAAAGATCTATACCTAGCCATGGAAAATGTAATAGGTATTGAATCCTTACTTTTTATGGTGAATAGCTAAATCCTCCAAACTTGGGGGTGTGGCTATGTGACTAATTGTCTTATTTAGCTGATGGGTATTAGGGATTATTGACCTTAATGTTATTTTGAAGTGGTTTTGGTTTATAGCTATTGTTAATTTGATATATTGGAGTGTGCATTTCAATGTTGTTAGTGTTTTATGCTTGCTTGACAGAGAGGTGTAAAACCAAGGCTATAAATTAGCATTTGTAGTCATTGGGTTGTTGTGGGTTTAGCTCGAGAGAGTGCATTCTAAGCTCAATGCTACCCATCTAGCTCAAGTGAGTAAGTGAAGTGAGGTTTTGGGCTATTTATCATGAGAAGCTTGTGATGTTCAAAAGAACTCACCTGAATCATAATGGTTGTTCGAGAGAAAACAATTGCATCTAAGGTCCAGCCTACCTGCTAAGATTTAGAAATCGTTAGTAATTACCAAGTACCCATTTAGCGAAATTGATAGTTAGTCGGTCATACCCCCGAGTATCTCTTAATTACTTGTTTCTTATTTGAGGTGTGAAATTGTTTTAGTTACTAAGTGACAAACCTTTCCCCCATTTGACATTTATGTCACCCCCTCAATTTATTTAAGTATTTTCGACAACTTTCATTCCTACAACCGATCTAATTGCATTAATAACTTCATAATTGAATTCAAACTTGTGCCGCTCCATGTGGGTCGACCACAACTCACTTGTTGGGTTTCATACTATATTTCGATCGTCTACACCTAGTACCGGATGAGGTGTAGTTGAGCGTTAATAAAAAAATGTCTATCTAAGACAATATATATATATATATATATATATATATATATATATATATATATATAGACAAAATGTCTATATATGTTTAGATTTAGAATTAAGTTGGAGTTAACCACTTTTGTCCCTTTTTGGTTATTGTCTTTCATGATGATTACGTTTATATTTTATGCTTGAACATCTATAATAGGTATACTTATAAGTATTCTTATTGAAGTTTTTCTTATGATTTATATTAGTAAGTATATTTAAGGGATGAAATATTATTTACTTTGGTTATGTTATTAATTATTGACATAACCGAATAACAAAACCGAAAAAAGCCGAACCGAATAGAGGAAAACCAAACCAAACCAAATTTATTTGGATCGGATTGGGTTACACTTTTACAAAACCAAAAACCAAAAAATCCAAATCAAATAGTGCAAAACCAAATAGACAAACCAAATGCACACCCCTAATGTGAGCTAAGGAGCAAGGTAAGGACACTAACAGGCAAAAAAGAGCATAACAAGCTGAAGAAGTGAAGAGAGGTGATCTTGGTGATCGCCAAGACCACTCGATGACTCACCGAGTAGCACTTCAACCCACCTAAAGTTCCAGCGTACCAGCCCTAAGGGAAGAAACTAAGTTGGCGATATGAATGAGTAGTCAGCGTATCGTCGAATGGTTCCGCGATGACAAGATGGATTGCCCAAAGTTACAGGTCTTGGAGATGCTAAGAACCAATGCATAATGGCGATGGAAGAGAGCAAAGGGAGGATCACCAAACCACTCGGGGAGCCCGACTTATCTCGCCTAATGGCCTTTCAGGCCAAATTTTGGGCAACTATAAATTGAATTTTGAACTGTAAATAGATAATCAAGCTTTCATTGAGAAGAGTTTTCTTTTGAGTTTTAGAGTTCCATTGTAAACTTTAAAGCTTTTTTAGACTCAATTTTGAGATTTTGCAAGTGGGTTGCTTAAATTCTTCAATTTGGACCATTGTAAAGACTTGGGAGCATTTACGCAGATCATGGCGAATGTATTTGGTAATAGTTTCCCTATTTTTATGATGTGTGGCTTAAACCCCAATTCTTGAGGTGTGATCATGTGATTATGGGTTGAATTAGCTTATGGGTCTTAGTAATTGCTAAATTAAATGGTTAATTGAAGTGGGTTTAATCATTAGCTGAGTTTTAATTTATGAATTGTAGTAGCAAATGCAATTCTAAATTTGTGTTCTTAGCTTGCTCGAGAGAGAGGTTTTGGAACCAAGGCTTTTGATTAATAGTTTGTACGTATTGGGTTGATATGGTTTCAACTCGAAAGAGTGAATCCTAAATCCAATCTTACTCGTCTAACTCGAAATAGTAGATGAATTAAGGTCTGGGTTGTTCTTAATTGCTATGCTTGTTGATGTTCGAAAGAAATCACTTGAATCGAGATAGTTGTTCGAGAGAAAGCTATTTCACTCATAGTCTAGCCTACCTACTGACATTTAGTTATTTATTAGTAGTTTCAATAACCCATATAGCGAAATTTGCCTAAAATCGATCACATCTTGAGAAATCCCCTCTATATTGTTATTTTCTATTGTTTGATTGCGCATTGTAGTTGATAATTGCAAACCAAAATCCACCATCTGACATTCATTGTCACCCCTTAGACTTGTTTACATGACTTTCTCAATAATTTCTACTCCTATAGCTATTTAGACCACATTTGTACTTCATACTTAAATTTGAACACGTACCGCTCCCCGTGGGTTTGACCCCAACTCTTTGTTGGATTTTATACTGCTTAACGATTGTTTGCACCTAGAATTGAATGAGGTGTGCTCGAAACATTAATCAATAAATTCCATGGAATAGTCATTAATCTTAACTTGTCTTATTATCCATGAAAAGACACAATTAAGTAGTTGATTCAAGCTAGATCATTTAGAATAGCTCCTTAATTTTGATTCAACTTAGATGAGAAAACCTTTCAACCTTATGAATCATTTTGTGTGAAAAACCTTTCACAATTACGTTTTGAGTGGTATGTGAGAAATCCTTTCACAACATTTATTCTTTGCTCTCAAAGCAACCTTAAAACATTTATCAATTTCATAAAGAAACATACATATCTTTATAAATTCATCTTTCATAGTTCATAAGCTTAATCATGTGATCAAAATCTAGAAAGCACTGGATCATGCATGGGTTCATGGGAATTCAACTTAAGAACATGTAATTACTTCAATTCATGCATAAAAAGATAGAAAACAACCAATTGGATCATAGTTGAAAAGAACTCATGTGATTGAATAAAACCCTAATTTCAATTGGATATTCTAACTTGTAAAATTGGAGAATTTAGGAACCCTATAGAGGAAAGGACTCCATAGGTGAATACTATCATACATTGATGTCAAAATTCCACAAAGATAGGAGGATTGAAGACTTGTGGTTGAAACCTCCTCCTACTCTTGAGAGAATTTGGGAGGATGACTTTGGTTGGTTTTAGGAAATTTTGGAGAATGAGTTGAAAGTGGTTAGTTTGGGACTTAAAATCATTATAAAAGGTTCAGGGTAAAATGTAAAATGACATACTTTAGGCATTATTCGACTAGGGAAAAGACCAAAAATCCCTTCAAAATAACTACCGACCACCATCTACGGTTTGGACACCTTGGTCTTTATATCCTACTACGGGCCGTACTGGTCAACCGTAGAAAGTGATCAGAGACTCTTTATTCGGTCGACACTCGACAGAACCCATGTACTGCTCATAGGTCTTTCTACAGACCATACATACCAACCATAGAACAAATTTTTTAACTTTTAAATTTTTCTAAGTCTGAGGCTAACCTACCAGACCTATCTACGACTCATACATGGAATGATGGATCGTCTTGGTGAACCGTAAAAAGGCTATTGGACTTGTTTTTAAAAAATTATTTCCCCCATTTCCTACGGTTGCCATCTACAACCCGTAAAAGCTTTTATGGCTTGTAGATGGGACCTGAAGACACATACACTAACGTAAAATTATATTTTTCCTTTTTTTCCAAAAATATGAGTTGTTATAGTATCTCCCCCTTGAAAACATTCGTCCTTGAATGGAACTCAAGATATCATAAGGAGGATAGAAAGAAGATCTAATAGTCTAACAAGAATACAACTGCATCGATAACACATAACCAAGGAAGAATCATCAACTCTAAGCTCAAACATATTCAAAACATCATTTCATAGGGTATATATGCAAATCATTCTCAAATGCATATAATCATGATGAAATCAATCAAGCTACCTCTTTTTTTAAAAAAAAAAAAGATAAAAATTTCATGAGCATGCATGCATGAAGAAACATGAGAATGACTAAGACATAAGGATGGACCATGAGGAACTAAATGCCTCAAGCTAGAGTGGGGTCGGAGGGAAAGAGATGGGGATAACGGGACTCCATATTAGCCTTGGCCACTCAAGTAGCACCTTCAACTCCTTTATTCCTCCATAATTCTTTTAAGGATGCAACTTCCTTAGTTATAAGCTTCGTAACTTGTCGATCCAAAATCTCAACCGGAACCTCTTCATAAGAAAGATTCTCTTCTACTCCCAAACCCTTCAAGGGAACTATGAATGTTGGATATCCTACACATTTCTTCAACAAGGAGATGTGGAAAATTGGATATGCCGACACCAAGTCATTAGGCAAATCGAGTTTATATGCAACTTTACCAATATGCCTCAAAATCTAATATGGGTCCACGTAACGGGCACTAAGCTTCCCTTTCTTTTCAAAACTCATCACACCCTTTATGGGTGAGATTTTCAAGTAAACCCAATCATGTACATCAAACTCAAGGTTTATCCTTCTAACATCGACAGAGACATAGGACTTTTGTCGACTTTGAGTTGTTTTCAACCTTTCTCTATAACCAATTTTACTTTGAGTTGTTTTCAACCCTTCTCCATACCCAATTTTTCTCTATAGCCTTATGAATTCAGCCATTCCAACAGCGTTACGAGTCGTGGACTGAGAGGCGCAAGAGTAGGAATGTCGCATAGCAATTGAAATCAATTTTCTTTGTTCTTTCTTTTATTGGTGCCTTGGAATTAATTGTTGGGTTTTAAAAGGTGTGAGTAAAAAATAAAGAGTTGTGACTTGAGTGAAAATTTGTGACTTATCTGAAAAATTGTGACCTATGAAACATTATGACTTTTATGAAGAGTTCTAACTTTTCCGTAAGGTTATGACTTTTAAAAAGAGTTAAATATGAATATTGATCTATAAAGGGGCCACTTGGGCGGGTCTATGATTCTCTTATATATATATATATATATATATATATATATAAGATAGATAATGACTTATAAGTTTATTTTTTGGAGATTAATTGGGAAACATGTAAGAAATTGTATTATCTTTTATTGAACCATTTTCATCTACTATCTTGAATATTTTAGTACATTTATAAAAAATTATCTTAATAAATAGTGTTCTATCATTCTTATAACATGTAAATAAAATAAATTAAGTTCGAAAAATCACATATATCTGCAATCTGCAACCCGCAACCCCCCCGCACTGCATTAATTTTGTTAAAAACCACTTCAACCTACCCTATATCTCTCCTAACCTGCACAATCTTAAATCCGCTTGACGCATAGCTTTAAATCCACCCCGCTCCACCCCATTGGCATCCCTATTACTAATATTACTAATGCAAGCATTACTAATACACTCTATTTAACATTACTTTTACACTCTACCAAACAAAATCATCACATAAAATCAGTCGTTTAAAATGAGTCTTGTTGTCACTTAACTAATCATTCATTTTAAACGATACGATACAATAGAATGTAAGTAACAATCAAAATAAACTTTGTATTTAAACTAACAATACAATACAATAAAATAAGTAACAATCATCCAAACAAGGTGTAATACAACCAATATTAAAACACTTCCTCCGTTCACTTTTACCTGTCACAGTTTAACTTGACACACCCATTAAGAAAATAATTATTGATATATATATTTTACCAAACTATCCCTTATTAAATGTTGTCTTGGAAAATGATTTGGAAAATAAATATTTGATGTTAGGGGTAAAACATGGAAAAAAATTATTGTCTTTTCTTGATATGTCAAAAGTGACAAGTAAAAATGAAAATTTATTTTAGAAAGGAAAAAAGGTCTGATATATCCCTCAACTTTATCATTTAGAGCTGATATACCCTCGTTATAAAAGTGACTCATATATACCCATAATATTATACAAATGACTCACATATATCCTTTTCCTCTAATGGAAGTGCAAAAATTAATTTTACTTTAATTTTTTCAATTATTTTTTTGAACAAAAATATAATCCATATGGGGTATATTTGATCCTCCTCACATGTATTTTCGTTTTGACTTTTTGTTTCAACCACTAATTTAAATTTATTTTTTTGATGGTCAAATTTATTTATGTTTCATTAATTTTCTTGTAAAATTTATTATACATGCCCCATTATTTTATTTTACTTTTACAAATACAAAAACTAAATTACAATATAACTGCAAAACAAATAATTAGTTTTAAATTTTTTCTTTACACTAAAGAATGAAAGAAAAAAAGAAAAAAAAACTCGAATAATGATAATCAAAGAAGTCAAAAAATAATTTTTGTATGAAAAAAATAAAAATATACATTGAACTATGTTAAAAGGATCATATACATACATGAATTTTTTTAAATTTAAAGTCAAAAAAATTAATCTAAAACTAACTTTTTCACTTTCATTAAATGAATGACATATATGTGAGCTCCTTTTGTAACATTAAAGGTACATGTGAGTCGTTAAAAAATATATCAGACCCTTTTCACTTTTTTATAAATAAGTGACAAGTAAAAAAAATCGAGAGAATATCATATTTGATATTATTCATATACACCCTACCAAACCATCACCAATAAATAATATAAATATAAAACTTAGAAGCAAAGGTTTGTGCAATTGACCTACCACACTCATCATAACTCTAATATAATGCAAATTACCATATATTATATGATTAAACAAATCAAAATAATTAACCCCCCACCCCGCACCCAACCAAAAAAAACTTTGCACTCTCACTTTCAAGAAAATGAAACAAAAATACTAGTACCATTCCATTCCCTCTTCATACCTATCCATCACTTCCCCACCCCACACACCACAACACAAACACGTAGACTATGTAATACGCTATGTCCCCTTCTCCTTTTCGTCTCTTTCCTTGAAAACCCTAGAAATCTCAGGTTTTTAAGGAAAAAGGGGACTTTGATTCGGTGCGATTTTATCCTTCTCCTTCTTTGTCGGTGTATTTATGGGGTTATATTTCATGGGATTCCCAATTTTCTAAAAAAAATTGGTTGTCAGAAGCGTGACCTTTTGGTGCTATGGAGAGATCCAATAGCAGAGATTTCAAAGACTTGACTAGCTCCTCTAGCTCCATCTCAGGTAGCGTAGCTTACTTTTTTTTTTTGTTCGTTCTTGAATCTTCAGATCGTTTTTTTTCTTTTTTTTTGGGGTGTGGTGTGGATAAAATTTGTGTGATGCAATTTAATTACCAGTGTTGGGATGTAATGGGTTTAAATGAAGCTAGTTAGGGAGGATTTATATTGCTGACCTGAACTAGTTTGAGATTGAGATGTAAGGATTTCACTTTCTGTTCTATTGGTGTAAATTTTGATTCATTGTTTTACTGTAGTTATCAGTATTGGGATCAAATGGATGACAGGCAGTTAAGTGGCTGACCCTAGTAGTTTAGGATTGAGGTGTAATAATTTGTATATTTTTTTTTGGGGGGTTTGGGGGGGGGGGGTGGCGGTTGGGGTTGGGGATGGAGGTTCCGGAGTTCAAATGTGTTTGAGATTTAGGAAATTAATGTAGTTGTATCCTTACTAGTTTGGCAGTGAGTAGTAGCCAGTATTGTCGAAGGTAAGCCCCGGAGCAAAGCTCAAAACGCGTTGAGCATTTTGCCTGGCTTAATGTGCGCTTTAGTGTCGTTATCAAGGTTCTAAGGCGTTCTGTCCCTTTCCAATGAGCCCTTTCAGTCGGGAAAGGTGACACTAAACAATTGATATTTCACTTTATTGTATTTTTTTTTTTTGCAGTTTCTTTGTTTGTATATTTGTCACCCATGCATATAATTATTTGTCTTGGACTATACATATTTATTTGTATTTTTTTTCTCCCTTTGCGTCATTTTTCATTAAAGCACATGCTTTATTTGCGCTTAAAGTACCAATGGACCTTAGAAGCTATTTTGCTTTCGATAACACTGGTTGTAGCAGTACTTGATGTTGCACTTCTCAATACCTTACTTTACATTCTATTTTTTGTTGACTTTCCTTGTTCTACATGTCATCATTAGTATGGGAAAAGAAGATCAAGATTTGTATGTTTTAACTGTGTAAAGTATGTGGTAGAGTTGACTGTTTATTTGGGCTTTGATGCAGATGGTGCCCTCTTTGATGCATCACAATATGCATTTTTTGGGAGAGATATAGCGGAGGAAGTTGAATTGGGTGGTTTAGAGGACGGACAAGACAATAGTGATCTGGCTGTTGGAGGTGGATTAGGTGACGACGAGATACAGGAGTATCATTTATTTGAGAAAGACGAGGTACAATCTGCTTACCCTTCCTTTGGACCTTACGTGAAATAGTGTTGAGGCTTGGGATTTCAAACACGGGTGTAATCAACATGATCTCCTGTTGCAACTGAACGTTTGAGGACCTGTTTAACTCACAATATCCATCATATCATCTATGAAATTGGGGAAAGCCATCATAACACATGGAGATTATTTTCATGCCATAGGCCATGAAATTGGGGAAATTGGTTAAAAGTTATTGTGCATTTGAGACGTGATTATACAAATGATCTAGGTTTTGCTAAGCGTTTTACTATTGATCCTTGTTTTCAGTTCATATGTTTCTTGTCAGCTCTATAGTTTCAATCTTATACGAAATGAGCTAGAGTAGCTGTTTTGGCAACAGAGTCATCAAATAGAAAGGATGTTTTATAGTTCTGCTGCACCCTGATCCGTTCTTTTCTTGCTTTCTCACCTTAGTACGCTAAAACGCTCCCCCTATTCTAATCTTAAAAGTTATCTCACCCCCCCCCCCCTTTTACTCTACAATGATGAGCCTCCTCGTCTCTGCAGCTCACCATAAGTCTAAGTGGCCACTAGTGTTTTGATGATGGTGTTATCCAGGCAATGATCTAATTTTACTAAAGTTGTGATCCCTTATTATGAGTAATCTTCAAAATCCTATAGCTGCCACGAGAGTTTATGGCCTACTCATCAAAAAGATGTGAGGCTTCTTCAGTGATGTATGCCTTTGTTAAGTACCGTCCTTGAATAAAATGTTAAAATTTGTGGAGGCTCGAGATTTTGTGAACCTCAGCACCATCAAATAGACCTTAGACATTAGCTTTGCTTCCCCCCTTCTCTCTTCAAAAATATGTGCTCCACTTTCTGTTATTCTGAACAAATGGTTTGTCAGGGCTGGTAAACTTTAAAGTTACTTGCATTTATTCTACGAGTGATCTTCAAGCATCTTTTTTATGATTGGACTTTTCCTTGGTGTTGTAAGTACGCTATATTTGCTGATTACCTCGATAAGTTGCAGGCTTTGGTAGTATTTGCTATCTAGTGCCTCTAATTCAGTGCTTTATTTCCAGGGATCTGTCGTGGGCTCATTATCAGACATAGATGATCTAGCAACGACATTTTCAAAGGTCAGCTGATGCAACATCTTTTTTAAGTGGCAATATTGATTTGATTACCTGATGTTGTGAGCCATTTGGCTTAGACTCATTTTACTTTTTCTAATCGTGTGCCTTCCAAAAAGCACGAGTCTTTTTCTTTTTCCCGTCTTTTTCTGTGAGATGCAGTATGTCTTGAACTTATTTTGTACTATTGTTGTGTAAAAACATCTAAAGCACTAAACCGTGCTTGACTTTTTACATCCTCTACAGAGCTGTGAATATCTACTTGTACTAGATCAATCTGAATGCTATTCTTTCCTTTTATCCAGTTGAACAGAAATGTCACTGGACCAAGGCATCCTGGTGTTATTGGTGACCGTGGATCAGGCTCTTTTTCAAGGGAAAGTAAGTGCACATATTGATTAATCTTTAGTCCTTCTGTGATGTTGTTATCTGAATATTTGATAAATCTCCTGGACTAGTTCCTGTATTGTCTGAAATATACCTTTACTTGCTAACTTGCCTGAGGCTACTTTAATATTGAAATGATGCCCCTTTTTTATCCGCCCATGCACATTTGTGCCACTAGTCCCAGATTTGTGAATATCTGTGATATCATATGTAGGCACCTCAAAATTCAGACAGTTGTGGCAATAATCCTAGATCTTTTGATCTTTCAGACATCATATAATGAAACTTGATCTCAGACCTTGGTAGGAATAAGTTATAGTCTTGTAGATAATCTGTTTCATCTTCGTGCTTGATTATTAAGGTCAGCAATGGTTCTCCCTTTGGGAGACGAAATGTCTATATGTGCATGGTAGATGTCTTAATCAGTTTTGGCCTTGTTTTTTTTGGTTTCTGAAAATCAGCAATCCTTTATCCTTGCTATTACCATTAGAAATGATTTGACCCGTGGTAGAAATACTGCAATATAACTTCACCTTTCTGGATGATTTATGAGGGAAATCTATCCCGGCATGTGGCCTTGGGCTGCTAGAGTGGTGGGGAGCTTGAGAAACTTCATGGAATGATTTCTTTTTTTTTGGATAATGAACTTCATGAAATGATTTATTATCTTCATTTATCCCTAGTAGTATCTTTAAAAGCTTAGGAGACCCCCCACCCCTCTAAAAAAATCATAAAAAATTAACCACCCAAAACAAAGAGAAATAAAACAAAAAGGTGGTTTTCTTAGATTGTGACATGTAGAGTATTTTTAGTACATAGGTTTTAGCCATATTTATTTTGTTGTTTGTTGAAGTGAGATCAACTTATCAAAGGTTTTTTTGTTTTTAGCATGTGTTTTCCTTTCCTTATCTCCTGCCACTTGCTGGGTCTGCCCCTATATTGGTTTGACGAGCATGTTTTCTTGTGGTACACTTCTGTACCTCCTTTCCATCTCGTGCCTCCTTTTAGGCACACTTAGTTTGTTGATTACTCACTTATATGATATTCTGTATCTATGAGGGTCTTCACATTCTTTCAATAAAATGTCATCTGGATTGCCAGTTACCAGTTCTCAATCTCAAGTTGCAGTGTTATTAATATGTTACACAAGATGGGGTTTTAGAGATGTCGTTAGGGGAACAGACATGTTCACGTCCAAAAAAGGTCCATGTTACATGAATTATTAGTTTTAGGAGAGTAGAAGTTTAATGTCTAATTTTCATTGGAGTCCTCTCTGAATTAGTTCAAAGTTGACAAACTTCAATGTTTCTTTTATTTGCTGTTATGTTAAGTTTAGTATTATATGTTGGACTCAAATATTCTCCCTCCGTTCCATTTCACATGACATTTCTCCTTTATGGCTAGTACTGAAGATTTACATGTTTCTGTATTTGAAAATTCTTTGATCTTAACATGTTCATTATGCTCTTTATTGACATGCTCTAATGAGAATGAAATGGTATGTTGAGAATAACTACTAATGTGTACTTGGTATGTGCAGGTTCATCTGCAGCTGAATGGGCGAAAGAAGCGGACTTTCATGATTGGTTTGATCAGCATTTATCTGACACTGAATGTTACCAGGAAAGCAAAAAATGGTCTTCACAGCCACATATCTCTGCAGTGCTTGCAGAGTCAAAACCATTGTATAGAACATCCTCATACCCCGAGCAACCCCCACAACCCCAACAACTTCAGCACTACTCTAGTGAACCCATTTTACTACCGAAATCATCTTATACTTCTTTTCCTCCTCCTGGTGGTAGATCTCAACCCTCACCACAAAGCCTTTCGCTACAAAACATATCATCTCTTTCTACTGGACCTCAGTCTCCCTATTCTTCTGTGAATCTCTCTTCGTTGCCGAACTCTAATCTACATTTGACAGGCCTGGCTCACGGGCTTCACTATGGTAGTGGAAACATCCCACATTTGAACCACCCTACTGGTCTTTCTCATAATTCTAGGTTGCAAAACCAGTGGACCAGCCATGCGGGACTCATTCATGGGGACCATTCTGGTCTCTTAGATAGTGTCTTGCAGCATCAATTTCCTCATCAAAACAGCTTCCTATCTCCCCAGTTACTGTCCCCACAGCAGCTGCAACAGCAGAGACTTCATCTTTCAGTTCAGCCTTCTTTAGCTCATTTTTCAGCGCTAAGATCCCAATTGTATAATTCCTTCCCTTCACCATCTCATCTAGGTAAGTATGGATTGGCAGATTTCAGAGATTCACGATCTAAGCCATCACACAAGGTTAGACAAAATGTGCGCTTTTCTAAACAAGGCTCTGATGCTGCTAGCCACAAAAGTGAAAGTAATGTGCCACAGTTCCGATCTAAGTATATGACTGGTGATGAAATAGAGAGCATCCTGAAAATGCAGCATTCTGCAGCACATGGCAATGATCCATATGTAGATGACTACTATCACCATGCCCGCCTTGCAAAGAAAGCAGCTGAGTCGAGGTCAAAACATCGCTTCTGTCCAAATAAGGAACAGTCTTCTCGGTCACGTAATAGTGCAGAATCACAGCCTCATCTTCATGTTGATGCTCAGGGGCGGGTGTCATTTTCTTCCATCCGCAGGCCTCGTCCACTTCTTGAAGTTGATCCACCAGGCTTTGTTTGCATTGACAGCAGTGCTGACCAGAAGATATCTGAGAGACCCTTGGAACAGGAGCCAATGCTTGCAGCTAGAATTACAATAGAAGATGGTTTCTATCTTCTCACTGAGGTAGATGACATTGACAGGCTCCTTCAGTTTACTCAGCCCCAAGATGGTGGTGCTCAGCTCAAGCGGAAGCGACAGATCCTGCTGGAAGGCATGGCAACCTCACTTCAACTAGTTGATCCTCTTGGTAAAGGTGGAAGTTCTGTCAGGCTTACTCCTAAAGATGACATTGTATTTCTATGGTTGGTGTCTCTTCCCAAGGGCCAGAAGCTCATGTCAAGGTATCTTCAGCTTCTTCTACCTGGCGGTGAGCTTGTCAGAATAGTTTGTATGGCAATTTTCCGCCATTTGAGGTTTTTGTTTGGCGGTCATCCACCTGATGTAGGGGCAGCTGAGACCATCACTGATCTTGCAAAAGTAGTCTCTAAATGTGTCACTGGCATGGACCTTAATTCACTCAGTGCTTGTCTTGCTGCTGTTGTGTGTTCCTCAGAACAACCACCTCTTCGCCCTCTTGGAAGCCCTGCTGGAGACGGGGCTTCTATTATTTTAAAATCTGTTCTTGAAAGGGCCACTCATCTATTAACTGATTCTCAGGCTGCTAACAGTTTCAGCATGCCTAATCCTGCCCTTTGGCAGGCATCTTTTGATGCCTTTTTTGGTTTACTTACAAAGTATTGTCTGAGTAAGTATGACAGTATCATGCAATCGATTCTAGCACAATCCCAGCCGGATGCTGAAATGATTAGTTCAGAGGCTGCAAGAGCCGTAAGCAGAGAAATGCCTGTGGAACTTTTACGTGCTAGTCTTCCACATACTAATGACCACCAAAAGAAGCTGTTGCTGAATTTTGCTCAGCGGTCTATGCCTGTTACTGGATTCAATTCTCATGGTGGAAGCAGTGGACATATAGATCCTGAATCTGTAAGCTGTTAGCTGAGATGGTAAGATTTCATAATAGCAAGTGCAGTTGTACATCTGTAGGTCTCAAGGTTACTTTCTGGCTTCTCTTTGCCAGAACATGTTCTGCTTCAGCATCAGTCCAGGAGAATATAGAAGGCTGGAAGCAAGGGTATGCATATATGTTAGGCGTCGTTTTAAGACCTAAAGTTCCTCTTCCTCCTAATTCAACTCTTCCCACCTCCACTCCCACCCCCACCCCCACCCCCACCCCACGCCCATTTCTCCCACCATCATTTCCCTTTTTCTTTTCTTTTTCTCACTTTTTTCTTTTGCTTCATTGAAGGGAAACATAGGTTTCTTTATCGTTTTCCTTCTTTGTGATGGGTCTCATCTTACTTAACTGTGTATTATGTCTGAAAGAAATGGGGTTATTGGTCACTCTTCTAAGGTTCTCCATTCAAAGAGCTTTATTTTTTATGCTCTTTCTGTAAACTCGGATAAAAGCTTGAAGGATAGAATGTACAGGTGATTTGTGGAGTTTGGCAACTCTTGATGCACTTTGCCCTCTCCCTCTCTGCTTTCAAGAAGAGGGTAAAAAGGATTCTTCACCCTGAAGTAATGCTGCAGTCTCGGAGGAGAAGAGGGTTCAGCTCTGCAGTTTCAGTAGGGAGACATTTGCTAGACTTGAAAACTTTCTAAGTAAAAACTGTAATAACTAGATGTTCTTGTGCATTAAAAATTACTCTGTTATGTTTCCCCGAAATTGTTTACAAAGTTATTTTAGAACTTGCCTACAGTTCCCTTCATGTCTTGATTATTTCCTGTATGAGGGCTGTGAAGTTTGGTGCAACTACACCTATCTCTTCTTCCCAATTTTGGGGCAGGCTGCTGCTCTTTGTGCGTGTGGGCATCACTCGTCTGGTGTAAGTAGCCGACTGCCCAGGCAATACCTAGTCATAAGTAAGTTTGCAGGAAGAACCCCTTGTTTCCTCTTTCTTTTGTTTTCTTTTTCTTTTGTTATGGTAGTTTCTGTCAGTTTTGACGCAGTTGATTCACTGCATATGTACTGATAACTTTGTCCACCAAGACTTATATAGAAACAATGAAGTAACTTTGCTTTTTTTTTTTTTTGTCTTTGCTGATATTTATGCCGTCTTTCATGTTTCTTCTGATGCATGCTTAATTTGTTTCTGTTTAGAGAAACATAATGTTTTATACTTGCCATTGTAGTTCGAAGGAAAACATTGTTCTTCAGCTTTCTTTAGCTTACATTTGAATTTGCTCATTATGTGACCTGTTGTCATTCCTTCTTAATTTAACACTTTACTGAATCAACAGCGCTTTAAATGGGGCTAAGATTTTCTTGTTTCAGTTATATTACTTCTCCAGACGGTAGTTGACAAGTCTGCTACCTAATGATCCAGTGTTTTCATTAGGTACTTCCTCTACGCTAGGGTGCTACTTTAGCTCCTCCTGGTTGAGGAGCTTTATTTTGATCCTTTGGCTGGTATTGATTAGTTTCTATTCCAGTAGCCTTCACCCACTGTGCATACTGCTCAGTTTATTGGTATTATCACTATGTTTTGCAACTTCAGCACCTATATTAATGGTGTGTTTCTAATTTTTGTAACACTTGTATTGGAGCATTTTTTTGGTAGTGGTACATTGCTTCTAAAATAATAATTTGCAAGAAATGATACATATTAATTAATGGCAGAATACATAAATAAGTCCCTGAACTTATTGAGTTTTGCCATCTTCCTTTTCAACACTTGGCTGACATGACATAAAAATCCAACAAATAATTTTTTCTTGATTCTGGGTGTGAAATCCATTGTTTCCCACGCGGAAGCAACCATTCAAAACACTCAACTGGTTTGAATAATTTCCACATCAGCCAATCTAATATAAAACCCTAATAAAACCTAGACGATCAAAAGACATTTCATTTTCCCACCAAACACACCTTGATTTGATCCAAATGTTCTTGTAGATGAAAAAATCTTGAGAAATTGGTGTGATTTTAGTGACATTTATTCTATTTACAAATAAAATTCTAAGATTTTGAAGTTATTTCGGGTGTTTTATTGAAGGTAGCATCAGAGATTAAACTATGTCAATCATGACTTTGAAGTTCAATCACGATTTTGGAGTTTAGTCTAGTGAGGTAAGTTCATTCTCTACTTTTAATGCCATTTTTATTGTTGTAATGTGAAATATAGTACATTTTTAGTATTATATTAATGTGATGGTATGTAGTTAGTATATGGAAAAAAATTAGGGTTTTTTTTTGGTTTTTATTGTTCATAATGTGTAAGGAATTTTTGGGGCTTTGTTTTAGGAAATCTTATGGATGACACTATTATAACTTGTTATCACACGGTGGTCAATTTATTCAAGGAAAAAATGGACTAACTTATGCTGGAGAAAATGAGGTGGAATATGTTCATATCGACAAAGGCCACTTCTCAATAATTGAATTATTTTATTAGACTAAAAAAATTTGGTATATTACTGTTGGTGGGTTCTATTTTAAAGACCCTACAAAAAATGACTTTATTGCGGTGGAATTTAATTCAATTTACTAACTTAGCGTTTGACTCCAAATTACTACATATTTTTGGGAAATTATTTTTGGGTGAAGTTCTGAATGAAGTTTCGCGATGCGTTTGATCATAAATTTTGAAAGAAATATTTGACTATTTCAAAAAATATGATTTATGCCATAAGTTCTAAAATTTATTAAAAATAACTTTAAGTTTGCATTATCAGTTTATAGTGAACACATTCTATTGAAAAATAACCTAATAACATAGTCAATAACAATCAACAACAAAAAAATAACAATATGGGCATGAGCAACACATTAATCGCATACTAAAACTTATCACCGACTCAGGATGAATTATAATTCATTAAAAATAAATTATTTTTTTCTCCCAATCTTGTTATTAGTTATTAATTGAGTAATTTGGTAGATAAATATTATTTGGAACTATTAAATGATGGTTTTTTTCTTTTATAAAATATAATGTTTGGAGTAATATTTTAATTTTAAAAAATTCTCAAATATTAGAACATCGCCCAAATACTAATATTTTCTAGTATTTGAGAACTTGGGATATTTGACAAATATACTTGTCAAGCAATGACAAGTTGCATGGACAACCACAATTTCTCAAGTTTGTTTTCCAAGTTTTCCCAAATGTGAAGCATGTACTATAGTTGAGAAAAATACTAATGTGGTTGATAAAGAAAACTTACAAGACAAATGTGATTGACAGTGTTTAAACTTACAAAAATACTATTGTTTCATGTTACTGAATATGAAAATGTTAATGTTTAAAGTTGGGCCAAGTGAAATCTCAGATCGAGAAGGGGAATAGGTTGAATTAAATTAAGAAAGCAATACTGACTCTCAAGAGGTTACTGTTCCTAATGAGGATGACTATGAGGTTGGTGAAGAGTTGGGATCTCTTAGAAATGAAAGGAAATACAAAATAGAAAAGAAGAAATTTGTTCCAAATGAGGAAATAAGGCTTGATATTGATAGATGAAAAATAAGAAATCTATTCAAACTGAGGAAATAAGGCTTGGAACAACTGATATTAATAGAGGATTTATAGACATAGGAAATAATAAGGCTGTTAGATACATTTGAAGATTAGGAGGGCATGAACAATATATAGATAGCTCTAAACTGAATAGTGATGACAATAGGGATGATTAGATCTAAATGCTATGAGGGGTGTACCAGCAAGAAAAAAAGTAAAAAGGTAAGATTTGATCCTAATTGTGTTATAGCTATTTTTGAGTTTGGTATGATATTTGAAATTGCTGAACAATTTACAAAAGCTGTTGCAGACTATTCTTGTGAATATAAAGTTTGGTTAAAATTGAAGCCTAATAAAAAGTATATAGTTAGGGTTAAGTGTGAAGTCAAGAAGTATAAATGATTGTCCTTTTTAAATAAAGATCCTGGTGATTTTATTATAAAACATGTTCATATATGTATTACTAAACCAAGAACAAGTTGTGTGCATATAAATTTGTTGCAGATAAGTTTAAGGATGAGATTCTATCAACCATATATAAGCTTGTGGGAAATTTAAGAATTGGTGAAGAATATATTTTGGTTGACAAAAAAAAAAAAGGTTATTTAGGTGATTGAAAGATGGAATTTTCAAGATTGTGTGATTATGCAGACATGATTAAACATACTAATCCTAGTAGTTCATGGTGAGTGAGGACATATATAAAGTTTTAGCCAGGAAAAAAAATTGTTTTTTTTACTTCTATATTTTCTGTGATGCATTGAAGGGAGATTGGCCGGAAGGATGCAGAAAAATTATTGATTTTGATGGATGCTTTCTAAAGGGTTTTTGCAAGGGTGATTTGTTAGTTGCTATTGGTAGAAATCAAAATTTATAGATGTTTTAAATTGCATGGGCTATTGTTGACAGAGAGACAAAAAATAGTTGGATTTTTTTTTCCCAATTACTTGATACAAGATTTGAACTTAGGCACTGTAATGAACCTCCAGGTCATTTCGGTGTTTATGCCTTCTATTTGTCATTAGGAACGCTCCTATAACAATTTCAAGTCATTTATGACTTGCTGGGACTGACATTTCGTTCACTTGATCGTTCGTTTTGTTTTTATGCGAGTGTTAATAATTTGAAGCTTTTGAACCTTGAACGGTCATTTTTTATCAAATTTCAAGAAGATGACCCTCAAAATCTAGTTCTAATGATTTCATCAGCTCAGAAAGGGTCATTTTATGCTAGTAGATTAGTCGACACGACTCCTAAGTCTTTTAGTGCAAGCTTGCGCGATTAAACATTTTAACTTTCATGGTAAGGCCTAAGTTTGACTTTAGCAAATATTTTGAGTAAACGAGCTCAAATGAGAATTCTGTCAGTGCGGTTAACTTCAGAATATTGAGTTTGGTCTAGAACAACCCTTCATTTGGATCCTGAGGCCTCTTGGATAATTCCGAGCCTCCTTATGGATTTGGCTTAAAACGGAGTTTGGGATGGGACCCACTTTTTGCTGAGATAAAATCGTATAGGAATTTTGGCTGTCGTATAGAGTCTGGAATATCGAATTTGGTAGGGTTGCATATATCATTTGCGTGGATGGGATTCTGAACAAATTCAAAACACTCCATCGGAGATTTGGAAACTTACTAGACTAGTTGATATGCATCACTTGGTGCAGACCAAAATTGGTCTTTGTGAATGCGGACCTTGGTTCGCGTTTGTTGAGACTAGCACCTCGTTCGCGTGGTCAAAGCTGCGTTTGTGAAGGGCAAGGCTGCTTTGTCTTTGCGATCTTGGGGAACTAGTCGTGATCGTGGACCTCTCGTTCCTTCGCCTTCGCATTTGCGGGCTCCATGTCGTGTTCACATAGGGAAAACCTGCTGATCTCTGCGTTCGCAAAGAGTAAAATAGTCTAGTCTTTTATTTAAAGACCAGACACAATAAACTTTTATTGCAAAGGTTAAACTGGTGACATTTTACATGTTTAAGCTCGTATATAGGCAATACGATGTATGGTGGATCCGTGAAGGTTTTGGTTATGATGTGGAGTAATCGGAAGTGATTGGTAAACCTCCGTTTGAGGTGAAATTGCATTTTAGCTGGCTGCCTTGTCTCTTTTATTGAACTCAATTGTTGTCTTTGTTGCATGTTGTTGGTTATGGTTGTTCCGGGCCCCATTTGTGTTCCTTTTTCAAACACAAGTTAAAGCATTATTTAGGACCTTTTAATGGAGTCAATTCCAGTAATTCTGGTGCGGGTACCATAATTCCCATTTAATTCCAAAAGTGACCCATTTACATTTTATGTGTTTTTGGTGTCTAAACGACCATATTGACGTTGTGATCCTATTTGATTAGCATGTCAGCGTTTGGAGGGCATTCAAAAAGTAAAAGCCCCGACCTTGTGATTTAGAGCGCGCACGTCCGGCTTGCAGGTAGGCCGTAATGACCCGGACCCGAAAAGTCATTTTTGATAATTTTGAATAGTCATTTAACTATAATTAATTAATTTGTGGGTAATTATGTTATTTTTAATAATAATGAGTCAAGTCTGAAATATTAAAATAGGTTAGTAGGAATTATTACTTTTAATATATAATTAATTTAGAAAAGAAAACAAAGAGAAGGAAGAAACTAATTTGTGCCTCGGCGACACATGGACAAAGAGGAACGGAGGACATAAGGTCATTAGGTAATCGTCCAAACCTTTGTATTGTGGTATATATATGATGGATATCGTATCATTATTTTATTATTATTATTAGTATAGTTGAATGTTAATGAAAAAGAGAAACGAGTGGGTTTTAAGTTAGAAGAATTGGAAATTTATTTACTGTATATGCTGTCTTTTTAATTGAGAAAAAAGGGTGTTATGGCCAATCACTATGTAATGATTTAGGACATGATTAGTCAATGATGATTAAATTAGTAAATGAAAATATATGGTATATCAACGTAAGGTTTTGAAAGAGTAAGTGTTCTCGTGGTTTTATTCTTAATTTACTTCGCTGTTTTTTTTTATTTCTTATTATTACCCTATTATGTTTCTTGTTTTGATATATTGATAATGTAATTAAATATTAGATGTAAGGTATTATGTGAATACCATTATATTTAGGATATTGGAAAAATTGGGACTTAACCCTAGGTTTGAAACTTAAGAACTTGATTTTAGGCTTGGTGACTTTTGGGCTTAGGCTAAGCATATAGCAATATGAGTGTTGTTAGTTTCGAAATCTTATTGTGACTATGTACTTGAATAGATTGCATTGATTTGGAAGCTCAACGAAAGGGAAAGACTCAAGTCCCGGAGTATTCATGCGATTGTTTGAGGCAAGTGGATTTCTAAACCCTTGTTAAGTGTATGTAATTCATGTATTTTCTTGTAATATGTGTTTGGGGGTAATGAGACTTGATGATGGATTGACTTGTCCATATAAATTAATTCTAATGTTGAAAATGGGGTAATAAAAGGCAATGTTATTAATTGTTGGTGTGTGATTTGTTGAGAATTGTTTGAAAGGCTTGTTGACTCATTGTTAATGTTATATCACGATTGTATTGTTGTGAGTTGTGCATTAGTATGAAAATGATCATCTCTTCATTATTTGTGTAAACATGTCATTTGCATTATTCTGAGACATGATTGTGGAAAAGTGTTATGTGAATTGAGAAAGAGTAAGAAATTAAAGACGATGTACCATTTTGAGGGACATGTACCGTGCATCGTGACAGATACTATATTTTGAGGGATGTATTGCACACTGCAATGAATTCTATTATCGAGGGAAGTGTTGTGCGCCGCGACGGATGCATGGACAAATATGTCCCCTATGGGTCTCGGACTGAGAGAAAGGGGGTGTGCATCATTAGGTCAGACCTGCAATACTATACTTGACATCGCATTTCATTGCATTGCACATTTTTATGATCGATGAACATGATCTTATGTGTTGCTAATCTTGTGAGTGCCTGGAAGTTGTGATTGATGAATAATGAGTTTGTTGTTGAGGATATGTAATTTGTTAGAGTGTTGTTGTTGAGCTGTGTCCTATGTAAAGTATGAATTGTTAGGTTGGGCTGATTTTATGTAGGTTGTAGTTGTGGAGGTTTGGATGGGGCGTAAGGAGTACCTGTATTCTGTTCCCTTAGAAAGTGTTTAGAAGTTTATTTGTTGAGTACCGTGTGGTTTGGTACTCACCCCTTGCTTCTACATTTTTGTAGGTTACGAGCTCGAATCTTCGTGATACCTTCTATTCTCTTTATTTCCGAGGTTTTCTATGGAGATTTGTGAGGTAACTGTTTGTCTTCTCAGCGAACCTTCTTAATCCTGTTTATGATTTTGTTTTACTTGAAAGAAAATATAATTTGAGACTTACGTATTTTATTTCAATTCTAGTATTTGCATTAGAAGCTTGTGCATGTGACAACTAGGTATTGGGGATTTAATTAAGTTGACTTGTTATGCGTATTAGTAATTGTTATTGGACTTTCATTTTATTCCTGTACTTTATCAAAATGGTTGGGTTTTATGCTGACTTGTCTTGGTGGGATAAGACGAGTGACATCACATCGATTTTTGGGTTGTGACAAATTGTATCAGAGCCCCAGGTTCAGAGGTCTCACGTGTATACAAACCAAGTTTACATAGAGTCTCAAGGATCAGTACGGAGACGTTTGTACTTATCTCTGAGAGGCTATAAAGACTGTTAGAAAACTTTCTTTTGTTCATTCTTTCTCATTGTGCCTGGTTACCTTCCCTAGTACTGAGTTATTGTATATTCTTTTGATAGATAACGAGGACTAGAGCTACTACTATTACTGGTGGTAGATGGGATGGACTTCCTGAGGCAGTTGTTGAGGCCCCAGCTAGAGGTAGGGGTAGAGCCCGAGCTAGAGGTCGTGCTTGTGGAACGACACTAGCCAAAGGTCGTGCCTGTGGAGCAGCTTTAGTAAGGGGCCATGTTAGAGAGGTCTCTTCAGAGCCTCAAATTGATGACAAGAGAGAACCAGGTTCTTGCAGAGCCTGTGACCACACATTTGCTTCAAGATACATGATTGAGGGTAAAGTGTGCTTGAGAGCTTTACTTAGGGTGGTGGTATGACCGCCACACCACAAGACTCTCAAATTAGAGAGGAGACTCAGACCCTAGATCAACAACAGGCTCCAGTAATTCAAAATCCGGTGGGGCAGTAACTAGTGGATCACATGGTTGGAAATGATCTTGCACCAATAACTGAGGTTCAAGGTGCATCGTTGGTTGTTCTGACACAGGATGAGCAGCGCATGTATGAGAAATTTCGAAAGATGGAGCCACCTCAATTTTAGGGTGGGAAGAGTGAGGACGCTCATGAGTTTCTTACTACATGCCTAGAGTTGCTAGAGGTAGTTGAGTTAGCTCAATCACATGGGGTTCGGTATGCTACCCTCCAACTTCATGGGCAAGCAAGAGAGTGGTGGAGAACTTATTCAAGGTCCTTTCCAGTTGGATCTCCTCTAGTGACTTGGGAGATATTTTCTAATGCCTTTCATGATCACTTTATCCCTTGGAGCGTGAGAGAGGAGAGTCGATTGAGGTTTGAGAATCTAAGAAAGGACAACCTATCTGTTACAGGGTATGAGGCCCATTTTTGCCAGTTGTCTAGGCATGCTTTGGCCATTATTCCTGATGAGACGAAGAAGATACGTAGATTAGTGAGGGGGTTTACTTTCTTTATCAGATCGGCTGTGTTTAGGGTATCTCGAGAGGAGGCTTCCTTCCAGTCCATTGTGAGCGCTGCTAAATAGGCGGAATTGATGGAGAGAGAGAGGAGTTTGGGGACCCTAAGAGGGTCCGTACAAGTCAATTTCATGATGCCTCATCTGAGGTAGGGGATCACACAGAGGGGTAGTTCTTTTCAGCATAGGGGACCTAGTCATGTATCGATGCTGACATCTGAGGGTGGTCACATGCCTTGGGGTTCTTATAGCATGGGTCAAGGCTCATACAGTTCACAACAGCGACCTATAGGGAAAGGTAATTATAGTGGGTTTTCAGGATCCGCATAGTAGTTCCCGAGTAATAGATTTTGCTTTACTTTTGGAGATCTCGATCACCTGATACGACAGTGTACTTCCTAGAGGGGTCGTGGAGGGCCTCAACGTAATTATTTATTTCAGACTAGACCACCAATACCATATGGTAGAGGCCGAGGCAGAGTTCAGTCAGGTAGAGGTTGTAGAGCTTCTAGTAGTGGTAGTGCAACTTAGCAGAATGCGGGTAGAGGTACCACCCAGGCTAGAGGTGGCAGGGGGCAGTGTTATGCTTCCCCGAGTAGACCCGAGTTGAAGACTTTTGATGCTGTTATTATAGATATCATCCCAGTATGCCATTGATCTGTGTCTGTGTTGTTTGATCCAGGGTCTACATTCTCTTATGTGTTAACCTATTTTGTTGCTAAATTTGATATGATATATGATAACATGACCGTACCTATTTGTGTTTCCACACCCGTAGGTGAGCCCTTAGTGGTGGATCGAGTGCATCGATCATGTCTTGTTTCTTTGTGCTGGGTATGACACTTGGGTAGACTTAATCATTCTGGGGATGGTAGACTTTGATGTTATTTTTAGTATGAATTGACTTTCTCCTAATCATGCTATTCTTGATTGTAATGCTAAGATTGTGACTTCATCAATGCCTGGTGTCCCGAGGGTTGAGTAGAAGGGTACTAGTGGCTCTTATCCTAACAAGGTCATCTCCTTCATCCTTGCTCAGAGATGGGTGGAGAAAGGGTGTTTGTCTTACTTAGCTTATATTCGGGACACTAGCGTTGAACCACCTCCCATGGATTCTGTTCTCGTGGTTTAAGAGTTTCTTGATGTATTTCCTTTTGATCTTCCAAGTGTTCCTCTCGATAGGGATATTGATTTTGCTATGGATTTTGAGCTGGGCACTAAGCCAACTTTTATTCCTCCCTACCGTATGGTTCCAGCAGAGTTGAAAGAGTTGAATGATCAGTTGCAGGATTTATTGAGTAAGGGGTTTATTCACCCTAGTGTGTCACCTTGGGGTACCCTTGTGTTGTTTTTGAAGAAAAAGGATGAGACTATGAGGATGTGTATTGATTACAGACAGTTGAACAAGGTAACAGTGAAGAATATGTATCTTCTTCCGCTTATTGATGACGTATTTGATCAGCTACGGGGAGTATCATTATTCTCTAAGATTGATTTGAGGTCTTGGTATCATCAATTGAAGATTAGGGTATCATATATCCCCAAGACAGCTTTTCAGACCAGGTATGAGCATTATGAGTTCCTAGTGATGTCCTTTGGGTTGACTAACACCCCTGCAACATTTATGGAGTTGATGAACGGGGTGTTTCGACCATACCTTGATTCTTTTGTGATTGTCTTCATTGATGATATTTTGGTTTATTCTAAGACTGAGGAAGACCATGTTCGACACTTAAGGATTGTACTTCAAAGGTTGAGTGAAGAGAAGTTGTATGCTAAGTTTTCAAAGTGTGAGTTCTGGCTTAATTCTGTGGCGATCTTAGGACACGTGGTGTCTAAGGATGGCATTAGAATAGATCCAGCCAAGATTGAGGCAATTAGAGGGTGGATGCAACCTACTTCTCCTATCAAGATTCAGAGTTTTATGGGATTGGCAGGCTATTATCGATGATTTGTCCAGAGTTTCTCTACTATTGCAGCTCCGTTGACTAGATTGACCCGACAGAGTGTGGGATTTTAGTGGTCTGATGAGTGTGAGGAGAGCTTTCAAAATCCCAAGACATTATTGACTTCAACTACTCCTGTGTTGACTCTACCTGAGGAGGGTGTACACTTAACTGTGTATTGTGATGCTTCAGGAGTCAGATTGGGTGGTGTTTTGATGTAGAGGGGGAAAGTGATTGCTTATGCTTCTAGGCAGTTGAAGTCCCATTAGAAGAACTACCTTACTCATGATTTGGAGTTGGCGACTTTGGTATTGTACTTAAGTTATGGTGTCATTATTTGTATGGGATGCATTGTGAGATCTTTACTGATCATCAGAGTCTTCAGTATATCTTCAGTTAGAGGGATCTGAACTAAAGGAAACGTAGATGGTTTGAGTTGTTGAAGGACTATGATTTGACCATTCTATATCATTTGGGAGAGGCTAATGTGAATACACGGAGT
This sequence comes from Solanum bulbocastanum, assembly GCA_037074985.1. NCBI lineage: Eukaryota > Viridiplantae > Streptophyta > Magnoliopsida > Solanales > Solanaceae > Solanum > Solanum bulbocastanum. Next base: position 34,359,437 of record CM073601.1, read on the forward strand.
TTCGATTTCTATTATAATTGATCAAGGTTGATTGTTCACTTCCTACTTCTGGAAGGCATTACCTTATGGTTTGGGTACTCAGTTAGATATGAGTACAACCTTTCACCCTCAGATAGATGGTCAGTCCGAGTGGATGATTCAGGTGTTGGAAGACATGCTTCGAGCTTGTGTGATCAATTTTGGTGCTAGATGGGATCAACATTTTCCCTTAGTAGAGTTTTCCTACAATAACATTTATCACTCCAGTATTCAGATGGCCCCAATTGAGGCGTTGTATGGGAGATGGTATAGATCTCCGATCGGTTGGGTTGATTCGGCGAAGATGGACTCTTTGGATACAAACTTGCTTAGAGATGCTACGGAGCAAGTCCATATGATTCAGTATAGATTGTTGACAGCCCAGAATCAACATAAAAGTAATGCAGATCGGAGAATTAGAGCCTTAGTGTTTATGGAGGGTGATCATGTTTGGCTCTAAGTGTCACCCATGAAGGGTGTGATGCAGTTCGAAAATAAGGAAAAGCTTAGCCCTAGATTCATTGGACCTTTTGATATTTGGAGCCGAGTGGGAGAGGTGGCTTATAAGTTAGCCTTGCCACCTAGTTTGTCGGGAGTTCATCCTGTTTTCCATGTCTCTATGCTTCGGAAGTATATTCCGGATGAATCTCATGTGCTTTCACTCGATTCTGTGGAGCTGGTCCAGACTTTACATTTGAGGAGGAGCCTATAGCTATACTGGATAGGCAGGTTCAGAAGCTTAGGATCAAGGAGATTGCTTCAGTAAAGGTGCAGTGGAAGCACCGTTTAGTGGGAGAGGCAACTTGGGAGGTGGAGTCCGACAAGCATGCTAGATATCCTCAGCTTTTCGAAGCTTCATGTACTTTTTTTTACCTTATGTTCGAGGACAAACATAATTTTTAGTGGTAGATAATGCAATAAACTGAACCCGAAAGGTCATTTTTGATAATTTTGAATAGTCATTTAACTATAGTTAATTAAATTGCGAGTAATTTGGTTATTTTTAATAATACTGGGTCAAGTATGAAATACTAAAATAGGTTAATAGGAATTATTAATTTTAATACATAATTAATTTAGAAAAGAAAATAAATAGAAATAAGAAACTAACCTGTGATCGGTGACACATAGACAAAGAGGAACGAAGAACATAAGGTCATTAGGTAATCATCCAAACCTTTGTATTATGGTATATATATGATGGATATCATATCATTGTTTTATTATTATTATTAGTATAGTTGATTGTTAATGAAAAAGAGAAACAATTAAGTGGACTTTAAGTTAGAAGAATTGGAAATTTATATACTGCATATGTCATCTTTTTAATGGATAAAAAAGGGTGTTATGACCAAGCATTATGTAATGATTTAGGACATGATTAGTCAATGATGATCAAATTAGTTAATGGAAATATATGGTATATCAACGTAAGGTTTTGAAACAGTAACTGTTCTCATGATTTTTTTCGTAATTTACTTCGCTGTTTTTTTTTCTTATTATTACCATATTATAATTCCTGTTTTGATATATTGGTAATATAATTAAATATTAGATGTGAGGTATTATGTACCATTAGATTTAGGATATTGGAAAAATTGGGACTTAACCCTAGGCTTGAAACTTAAGAACTTGATTTTTGGCTTGGCTGACTTTTGGGTCTAGGCTAAACATATAGAAATACGGGTGTTGTTAGTTTCAAAATATTATTGTGACTGTATACTTGAATAGATTGCATTGATTTGGAATCTCAACGAAAGGGAAAGACTCAAGTCCCGGAGAAATCATTCGATTGTTTGAGGCAAGTGGATTTCTAAACCCTTCTTAAGTGTACGAAATTCGTGTATTTCCTTGTAATATGTGTTTGTGGGTACTTAGACTTGGTGATGAGTTAACTTGTCCAATCGATCAATTCTAATGATGGAAAAGGGGTAATAAAAGGCAATGTGATTGATTGTTGGTGTGTGATGTGTCGAGAATGATTTGAAAGACTTGTTGACTCATTGTTGATGTTGTATCATGATTGTGTTGTTGTGAATTGTGCATTATTATGAAAATGGTCATCTCCTAATTATTTGTGTGAACATGTCATTTGCCTTGTTCTGAGACATGATTGTGACAAATGTTATGTGAATTGAGAAAGAGTAAGAAATTAAAGAGGATGTACCATTTCGAGGGAGGTGTCACGTGCCGCGACGGATACTATATTTCGAGGGATGTATCGCACGCCGCGATGGATTCACATGAATCTTATAATGCCTCTAAATCTCTAAGGCAAAAACAACTGCTGCTAGTTCAAGGTCATGGGTAGGATAATTCTTCTCATGAATCTGAAGTTGTCTTGAAGCAAAGGCAATGACTTTCTCATTTTGCATAAGCAAACATCCTAGCTCAATCCTCGAGGCATCACAATAAACAAAAAAACCATCAGTCCCTTTCGGTTAAGTCAACACAGAGCAGAAGTAAGTCTATCTTTCAATTCCCCAAAACTCTTTTCACATGCTTTGGACACAAGAACTTAGCCTTCTTTTGAGTCAATGTTGTCCATTGAGAGGCAATCGATGAAAACCCATCAACAAACCTTCTGTAGTAATCAGCCAAATCCAAGAAACTTCTAATATCTAAAGGGGACAGAGGTCTAGGCCAACTCTTAACAACATCCATTTTCTTAGGATCTACCTCAATACCCTTTCTTCAAAAAATATGACCAAGAAAATTTACGAACCTTAGCAAAAACTCACATTTTCTAGACTTAGCAAAGAGTTGTTGGTCCTTGAGAACTTGTAACACAATGCTCAAATGATTGGTGTGATTATCCTCACTCCTTGAATAGATCAATATATCATCAATGAACACAATCATTAACGTGTCAAGGTACTGCCTAGACACCCTATTCATCAAATTCATAAAAGTCGCTGAACCGTTAGTCAAACCAAAAGACATCACTAAAACTCATAATGATCATACAGAGTTTGAAAGGCCATTTTTGGAATGTCATCTTCCCTCACCCTTAATTAGTGATAACCTGACCGAAGGTCAATCTTAGAAAAGTAACTTGCTCCTTGAAGTTGGTCAAAAAAATTATCTTTTCTTTGGAGAGGATACTTATTCTTAAAGGTAACCTCGTTTAATTGACGATAGTCAATACACACATGAACTGAACCATCTTTGTTTCTAACAAACAAGACCTGAGCACCTCATGGAGAGATACTCGGTTGGACAAAAACCTTATCTAACAAATCTTTCAATTGTTCCTTCAACTGCTTTAGTTTTACTGGAGCCATTCGATAAGGAAGAATAGAGATAGGTTGTGTATCTGGGAGAAGGTCAATACGAAAGTCTATTTCTCTTTAGAGTGGAATACTGAGCAAATCATCTAGGAACACTTCCAGAAACTCTTTAACTACGGGGATTGACTCAAGATTAGGGGTTTCAGAATATGCATCCCTCACCCTAACTAGATGGTAGATTCAACCCTTAGCGATCATCTTTCTAGCTTTAAGAAAAAAGACAAACTGACCCTTATGCATATAATGTCCCCCTTTCAACTCTAGGACATTCTCATTCAGGAACTGAAACTTGACACGAGTTCAACAATCCATAAAAGCATAACATGAGTGCAGCCATTCCATATTAAGGATAATATCAAAATCTAGCATGTCAAGCTCTACCAAATCAACACGTGTAACTCTATGGGACAGTGTAACAGAACACTTTTTATAGACCCTCTTAGACACAACAAAATCATTAACATAAGTAGAGACAAAAAAAAGATCTAACAAACCATCCGAAAGAACATCAAACCTCAAAACGACATATGGCATCACAACATACAAGGTAGCACTGGGATCAAGTAAAGCATAGACATCAAGTTGAAAGACTTTCAACATTTCGGTAACCACATTGGGAAAACACTCTTATTCACCATGAGTTTGGAGTGGATAAAATATATTTTGCTTAGGAGCGTTTGGACCCGAACCACTTGAACCAGATGAAGGATTAGGTTGAGACCTTCAACGAGTATCTCCTTCATTCTTAGCAACTAAAGGACAATCTCTTATTTTGTGGTCAATCTTTCCACAGTCAAAACAAGAGTTGGAACTCGCTAGGCACTTACCTCGTGCTTCCTTCCATACTTAGCACAAGTAGGAAATAAAGACACACTACTATTTCCTCCTTGAGACTTAGGGTTAGCCATCCTCTCTTTGTTGAAACTAGAAGGAGCATTGGAGGAACTTTGGCTAAAAGCCTTTTTCGAAACTTAGAATAACCATGCACATTAGACCTTACATGTGAGAAATTACCATCACTGTCTTAGCCTTTGTCTCCCTAGACTTTTCATTAAGTTTCCCCTCTTCAATTTGTTGAGAATGAACCATGAGACGAGAGATGTCCATATGATTAACAAGAATGGTGGTACGACATTCCTTAACCACTATTTCAAACACACTCGAAACAAACTTGCTCATCCTTGCCCTAGGGTCGGCAATTATAGTAGGATCATATTGAGACAATTGTGTGAACTTAAATGCATACTCCTTCACACTCATACTTTCTTGACAAAGGTTGATGAACTCAAGCACCTTTGACTTCCCCATCTCAAGGGGATACAACCTATCAAGGAAAGCAACTTTGAACTTTTCCCAATTGAGAGGACCCATATTTTCGTCTCCTTTCTTTCCACTAGTTAAACCAAATATGAGAAACACCCTTAAGTTGATAAGCGGCCAACTCCACCTTTTCCACCGACATTACTCCCATGATCATCAACACCTTATAGACCTCATCAATGGGTTTTTGAGGATCTTCCTCAAATTTAGAACCATAAAAATCTGGAAAATTCGTTCTAGTAAAGTCCCTCACTCTAGATGTCGCCATACCACGTTTGGGTTCACACGAACTGCAACCTCCCAATTGGCTTATGCCTTCAATTCTTAGGCCAACACTCAAAAAACATCCCAAAACTCTGCATTAGTCACTTGCTCGGCCAATGGATCAATCGGAACTTGAGGAGCTTGAGAAGGAGCTTTTTTTTCCGCATTCTCCCTCACATTCCATCTAGCACAAGATCTTCTAGTAGCCATCTCGCGTAGATAATTGGATAAGGATTAAGAGAGAGAGATACCTTATAGAGTTAAACTATATCGCACGACTTTAGAGTAATGAAAGAAGTGAGTTTCCTAAATATCATGTAGCCTCTCATTCATAAGTGTGGCGCGCTTCACACTCATGGACAAGACTTTACTAGACATTGCTTATGAGACATCCTAGGACCTTTGTAAACCTTGTCCTCTTCTTACCAAGTTTGTCACGACCCAAAGTAGCCCCTAGGCGTACCATGGTGTATAGGACCCTGAGAGGCCCCATACAAGACACTTAGCATTCATAACATAAGAAATAGAAATCAAGAGATTTAAAAGATAGTTTTAATGTATAAAAGTTTTATTAAGCAAAGCAGAAATTCTAACATCGTCTCAATAGCCATCTAGTACATAAGAATGAAATTTGGGCCTAACTCATACATCATGTTCAAAATTGAAAATAAGGAAGAACTAAAGACAGTGAAGATCCAGTCCTCAAAGTATGATGAATCACCAAAGAATGGAATCTCGTCAACGAACTCTAGCCACAAAGTTAGGAACCCTAACAGACGGACCCAACATTTGGGAAAATATAGGTAAGAGTATGCGTTAGTACAAAATATGCACCAAGTATGATAGCCATGAATAAAATATTTGAAAACATACTTAAAAGAGATACCTTCTTGAAATATAACGACCAAGCTAAAACTTGATATAAGAGGGTTAGAAAACATGAGTCATAAAACATAGTCAATGCACATAGTCATCATCTTAACATGCATGAGATACTTTCTTGAAGTAACCTTAGGTCCCTAGAGTTCAGTCATTTCTTCAGCTTCTCCATGAATTGTTTAAATCTAAGGTTCCTTAGTCTTAGAGATTCATTGTAATTTAGTCTCCATGAGATACTTTCTTGAAGTAACCTTAGGTCCCGGTTCAAATGCATGCTTTGGGTGTGGAAAGAGGGGTCAAAAGATGAGATATTGACCACTTCTTACTGCTAAGGGAAGGAATGGTAGTCAAGAGAAAACTCGACAAGATCACGAGGGTTTTGCGGATGCGGAAATTGGTAAGTTATGGTATTTTAGTTTATGGTTAAGCATTGCTTGATTTTGTGTGCTATATTGGATATGCTAAGACTCCATGAGTGGTAATTGTGTTTGAAGTTGACCCTGAAATCTTGGTGGAAATTCCTTAAACATTAACTTGTACGTAACAATTGTTCCGTAGTTGTTAAGACTTTGGTTCTATGTTTGGGTTAAGGCAGATGGACTTAAGAAGACGAAAGAGGTTTGCTCCCAAGGGGGAGATAGTGTGATTCATGGTTGGTGTGTGTGTGGGGCAATTTAAATTGATGGAAGGGTTCCTTGCTTTGGTTTGGTATGTGAAAGGCCACAGTTGATGTGGTGTCTTACTATCTCCATCTGTTTCCTTTATCTTTGGGTCTAGTTGAGGCATTAGCCCTTCATGTTCACTCTTTAGGATTTTTATGTTTTAGTCATTCCATGTGTCATCATGCATGAATGCTCATAAATTATTTTTTTTATATTTTCAAAGATATGTTTTAGCTTTATTAATTGCTTCATGTTTATGTGCATTTGAGTATAATTTGCATGTATGTCTTATGAAAATATGTTTTTACTTGAAGTTGATATTCTTCCTTGATTATGTGCATTTTGATGAACTTGCATTTATGTTGCGTTGTTAGTTTCTCTCCTACTTTAATCATGCTGGTTGAGTTCCATTTGAGGATGAATGTTCCCAAAAGGGAGATATTGTAACACCTCAGACATTGGAAAATGGCTAAGATGGGAAAATGGGCAAGTCTATGAACCCAAAATGGATTGTGGACTCTTCAGGGCACCCTAGATGGTCTATATAGGGGTCCACGACCCGTTTTGGACATTGTGAATGACCATCCAAGTCTTGGTGGGCAGATGTCACCTAGATGGCCCATGGTGACTTCGACGGCCCATTTAGGGGTGCATACAATTCACCCATCATTTTTTAAATTTATTGTCAACTTCAGACGATCATATCTCTTATTACAAAATTAATTAGGTGACCATGACTTATCAAATCAATGGTCTTTGGGTCCTCTTTCAAATCCACCAAGTTTGCCTCATTGCAAGTTTGGAGTAAAAGAATTATGTTCATTTTAGTGAAGCACTATCGGGAAGGTGAAGCTTCACGACTGGCTATATGACCCGTGAAGTCTTAGACGGCTCGTGAATCCCCTCTTTAAGTCACCTCATCAGTTTTTAAGTTAGGATGATTATGGTCTTTTCCCAAGTGTTTGGTACTCAAACTACATCTTTTTAAACTCTATTTGAAGGCGTATGTAAGTGAATTAAGTCCTAAAACTACCAATTTCAATTCATTCTTTTAAATTCCCTAAACATGATAAATTTTATCCTCTCCAAAAATATTCTCTTTAGATCAAGGAAGAAGAAGAAACTAGGCTTCTTCAAGTTCAAGTCTTCTTTCTTCATCATTGCTCAGGGATTCAATCAAGGTATGTTGGGAGTTCATCAATGGGTTCCATCCACCCATTGAGCCCCAAAAGTTTCTTTAATTTTACAAAATCTCAAGATTTGATTAGATTTTCACTCAATTCCTCATGGGTTCTATTTGTATAGATTCAATTGCTTTATTATGATCTTATTTTGATGACTTGGATTTACTTACATGCTTTTCAACCAATTCTATGTGAACCCATGTATTGATCTATGTATTTTGACTATGAATCCTAATTTACATGAATTTATGAAGAAGTTTGAATATATGAATATGTTTTATAAAAAAATATAATTGTTTTTATGAAATTTTTTTTTATGACTCAAGTAAGCTTATATATGAATGTATGTATATGTTCTTTGAAGCTTGGCCACATGACATGAATAACATATAGATTTTTCCTCAATGCTTTCCAGGTTATTTTCCTAAATTAGGACTTGATTAGTATGGTATTAGGATATGCCATCAATGGTTATAGGTCATGTTTTCAAAACTATTTCTATTAGTTGTAGGGAATTTATAGGATGATTGCACTAGAGATTTGAAGACTTGGTGAGTCCTCATACATTAAGGACGATTTCACTTTTATATCTTTATGTTCGACTCCTTATATTTCCATGAAATTTGATATTGTTCCTAAGCAACTTCTTGAGCCTTCAGTGTTTCTACACCTATTGGTGAGTCTATTCTAGTTGATAGGGTTTATCGTGATCGTACCATTTCCTTTAATCACAAGGACACCACGGCTTTACTTAGTTGAGTTAGATATGGTAGATTTTGATGTCATTCTAGGTATGTACTGCATTCATGCCAATTATGCCTCAGTCAATTATAGAACTCGAGTTGTTAAGTTCTAGTTTCCTAATAAGCTAGTTATAGAGTGGAGGAGTAGTTCAGCAGTGCCTAAGGATCATTTTATTTTGTACCTTAAAGCGAGAAAGTTAGCTTCCAAGGGGTGTGTCTATGACTTAGTCCGAGTTAATGACTCTAGCGTTGAGACACCTCTTAGTGAGTCAATTCCAGTTGTGAGTGAGTTTCCAGAGGTCTTTCTAAATGATCTACCCGGAGTCTCTCCTAAGAGAGAAATAGACTTCAGTATAAATATTCTTCCCGATACTCATCCTATATCTATTCCGCCATATAGGATGGCACCAACAGAGTTGAAAGAGTTAAAATAGTAGTTGAACGACCTCCTTGAGAAGGGTTTTATTCGACCAAGTGTCTCACCTTGGGGTGCTTCGGCCTTATTTGTGAGGAAGAAGTATTGTTCTCTTAGAATGTGCATAGATTTCTGTCCGTTGAACATGGTTACTATAAAGAATAAGTATCCTCTTCCGATAATTGATAATCTTTTCAATCAACTTCAGGCGGCCACTTGTATTTCTAAGATAGAACTCAGATCTGGCTATCATTAGTTTAGATTAAGAGAAAGTGATATCCCTAAGACCGCTTTTAGGACCCACCATGGTCATTATGAGTTCCTAGTTATGTCCTTTGGTTTGACAAATGCTCCAGCAGCATTCATGGACCTTATGAATAGAGTATTCAAGTCTTATTTAGATATGTTTTTTATCGTATTCATTGATGACATTCTAATCTATTCGAGGAATGAGGAAGATCATGACCGACATCTCACAGTAATTCTCCAAACTCTAAAGGATAAGGAGTTATATGCTAAATTTTGTAATTATTAATTTTGGCTGGAGTCTGTGGCATTCTTAGGCCATATTGTTTCTAGTGATGGGATTCGAGTTGATACTCAAAAGATAGAGGCAGTGCAGAATTGGCCTAGAACCATGTCTCCAACTGACATTAGGAGTTTCTTGCGATTGGCTGGCTCTTATAGAAGTTTGTCGAGGGGTTCTCATCTATTTCATCTCCTTTGACTAAGTTGACTCAGAAAATAGTTAAATTTCAATGGTCTGAGGCTTGTGAGAAAAGCTTTCAACAATTGAAAAAGCAGTTGACTACTGCCCTAGTATTGACCTTACTAGAGGGAACTTAAGGTTTTGTGATATATTGTGATGCGTCCAGAGTTGGATTGGGTTGTGTATTGACTCAGAATGGCAAGGTTATAACTTACGCCTCCAAACAACTAAAGATTCACGAGAGGAATTCATAAGCGCAGATCGTTGAGCTCGATGAGTTTCACTTCCAAGTTTACGAAATCTCAGCACTATTTAAGGAGAAAGTTAAACATTTGCATGATTCTAAGATACTACCCCATGAGTTTTGAGGTAGGGGAGTTTGTCGTATTGATCATTTCAATGGTAAAACTCTTCCCAAGAAAGCTCAAATCCAAATGGATTGGTCCGTACACTATCACACGTATGTATGCAAATGGAGCCATATAAATTTAATATGCAAAAAGAGTGCAATTTAGAGTTAATGGTCAAAGATTGAAAGAATACTTCGGAAAAGGTCATGACATGAGGGCTTTTGAAGTGGTATATCTGGATGATGTTTGATGAATATATCCACATCGTGTCGCAACATTAAATTAACCACTTCTTGGGAGGAAACCCAATTGTTAGTTGTTTTAAATTAAGTGAGTGATAGCATGTGTAGGTATTAAGTATAAGGTGATGGTATGAACAACTCGACAATTCGGTCAACACACTAGGCAAAGCTTTGATGAGTTCGGCCTTTAGGAGGCTCAACTTTAGTCTCTTACTATATTTTTTAGCGATGCTCATTATATCTTCAATGATATGCCAACATCATTGGGCGAACTCACTATAGTCTGACTTATCCGCCAAGTTTATTTTGTGAGTTCATACCCCAACTTAAATACACATGATATCGGTAATAGATCACCCCAAGGATTTAATACGCCTCTTCAATACTATGATCAACAACTCCATTTTCCATTATTTAAGATCACTTACAATAATTACCGGAAATGTGTTGTTTGCCCCTAAGAAAACACATTTGAGATGAGGTGGAAGATTCTTTAACTTTAATTTCGATGGTTCAATGATGGGTGGTTTTGCCGGTGGTGCTTCTCGACTAGAAAAATCAAGGTCAATTTTGGCTTGGAATGAATTTTGTGAAACCATACCCACATCACCAACCACAACCTCTTCATAGTCACTAATTTCATCTTGATCATAATTTAGTAACACTTGAGCCAAAGCATATCTATAGTATGCGGTACATCCAATATCCAATTCTTCCTACAACTTCATCAATTTGATCCAAGTGTGATACCACATGCATATTACTTGGGTATTTAATTAATTTTGAATGTTGAAGCTAATTACCTCCTCATTGACTCGGAACTTCAATTTGCCACCTTCTACATTAACCAACGTCTTTTCCATTGAAAAAAATCGTCTACCAAGGATAACTTGCATTTCAACATCAATCTCTATCAAGCACCACAAAATCTGCAGTGAACACAAATTTGTCAACTTTCAGTAGCATATCATAGACTACACCCACTGGTTTCCTTATGGAACGACCGGCCATTAAAAGTCTCATACTTGTTGGTTTGGTCTTTCAAGACCAAGTTTATCAAATACAATCAATGTCATTAAGTTTATTCTTGCACCAATATAACATAAAGCTTTTCCAAAAAGTACAGTTGTCAATAAGGCATGAAATCATAAAAGCTCCTGGATCATCTCTCTTGAGAACATCATTCTTTCCCATTACCACACCACATGTTTGTGGCAGTTCGTTGGTTTTACAGTCTATTCCCCAATGGAATATTCATGGGTAATAGACAGTGAAACAAATGGAATATTTACCGTGAACAAGCTTTATCATAACTTGGCCTTTTAGTCTAGGTTTCCACCAATGGAATGTTCACTTTAAAATCTTTCACTATATCCACGAACTTTTGGAATTTTGTATTATTATTTTTCTTCTTCAACCTTTGCAGAAATGGAGCAGTGATTTTGATTAGAGGTAATGTAGACGACGTTTCAACATCACATTTCGTCACATATTCCTTTGCCACACTTTCTACTTCTTTCTTTAAACAGTGATCCATTTCCCTAGGTGATTCATTATCGACAATCACCCTTTGATTTTCTATGTTGCTTGGCCTTATTACCTCTTTTAATAACTTTCCACTTCTATTAACAATGGTTAGAACTTGGAATGCATTTATTTCCTCCCCGTTCTCATTCGATGGTCCATTCTTATTGGAAGGAGCATATGCAATAGTGATGAGCTTCCCTGTCTTTTCATCAAGTGTTTTGATAGAAGATGTATGTGAAATTATAGTATTATATTTTTAGACAACAAATTATTAGCGTGGATAGTCATTGTAATGACATTCATATTTGTCTTTTTCACCTTTTCCTCCTGGATACCTCTCATCAATTCCAGTGGTCCAACCTTGATTTCTTTCAATCCTTCAACAATTTGCCTTGAAAACCCTATGATCTTCCACCTCTCATATACCTCTCTTCATTATATCCACTCCAGGATATTGAATTTATTAAGTTTACTTTTTCTCTATGAACATTCTCATATAAGATTTCAATTTGGGTAGTGAACCAAGAAAGGATTTTATCATGCTCTTAGTTTTTTTTCCTTGCTCCTTGAATTCCTCCATATATGGAAGTGAAACATAATCATCACTTGTGTACCGAACTTGCTTTATTTTGGTCAGCTCATCAAATAACTTTGTCGCTTCAGTGAATGATTGTCTAATGATACCTCTTCACAGAAGATGATGTACCAATCCATTATTTTCAATGTAAATACATTGGTAAAAGTATTGCAATAGTAGTGCATCGGAGAAATCGTGTTAGAGACATTGAGACAATACACGTCTAAAACGTTTAAATGTTTTATGCCATGGTTCCCCAATCATCCTTTCAAAATTTTGAAAGTTCTTCCTTAGATTCATAATTCTAGATGAATGAAAGAACCTCTCAAGGAATGTTTCCTTCAACTCTTCCCATGAGGTAATGGATATTCTTGGCAACTAATCGGCCATTTAGTTTCTTCTCGCTTTTAAGGAAAAGGGAAATAGTTTTAGCCGCATTGACACTTGTGAGATGCCTTTGGTTGTAACAGGATTACACACACTTGCAATTATTTGGAGGTGCTCATTCGGATCTTCGTGTGCCAGACCCCCAAATAAACTTTCCGTGTTGATCAACTGCAACATTGCTTTTGTTATGATGAAAGTAAGCCCCTTTTGTACTGGTGGCAAACACAATTACTTATTAAACTAAATTCCCAACTATCATTCCCCGATGGCAGTGCCATAATTTATAATGCTCAAACTACTCTCCAAAACTAATTAAAAGAGTGAGTTGTTGTCATTAATAAGAAGCCAACAAAAGAGCCTGGGTCGAATCTCATACAGAATGCCATGCAGTTAATAATGTTATTATAGAATTCGCAAGCAATTAATTCACTCGAAGTTGAGATGAAACAGTCCACCAACTTTAATAGTAGCAATTCTGAAACCCAATATCAAAATGGAACTAATTGGCGATTTACAAAACTAAAGGAATCTTGGGGTGTGGAAATTAGTTTTTGATTTTACTTGGGGTATAGTAGAATGCTCAATGCATCTAAATAATCATAAATAGGCTACGTCATCATTAATGATAATAATCTTATTTTGATCTCAAAGAACCCTTGCATAGAATCTATTTTTGGTCTCATCTATATTCCATTTCTAAACAACCCAATACCTTACTCTATTATCTTTTCAAGAATAGAGAAAATAGATCTGACCCATCACATTTATTTTAAGCAACCCATAGACATCATAACTAAATTTCTTGTATTGAACAATTTACGCACTCCAATTAATCCCTTTCGAGCATCAACAAGATATTTAAGCTAGAATTAAGTTAGCCACCTAAATTCATGAGTTAATCAACTTGAAATGAACAAAATTTCTTACTAAAATCCATTAAAATAGCAATTGAACAAACCCAAAAAATTAAAAAAACTCCCAACCCCATAATCACACTCCAAGAGTTTGGGGTTTAAGCCACATATTACAAAGTGTAAATAAATTATACGTTGCACGAAATTATCCACGGGTTGCATGAAATTGAGTGTTTAATAGAAGAGACACTTCAAAACTCAGTTAAATTACCCAAATTCAAGTTTAGAATTCAAAGATTTAACAATTAAAAGTGTATTTTACTCAATGAAAAATGTTTCGCTCTCTAGAAAGGACAAAATATTTCTCTCAAATTTTCCACACCCTCTTCCTCTCTCTTTTGGGCTATTTATAGTTTCCTAAAATTATACCCAAAAAGTGGTTCCGTGTCCCTTTCGGCGACATTAGCTCAGTTCGCCAAATGCATTCGGCGAATCTCCCATCCTCTTGTTGTTCATTTTTTTCGTACTTCAAGTTTCAATTCTTTAAAATCTCATTAGGCTATCATGAATGAGTTTTCCTTGTAAACTTCATCGACTTTCCAATTCCCACCTCGTATAGCCCTTAGAGTTGTCATATTATCTGCAAGCATTGAAAAGTGCGGAAATATCTTCTCGCTTCGCTTTGTGTTTTTTAGTGGATCACCCTCATTGTATCACATAACCCTCTAACCTTTAGGGATGACATGATACACTGTCAATTTACGTGAAGTCTTGCTCAATTGGTGATTCACCCTTCATATAGGCGATCAACAATATACACTTTGCTCTTTATATTTTTGGCCATTCATTAAAACATCAGTCCTAGCCTTGCCCAATTGTCTTTTATAATTACAAATAATTAAAATTTGATTAGATGAGCATAAAGTTAGGCATTAAGGACACTAATAATTGAGCTTAATGGACCTTAAATTATTGCAAATCTACAAATCTTATCACCTAATACTGAGTCTCCTAGTCGTTGCGGCTATAGTCTTTATGATAGAGTTGCTCGATAGTATGGGCCTGGATACCTACGTCTAAAAACAAACAACCTACTAAAACCATAAACTCGGTCTCAATCGATGTCTGAAGCCTAAACAAATGTAAAAAGCATCAAACCCTATCCTACTTGATTGGAAATATCATAGTAGCAAGGTTAGACAAATTGTGAAACCTCATCATACTTGAACACATACATAAAGTCGTGATCCTACCTCAAAACTGACCATAGAGCCTATCTCTCATGCTCTATGGAATGAAAGTTGCTAAAAAGGCCTCAAAAACTTATCCCAAGTAAATGTAGGTGTCCCTGTTGGTCGAGTCTCCAATTAAAACTAGCACTGCTACGTTTCCTATCAAGCTCATAAGTGGTGATATCAGCTCTTGTCGACTCCACAAGTTCTTATGTATATAGAGGCACATGGTAAGTATTAAGAAATTGAAGGGAATCCTGTCCAGTTGCCCAAGAAATCCTTAGAGGTGATAGTCTCAAAAAACACTCCGAGCATCTTCTACTAGTTGAACTTTAACCTGGGGGCTAGTTGCACTTTAACCAAAGCCTATTGCATAACTTTCAATACAACAAGTAGCTGAGGAATGGACACCTGAAGCTCTGTAGCTATAGCTCTTTTGGGTAGTGATTGGGCTGGCCCTTTCAACAAAATATTAGAAGGAGTAGGAGCTATTTAATGCTTTGTTACTAGTTTTGGAGTCTTTTGTCTATCATTGGCTTATGTTGTGGTCTTTGTATAACAAGAAGGGCATCCTTTACCCCTTGTTGGGGCTTCATATACCGACATTGGTGGATCACCCCAAGCCAAATTGCATAGGCAAGCCATCCTGTGAAAGAATGAAACAAATAAGATTTCATGAAGCCAATAAGACATAGATGCATGTTAGTGATTCAGAAGAGAGAATCTTCCTAACGAAATCATGTAGCCTATCAAGATAGGACATGAACTTCTTTGCATAAATCTCTAGGACTCTATAAGAAATTAACTTTATACAAGTAAAAGTGATGAACCTTGCTTTGATACTAACTTGTCACAACAAAATTTCGCAAGTTATGATGAAACCTACAATAACCTACTAGTAAGTAAGACAATATGTAATCTGGATCATCAATTTATCGGTATAAGGGTAGAATCCAAACAACAATAAAATTTTTAATAGATATAAAGTAGAGATAAGTGGAAGCAAGGCATATCTACATAAACCAAAAGAACTCTCCCCGAACCTTGAACTCACAAGTAGAGATCTATTAAGTAAAATAGTATAGTAGACCTGCACGTTCTCTGTTAAGAACTTAAAATATTTTCCCTTCTTAAAACTTCCAAATGCTTCAACACTATCAAAAATAGAATCATAACATCACGACAATCATTTAGACAACAAAAAATTCTTAATCAGTGATAGACCAAAATTTAAGTAAAGAATGAGAATGTAGGATGTGTGTTGGTAATTCCAAAATTGACTCCATCAAAAGGTCCATTAATGCTTCTCGAACTTGTATCCCAAAATGAGACACAAATTAGGGGTAAGAAATTAGTGAATCAACAACATGCAATGAAATCACAATTTAAGCACAAAATAAAAATTAGGAGGTCCATTAGGGTAAGAATTTACTTTAAACAAATAGTCCTGGAAATCCCTGGAGACTCTAATATCTAGTCTCAAACTTTTCGAAGAATTCGCAAATTCAATCACCTAATTTAGAGCTTCCTAGCTTATGATATCAAAAATCCAAATTATGAACCATTCCAAAAATGTGTACGATTTTTATTTAAAGAGTTAAGGAAAAAAGATTCATCACAAAGAGACCGGGACCTGTGATCGAGGAAGCACACTCGGTTATACCTTCGCAAATGTGGAAGGGAGCCTACTGTCACGGACTTAGAGTGATGGCTAAAGTTCCGTGTGGCACTTGACAACTTACTCACTATTCTTTCAAGTTCTTGTAAGCTCAAGTAAGCCTTTAAGACTTTGATCACTAAGAGAATATTAAGAAAGCTTTGGAAAAGAACAAGAGAGAGTTTTAAGAAGAAGGCTTTGTATTGCTTTTGGAAGGTTGTTTACAACTTGGTTGCTTGGTGCCTTGCAAATGGTTGGCACCTCCATTTATACTTGCCATCAAGGACCTAAGTGCAAATAAAAATTACTTACAAGTCCCTAAAGATATTTACGCTTTAGTCCCTCTCTAGAATTCTCTACACTTTCCAAGATTTTCCAAGAAAATATCTAAGTCTTCCTAGAGTTTTCCAAAGCCTTCTAAAGGGTTCTAGAGTCTTCCACAAACCTCTCCCTAACTCTAGAACATTTTGTCCCTCTCCGGACGTAAAATTTTAACTACGAAGTGGCGGGATGTGACACTCTCCCCCACCTATTGATGTGACGACCGCGTCGCATCGTCGGTGCATCGTCAACCGGGTCTTGACTTCTCGTAAGCATGGTCAAGAGTCTATTGACTCGTTCAGCGCCCTTGCGCAATGCCTTCAACTGCTTCTTGATCCCTTTTAACCCGGTCTTATGGTTTACCTCCTTCCTAGGAGGCACATGCCTCGGCGGCTTTCTTGGCATCACGACCTTGTCCCTTTCTGGAACTTTCTCCATACATGGTGGCAAGGATCTTTTTGCACTATTGTCTTCTTTTATACTTGCAATGGTGGTTTTAACCGTCGGCCCCTTCTTCTTTCGGGTTTTCTCGAGCTGCATGGCCGTTAGGCGGACTTGTCCTTCCGCCTTCAGTATCTTAACCAGGGGCACCATGCATGATTCTCCTTGCTCCATGACCAAGAGTTGTTGGAGGTAAGGATCGATCACGACGTGGCACTGCTGGAAGAACTCTTGCCCAAGAATTATGTCAAAAAGATCTAAAGGAGCGACAGTGAAGTTGGTCTTACCTCGCCACTCGCCTAGCGTGATGCTTACTTCATGCGCCACTCCACACACGGGAGTCGGTGGTGCATTGACCGTCCTAAGTTGGGCGTTACTCGGACTGTAACTTAGGCCCAACCTTGTTGCTGCCGTCCTGGTCATTATATTAACCTCTGCACCCGTGTCGACCATAGCGCGAGCAGGCTTTCCATTGATCATGAGGTCGACATATTGTGTGTCGTACCCTCTTGGCTTACCTGGCTGCTTGGTGATAGCTCCGCATAGTCCTACCAAGCCCAGCTGCTTCGTCTCTACGCCTTGTCCTTGCTCCTGAGCGTCTTTCTCCTTCCGCTCTCGCAGGATAGCACCAAGGCTCTTCAATTCGGGGCACTTCGCATAGCCATGCGGCCCACCGTATATATAGCAACCACCTCTTTTGCCAGTCTCTGCCTTTCTCTCCGTGTCGCCATGACATGCAGACTTCTTGCCATCGGATTTATAGGTATCATGCTTCTTGGGATGTGGCCGTTGCTCCTCGACTTTGCCACGATCTCCCCCACCATGGTCATGACTACCTCTCATCTCATCTCCTTTGGCTCTATCGGGCTTTTCATGCCTGAAGTCTATCAAAGCTTCGGCCTGTGTGATGGCTTCATCTATAGTCCTGACCTGCCGACGTTCCAACTCCGTCCTGGCCCAATTTTGCAGCCCATCCATGAAGTGGAACAACATATCATCATCTGTGAGGTTAGGAATTTGAAGCGTGAGGGTGGTGAACTCCTGCACATATGCACGTATGCTGCCCGTTTGCTTCAGCTCCCTAAACTTGCGCTTCGCCTCATAGATGACGTTGTTAGGGAAGAAGGCCTTCTTGAACTCTTCCCGAAATTGCTCCCAGGTATTGATGGTGCACGTCCCCTTCCCTATCTCGGCCTCCTTACGCCTCCACCATAGCATGGCCATCTCGGAAAGATACAACACAGCAGTGTTGATCTTGTTCTCGTCACTCTTCACCCGATTACACTTGAAGTAATTCTCCAAGTGCCATAGAAAGTTTTCCACCTCTTGAGCGTCGCGGACGCCTTTAAACATAGGTGGCTTGGGAGCCTCGACCCTGGCCTCCCTATCATAATCGGGTGATGCGGATCCTCCAACCTCCCTGCCTTCCTTGAGTGCCTTCATTTCGGCCTTCATGGTTTCAATTGTGCTTAATGCCTCCATGAGTCGGCACTCCAAGGAAGTGATGGCCTCCTTCATCTCGAACTCGGCCCGCTGACGTCCCTCTAACTCCTTGCGGATGCCTTCGGTCTCCTCAAGGGTGAAATCTTCAAGGGTTTTGAATTTGCCGTCGACCACATTTATGCGCCGGCCTAATATCTCCACGGCCTGCCTTGCCATTTCCACCCTTGTGACCCATTCTTCTCCAGTGGTGACGTCAATGGCCTCCTCGCCATGTTCCTCATCACTTGGCTCGGTGGTTGAAGGTGGATGAGATGTAAGCGCCTCGCTTGGTGTGGGTTCGAGCAGCATCTCCTCATTACCCTTTTGATGTTTCTTTCCCTTGCGGGATTTCTTTCCACCATCCACACGGACGTTGGTGGTGCTAGCGGCTATTATGTTCCCTTCGGTGGCCATTCTCTTAGTATTGAACCTCGCTCTGATACCACTTGTCACGGACTTAGAGTGATGGCTAAAGTTCCGTGTGGCACTTGACAACTTACTCACTATTCTTTCAAGTTCTTGTAAGCTCAAGTAAGCCTTTAAGACTTTGATCACTAAGAGAATATTAAGAAAGCTTTGGAAAAGAACAAGAGAGAGTTTTAAGAAGAAGGCTTTGTATTGCTTTTGGAAGGTTGTTTACAACTTGGTTGCTTGGTGCCTTGCAAATGGTTGGCACCTCCATTTATACTTGCCATCAAGGACCTAAGTGCAAATAAAAATTACTTACAAGTCCCTAAAGATATTTACGCTTTAGTCCCTCTCTAGAATTCTCTACACTTTCCAAGATTTTCCAAGAAAATATCTAAGTCTTCCTAGAGTTTTCCAAAGCCTTCTAAAGGGTTCTAGAGTCTTCCACAAACCTCTCCCTAACTCTAGAACATTTTGTCCCTCTCCGGACGTAAAATTTTAACTACGAAGTGGCGGGATGTGACACTACGATCGAGGAAGGCAATCACCCATGTCTTCACGAATATGAATATAGCCCCGTGATCACATATGAAAAAATCATAGGCCTCCACAAACACCATCTACTGTCTGTGAATGCGAAGGAAAATTTATGCTTGCACCAATTAATGCGTATCAACTAGTTTTGGCGAATGCAAAAGTTCTAATAGGGTACTTAGGATTTATTCAGAACTTCGTGTGTGCAAAACAATTATGATACACCATAAAATTTGGCATTGTAGAATCAACAGAACCATAAAAACTTCCAATCGATTTCATCTCAACAAAATATGAGTCTCACATAAAAGCTCTATTTCAAGTCAAATTCCATGAAGGGGATTGAAATTAGCCCAAAAGCCTCATGATCTACATGAAAGGTCCTTCTCGACCAAACTCGATTTTATAGAGCTAACATAACTTTCTAAATTACATTTTAAGGTCGTCATCCTTTAATTTTTAAACTATTCAAGATTCGACGCCCAAAAATATGGAAACCAGCAAAGAATCTAAATAAACGATAACCTGACCAAATTGTTAGTCCCATTAAGACATAAAGGACTTGGGGTCACTGTAAAAATAAACTAAATAATGAAAAGAAGTAATTAATACATTAATAACCTTGATGTTCATTACATTTTAAATATATTTTTTTTAATTCTGAATGTTCATAAAATTAGATAAGTTTGAATTTTAATAGTTCTCCCATCGACGGGTCAGTGATGGTGCCACTCATGATTTAGATCGTTATTTAATTCCCCCAAAGTGTTAATAAAATATTTTGTCATAAATGGTTAAAATAAAAGCATAGACGAAATAATGATCAATGACAACCAATATTAGTGTAAATGTTGGTAAAATTATGAAAATTGCTAGCCCATATTTAATATTCATTTATTGGCTAATATTTACTATCATGACTAAAATATAACTATAATTATGTAAAATATTTTAGAAAATTATATTGTTGTGTGCTAAATATATAAAATGTATTTGGTCACATTCTTAAATGCACATAATTGTACTTCCTATCTTTTTGTTTCTTTATATTTGTTGCAACATTACTCAATGTTATGTAGGTGTTAATATTTTTTTCCGTCTATTTTATGCAAGGCCTTTTTCATAATAAATATGAAGAGATTTATCACGAGTCTTCCTTCAGCTTAATGGTAGAGTGAAAATGTTAAACTCGTCTATTAGGTCAAGGGTTTGAGTCTCGTATCAACAACAATAAAGTGGTATAAAAGAAGCGAATGTATTCTAAAATACCTTTTTAAACTTGATTTAATACCTCCCATCACTATGTTTTTTAAATTACTTAGTGTGCACAATATGTTTAACTATGTATTTATGAAGAACTTTGTATCCAAAATTATTTAAGTATAATATAGTATAAGATATATTCTAGTCAATTATGTTATAGTGATTGACTTATTTCCCATGAATAAAATCAAAAGATAGTCTAACTAAATGTTCTTTTTTTGTAAATGGAGGATAAGATTACGAGTAAGCTTAACACAATTATTTTCATATTAAATTTGTTTAGATGGTACCTTGCTTCTTTATTAGCTCTGAACCACCGTTTACCTTCTTAGTCTTCAATCGAACATATGCTAAATGGCATATAAATTTGTCTTCATCGGTACTGTTTGGGGTTCCTACTTAAGGACCTTAGGTATAATGACCCTCAAGGTTTTTTATGTGTTTTTGCATATTTTTACTGTTTTCCCCTTATCACAACATTCTTATAGGTTTTGCGTGGTGCTGGGTTAGGTGTAACACTAGTCGTGTTGGTTGGGTTTGTTTTGACTTTTTTTAAGCTTAAGATTTTAAATAGTTGACTTTAGACAACATCTAGAGATTCTGATATTGGATCAAAATTTAGTCAAATCCATTAGCTCTAGAATGGTCATTTTTGTCTAATGTTATGTGCAGTTAAGTTTACAAGGCTTTCATTTTGAGTTTGTACGATTAAGCATTTTAGCTTGTGAGTTTTGCCAAAATTTACCTCGATTACTTACTTGGTTTACACACTCAAAATGAGTTTTATTAACATGGTTATCTTTAGAATGCAAAATATGGTCTAGAAGTCCCTATGGTTTTGTTCTCGAGGTAATTGGGTTGACTTCATGGTATTTAACATGTGGAATGGCTTTTCTTTGTTAGTGTTTACTTTGTTCAACATTTTATTGAAATTACCTCTGTTGATTATTTCATTAATTTTGTTGAGTCCATAATACCTTTTCAAACTAGGTAGCATAGCTTTTTGGATTGAAAGGGTTTCAAATTAATTGCAAACCTAGAATGGAGATTTTGACATCCTTGTGAAGTTTTTGAAAAGTGTTCCAACAACAACACTTTTCATCCCTTCATAATCGCAGGCCCCTGGCCGCATTTGAAGAGATCGCTATTTAAGACTTCTGCATTCATATCACCCTTGATGTATTCATGGGTAAGAAATCACATTCACGAGCCTTTGACCATGTTTGATAAGGGATGACTTCCCCAACCTCCACATTCGCAGGCATCACGTTGAATTCGTATAGAGTTAGCTTGGCTAATCTCCATGATTGTGTATGGTCTCTGCATTTGTGAAGGCTAGTTAACTGACAAATGAGTCTCTTTAAAAGACTCAATTTTTCAGTACCATGTTCTATTTTGTGCTTAGTATATTAGTAAATTTGAAAAAGTTTCTTGATAAAATTGAGTGCTTATCTTTGTAGTGCATTGTGGAAGTTTATGGGGATGTGTCGGGTTTATTGAATCTTCCATTTCCCAAGGTAATTCCCAATAATTTCCTCTATTTTACTTTTTTATTCCTTTTCTGTTAAGCTAATGGGGGAACTATTTTGGCTAGATAGTGGCTTTGATTGTGACCTGTTTAGGGTACAACTTCATTGATATTTCTAGGACCTAATGACAATATGACTCCGTGCCTGGGTCTCACATTTGCATTTTCTCAAATTGGTTTCCAATTTGGAATTTTGTCATTAATATAGGTATCTTTGTGTTTGTTTTTGCATTCTTATGGTGTTGCTGATATATTAGCATCACTTCGAGGCTCTCAGTAAGGGAAACACACCCGAGTGAAGGTTCAATTGCAGTTGTGGTATTGAGGTAGGTTGTGTTTCCATTTTTTGTCTTGGCTCATTTAGATCACTTATTTTAAGTAGTATCACATGTTTTGGTTGGAATTAGGATAAGTTTAGGCTTTCCCATATCCTTAGCTGACTTGTGGCATTTTGGGATGCTTAGTGTAGTTTTTGCTAGGAAATCATAGTTTATGTTGATCCTTGTGACTTATACCGTTTAGTAGCTTTAGAATTAGATTCTAAGTGGAAGGAAACTTATGTTAATGCATGTTTTGTAGGATTGAATCACTCATTTTGATGGTGATTTTTGAGCTTTTATACCTAATTATTTTGATTCTTGTGCCTGAGTCCATAATCTTGGTCAAGCTAGTGTCTTGAGTTAGTACATCTCTACTGTGATATGAATTATCCAAGTATGTGTTTTGTGCATGCCAATTTGATGTGAAAATCTGGAATTTTATATTATTCTGAGTATGGTTGTTGTATTTGAGTGCTCTTTTTTGAAAAAAGAATTGGTAGTGATAAGAATTATTAGTTATTCTAATGATTTGGTAGACCTTAAGACATTTATGACTTAAAATGGTAAACATGCTCATTTATTTGTTTGCCTAAATTTCAGATACTTTTGCACTATTAAGTACGATGTACCATTCTCGACAACCCATTGACATAGTTCTCGGCTACATTCTATTGTTTCTGATTAGTGTAAGATAGTAGTATTATTTCAGGATGCCCCTTAACATTTATCTTCGCTATTGGTGCTCTTCTAATATGTCTAGGTAATATTTTGGGTGTTTCTTCTGGGGTTCTTACTTTCTTTTACTTTTTCTTTTACATTTCATCACTGTGTGATTTTACCTTTTAGCATACTTTAGTTGCCTCCTATTTTATGTGTACTTTGCAACCGAGTTCTTGATATTACTTACATGTTCTCAATTATATAGATTTCATATCAAAGAATTTATCCCTGTTACACTTCTCCTTATAATTTTGATCTTTCCTATCTTGGTCATCCTATGTTAACTACTGACTACCCCGTGTTTTGGTAATCATACTACGATTTCACATCTTTTTCTGATGCAACTCGTAGTATAAGCCACCTCTAGTAAGTGTTGGATCTATCTTAGCCGTCACATACTTGGATCTTGTTGAGCTCTTGGAGTTCAATGATTTCCTTCTTTATCTCCTTTATACCGACTTATGTATTGTTTTTTTATTAGTCACATCTCTTGTACAAAGAAACTTTCTATACTTAGTAGCTCCTGAATATGTGATACTAGGTTAGAGTAAGGTCTTGTGTTAGTTTCTCTTCTTGATCATTTTTGGGCCTCTTTAGTACATTTTGCATCATACTATAGATTTAGGATATTAACCATTTCCTTTATACTATGTCAGTTTCCACTCATTCTTGTTATTATTATTTGAACTATATTCGTTTGCATCTTTTTATTTTGGGGTTTAGCTTGCCTACTCTAGGTTGTTGTTGGCTGCATCATGTCCTAATTTTTGTAACACCTCGGGCTTTGAAAATATAAAAGAGATTTAATAGGTTGGTCCATAAGCCTAAAATAGGTTAGGGACCATTAATGATACCCTTCATTGTAAGTTTACGGGACTATGACCCATTTAGGCTCAAGTGGCCCAATTGTTTAGGGCTGGCAGAAATTCAATCACCTAAACGGAACCCTTAATGGCCCTTGATAACTTTTATGTCCCGTTTAAGGATCCTTAAAGGATACCCAACAACTTTCAAGTTGGCGGTCGTTTTGGTCATTTCCTATGTGTTTGGCTCCGAAGCTATGTAGATTAAGCACTTATTCTAAACCCTATATAAGCATTTTAAGTCCCAAAACTACCCACTAAAAATCATTTGCCTTAATTCCCCAATTTCCTCAAAATTTATCCTCAAAATTTTCTCTTTAAAGCTAAGGAAGAAGAAGTTTGGGTTTCAAGATCAATTCTCCAATTTACCATAAAATTGGGCTTTAATTATTGAGGTATGCTAGTTTAATGTATGGAGTCCTTTCCTTAATATGGTTCCCGAAATATCTCAATTTTATGAGTTAGATTCTTAATTCAAAGTTAGTTTTTAATTCAATCTTCATGGATTCATTTCGTTCATAATTCAATTGATTATTTTCAATCTTTTGATGCATGAATTAAGGTAATTACATGATTTAAGTTAAATTCATATGAAGACATGCATGATCCATAATTTTTTATTATGAGCACATGATGAAGCTTATGAACTTTGAAAGATGAATTTATTAATATATGCATGCTTTTATAAGGATGATGTAAATAATTTGAGTATTATTTGAGAGTGAAGTATCAATATTGTTGTGAAAGGTTTTCTCACATACTACTAAGATCATGAGTGTGAAAGGATTTCTCCCATAAATGATTCATAAGGTTGAAAGATTTTCTCACCTAAGTAGAATAAAGTTTATGAGCTATTCTATATGAACTCTAGCTTTGATTGGTTGCTTCATTGGGACTTTCCACATATGATAATATGACTATGGTTAATAACTATTCCGTGGTATGTTTTGCAAAGCACAGAGTGGACAAGGGCCGATTAACCATGTCCCATAAAGTATGTGCGACCATAGGATGATTGTCTCGGATATACATTAGCTAGTAGATTCACTTTACCTCAGACTCATGGTTCTTACTTTTGCAAGTAAGGATATCTCTTTTCGGTGTGGGGTAGAGACAAGATTCCATATTGTAGCTCACATTGTGAATGTCAGTTACATGGTAAACTTCCCACAATAATGAACTGAGGTTACTTCTCGAAGTATCTCACAAAATGTTTTAAAGATGTTTAGCTTGCATTAACCATTATTATTACTTTTATTTATTTAAACATTGTATCTCATGATTTAATTTGGTCATAGCATGTCATGTAAAGTACTTTTGAGCATGATTTCATAACTCTTATTCCTTTCTATCATACTTAGTACATTCCATGTACTTAGTATACTCGTGCCTTCGTTATTTCACTAATGTAAGGTCTGACGCTTCTACCTCTAACACTCGTGGCTAATTGATCTTTTGACAATCGAGAATTGTTGAGTCTTGATGCTTTGAGGACCGAGACAATCTTATTGTTTTCATACTTTGTTTTTTCAAATGTTGTATGTGATGTATTGGATATGTATTAATCACTGTTTTGATGTAAAAGACGGCCTTTAGATATTTATGTTAGACTTCTACTTTTGTCACACTCTTTTATGATATGAGACTTTCTTTTTAAATTGTTATTTCTATTATCGTATATGATGTACATTAAGTGGCTTATGTAGGGTCTCTCAAGGTCTTATACATCATGATACATCTAAGATGTAATTTGGGTCATGACGATTTTGTGTGGTGAAAGCATGGTATAATAGCTTTAGTTTTACTAGTACATGATTTTTTGTCTAGTAGAGTCTTACACATCAATATGATAATTTCCATATCAAATCTTCGAGTGGATCTAGGGGAGTACTTCATTATTTCTTATTTCTTATAATGCATCGATAGTTGTACCAACATCTAAAATTTTTTTATTTCACTCTTTCTCAGATGGCTAGGATGAGGTCATCCAGTGGTAGGCAATATTCTCCAACAACTTAAGATGGAGCCCCATATACAAAAAGAGGTCGCAATTGACCCATAAGTCAAGAGAGAGAATGGCATGCAACAATAACTTGAGATCTGGAGCAGGCACCACCATCTATGCCCAAGATAGAAGTTGAGCATATTAAACATAATCTGGAGTGGGTGGGGCAATCCCCATATGTACTAGGACTTGGCCACACTAGTGATACCTGATACATTGGCTAGTATCCTCAGCTTCATGGAGGGCATGTAACAGGCATGGACTTTACCTAGAAATTAAACTTGACCTTAGATTTGAGATGAGACCCAAAATTTTTCCCAAGCAAAGGCTGAGTGAGTTCACACCCCACATGCACATAATGTTGTAGCAACTCCTCCTTTAGTGGTTTGACTGATTTTGACTTTTGCTCCACCTTTGGATCCTAATCCACCTTTGTCTTCTAACGAGTAAAACCTATTGGTATGGTTCATCAGGTTTGGTCCTCCCAGGTGCAAAAGTGCTGCTAGAAAGGATGCTTACCATTTATAGTTAGTTTCTAGGAGAGGTTTTATGACCTTATTTTAGTGGAGTCCCACAAGGTTGATTATGTTTTGCTTTCAAGCTTGATAAGTTAGTTAAATAATGGTGGAGGTCCTATCATAAGTGCACAATAGATGGTTCACCTTTGATAACTTGGGTTTAATTCTCTGGGGCTTTCCTTTAACCTAAGGGAGTGGATGCAAGATGAGTTTACAAACTTAAAATAGGTATAATTGTTAGTTGTAGAGTGTGAAATATGGTTCTATGATTTGGATAAACATGCAACTATGCTATGCGATTGAGCACTAGAGGGTGAACTGTCATTTAGTGGTCTATCTTTTTCACTTCGGTTTGCTACATAGCATATGGTGGCATTAGGTTGTTTTTTTCATCAGATAGTTGATCAATCAAAAACAATTAATGGGACCTATCGTAAGTATTATGTAGGCAACAAAAGGAGACTCCATTATTAGGGTTGTTTTAGAGGGTCTTAGTCCTATGCAAGGGGATTTCTGGGTAGAGGTTACCCACAATAATTCAAGCCTAGTAGACCAGGTAAGGAAGCCATATAACATAAAGATCGTGTGATTGTGGGTGCTAGTGATTAGATTGTTCAGCCTCAATTTAGACTTCTCGAGGTGAATATTTAGGGTATTCAGGTTGTGGTGGCCAGTCAAGCATAGAAGAGTCTTCTAAAATATTTTCTTCTTCTAGGCATTGATATAAGTGTGGTATAGTGGGTCATTTGTCCAGAGATAATACTAGATTCAGTTATCGCAGAAGACAAGGTAACTATGTTTAGGTTACTAGGGCTATGGTGAAGTCAACTAGAAACGGTGCTCAGACTAGCAAGGGTGGTCCCTAAGCTGTTCAAGGTGGTCCTTAGTTAGGTAGGTCGGGTGATTGAGGTATACACGACCATATGTATGCTTTTCAAGGAATGCCAAATGCGGTGTAATTAGATGCCTTCATCATAGTTACAATCTTTGTCTCTCATCAACCTATTTATACTTTACTTGATCTAGGGTCTATATTCTTTTATTTGTCTGCTTATTATACTAGGCGATTGGAGTTACCTTGTGAGCCAATTTTTGTTCCTATGTGTGTAGCTTACCATGTAGGTGATTCTTTAGAAGTGGATTAGTTGTATAGATCTTATGCGGTGACTATTTTGGGGTATATTTAATTAGGTATACCTGATTGTGTTAGATTTAGTTTATTTCGACATGATTCTAGGCATGGATTGATTATCTCCCTATCACGTGGTTTTTGGATTGTTTCTCCATGATTGTTATGTTGCATAAGCTTGGTGTTCCTCATCTAGTGTGGACCAACACATACAGTCATTTATTGAGAGATGTGATCTCGCTTTTTATTATGCGATAGTTGGTAGGGAAGGGTGCATATCTTTTCTTACTTATGTCGGTGATACTAGTGTTGACACTCATCCAACATATGTTCTTAGTCATGCCTTTTGGGTTGAATAATTCTCTGACAATGTTTATAGATTTGACGAATCGTGTGTTCAAACCCTTTTAAGAAACCCTTATGATAGTGTTTATTGATGACATCTTGGTCTAATCCTGGAGTAGGGAGAAACATGGGCACCAACTGTGGATGGTACTCCACACCCACATAGATCAAGTGCAGTATGACAAATTCACTAAATGTGAATTTTTTCTTGAGTCTATAACATTCTTGGGGCACACTGGATGGGATAATAGGGGATGTGGGGAGGATTGAGGTAGTGCATGGTTGGGCAAGACCTACTTCTCTTACTGAGGTTAACAGTTTCATCAAGTTAGAAGGCTAGTACATATAGTTTTTGGATGGATTTTCTTTGAATGCATTACCTTTCACTATATTGACTTAGAAGAATGTACAATTTCTAGTTGTTGGAGGAGTGTGAGGGAAGTTTTCCAAAGATTAAGACTTTATAGACTCCAGTGTCTATTATGGCTCTTACTATTTAGGGCTATGTGGTTATGGTCTAGTGTGATGATTCTTGCGTTGGCCTAGGTTGTGTGTTTACTTAGCAGGGTATAGTTATTTCTTATGCTTCCACACAGTTGGGTGTTAACGAGAAGAACTATATTAGTCATTATTTAGATTTGGCAATGATAGTCTTCTTATTAAAGATTTATATGAACTAGTTGTATTAATTTTACTGCGAGGTATTCATTCACCATTGCAGTTTTCAAGATATCTTCATTCGGAGGGATGTTAATCTGAGTCAGTGAAAGTGGTTGGAGTTACTAATGAATGTGATATCTCGATTCATTATCAGGCAGGAAAGGCTAATATGGTAGCTAAGGCCTTCAGCCGAGAGGCAGTGAGTATGGGGAGTTTGGATATCTTAGTCTTGGAGGAGAGACCTATGGCTTCAGACATTTAGTCCTTAGCCACCCAGATTGTTCGACTTGATATTTCGGATATGTGCAATGAACTTGCTTTTGTGGAGGGTAGATCTTCTTTGATGGAGCAAATTCGGGAAGAATTGTTTGAGAATATGAGATTGTGGGTGATGCAGGATATGGTGTGTAGCCGCGAGGTAAGAAGGTGACCTTTAATCCTTAGGGAATCTTGAGTATTGAGGGTCAATTTTGTGTTCTTAGAGTTTGTGATATTTTAGGGTAATTCTACAAGAGTCCTAGTTTTCTAGACATTCCATTCATATCAGTGCTTCAAAGATGAATAATGATTTGAGGTAGCATTATTGGTGGTTTGGGATAAAGATGGACATTTCAACATTTGTGGCAAGCAGGTGAATTACAAGTCCTAGAGACTATGAATCTTAAATCGACTGCTATCTATTCATGATCAGAATTTGGATTGCATAGCCATGGACTTTATGGTAGGCTTACCACATACTTTTAGGGATTTTGAAGCACTTTGGATCATCATAGATTCATTGACCAAGTGA
Organism: Solanum bulbocastanum; assembly: GCA_037074985.1. NCBI lineage: Eukaryota > Viridiplantae > Streptophyta > Magnoliopsida > Solanales > Solanaceae > Solanum > Solanum bulbocastanum. The sequence continues at coordinate 34,389,074 of CM073601.1, forward strand.
ACTCACTTTCTACCAGTTCAGATCGCCTATATTTCAAAGAGATTGGCCCTTATTTACATTAGAGATTTTTTCTATATAGATGGGCTGCGTGTCTCTATAATTTCAGATTGTGGTACTCAGTTCACTTCACATTTCGGGAGATTTATTATGAGAGAGGTAGGTAACTAGGTTAAGCTCATTACAACTTTTCACCCTTAGAGCGATTGTCATTTTGAGAGGACTATTATTATTTTTGCATATATGATACAGTCTTGTGTTATTGATTATGTTGGTTAGTGTGTTAAGTCTCTAGCTTTGGCAGAGTTTACGTATATTAATAACTACCATTCGAGGCATTATATGGTATGTGGTGTCTTTCTCTCGTAGGCTAGTTTTATGTTTTCGAAAGTAGACCGTTGGGCACCAACTTGTTGAGATATTCTATCTATAGTGTCTATGTGATCTAGGAGCCACTTTGTACTACACAAAGTGGGTAGAAGAGCTTTATTGAACAAAGGTTGCGGCCTTTAGAGTTCATGGTTGGGGATCGTGTATTTCTTCAGGTGTCACCTGGGGAAAACATGATGAGATTCGGGAAGAGGGGAAAAATGGCCCCAGATTTGTTGGCCAATTTGAAATTCTTAGGTGGGTAGGAAATGTGGCTTATAAGATATGCTTATCTCTATATCTTTCGAGTCTTCATCATATATATCATGTTTCTATGTTGAAATGGCATGTTCACGATGATTTTCACCTTTTTCAGTGGGACTCGATTCATCTTGATGAGTCTTTATGTTTTGTGGAAGAGCCTATAGTTATTTTAGACTGACAGATTTAGAGGTTATAGTCTAAGGAGATCCAATCAATTAAGGTTTAATAAAGTCAACGTCTTGTTTTTGAGGCTACTTGTGAGGCCAAATTTGACATGTATACATGGAATCGTCACCTTTTCAAGAATTCAGGTACTTTTAAGGACAAAAGTCTTTTTGGTAGTAGATGTTGGAATGAATCTTGGGGTCATTTATATTTTTTTTTGTATTTTTACTATTTCGACCCTTCTCGAAGCTTCCTAAGGCTTCTGTGTTGTGTTGGGTTGGATGGAATGTTTCTGGAGGTGGTCGGGTGAGTTTTGAGTGTTTATTAACATTTTTTAGGCTTAAGTTATAAAATAGTTGACTTTAGTGAACATCCAGAGATTTTAATGTCAAATTTAAATTCCTTCAGTTTCATCAGCCTCAAAAGGATTATTTTGGTCTTGTGTGATGTTGGGTTAAGTTATTGAGGCTTTCATTTGGATTTTATGCGCTTAGACATTTTAGCTTCTATGTGTTTCCCAAGGTTTGACCTTGGTCAATGATGTCACATGTATTTTATATATTAAAGGCATGTTACAATGTTCATTACAAATGAAGGATTTGGGGTACACATCTTACTTTCTTAGTGTTAAAAATTCTCACAATGCTACTAGCTACATTCTATACCAACAAAAGTATACCAAAGATGTCTTGGAGATGGCTCACTTGACTTATGAGACCATTGTTGATACACCAATGGAATAGAACACTCATCACTAAATATTGATAGGAAACTTCTCACTAGATCCGATTGTATAACAACGCCTTGTTGGGAGGTTAGGTAACTTAACTTTTACTCGACCTTATATTACTTAGGATGTTCAGATTCATAGTTAGTTTGGGTCTGACCCTTAACATCTTCTTATTACGAGTGTTCATTGACTTCTCTATTATCTTTAATTAACTGTAACTATGGCCACAGATTACAACAGTCACTCACCTACTCTTTGTGTGCCTTATCGTATGGTAATTATTGTGGGTGCCTTGATACTCAACTTTCAGTCACTAGGTATCATGTTTTTCTTGAAAACTCATTGTTATCTTTAAACTAAAATAAAAAACAGCAATGTCCAAATGATTGACCAACGCGCAATATCATGCCATGTCGACTACATGTAGTGAAGGGGTTTGGTTGCATCATTTGTTTGCACATTTCAGCATTCACTTTTCCCGTCCCACATTCATATATTTTAGAATGAAAGTTTGGTAAATAAAGACTCCAATCTTTTTTTCATGAACAAACCAAGCATATCAAGATTGATTGTCACTTTGCTTGGGAAAAAATTGATGTAGGACATGTTTCTCTTCCTCATGTTTCTTTCGGAGATCAACCAACCCATTTTTTAACCAAATCCAAAACAAAGAAACAAAATGATTTCTTTATTGGCAAACTGCTAATTGACCACCACCAATTTGAGGGGGATGTTAATCATCATCATTTACAATTTCTACCTACCCTATATTGTTTATTACATAGTATTGGTATATAATTTTCATTAATTGTATTACCATGTATTGTACTTACCGTGTACAATATTTTATCATATTAAGTTTTCTTGTTACCTTAAAAGGTGATAATCTCCTTCATTCTAAAGTTTTAGAAATAATGATTTTTCCCTTCATTCTAAAGTTTTAGAAATAATGATTTTTCCCTTTTTTGTTATATCAACATTTTTAATGTTATCTATCTCCAGCAAAACATTCCACATACATTTGACTATATTTTTATTCTCAAAAAAATTGCCAAGTGCACATAATTTGTCAACAATGTTATTTAAAATGTAGTACTAAAAAATAAAATGTATATTAAAAAATGTTCACAATTACTTGAAAGTGTAATATTCTAAAAGACTAAAGTGTATATGTTTTCTTAGTAATCTAAAGGGTAAATAAAAATATTGTGTTCAACAATTGATAGAGATAGCTATGTTAATAAAAAGGGAGATAAATTTATCTAATCTAATAATTTTGGAGGAGGTTTGAATTCTTACTAGTACTTTAAAACGAAGAATGACAAAGATTGTCTGAGTCATTTTTGTAATGGCTCAGTTCTCTATATGTGAAACTTGTGATGACACGTGTCATGTTAGTTTTGTCACTAGTAATCAATAAGGTTTAAATTCCAAATGACATACATTTTGATTGCTAGCTCGTTTACCTAAAATATATACTTCACCCAAACTTTCAAACATTTAAGTCTTTTACACTGAAAAATTCACCAAATACCTATTCAATCACCTCGAGAATCATTCCATGCATCTCCATAAATCACAAATCACATACAAAAACTAGTAGATGGAGTAAAACTCGAAAACACGCAGTAAACTCAAAATAACTGTAAGGCTCACTATACATTGACCACTAGGAAACACACATACATCCTCAAAAGAAAAAAGAAAGAAAGTATTTGAACTAGAAAAAAGCAGGAGATATTTGTTCTATACATCTAGCTTAGTTTCTAGGAGTCTTCTTCTATTCGATGATAACTCCACTGCATGTGCTTTTAGGGAACCTATCCTCTTGAACCTCAACTTTCGAATTTTCTTGTTCAAAATAGATATATGCTCTTGCTTAAAAACAAGATTATGATGCAACTATATTGTGTCCTGTTGAATCACCTAGGAAGCATTAATATGGTATTTCTTAAGCATAAATAAATAAAATATTGGGTGAATAATTAATAGACCTTGAGGTAAGGAAAACATACATACTATCTTCCCAATGCATTGTAGAGTCTCAAATGTACCGATGTACCATGTGTAAAGTTTTCCCTTCATTCTAAACCTCTTGACACTTTCAGGAATGACACTTTCAACAACGCCTTTTCTCCAACAACAAGCTCCAAATCACGAACCTCCAAATACATGTTATCTCATTTACTTCTTTTGAGCTATATGAAGTCCATCATGAATAAATTTTACTTTGTCCAAGGAGTATGTCAACAAATCTACTACACCTCATAGTCTAACCTCAAAATTATTGAATGACATACTAAAGACCTACGCATCTAGCCATATAAGGCCTTAATAAAAGCCTTCTAAATGTTGGAATGATAACTTTTGTTTTAAGTGAACATATATATGGGTAAGTGTTGGTGCAATGAAATAAAAAATCAATAACACACCTTGAAGCAAGTCCACTAACACCTGAATAGCCTTCTCAAACTAACCATCCATTTGAGGGTTAAAGGTTTTGTTGAACTCTACTTAGGTACACAACTTATTTTCCACACATACTAAAAACTACAATTTTAATTTGTTACCTCAATCTAGTATTGTATAAATAGTCATATCGTGCAAATGAACAATATCCTATATATAAATCTTTGTTAATGTTTTGAATTCTAGGTAGTTTTAACTGAAACAAAGTGATAAGATTTAGTAAACTTATAAATAATGATTGAAATATAATCGATATTCATCAATGTTTAGAGGAAACCAAATGAAAAATTCCATAGCATACTATCCTATTTTTACTTTACATCTTTTTCCTTCTAATTTAATAGAGTACCTTTAAATATAAGACTATGACTCTCTTATTCCATCACACTGGAAACAACATCATTGAAATTTATACTATTGACACTACTTCATGATGAATTCTTCATGCATCTTGACTTAACATATCTGGAGTTCAAGAATATTTAACTATTCCGTACTAACAATCGTTGTAGGATTTACCGCATTGATATAACTTCTTCGCATGAGATTGAAAAAACACTACATAAAATTTCTAAAATATTTATCACGACACATTTCTCCACGCACTGAATAGAACATCTTAGGACTACTCACATAATGACTCTACACTTTATCAACACTCAGTTAAATTTTCATGTCATTCCGTAGTACTTGTGATATTCCATCAAATAAGATAAGCATTCAGATAAATTTCATGAATTATTAAAATATTGTTACATTGAGTATTGAGCTATATGATACAAGTGATCTTGTGGTTCCTATACTTGTTGCTTGTGAGTAGTCATATGTTAAGGTCTACTCTTCTTGCCATTTGACTTTCATTTACATGTTTCTAATTTGAGTCTTCCTATGATGATGAATAGTACATAGTAACTTGTAATGATACTACCATATAATCCTCTTTTATTTAGTGCAAAACCTGTTACATAGGTTCCTTTGAGATACTGATGCTATAGCAGTGTGCTACTTTTGATCCAAGGGTGAACACTCTATTTTCAGGCTACCATGCATCATCTTCCAGTCCTAGTCCATCTTCCAAACATTGAGATATTCTATTTATTTTAGTTGTTGGACATTCTATTAGATATATTTTAGTTAGAAGTTATGTACGATGACTTTCAGTGTTTCAGGGAATTTTTTAGATTATGATTTAATTTATTTATCAAACTTAGTTGACTTTATGTTACAACCTGATTTATCAGTACACGATGGCACCTACTATAACCCACCAGTAGGTAAACCAATGCATAACCATGGATGTCCTCTAATGAGTTTAAGGATAAAATCTAAACAAGAATATGAAGTTTAACAAAAATAATATAAGAGATAAGCGGAAATATAAAACAAATATAGAGCTACTAGAAAAAAATACATGTCCAAAAAAAGAACCAAAACAAAATATATGTCTAAAAAAGTAAAAGACTAGTAAAAAAATATAGATCAAAATAGGTAAAAGTAGAACGCCATGTGCTCAGCCTCGCCTATGGATATGACAACTATTGGATCGATCTCAACATTAATACATGGTGCTTAGACGACCATCGCGAAACAGATGTAGTGTGTAGCATCAATATCAAAATAATAGATACTCAGTATGAATCATAAGCCTAGTGAACAAGAAATGTAAAGGCAATATCGAAAGCATCCATTAAATACTATAGATGTCAAAGAGTAGAAATATTAAGGAAATGCACAACACTGTAGAAAAGAACTAAAATGAAGTAAGTTACTAGAAAAATAAAACCTAACTAGAACCCCTTAACTCCATAGGGTACACTTATATCCATGTTTAGTTAAAAAAACCTGAACGAACCCCAATATGCATGACAGGTACAATGAATAATTGCAAGTACTATGATCAAGAACTGATGAGTGGAAAGCTAGAGAATGCATTGCTTGGACGTCAAAATACTAATAGCTTTCTAAGTAACCAATAGGATCATATAAATCCAGGGAGTGCGTAACCAAACCATTGAACCACATATAGCCTCACAAAGATCCAATATGATCATCCAAGCCAAAAAGTGCATACCCGGACCTCAAAGTACGAATAGGCCACTAAAAGAAGCGATATGATCTAGTTGATATACATCAACTCCGTATGGATAAAAGAGCCTGAACCATGAACTGAGGTTGTTGATCAATATCTTGACATTCAATATGGAAAAACATAAGGATGATGAAGAATATGATGCCAATTCATCACTACAGTACCAGGATAATCAATACCATACTCGAAGCTCCATCTCTATCTAGTCCAAAATCATCGAACAAACCCCAATATCTCAAGCATGAATCACTAAGGCCATAGAGAAAAGGGAGTTAGGGCACAAAGGAAATTGAAGGTGAATTATCACCTAATCTAAGACTCATTCTATTAGAATCAAGTCTACTTTATCCATCTAGAGGGAGAGAAGCTATCCAAAATAATTTTGGAGTAAAACTAAGACTTATAAACTCCAAAGTTAACAAGTCTAAAGCTTCAACTAGTATAAACCTAAACTAAGGCAAAAAATGCCTCCAAGAATATGCATATATAAGCTGAACACATTCCAGAAGGTAGGGATGATCAAAATATAGGAAAAAAACATGTTTGCTATCATAAAATATCTAAAATATGCCTAAAATATGAATTGTAGGTAAATAAGCATGATCAACTATCTACTGATGAGTCCACAAATTAGACTTATTTAGGGTTATATTTTAATAGAAATCGTGTCCTCAAATGCTTATTTTATCTCAATATCTGATGAAAAACCTTAGGTTTTAGGTATTTAAAGTTTGAAGGAAAGCATGGATACTTCTTCGCAAAAAGAAATGAAAGGGCTGAAAAGAACGAAGAAATGAGGGCCTAATGATCGCCGAGTCCACTTGGCGAGTTGCTGAAGGGTGTGTTGAGCCTTGAAGGAAAGGATCAAGTCGCCCAATGACCCAGAGCACGAGGATGATGAAGTATGGTGGAACATGGCGATGAAATACACCAAAAGGCGAACTACCGAGTTGATCGGCAATTTCGACTAACAACGCCGAATGATCCATTGTAGCACCAATCTGTGAAAGCTATAAATACTAGTTAGAGTTGTAGTTTAAAGAGTGAAGAAATTATTATAATTTTCATATAGAATAGTACTTTTTGATATTTTTTCCCTAAGTTTGAGAAGGTTTCGAAGACTTGAAGTTCCAAAGGGTTTCATCTTCAAGATTTGGATTTGGGTCTCTTGGATTCTTCAAACTTGTCCTGTATCAAGACTTAAATCTTCATACCCATTTCAATGCAAACTCAATTTGGTATAAATTTCTATCTCTTATACGTGTGTGGCTAAAAACCTTATTCTTGGGGTGTGATTTAGCGAATAAGGGTGAAGATAATTGTTGGGTCTTGCTTGTTGATAGTTTAATCATATTTTAATTCTTATTTTGTTTAGTAGTTATGGATGAATTTAACGAATTTGTAGTTTCAAATACAAGTTTATTTATGTGTTTTCAGCTTTCTTGAAAGAGAGGTCATAAAACTAAAACTACTAAATTGATGGCCAGTGTGATTGGGTCGACATAAGGTTCAGCTCGAGAGAGTGAACCCTAGTCCCATGTCCACACACTTAGCATGAGAGATTGAGTAGGTTAAGGCGTAGGCTAGTCTTCATGCGGCAAATGGGTGTCTCAGAGGAACGCATTTGAAATGGGGTAAGTTGCTCGAGAGAGAGCTTATCTCCCTTAAAGTTTAGCCTAGTCACAATTATTCTATGAATATTCTATTGAAAGCATGTATCCAATAATCTAGCTTAAGCTTTATTCCCGTCACATCCCAAGGATCCTCTTTCATTACTTAGAAATTCTTGTTTATTTTGTTGTTTTACTCACTATTGACAAAACCCCATTGTTAATTGACACTCTTGTGTCCCCCTTTAATTTACAATGTTTTTAATCATTAATGTCTTTAGCTATGAATAGTTAAAACTAAATTTTATTTTTTTATTAATTCTCAAAACCACTCTCTTGGAATGATCCCAACCCTTGGTTGGGTTACTAAACTATAGTACGATCGTAGACACTTGCATCGGAAGTTGTGTCTTGATTAAGCAAACATCAAAATGGCGCCGCTGCCAGGGGGTGGTGTTACTTGAGAATTCTTAGATTAGTAGAATTTTTTTTCTTCTTAGTTGTAGTCTACTTACCTAATTTTCAGTTTTGTTTTGAGTGTTTGTGTGTTTCAACAGACATATGAGTGTGAATGGCGAAAATAGCTGCCAAGCAGGCCATCCAACGGGTTATGCTTTTCATCGAGATGATATTTATGATATTAATTGTGTGTACAACCCTGCCCAAGCGTGTGAGATGCGTGCAATACACATGCCACAAGTAGACGGACATGCAACATTTGAAGTTACTAGCACAACACTCCATCCCATACATTCATGAGGTTTATATGGAGGATTAGAGCATAAAGATTCGTATTAACATATACGAAGCTTCATAGAAGTGTGCACCCCTTTGTCATTCAAGAATCTATCGCAAGAGTTCATACGACTTCTCTTATTTCTATTATCATTAACCGGGGGAGCCACTAAGTGGTTGGTCGAGCTTCTAAAGAACTCCATCAAGTCATAGGAGGAGCTGGTTATGACTTTTTATGAAAGATTCTTCCCTTCACCAAAGATGATGAAACTGAGAGATGAAATTCAAAATTTTGATCAAAAGGAGGGAGAACCAATTCACGAATCATGGACAAGATTTAAGAGATTTTTGCAAAAATGTCCAACGCATGGACTGCCGAGTGCATTATTGCTCCAATACTTTTACCGTAGTCAGGATTCAGTTAATAAAGGGATAGATGATCAATTGGTGCAAGGGAATAATGTTACAATAATTTGACGTAGCCTCATTCCTTCTGGATGGCATGAGTAGAGTAAATCAAGCATGGTACACAAAAGATGACCATGTTTCCCTACTGTGCTTCAGATTAATGAAAGGACAAATCAATAAAGAAAGGGAGAGGGAAGAAAATATCAAAAATATGTTGTCTCAAATGGAAGTGATACAAGAGCACATGAAGGGGACGTATGGAGTATTTCAAGTTGAGGAGGGTTCTTCTTCTGGTCACTTTAGATTGGGGGAGAATGAAGGTTGGAACTCCATAAGATATGAAAAAGGTTTCCACCCACGCTATCTATAGTGGGGCGGAAATCAAGGTTGGAACCATTATAGGAGTGAAGAACTAAGGAGATATTGCCACGATTGGGCTGCACAAGACGACCATGAGGAAGACTATACTCAATTGAGAGAAGGCCTGAAATCAAAAGGGAGTGCAAGTAGTCCTCGGGTAAATGATCTATTGTCATGTATACTTGGTAAAGTTGAGGGCTCTGATGATTTGCTAAAAGGGATGAGAGATGAATTTTCATCATGAAACAGTAAAGTAAATTCTAATGTTGATGCCATCAAAATACTAGAAGGGTAATTAAGTCTATTATCAACTCAATTAAATCCATGACACTGATGGAAGATAATGAAAGAGGGCTAGCTATAGTTACCCGTAGTGGAAAGATGGCAAAAGGGAATGTGATGGAGAAAGATGATCCTTGAATGGAGGAAGAGAGCCAAGGTATAGAGGAACAAGAATTTCCTATTCCACAAAAGCTTGCCAAAGAACCACAAGAGGATACAAAGCAACATGTTCAAGTTCCAAAAGTCATGCACCTTTTACCCAAAATACCTCCACCATTTCCTCAACGTTTGAAAAAAAAGAATGAAGATGAGAAGTTCAAATTTTTTTTATCAGTATTCAAAAACTTATCAATTAACCTGCCTCTGGTGGAAGCATTATTGGAAATGCCAAGATATGCCAAATTCATGAAAGAGTTGGTTACAAAGAAAAGGAGCTTGGAGTATGAAACGATTGAGGTTCCCCATAGTTGCAGCACAATTATGACAAATGAATCAATCACTAAGAGAGAAGATCCTAAGGCATTTCTAATCCCGTACATAATTGGCATGCTCCGATTTGCTAAAGCTTTGTGTGATATAGGAACAAGCATTAACTTGACTCCCTAAGCAATATACAAACAACATGGTTTGGGTGAACCAAGGGCAACCATAATGAGACTCCTTATGGCTTATTGATCAATCTAGCACCCAATAGGGATACTCTATCACATTTTGGTAAAAGTAGATCGGTTCATCTTTTCGGCTAATTTTGTGATTCTAAATTATGAGATCGATGCTGAAATCCCCATTATTTTGGGAAGACCATTCTTAGCTACCGGGAGAGCATTGGTGGATTTCGGAAGCGGGAAATTAAAGTTCCGTGTGAATGATGATGAGGTGACCTTCAATATCTGTAAATCCATGAAGAAACCAAGTAATATCTATGTGGTGTCTACTAAGGATGTTATAGATGAGGCAGTGGAAAGCGTGAGCCATTTAATACTCAAGAATGAACCCCTTGAATCTATACTTGCCTATTATGATGAATCCAAAGTTCAAGGCTATGAGGATGTGGTAGCTGCCTTATCAAGGTTAGGAGTTTATTCAAGGAATCCAATCAAGTTGGATATCAACCTGAAAAATAGAGAAAGTCCTCCTGCAAAGCCGTTATCAACAGAAGAACCACCAAATCTAGAGTTAAAAGCCCTACCCTCTCATCTCAAATATGCCTTCTTAGGAGCCATTAATACTTAACCAGTGATTATTGGATCTGATTTGCTTAAGGCAAGTGAAATTGCTCATTGAAGTACTGCGGAAGCATATAAAATCTATTGGAAGGATAGTAGCCAATATAGTAGGAATTCCTCCTTGCATCTATACTAACAAGATTCGGCTCAATAGTGAATGTAAACCTAGTGTGGAGCATCAACGTAGATTGAACCCTCCAATGCAAGAGGTAGTGGAAAAAGAGATCATCAAGTGGCTAGATGCTGGAGTGATCTACCCTATTACAGATAGTAAGTGGGTAAGTCCGGTGCAATGTGTACCAAAAAAAGGAGGTATAATCGTAGTCCTTAATGCAAAAGGAGAACTTGTGCCAACAAGACCAGTGATTGGGTGGAGAGTATGCATGGACTATCGAACGCTTAACTCATGGACCGAGCAAGACCATTTTCAAATGCCTTTTATAGACCACATGCTTGGCCGGTTGTCAGAAAGAGGGAGGTATTGCTTTTTGGATGGGTACTCCGGTTACAATCAAATTTCTATTGCACCGGAAGACCAAGAAAAAGCCACTTTCACTTGCCCTTATGGAACATTTTCATTCAAAAGAATGCCATTCGGACTATGTAATGTCCCTGCCACATTTCAACGTTTGTATGTTGTCTATCTTTGTGGATATGGTCGGAGACTCTATGGAAGTATTTATGGATGACTTTTCAGTCATAGGGGATACATTTGAAGAGTGCTTAACGCACTTAGGGCAAGTGTTTCAAAGATGCGTGGAAATGAACCTGGTCTTAAATTGGGAAAAATGTCATTGCATAGTGAAGGAAGGTATTGTTCTAGGACACAAGGTGTTGCAACAAGGGCTAGAAATTGAAAAGGAAAAAATTGAGGTAATTGAGAAACTACCCCCGCCAATTTTAGTAAAGGGTGTTCACAGCTTCTTGGGACATGCAGGTTTCTACCAAAGGTTCATTAAAGACTTCTCTAAGATTGCACATCCACTATGCAAACTCCTAGAGAATGAAGTGAAATTCTATTTTGATGATGCTTGTATGGCCGCATTTAAGTGTTTGGAAGAAAAATTAGTATCCACCCCAATTATTGTTAGTCCTGATTTGTCCGAATCTTTTGAATATGTGATGCTAGTGGTATGACATTGGGAGTAATGTTGGGGCAAAATCGCAACAAACTATTTAACCCAATTTATTACAGAAGCAAAACTCTGAATAATGCCCAGCAAAATTATACAGTCACTGAACAAAAGTTGCTCGCACTGGTCTATGTATTTGAAAAGATTTGTGCTAGGCACCAAAGTAATAGTACAAATGGATCATGCTACACTCAGCTACTTGATGGCGAAGAAAGATGCAAAATCAAGATTGATAAGGTAGGTGCTACTATTACAAGAGTTGCATTTTGAAGTAAAAGATCGAAAAGGCTGCGAAAATCAAGTGGCCGAACACATATCGAGGTTGGAAGGAAGGGAAGATGCCGAGCGTGAGGTCAAAATATATGACTCCTTCCCCGATGAACAAATGTTTGCTATATCTCTCAAACCTACACCATGGTATGCAACTTTTGCAAAATACATTATGAGTGGATTGATGCTGGATGAGCTGACCTTTAACAACAAAAGAGATTTATGTTCAACATTAAAAAGTACTTTTGGGATGAACCATACTTATTTCGAGAATGTGCTGACCATGTAATTAGGAGGTGTGTTCCAAAAGAAGAAGCAGTAGGAATTCTCCATGCTTGTCATACATCTCTAGTGGGAGGTCACCATAGTAGTATCCACACTGCCGCTAAAGTTCTCTAAAGTGGTTATTATTGGCCGTTCCTATACAAGGATGCACATGAATTTGCAAAGAAATGCTTTCAATGTCAGCAGCAAGCCAGAGTGTCTAGAAGGCATGAGTTGCCTCTCACTCCTATTTTGGAAGTCAAGCTATTCGATATATAAGGAATCAATTTTAGGGCCCATTTGTGAGCTCATTTGGAAATAAATATATCTTGGTTGCTGTAGATTATGTCTCCAAATGGGTGGAAGCTACCACACTTCCAAACAACGAAGGAAAAAGTGTTGTCTAATTTCTGAAACGCTACATCTTCGCAAGGTTTGGACCTCCTAGGGAAAACCTTAGAAATGGGGGGTCCCACTTTTGCAATAGGTGGTTTTCAATGGCACTGAGCAAATATGAGGTGAAACACAAGGTAGCAACCCCATATCATCCTCTAACAAGTAGCCAAGTAGAAGTGTCAAATAGGGAAATCAAAAATATCTTGGCAAAGACAGTAAATGCTAACAGAACTGACTGGTCTAGGAAACTCAATGATGCTCTATGGGCATATTGGACTGCTTACAAAACACCTATCGATATGTCTCCATATCAGTTGGTTTATGGTAAGGCTTGTCATTTACTCGTCGAGCTAGAACATAAAGCATTGTGGGCATTGAAAGATTTAAATTTAGACTGGTCAAAAACTTCAAGGGAGAGGGTAGAGCAGTTCAACGAATTAGATGAATTTAGACTCAGATCGTATGAAATTTCAGCCATCTACAAAGAGAAGATGAAAAAATGGCATGATTCTCGGATACTCAAGCGGGACTTCAAGGTAGGAGATTGGGTTTTGGCATACAACTCTTGATGTAGACTCTTTCCCGAAAAGCTCAAATCCAAATGGTCTGGACCATTTAGAGTAATGTGAGTGTTCAGCAATGGAGATCAGGAAGGACCTCCATTTAAAGTGAACGGTCAACGTTAACTAAGGCACTGTATGGGAGGCAACCCAAAACCATTTATTGTTTTATTTTTCTTTAATGAAATAATGGTGTGTCTATTGTGTAGATGGAAGTGTGGAGAGTGAACGAAAAGTTTAAATTGGCGAGCAACAGGTCCAATTAGTGAATCACCAAACGGTTCGCTGACTCCAAACTAACTGCTGTTTGACTCAAGAGATCGTCAACATTGGAGTCTGTAAAACTTGGTGATCTTTGGAAATTATTGGCGAATCACCAAACATGTCGACAATCATGATGGAAATTGCCATTTGAACCCCCCAAAAACCAGAGGTTCTGTAAATTTCAGTGAAAAAATTAAATAGTCGGCGTTCCATTGAGTGGATCACCGAGTGCGACTAATGTCACCGAACAAGCGAGAATTGGACAATTTTTGAGGCTAAGGATTTAAAGTCTAAACTTTTTTCAGTCTTATGCATTTTCATTCTTCCAAGCACACACCTACATATGATTCTCTATATTTTTGCATTCTTTAGGTGTTATAGTCGTCGGTCTGTGCTTGGAATTTGGATTACCTTGCCACCTAGCATTTCAATACTTATTAATCAGCATCAAAGGTTGGTTCTCCAGAAACCCAAGATTACTTTATCAAAATTATTCTCATTTTCAATGATCTTAATGTGTAGTTGTGTGTTGAGCCTCTCTAATGAAACTCGTATACTTGAAGGCCTGATTTAATTTAATAATCTTGCCTGTAATGTGTTGATTTTTGAAATTCCGTAGGTTTATGATCAAATCTAATAAATATTTGTAGATATTATACTTAGCTGCTATGGGTATGAGTTTAATTTAAATGGTGCATGCTTTGATGTTGCTTTCGGGGATTGCGCAGTTGTATTCGAGAGATTGGGTTGAAAATGAGCATGTTGGGCTGCTTGGTGAGCTGGTCATCGAACCACTCGGTGGATAGCCTAACGTCCCCATCTCGCTTTAAATTTTGTGCTGTATTTGATGATTGATCTTGTAATTTTTGGCGATAAGCCTGAGGTTGCCGAAAGCACTTGGCAACTTGCCAAAAGTATTCTTTGTCACCCTTTGTCTGATCCCCTATATCCCTGTACGTTATAACTTTTAGCAAAGTAACCCTTGATTGTTGAACTTCATCGGTGATTCACCAATTGAGTCGGGAAAATTACCTATAGCTGATTATATGTGCATCCATAGAATGTTTTTCTAACCTTGTCTCGAAGTTGCAGACATGGCCAAACCTAAGGCGGCAGGTGGAAATAGGTCACCCCGAACTAAGGGAAAGAGGATTGTCACCAATGAAGAGGCAGCTGCATCTAAAGGAAAAACTACCACACCCATTACATTTGGTAGGAAGGAGGACAAAGGAAAGGGCATGGAAGCCCGGAGAGTCAATGCATCTTCTTGTCAGAAGCACATTTCAACTATTTCATGAAACCCTAAAATTTCTTCATGGGCTCGGGGTTTCTACGCAACTGTGCAGGCCTTTTGGGCAGACTCACAAATTGTTGCTCCTAGTGGGCCTGGCACTGTTGATGCTTCTGAGGTTACTCCGGGCACTGAGGCCCCGACATAGGGAGCGACTGTGTAGACATAACCTTTTTTCTCTTCCCTCTATATCTTACTTACTTTTACTTTTGGATACTTTCATTTGCATTTGAGGACAAATGTTTTTATTCGTGATGGGGTGATGCCAACCTTTGTGTGCTACTCGTGTTCGTGTTTTGTTGATATATTTTGTGCTATTCTGTCTAAAATTGCGTTGATACTGCTTCCTATATATGTTTGAGCTTGTGTCTCCTTTTATTTTAAATTGCAAAATGATTTTGACCCACCCAAAAAAAATAAAATTTTTCCACCTCTTGTGTGTTGATTATGGCTGTTCTTTTGCAAAATTTAAATCTCAGTTCCGATCAATACCGATGACTTGAATAGTGCTCTCAATTGAACAAACATGAATGCACAGCTACGATGAGTCCAAATGAAGTTGTGTGGACAATATGTTAAACACTTCGCATCTCATTATGACTAGCCTAATATCGAATCAATTCTATTGTGATGATCATTGAACACTAGAGAAAGTGTGGAGTCTTTTTTGACTGTAGTGTCAATGCCTAGGTGATGAGCTTACTTTGAACCATGAATGATATATTCTAGAATTTGCCCCATTGATCCGGTCAACTAAGTGATGCTATCTCTTGATATGATCTTAGGCAACTTCTAAGAGTGTGAGCCAATTTGACATATACCTCTTTTGTGACCGGCCTTGTGAGTGTGTGAACCGCTTTTGAACACCCCTTGAGCCTTACCCTTCTTTGGAAGAAACTTGATGAAAACTAGACATTTCTTAATCCACTACCTATAATCCTCTTGAATTGTGGTTAATTGAATAGCCAACTTGGGGATGTGGTGAAAAGATAAGGGAAAGTCAAGAAGTGCAAGGAAAGCCTCCTTTAACCCATGGTGTTGAGAGAAATGGAACCCTTCCAAATTAAAAAAAAAAAGAGAGAGAGAAAAAGAGAAAGAAAAGAAAAAGAATGAAAAAGAAAATTGTGGAATAAAGTAAAAAGGAGACGGGGTTTCCAAACAATCCATGGAAAGTGAATAATAGGATAACTTATGAGCACTAAAGAGAATGATGAAGGAAAAGGAAATGAAGTGTTGTGAAAATCACATTTCATAAGGATAAAAGTCATTGAGCGTAAATGACCATACCTTTGCACTCAGCCTTATTACAAGCCTTTAAAAGACCTTTTTGATCTTGAGTGAGAAGAAACAAATATTGATTGGAAAATACGGGCAAACCTATGGGTGAAAGATGCATTCTGTTCATCTTTGTGAGTGTGAGCGTTGTATCTGATTCTGAAGCTTTAAACAGCAAACCATTGTGTGAATATGGAATAATTCCTTGTGTGAGGGCATTTGAACACTTTGGTTGAACTTCAACTTGCATTTGAAGCAAGTATTATGAGCATGAGGTTCTTTGATATTGGTGAGTCACAACTTGAATCTTTGAGTGCATATTTGATATTTGCATAAGTAAATTGAGTCTTGTTGTGTGCATTAATGATTGAATCTTGTGTAGCAGTGTTCGAGACACCCTTTTTGAAAGGTTGAAATTGAGTTTGCTTGAGGACAAGCAAAAGTTTAAGTTGGGGATGGTCATGAGTCCATAAATTGGACTCATTTAGGGCTATATTTTAATAGAAATTGTGTCCTCAAATGCTTATTTTGTCTCAATATCTGATGAAAACTCTTAAGTTTCAGGTATTTGAAGTTTGAAGAATAGCATGGACACTACGTCACAAAAAGGAATGAAAAGGCTGAAAAGAACAATGAAATAAAGGCCTGAGTATCGCCGAATCCACTTGGCGAGTCGCCGAAGGGTCTTACTTCGCCTTTTGTTCCAGTGTGTTGAACTCTGAAGGAAAGGATCAAGTCGACAAAAAAAGAGAGCAATAGGCACATCACCGAGAAGTTCCACGAAGTAGTACCATGTCGCCTAATGACCCAGAGCACAAAGAAGCTGAAGGATGGTGAAAGACGACGATGAACTACACCAAAAGGTGAATCCCCGAGTTGATCAGTGATTCTGACTAACGACGCCGAATGATCCGCTGCAGCACAAATCTGTGAAAGCTATAAATACTAGTAGAGTTGTATTTTAAAAAGTTGAACAATTATTATAATTTTCATCTGGAATAGTACTTTTTGATATGCTCTAAGTTTGAGAGGGTTTTGAAGACTTGAAGTTCCAAAGGGTTTCATCTTCAAGATTTGGATTTGGGTCTCTTGGATTGTTCAATCTTGGCCTATAACAAGACTTAAATCTTCATACCCATTTGAATGCAAGCTCAATCTGGTATCAACCTCTATCTCTTATACATGTGTGCCTAAAAGCCCAAATTCTTAGCGTGTGATTAGGCGAATATGGGTTAAGATAATTGTTGGGTCTTGCTTGCTGATAGTTTAGTCATAGTTTATTTGTGATTTAGTTTAGTAGTTGTGGATGAATTTAATGAATTTGTAGTTGCAAATATATGTTTATTTATGTTTTTTCAGCTTGCTCGAGAGAGAGGTCGTAAAACTAAAACTACTAAATTGATGGCTAGTGTGAGTGGGTCGACATAAGGTTCAACTCGAGAGAGTGAACCCTAGTTCCATGTCCACACACTCAACTCGAGAGAGTTAGTGGGTTAAGGCGTAGGCTGGTCTTCATGCAGCAAGTGGGTGTCCCAGAGGAACACATTTTAAACAGGGTAAGTTGGTCGAGAGAGAGCTTATCCCCCTTAAAGATTAGACTAGTCACAATTATTATATGAATCTTATATCGAAAACATGTATTAAATAATCTATCTTAACCCGTATTCCGTCACATCCCAAGGTTCCTCTCTCATTACTTAGAAATCCTTGTTTATTTTGCTAGTTTTACTCACTAGTGACAAAACCCCATTGTTAATTGACACTCTTGTGTCCCCCTTTAATTTACAATGTTTTTAATCCTTAATGTCTTTAGCTACGACTAGTTAGAACTAAATTTTATTTTTCTATTAATTCTTAAAACCACTCTCTTGGAAACGATCCTAACCCTTAGTTGGATTACTAAACTATTGTACGATCGTAGACACTTGCATCGGAAGTTGTGTCTTGATTATGCAAACATCATCTACCAAATCCATATTCTCATATATGAACATATATTTTTATTCTCTAGTTTAATCCTAGTGTCTAGAAGTCGTTGCCTACCTTAAAGCAGACCACGCATGCCCAAAATTCAGAACTCAAGAGTTTTAACCCTCCGTACAACCTCCAAATGCTGCCACACTATAAAAAATAGGAGCATAACATCAATATATCCATTTAGACACCAAAACACATTATTCAGTGACAGACTAAAATTTGAGGGAAAATATGGGACCTGCACTAGAAATCCTAGAATAGACTCTGCCAAAAGGTCTACTTAAGCTCCCCAAACATATATCCCAAAATGAGACACCATTTAGGGTTGAGAAATCAGGGTATTAACCACATGAAATTAAATCACAATTTAAGCTCAAAAGAAATGAAGGGAAATCAATATAGGGAAGAATTTACCTCAACTAAAAGTCCTTGATAATACCCGAACTGTAACGACTCGGAAAATGATAGGTTAGACTAGAGCCTAATCGTGGGGTTAATTTCAAAAGTTAAGGGCAGAGCCTAAGGGGTTTAGGTGTAGGCCATGGTTTGGGAAACTAGGCTACCTAAAACTTAGCCTAGCTACTGCCTCCCTAGGCAATGAGGGTCTTCATGACCCGTGGTGGTCACGGCGAGCCGTGGTGCCACCAGTGGTGGTTAGGAAGTAAGCCCTAGAAAGGTGCCAAACCAAGGCTCCCCTTCACGAGCAACTTCACAACTCGTGGTCATGACCATGGGCTGTGGGAAGGCTAGTGGGGTTGCCTTAGCTTAGTAGGAGATGTTGCAAGTTGAGGTAGCTACTGTCCCAAAGTTCACGGGCACCACCACGAGCTGTGGTGCCCTAGACAGTCCGTGAAAGTGAACTTGGAGTTCACTTAGGCTCAAGGGAGGCAAGTCAACTTTGACTAGGTGCTGCCTTATGCCACGAGCTTGACCACGACTAGTGGTGTGAACCACAGATCGTGGGAGCTTCCGTGGAATTTCCATAGCCTTGGAGGGATTGGAAGGTTGGGAGGCATGTTTCCTCAAGGACCACAGGCACCACCATGAGTCATGGTGCCCCTTACGACCCGTTTAGTTGGGCATGGTCCCTGACGGGCTGCCTCAAGTTGGGGGTTTCAGGTATTTTCGTTTTATCGTGTTATTATGTGGGGTTGATTTTAAATGACTTATATGATAAATATATAAGGTTTTAAGTCTTTTAAACTAGTCATTCACTCATTTTTTCCTAAATCAAATCCCAAAGTTCTCTCTCTCTATATTTCTCTCTAACTCAAGAAAGAAGAAGAAATGGGAGCTACGGTTTTGGATTCAAGGCTTTCTTCATCAAATTTCTTGGGAAATCTTAACAAAGGTATGTTGATCCTTCATCTAGGGTTAGCTTTCATCCTAGAGTCAACTTCAAAGTAAACTTGTAAAGATTCCAAGTTCATGAAAACCTAGGGTTTTACTCAACCTCATGGGTTCTTTCACCAAATTGTTTTAAAAGGTTTCTAATGGCATATTATGGTTATATTGTTGTTATATTGATTATTTAAGATGAAAATACTCCATGAACCCATGATTTTCCTCTATTCCTAGTTTATGCCTTTATGAAGTGGGTTGCTTGATAATGAATGTATTTGAATAGAACTTGTTTAAATGGATTTACATTGTAGAGGTATCTCATTACCCATGCTTATTTTATGGTGTATTATTTGTGTATTGGTGTGTGAGGTTTATGGCCTTAAAGGCAAGATATGAGAAGCTACTTGTTGATTTAGAATTGTTAACTTGATGTTGATCCACTTGAAAGGTGGAGGTGTTTACTTATTGTGAGCATGAACTTAAAGGCATAGTATGAGAAATGGAAGTGTTATCATGTCTGGAATGTAAATGTGTTATTATTGAAAGACTATTTCTCAATTTGACACTCATGAATGTTAATGATAGAATATGAAGGATTCTTCAATATAAAGTATACCTTAAATTGGCAGGGCTTATGCATCATTTTCTTCTATAGATGGTTATATTGTTGATTGTTGAATCCTTGGATCAGTAGGCTAGTAGTAATGATGCGACGCGGTCATCGCATCAATAGGTGGGGGAGAGTGTCACGTCCCACCATTTAGCCAATTTGATTTTGCGTCTGGATAGGGGCGGAAGATTCTAGAGTTAAGGAGAGGTTTGCGGAGAACTCTAGAATCCTTTAGATTTTCAAGAAGGATATGGGAAAACCTAGATCCTTCCTTAGAATTCTCTAGAAGAACTTAGATATTTTCTTGGAATGTCTTGGAAATTCCTAGAAAGTGTAGAGAATTCTAGAGAGGGACCAAAGTGTAAATATTTAGGGACTTGTGTAGTAATTTTTATTTACACTTTAGCCCCTTAGGAAGTAGTATAAATAGAGGGGCTCTCATTTGTAAACCAAGCAAGCAAGTTGGAAGCAATCTTCCAAGCAATATAAAGCCTTCTTCCAAAATTCTCTAAGTCTTTCCTTTCATTCTCTTAGCGATCTTAGTTTCAAAAGGCTTACTTGAGCTTACGAGATCTTGAAAGAATAGTGAGTAAGTTGTCAAGTGCCGCACGGAGCTTTAGCAAATACTCTAAGTCCGTGACACTAGGCTACCTAAAACTTAGCCTTGCTACTGCCTCCCAAGGCCACGAGGATCTTCACAACCCGTTGTGGTCACCACGATCTGTGGTGCCACCCGTGGTGGCTAGGCAGTAAGCCCTAGAAAGGTGCCCAGCTAAGGCTCCCCATCACGAGCCACTTCACGACTCGTGGTCATGACCACTAGCCGTGGGAATGCTCGTGGGGTTGCCTTAGCTTGGTTAGAGATGTTGCAAGTTGAGGTAGCTATTGCCCCAAAGTTCACGGGCACCACTACAAGCAGTGGTGCCCTATACAGTTTGTGAAAGTGGACCTGGAGTTCACTTAGGCTCAATGGAGGCAAGAAAACTTTGCCTATGTGCTGCCCCATGACAACGAGCTTCACCACGACTCATGGTGCAAACCATAGATCGTGGGAGATTTCATGGACTTCCTTTGACCTTGGAGGGCTTGGCAAGGTTGGGAGGCACATTTCCTCAAGGACCACGGGTAACACCACGAGCATAATTTTTGGTTTGTCGATGGGTTTCGTAGGTCACTCCAACACTTGGAAAAATTTAGGACACATACTTGGATCTACAAATTCCATCTTTGGTCCATGTTTTGACTGACTGACCGTCGTTAGGACCCGTAGGTCACTGAATCAGCTTTTCTGTAGATTTTTGCCTCTTTATCCTTACACACGTAGCAAACCTTAGGACTTCCTTTTTACATTTTCATGACACATTTTAGACATGAACTCTATTCTGTCTATATCTAGCCAACACTAAAAACAAAAGTTAATAAACAACTATCTAGAATACTGTAAATTATAAGAAAAACTCCTATATCGAAAAGAAACTCCTATAGTTGGCTAGATTGTACATCTTGGGTTGCCTCCCATGCAGCGCTTGATTTAATGTCGTGGCACGACGCAGACAGCTTAATGACTTAGACTTCATCAAGATACCGAATCTCTATCACTTCATTTATACTCTTAGATTTCCCAAAGTAGATATTTATCCTCTGTCCGTTCACCTTAAACCTCATTCCTTCCTTGTTCTCGAGCTCAACCGCTCCATGTGAAAATACTTTAGTTACTCTCAATGGCCCATTCCACTTAGACTTGATCTTTCTATGGAACAATTTCAACATTTAGTTAAATAAGAGCACCAAATCACCGTCAACAAATTCACACTTTTCAAACTTCTGATCATGGTATTTCTTTATCTTCTCCTTGTACAAGGCTAAACAATCATATGCTCTTAGGATAAACTAATCAAGCTCATTCATGTCATTTAGTCTTTGACTCGATGAGGCCCCTCAATCCAAATTCAACTTCTTTAGCGCCCACATTGCTTCTGCTCTAGCTATACAGGAAAATGGCAAGATTTCCCATACACAAGTTGGTAGGGGGACATACCTATGGAAATTTTGAATGCAGTGCAATAAGCTCATAGTGCGTTATCAAGCCTTCTTGACCAATCAGTTATGTTGGCGTTCACATTCTTTGCAAGGATTTTCTTTATCTCTCTATTTGACACCTCAACTGTCCTATTAGACTGCGGATGACACATAGAGGCTACATTGTGATGACCACCATATTTCTCTAGCAACTCCTTGAACAACTTGTTACAAAATTGAGAACCCCAATAGAATATAATTCCCATACGTGTACCAAATCTGGAATAGATACTGTTTTTTCAGAAATACAGTTACACTCTTTCCCTCATTGTTTGAAAGCACAATTGCTTCCACCCGTTTTGATACATTGTCAACTGCAACAAGAATATACTTCATCCCATGCGAACTCACAAATGGACCCATGAAGTCAAGACCCCATATATCGAATAACTCAATTACCAATATCGGGTTTGTAGGTAGTTCTTGTTTCTTTGAAATTCCTCCTTCTCATTGGCAACGATGATAAGACTTGGCAAAATCATGAGCATCTTGGTGGATGGTAGGCCAGCAATACCAACACTGCAAGATCTTTTGAGTAGTCCGTATACCACTATGGTGCCCACCAACAGGCGCTGAATGAAACACCTCGAGTATACTCATCATCTCAACCTAAAGCACACAACAATGAATAATCCCATCAGCACAAACACAAAAAAAAATAAGGCTCATCCCAAAACAAATTTTTCACATTAGACATAATTTTTTTCCTTTGGTGATATGACAAATTCGATGGAACCAAATCGCTTGCCAAGTAGTTAGCAAAATCTGCGAACCAAGGGATAAGATCATAAGAGGTAGCCAATACATGTTCATTAGGGAATACATCATTAATCTCAGCCCCATCTCTTGACTTAAGCATAACTTCCTCTTCCAATCTAGACAAATGATCGGCGACTTGATTTTATGTTCTCTTTCTGTCCTTTCCTCAAAATCGAACTCTTACAACAAAAGTACCCATTTAATCAACCTTTGTTTTGGAACCTTTTTAGCCATTAGATACCTTAATGCGGAATGGTCAGTATGCACTATGACCTTAGTACCAAGCAAGTAAGATCAAAATTTCTTTAATGCGAAAAATAGAGTCAGGAGTTCCTTTCCAATCATAATATAGTTCTTTTGAGCTACATTTAGAGGTTTGATGGTATAGTAAATCAGATGAAGAATCTTCTCTTGCCTCTATCCTAATACCACACCAAGTGCCACCCCACTCACATCACACATAACTTCAAATGGTTGCCCCCAATCTGGTGAAATAATGATAGGTGTGGAAGTTAACTTGTCTTTCAACTACACTCCTTTTTGAGTAGTTTGCACAATGGGTGTCCAATTTTTGAGAAATATTTTATGAACCTCCGGTAGAAACTTGCATGTTTAAGAAAACTCCAAGAACCTTTGATAGAGATGGGTGGTGGAAGCTTTTCTATTACCTCAACTTTGGATCTATCAACCTCAATACCTTTCTGTGAAATCCGATGACCTAGAACTACACCCTCTTTTACCATGAAGTCACACTTTTCCCAATGAGCACAAGATTGCACTCTTCTCATCATTTTAGTATCTCAGCCAGATGCATCAAACAACCATCAAATGAGTCACCTATCACAGAGAAATTATCCATAAATACCTCAATTGTTTCCTCTACCATATCTAAAAATATTGATATCATACACCGTTGAAAGTTCATTGAAGCATTACATAATCCGAATGGCATCATTTTAAAGGCAAAAGTTCCTTATGGACATGTAGTTGTGGTCTTCTTTTGATCTTCAGAGCTATCGAGATTTGATTGTTGCCCGAATACCCATCTAGAAAATAATACCAACCCTTACTAGCGAGATGATCCAACATCTGGTCCATAAAAGGCATCAGAAAGTGATCTTTCTCTGTCCATGCATTTAGCTTGCGGTAGTCCGTACACACTCTCCACCCAATCACTGGCTTCATTACAACAAGTTTATTTTTAGCATTAGGAATCACAGTGATCCCTATTTTCTTTAGCACAGACTAAATATGGCGGACCTAACTACTATCAACAATGGGATATATGACTCTAACATCCAACCACTTAATAATCTCCTTTTCCACAACCTCTTGCATAGGGGTATTAAGTCTCCTTTGGTGCTTAATACATGGCTTGTTTTCCAGCATAAGTTGAATTTTCTGAGAACAAATGCCAAGACGAATCCCAATAATATCCGCAATAGTCCATCCAATAGACCTCTTAAAATGCTTCAGTATCGATACCAAAGCCTCTATTTTCTGTTCACCCAAGTCTAAAACAATGATCACAGGAAACATGTTATCTTTCCCCAAGAATACATACCTTTTATGGGATGGTAGAGCCTAGAGTTTGAGTTTTAAAGGACCATCTACGGATGACATGGTTGCATGCATTGCATTGTAAGGTTGGGTTGTTAGTTCCTCTCCTACTCCTTTAGAACTAGTTTGAATCTCATTCGAGGACGAATAGTCCCGGGGGGGGGGGGGGGGGGGATATATTCTAACACCCCATATCCAAAAGGGGACAAATTGCAACTTTCCAGGTGTTGTAGGAGTCAAACCACGTCGGCCACCCATGACCCGTGAAAGGGACCACAAATCATAGATTTGGTCCGTAGTTGACCTGCCAAGCACTGGTCTAGGATCCAAGAACCTCGACTTGACCAACAGACCATTGGTTAGACCACGGTCTGTCGAATGACCCGTGGTTTGAAGCCCCAAGAACATAGTCCCAGACCACCACCCACGAGTATGAATGATAGACCGTAGGTCCATCCATGGTCCGTCGGTGGGGGGTCTCATGGTTCACCTGCTGGCAGTTATTTTAAGGGTCAGTTGGGTCTTTTTCTAATTAATTAATTCCTATACTTTGTGTTTTTGCCTAAATTTAGAACCCTAGATAAGTTATTTAACCCCCAAATTCACTCGATTTATTTTATTCTTCCAAATTCCCAAAAAAAAATTGATTCCTCTAAAATATTCTATCTCTAGAAACTTGAAGGATTCACCCAGGGTTTCAAGCTTAGTTTCCAATTTCTCTATTGAAGGCTAGCATTTGGAGTTAAGGTATGATAGTTTTCATCCATGGAGTTCCTAAATCTCTTTATTTCAAAAGGTAAAATTCCCCAATTAAGTTAGGGTTTTCATATATTATCATGGATTCTCTTTAATATTGATTTAAATGAGTTAATTATGATCTTCTATGCATTAATTGATGAATTGAAATGCTTTGATGACGAATTCCCCTATGAACCTATGTGATCCCTATGTTTTCAATTTATGAACCATAAGTTGAGCAATTTTAATATTCAAGGAAGAGTTTTATGAAATTGAGCATGTATTACTAGTTTTACATGAATTTATGATGAAATCCATATCTAACCCATGTTTTCTAAGAGTTAATCATTAAAATTGGGTTTTTACCTCAAGGAGGAGAATTATGGACTTATGCATTGTTTTGTGAAATCTATGCAAATGTTTTAAGGGCGCTTTGAGAGCAAAGTACCAATGCCGATGTTGTGTTGTGAAAGGCTATTCTCACTAAAACACAGAATAACATGATATGAAAGGTTTCTTACATAAAAAGGATTATGAGGTTGAAAAGTTTTCTCACCGAATTGAATAAAAGAGTAGGAGCTATCTTAATGAAACTATCTTGAATTGATAGGCTAAGGGCACCCTTTCATGAGTAATGAAGTCTAGTAAAAAATGACTATTCCGTGGGAATTTATGCTTATCACAGAGTTGACATTCATAGTCAGATGGAAGCTCTCCCGTAGTAGGGGCCGAATTTCTAAAGTAATCTCATGAGATGGAAGTTCCCCTGTAGTAGAGGATGGGTTCTAGTAGAAATCTCCTTGTCCCATAACTATGTGCCCACATAGGTTAATTAGCTAGTGAATCCACTTAAGCTAGAAGTTCAAGGTTCTACCTTAGGCAAGTAGAACAACCTCTTTTCAATGTAGGGTAGACACCAGATTTCATGTTATAGCTCACATGGTATCATGTTAGTAAAGGCTATTCCACACAAGTAATAATGAACTAAGGTTGCTCATGGAGTATCAAGTATGAATTCATACATGTTATAACTCAGATGGTATCATGTCGGTTAAAGACTTATGTTTTATAACTCTTTCATATGATGTTTAACTTGGCCAATTGAATGTCATGAAATGAAATGTCTCTTTTTAGCATGTTTTAAATGTTTTATGCATGCCTATCATACTTGGTACATTGTTTTGTACTTACGCATACTCTTGCCTACATTATTCCCGATTGTAGGGTTCAACAGACAGGTCTCCCAATCTTTTTGTTGGTTGTTGAATTTGTGATTTCTCAAGCTTTGGTGAGTATTCATGCTTCAAGAATGAAGTTATTGTTTAGTTTCTTTCTTTTATTTCCCTTTTGGACATGATGTATGGGCTAGGGCCAATTTTATTCGATTGTATTAGATGGCTATATTGAGACAAGATTTTAGACTTCTGCATTTCATTTTGTAAAAAAATTAAATTTTTTGGACTTGAACTATTGTATTAGTCTTATTGTTTTATTTCTTATTTTATGAGAGCTAAGTGGATTGTATGGAGGCCTTCGTGGTTCTATATGCCATGTTAAGGGCTACCCCTCGGTCATGACACTTCTCTAAGGCCTTCCTAGCCCACTATTTCCATGGAAGGTTCTAGAATACCTTCTTGACAACTTTATCAATCTAAATCAAGGGAACATGAGTGTGAGTGATTATAGCCTCAGGTTTAATTCTTTTGCGAGATATGTTCAAAATACTGCATGTACTATGAAAGCCCCAATTCATTGTTATGTGAATTGTGTGGTAGATCATCTGATTAGAGATTTAAGGGTAGCATCCCTATCAAATGATGTAGATATTTCCCGCATAAAGAAGACCTTTCTCGACGGATTCTTGATATCTACAAACACATGAAGCAAAGTAAGAGGGCCTATAATATGGGGTCATATAGGGATCCACTAGGTGATTGGGGTCCCCACTCCATCTATATCAACCTTGGCCAGCAGGTAGTGTCGTAACATAGATGTAGGGATAGTGGTTTGATATTGATAGTTAGTTAGGACCATGACAAGCTCAGGCTAGCTTAAAAGCTATTGATAGGAGTGTTTCGTATAGATAAGACATCCCACTCCTCTATGTATACAGTGCGGCAAGCCACACATTAGATATTTTATATAGGGTTTAGGTGCTTTTTGACGTTGTTGTCAAACATGAAATTTTATTAGTCGTTGCCTGAGGTTGAGCATACTGCAGCTATCTCAGCCTTCAGGATCTACACCAACCTTTTCACCCTCAGTTTGTTCCTCATGATCAAGGACCACAGTCTACTCAAGCTCATGGTATGGGGAGAGGTGGAGGAGACACATCAAGTTCTGAGTCATGACCTAATGTATACACTAGTTGTAAAATAGCATATAGGACCCAGAGAGACCCTACACAATCCACTTAGCATACATCATACAAGATAATATAAAAATCAAGAGATTTTAAAAGACAACTTTAAAACATAACAGTTCAAAAATGTAGCAGAAGTTTAATATAGTCTCTAAGCCATATAGTAAATCAAGAGTTATGGAGATGTAGCCCGTAAATCAAATGCAATACTCAAAATAATTAAAGACAATAAGCAACAAACCTTGGTTCTCAGAACATTAAAAATCACTAATCTTCAATCTACTAAGTGATCCCTAGCCACGAAGATGCAAAATTGGAGCATCGAACTCTACATAAGAATGTAGGAAAGAGTATGTGTTAGTACAAAAATGTACCAAGTATGAATGTAATGCATAAAAGTATGAAATCATGCTAAAATAACCTTTTGGGGAAATATAATGACCAAGATAAATCATGAGATTAAAGGGTTAGAATACATAAACCATAAAACATGGTCAATGCATTCTAACATCATTAAAACTTTCGTGAGATACTTGTAGAAGTAACCTTAGTTCATTATTGTTGGAGATTTACCTTTAACCAACATAAAGTCCATGTGAGCTATTCACATGGAATCTGGTGTATACCCCACACTCAAAAGGGGTGTCCTACTTGCAAAGGTAAGACCACGAACTTCTAGCTTACGTGGATCCACTAGCAGTTGTCTATCTAAGACAATTCTCATTATCCATGGAAAGGCACAACTAATTAACCAATCCAAGCTAAAGTAATATTATCATTCATGGAAAGTCACCATTAAGTAACCAATCTAAGGTAGAAACATCATTAAAATAGCTCCTAAATCTTGATTCAAAGTTTAGTTTAGAAAACCATTCAACTCTAAGAATCATTTATGTGAGAAAAGTCTTTCACAATAATGCTCTCATGTGTATGTGAGAAATCCTTTCACAAAAACTTGGATGCTTTACTCTCAAAGGAACTTAAATCATTTTTCATCAATCTCATAAAGAACATGAATATCCTCATAAACTTATCTTTCATGATTCAAAATATTCATCATATGATCAATTATAAAAATCATGGATTTCACATGGGTTCATAGGGATTAAACATAGAAACATGCAATTTCTTCTATTTGTGCATAAAAAGACATCAATAAATCAATAATATCATGATTGAGAAGAACCCATTAGATTAAGTAAAAAACCTAACTTCAATTGGAGATTACGCCTTGTGAAAATAAGAGAATTTAGGAACCCTATTGAGGAAAGGAGGAAAGGACTCCGTAGGTTGATGCTATCATATCTTGATGCCAAAAGCTTAAAATCAATGGTTAAATTGGAGACATGACTTGAGACCCTAGCTTCATATTCAAACTATAAAGATAGAATATTTGAAAGGATGAACTTGGTCAACTTTTGGAATTTTGAGAAAATAAATTGAATTTGGTGATTTTGAGGGTAAAAATCATTATATAGGGCTTGATGTAGAAGGTAAAACGACATAGTATTGTATTAAAATAATTAGGAAAAGATGAACTTGACCTTGGCTTAAAACGACAAAATTTCCTCTCTAGATAGACTTCATAGGCCATCAAGACCACCACGACATATTAAGTGTGTCGTGAAGATGCTTCTGCCCGTTATGGCTTCACTATTTTGGGCCTAACTTCTTGCTCCGAACTTTGAAATAGGCATACTTTCTAGCATTGGAAAAAGGACTTAATTAACTTCAATTTGATAGGTTATGGGCCATCTAATTTATTTTTTGCTAAAAGGTATGATCTTTTGAAGTTGACCCTAACCTCTAAGTCTGACATGTCTCCTTGACTGAAGACTTCACGGTTCATGTGAAGCTTCAAGGGACATTTAGACATCCATGGTCCTTTTCCAGTTACTAGGGGAGAATCCCTTTTCATTAGGTCACTTGATGACCCATTTGACGGTTAGTCAACCTCACCACAGACTGTCTAGGGGTTTGTGTGAGTGGCACCTACCTTGGCAGGTTCTGGAAACTTAACACGAACCCCTTAACATAACATGGTACCCTTCACAGCTTTTATAGGGCTCTTTAGAGGGTTCCATGGTCCACTTTTGTGTCCTTGACCAGCTTGCTTAACTTTTTTCTAGCATTTCTCTAATCTGAGATGTTATATTATTTCCCCTTGGGAACATTTGTCCTTGAATGAGATTCAAGACATCATAGGGAACGTAGGAACTTAACTTAACAGCTCAATATGAATTTAGTTACATAAATTCTCATATTCAAGGAGGAAACATAAACTCCAAGATAAAGAACATTTAAAACATCATATCCTGGAGTGCATATGCAACTTATACACAAATACACATAAACAGAAAGAAATATATCAAGCTAACTAATTTTCTCAAAAATCAATCTTTTATGAACATGCATAAATGAGGATTTATGGGAATATCTAAGACATATGAAACCAAAAAAGTAAACCATGAGGCTCTGAATACCTTGATGAGTCTAAGATTTGGATTCATTTGGGGCTTTCTTTAGATAGATTTAGTGTCCTCAAATGATTAATTTGTGCCATAAATTGATAATAAATCCTTGATTTTCATGTATATGGATTGAGGAACAAAGCAAGGACACTAACATGCAGAAAGGAACAAAAAAAATTGAAGAATTGAACAAAGGTAGGCCAGGTGATTGCCATGAGCATTTGGCGAATCACCAAATGGCTAGTTCCACCTCCTGAAGTTCCAGTATGCCGGCCATGAGGGAAGTAACCAAGTCGGCGACAAAAAAAGAGAAGTCGGCGCATCGCCGAGCAGTTATACAAAGCAGTGATAGATCGCCCAAAGTTATAGGATGCTGAATGACAAGGCAAAAAGGAGATGGAAGAGATCAAAGGGAGGCTTGCTGAGTGGTTCGGCGAGCCCTACTTACTTCGTCGAATGTCAATTTGTAGCTTATTTTTGGTGACAATAAATTAGATTTTGAATATTTAGTTTAGTATCATATCATTATCTTTAGGATCTATCTTTTAATTTTCGAGAGAAACATTTAAGAACACTTTTATATAGAGTTTTTCTTAGCTTTGAAGAATTTGAGAAGTTCACTTTTGAGAATTTGGAAGTGGGTTTCTAAGATTCAACAAATTGGAGCATTGTAAAGACAAAATCACTCTTGCCCAGTTGATGGATAATCGATTCGGTAATGGTTTTTATCTTTTTCTAATGTTTAGCTAAAATCTCAATTCTTGGGGTGTGATCATGTAATTATTACTTGTTTAATTGTTGTTTAAAAGAGAATGTAATCATTAATAATGGTTTAATTTAATAATTGTTGTTGCAAATGCTATTCTATATTTGTGTCCTTGGCTTGCTCAAGAGAGGGGTTTTAGAACTACGATTATTAATTGATGGTTTGTGGATATTGGCTTGATCTAGGTTTAGCTCGAGACAATAAATCCTAAACCTAATCCCACACATTTAGCTTGAGAGAGTGAATTAATTAAGGTGTGGGTTGGTCTGCATTTTCATTCTTGCTGATGTTCGAAAGAAATCACCTGATTCGGGGTAGTTGTTCGAGAGAAAACTATCCTCCTTATAGTCTAGCCTACTCACTGCAATTTAGCTATTTACAAGTTGGTGTAGTTACCCATATGCCTATATTTGCCTATTATCGATCACATCCTGAGAATTCATCTCCCTATTGTTAGTTCAAAGTTTGTGTGACTATTTTTTAGTTGATAATTGAAAACCAACCCCCCCCCCCCATTTGACATTCGTATCACCCTTTTGACTTGATTATGTCTTGTTCAATAAATTCTATTCCTATGGCTTATTAGACCAAGTTTGCACTTCCTAATTGAATTTAAAACACGTACCACACCCTGTGGAATTCAACCCCAACTCATTTAGTTGAGTTTTATACTGATTTATGATCGTTGACACCTAGAATTAGATTAGGTGTGCTTGAAATGTTAAATCATGCCTCAAGCTATAGTAGGGACAAAAGGAAAGAGATGAGGATAATGGGTCTTCATATCGGCCTCGGGCTCCCAAGTAGCACCCTGAACTAACAGACTTCTCCTTAGAACCGTTATTGAAGAAACTTCTTTGTTTCTCAACTTCTTAACTTGCCTGTCTAAAATCTCAACCATAAATTCCATATAAGAAAGATTCTCCTAACTCCAGAACCTTCTAAGGGAACTATGGATGTTGGATCTCCAAGACATTTTATGTGTTCACACACCAATCATTACATGACAAGTGTCAATTTAATTAAAATGTAAATTTTTTCATTTTAAGTTTTTTCTTTATTTTTTTCTTTATTTCTCTCTATCTCTCTCTCTCTCTCTCTCTCTCTCTCTCTCTCTCTATATATATATATATATATATATATATATATATATATATATATATATATATATATATATATATATATATATATATATATATCTTACTGTTTGACTTATTTTAATTTCAATTTCATCTTAAATTCAACTTCAACTTCTACCCCACCCCACCCCCCACTTTCAAGTGACCCATCCCTCAATTTTCTTTCTTTTCCATAACCTCCCACCCTCGCCCCACCCCCCACATCAAGTTTAACCCTTCTCCCTTTTTTTTTTGTTTTCTTTTTCTTCTTATTCTCCAGTCAAATTCTATATTTTAGTGATATTTTTCATAAAAATGAATTCATAGTATTTTCTATACTTTATTGAATTATTGATAACAAAACTAATTATTTTCTAAAAAAATTTAAAGTTCTAAGGTATCATCAATTACTCCTTTTTCATATAACTTCAAACATAGAAATGATAATTTTAAATGAATCAATGAATTTCCCAGAAGTTGAAAGAGCTTAAATGATATTGAATAAAAACAAACTTATGATATTTCCTAATCATCTTGAAATCTAATGGGTTTATCAAATTGTTAGAAATCTAAGAAAATATTTAGATAAAGTTTTGGAAATTAAAGAGATTAAAACTAATAGTAGTAAAAAATGGAAGGTGAAGTTGTGGTAAAAATGGTTACATTAAAAGTGAGAAGCTTCAGATGACAATGAATTTTTGAAGAACAAAGAAGAAAGAAAGAGAAAAAACAAAAAGGAAAAAAAGTTAAAATAATAAGAAAAATAAGAAAATATAATTTATGATAAAATACTTGTAAAAAGAAAATTATATTAGTTATTTTAGGCTGCTCACATCGTTTGAGAGAGTGTGCACACTCTCTATGTAAGGAGGGCAAAAATAACGTAATAATATCATTTAAGGATTGTTTAGTAGGGTAATATGACATTCATAGTTAAGGTGCCTTTCCAAATATTCGGGACAAGTTCAGGTGTCAACTTATGTCTTTTCTCTAAAACTAAATAAAGTATTTTCAACATTTTTCATCTAAAAAAAGACCAAAATAATTTATTCATGTTTAATTCTAATGTAAAATATTATTAATAGCGAACATATGGGTAAATATGGATAAACTTGTATTTTACCCAACCTATTTTTTATCATGCCCATTTCTGCCAAAATGAAATATTAGCAGGTTAAATTATTACCCATTTTATATTGACCCATTTTCAACCCGCTCTAATTTTCCCATCCTGCCTATTTGGTAACACTAATCCTGGTATTACAATAATGATCTATATATGTTAATAATCTTTTCGATTCGTTAAAAGGTTAGATTCTAAGATGGCTAAATATGCCTGGCAGGTTGAATGATAATAATAGATATTGGTGGAATAATAAGTTACTTAACGGAATCCATGTATCAATATAGAGATTGATGTTATTCCTTTTTGATAAGCTTATAAGTTTTCAGCGTGTAAAACATTGCAAGTGGATTTATGAATCTGACACATGAAATAAGGTAAGCAGTTTCCTAAAGGAAATTGATCATTGAATTAAATTCATCACTAATTTAATTTATTGATTAGTATCTGTAATCATAACATTTGGAATTACATATGTGTTTAATGGGAAAATTCAGAATCTAAATAGAAGAGTGCAATTACAAATTTTTAGTGGAATGATTTATAATTTATTATGGTAAGAATAATTCAAATTAATTATTTGGAATTATTTCCATAATTGAAAGACTTAGTAATTAATTTTGGGTCTCTACCATGCTCATATTTAACTAGAACTCATAATCCATTCTAAGGGGAAAAAGGAGTAAAGTAGTATGTGCTTTTCTCTATTCTAAGTTAATGGAGAAGTATGTGTCTTTCTCTAGTCTAAGGAAAGGTAGAAGTCTGTGTCTTTTCCAATTCTAAGGAAAGGGAGAAGTACATGCCTTTTTCTATTCTATGAAAAGACACGTTGTTTCCTCTCCTCCTTGGACTAGGAAGAAATATTTACAAATAGGTATTCTTCAAAATTTTTAAAGGGATAAATTTTCTATTCGATACTTGCCAACGAAAGTATTGAGAGAGTTCATAAGTGAACTTGGGATCACTAGAGAAGAACACAAATTTGACGTCCATTTTGTGGACAAGCTTGTGGAGTCACTTGAATGTTCTAGCTTGTGGATTCTCCTGAAGGTATTTGCTCATGCTTCAATAGGTAATTCTTGAATTAAATTTCACAATGTTTATGTGTTTTAGCATGATTGAATGTTTTCTAGCATAAACTATGTGTTGTCTATTATTAATGTCAAAAATATGATTCTGGTATGCTTCCGCTGTGAATTTAGTTTTCCATGTGTTCTCTTAAAATAGGGTTAGTATAGAATAATCATCAATTCTCATATGTTGTAGCTTTGCAATTCTCCAAATACTAGGTGATAGTACACTATTTGATATGTTATTAACCACTAGATTTTTTTCAACAATTCTAGCATTACAAAGTTTGTTTCACTGTTTTTCTCAATTGATTGATTTTTATTCTAAGTTGCAACACCTCCTTGGGAAGTGTTCCAAAATGTGCCATAAGAAGGAACAATTTGTCATTCTTAAAGATGTAACACCTCTAATTCTAGAAGATGGAAAAATACGGCTTTCTAGGATCTAGTGTCATAACCCATGGAAGCCACCGACGGACAATGTGCCAGACCATGAACCGTAGGTAGGGTCCCCTTAATGAGTCCCAGACTTAGGTGAATTTTAGGATCAAAAGATAAGATCTACGATCGTGGTCCATGGTTCGTTGATTGGCCCATAGAACGTAGGTGAGGTCCCATCATTGGGGTCGAAGAGTCAGTGCTCTCTGACCTCACCCACGACTGACCAGTACGGTCTGTGGTTGGTCCTATGGACTGTAGATCTTGCTGTAGGTGAGGATCAACAACTATTTAGAGGAAAATGGATGTTGGGCCAACTTCGAACAGTCATATATTTAATAAAAAAATGAATAAGGTAGCCCCTAACCTGTCAAATTAATGATAATTGAATCCTCTTTCCAACACCGCCGAGTTTGCTAAAATCCATGCTCAAAGTAAAAAGTTATGCTCACTTTAGTGTAGCCTTGTCAAGCAGGCCATGAACCACGAACCAAATGACGGGTCGTGGTTTAAACGACGGTTTGTCAATCTACTTGTGACTGACACTTTTTCAGCTTTAAGTTAAAGTCATTTTTGTCGTTTCTCTATGCGTTGAGGGAACTTAAACTATGTCGTTTTACTCTGTCTAAGCCTAATAAACTAATCAGACATACCCAGAACCCTCATTTTCCAAAAATCAACCAAATTAGAACGAAAAGAGGAGAAAGAGAAGACAATTTCTTTCAACAACAAACAATAATGTTTTTCATAGTTCTGCATCAAAATCCAAAGGACATCTCTGTAGATTTCGTCACCAGGTATATGGGATTTCACTAGTGTTCCTTTCACCCATTAGGTCCCTAGATTTCAGTCAGTTCCTTCATTCTACATAGTTTGTTTAGACCCAGGGTTTGTAAACCTTAGAGAATTGTTGTAATTTCAGTTTCTATAGTATTTATAGTCCAAATAAGATATCTTTTTGGAAACGTTGCATAATTCCTTGTATAAAACATAGAACCCTAGTTTGTGTAAACTCTCATATTTCGTGAATTATACTTGTTAGGTCAGTCAGACCGAAATATCATGCTTTAGATTTTGAATGTCACATGCTCAGTATATAAAAGTTGCATTCTCAGTTAGCATGTCGATTTTGAGCTATTCATTATTTTGGTTGCATTTTATTTATACACCTAATAAGTTGGGAGTAGATTTAGCACTGAGTTGGACTAGGATTCAGCGTACCCTCATAGTCCTAGAACTACGTGCCCGCGTATGATTTCAAGTCCCTTCTATCGGGCATCAATATTAGTAATCACACCATAATAATGACTTAATACCCTTGGCAAGGTATATTAGGTCCTCTCGATGGGGTGTATACATCGTAATCCATTTTTAGCTCACACGATTTATGTCGGTTAATAATAGCTCCCACAATCAGACTTTTAGTGCATTGACAAGGTTTTCAGTAGTTACTTCAGTATACAGTTCAACATATTATCTTTATGATTAGTACTTGGTCATTGAAATCGGTTTATTTTTCAGTTATACTTCAGTATCTATATCATTGTTTAGATTGTGTTATTGCTCAATTTATTTTTCATCTTATATATCTTTTGTTCAGCCTAGTATATCAATATCCTACATGCTCAGTACATTCCAAGAACTTACGCATACTCTGCGCTACATCATTTCATTATGTAGGTTCAGGCACTCAGCATCCAGATCACGCATAGATCGATTCTCAGTCTGCATTCAATAGCTTTAGTGGTGAGTCCTCATATTCCGAGGACAACAGACATTCTTTCCTACTTTCAATTTTCAATTTATCAAAGTTACTTTGGGGCATGTCCGAGCATCTCAACTCAGTAGAGGCTTTGTAGACATAGTAGTAGATTCAACTTGAGTTGTTTAGTGGTTGTTTTAGTTATCACTAAACTTTTAATATATTTTATATATTCAAACTAGTTGGGGTTTTTGTTCCTTTCCAGATATCCACTATTATTGGCTTATTCATAATACATATTCTACTCTGTTATTTTAGGTATGCTTGATATATGCCAGACTTAGGGTTAGCTTGGGGTCAGTTGTAACATCTCAAAAATTTCTAAGTTAAGACTCGAACCATTCTTCTTTTGTAAATATGATCATACCGGGTGATTCTTAAATTGCCCATATGTGTAAAGGTCAATTCTTTAGTGTGGGAATAAATTTGGTTATGAATTGGGTCATTAGAATCTCCTAATAGAATGTTGTGTTGAAAGTTTCCTTACAGATTATGTTTTGACGTAAGATTCTACCTGGGTCAAATTTTAATGACCATGTCTCTTATAATTTAAGGAGTTATGTGGCCGATAACCTATCAAATTAAAGGTATTTGAATCTTCTTTCCAACGCAACAAATTTCATATCAATACGAGTTTCTAATAAAAATTTATGAGCATTTTAGTAACTTGATACAGTGCAGTGACGAATTAGCTGATAGGAAAACATTAAAAAGGATAATTTTTGTCTTTTTAGCTCTAATAAAACCCTAAATAAATTTATTGACTGAAGGCTCAAAAAAATCATATTTTCATCTCTTAATCCCCCATTCTCATCTCTCTTAAACCCTAAGGCAAAACCCTAAGGAAAAAATCAATGTAAAAGACTCCATTCAAGATTCTTTCGATCTTCTTCAATATTCTTCAAGAACCTTGTTCTTTCAGGTATGTAGGACCATCATAGTGTTGGACTAGTATATCCTCACACCCTACATCTACTTTCATAGGTTTCTATCCCTAGATTTGAGTATTCTTGAGAGTAGTTGTAACACCCCTAAATGCTAATAAGAATTTGTATATTGATTTACCTTCACTAAACTACTTCAATATGGTTTATTCACATTTTGGGAACTTGAAATTTTGTGATATTTTCAAACTTGCTTAGCATAGATTGCAATCGTAATTTATGGGATTGTATGGGGGTATTTACGTAAGAGTTTATTTAGAATTTTATATGATTGTAAAAATAAGGTGAAGGATATATATGTGTGTGTATATGTGTGCATTTTGGGCAGCACACAACACTATTTGGGCAGCTTGAAGGATAGTTGTCCAAAGTGATAAATATCACCTTGTGTGGCTATATATTTTAACACTTATCTAGAGAGTTTCATGGATTTTGAAGACTTGGAACATTAGAACTTTAATTAAACCTTTATTCATCAAAATCAAAAAAAAAAAAACCTTGGTCTTTTGGCTGAAATTCAAGAGACAAACTGCTTGTTGGTAAGTGCTGGAATTTATTTCTGATCTGGGTAGTGTTTGATAATTTGAGTATATCATGGGTTTTAGAACTCCGTTTGGGGTGAATAAATATGTTTTGGAAAGCTGATTCATGTATCTACAACTCTTATGTTTATTTAAAAGTCTAATTTAGCTGTTATGGATGTGAAAACTGGGACCCAACACTGGACAAGTTCTGCCCAGATTTCTCTGTTGTTGTAGCTGAGTAGGTTGTGTTACGTTTAGAATATCTCGTTATGTATAACTTCGTTTTGGGTTAATAAATATGTTTTGGAAAGATGATTCATGTATCTACAACTCTTATGTTTATGTTAAAGTCTAATCTAGCTGTTATGGATGTGAAATTTGGGACGCAACACAGGACAAGTTTTGTCCAGACTTCAAATTTAGAAACCTGGTAGGGACCACTGTTAGTGAATTAATGATATCTTTTTGTACAAAATGTATTTTTTTGTGATTTGTGTTGCATTGCAATAGTAAGAGATGTATCTACATCTCATGAAGGTTACAAAATCGAGTTTTGTCATTTTCCTGTTCAAATCTAAGTTACAATATGGGGTACTAAACTGGGCAGAATCACTCTTTTAGGAACAAAGTTGTATTTGTGCGGGCTGAGCTTACATGTGATGATAACCTTGTTTTATTTCGACAATATTGAGATATTAGGAATTAAAGAAGTTATTTAATTGTATTTTTAAGGTTATATATATACTTGTGAACAAGTTAAGGACCTTGATACGTTGGTTGGTCTCCGGTTTGAGCTTGCGAAGTTGGTTGGACTGTTGCTACGCTAAAGTATTGAGGTTTGTGTATAAACTTATTCTTGCACTCTTGTAATGGCCGGTATATATGAAATTTGATCTTGATACCTCATCTACCTCTTGTCACTTTGCATTGTCGTGTTGGTATGATGCTTGTGTAACTTGCCCACTTGTACGAATTGTTTGATCACTTGGCACTCTTGTTGGGACTATGTCCTTCTTGTGGCTGTGGCTTTGTCACTATTGGCAAGCCTCTTGATTCGGATCATTTTCCATCTTGACTCTGGATTTGTAGTTCACCTTAGGAATGAAAGTTATCCATTTTAAGTACGAACTAGAAAGCCATTTTTAATATGGTTCTTGGTTCTCTTGATACAAGGCTTTGGTCCTTCTTGATACAGGGCTTCGGTCCTTCTTGATACTTGCTTGTGCCGGGTGTGACGACATGAAGTATATATGGGGCGAGCCTTGCTATTGAAATTCTTGGAAAATGGTGCTATGAGATTCTTGACATTGGTATCTTGGAATATAGAACTTGATACTTGTTATCTACTGTTACTTGATTTATTTAATTATGTTTCAAGTATGATGCTCATTGACTTGGAAAAGGTAGCTTGGTGAATTTTGAGGATTCCGACCCTATAGTTTTTACACCACTAAGCTATATGCTTAGCGACAGTTGTTTCTATCGTAGGGGCTGATCGAGAGGAGGCATGAGGATGGCCATGGGAGATGGAAATTTTGAGAACTTTTAAGAAGATCACATTTGCATATAGGCATATATATTTTATATAAATTTTGGTACTTATACACGATCTATGTGATGTATATTTGCATTCGATTTTGGAAGCCTAACCGTTTCATGTCCATGGGTTGTAATATAAGCATGACTATATGTTTTGTTTATTTGGGATGTGTACGCCCAAGCTTGTAATATATTACATGTCCTACTTGTTTGGAATGATCATATGAAGCATGAACCCAATTATTTTGGGCACTCGGAAGTTGATGATAAATTTTTAGGATCATTGTTTACTTGTATGGGAACAATATGTCTAAAAAAAATAAAAAATTAGTGATTTATTTGCATATGGAAATTGGAAACGGGCGTTACAAAATTTGGTATCAAAGCCTAGGTTTGTGGTTCTAGGACTTTAGATGTAAAGTACTTGTATACTTGTTTGTTTTGGAGACAAAAGTCTATGTGGATTATTTGTTCACTTACATGGTTCATAATATTTTTATCGCATGTAGAGTGCGCGTGCATCATATACTTGTCCATAAAGCAATGTGATCTTCCCTTTTGAAGGAATTAAATTATGGCCTCTTCTACTGACCAACCTAGGGAAGCTGCTCGTGAAGGTTATGGTGCCTCTGTTTCCCAACCTAATGCACTTGAAGAGGTTGGAGAACCATTATCAGATCATTATATTCCCCACACTAGTAGGTCTGAAGTGGGAAACTAGCAAGGTGCCAGAGATGGTTCACGTCCTCACATGAGTCGTGGTACTCAAGCTATAAATCATCCTTTTCAACAAATAGCTGAATTCTTCCATCACATGGCGGAAGCGGTCCATTATCCTAATGTGCTTAACTTTGAGAAAGTGAGGAAAATGGGTGGAGTGGAATTTGAAGGCACCGTTGATCCCACGGATGCTGAACAATGGCTGGAGCGCATGGAAATGGTATTTGAGCAGTTAGAGTGTTCCGATGTTGCCAAATTTAAGTATGCTATTTCACTCCCACAAAAGGATGCTTATGATTGGTGGGTAAGTGTTCCGAATGCCAAGGTAAAACCTCCTGTTCTTACTTGGGATGATTTTCTTAGGGAATTTCGTATGAAGTATGTCCCACCTGCGTATTGTGAAGCAAAGAGAAAAGAGTTTTTGAATTTAAGGCAACGAGGCATGTCTATTGCTGAGTATCAACAGAAGTTTCTACGGCTCTCTTGTTATGCTGGAGGTATTATTAAAGAAGAAAAAGACAAGTGTCAAAAATTTGAAGATGCTTTAAATGATTCCATTAGGAAGAATGTGGTGATCTTGCAACATGAGAACTTTTGTAAGTTGGTGTCTACTGCTTTTACTTGGGAACGACTTGATAAAGAAGAAGCTAGTCAAAAAGAAAACAAATTTCGAAAGCCGAGATCAGATTTTGGAGGTCCATCCAAAAGGGGAAGGTTTGATGATTCTAAAACTGGTAGTGTTAACAGGCCACCTCAGCAAAAGCAAAGCAGATCAGAATTTTCTACAACTAGCACTCCAAATTATAGCCAAGGCAGTTCTTGTGTCCCCATTTGTCCACAATGTGGAAAAAATTATTATTGTACTTGCAGGAGAGCTTCTGGTGCATGCTTCAATTGTAGGAGCTTTGATCATAAAGTGAAGGATTGTACTAATACTAATAATGTTCGTTTCTTGAGAACTGAAGGCTCAGTTTATAAGCCTTCTATTAATCCTGCTCGAACTAATGAGGTTCAAGACCTAAAAATACACAAGCAATAGGTGCAAGTGGAGTTAATAAAGCTAGTGGACCATGGGCTATTGCTCGCACTTATGCTATGAGGTAGAGGGAGGATCAAGATGGACAAGACGTGGTTGTCGGTAAATTTCACTTATTTGGCTTATGTGTGTTTACATTGTTTGATCCCGGTTTTACACATTCCTATCTTTGTTCATCACTTTCTCTTCCTGAAAATGTGAACTCTGTGAGACTTGATTTTGATGTGTTGGTTGAAAGTACTTTGGGTTATCAGGTTGTGTGTAATTGAGTCTATCAAGATTGTCCCTTCATTATTCAAAATCTAGTCTTCCCTGCTGATTTGATTGAAATGCCCTTTAAGGATTTTGATGTTATTATCAGGATGGATTGGCTTTATAAATATCATGCAGTTGTAGATTGTAGGTCTAAGTAGGTGACTTTTAAAGATCCTACATTTTCACACATCTATGTATAAGGAGAAAGATCATTAACAACTAGGATTATCTCGGCGGCCTTGGCAAGAAAGTTGATGCGTCAAGGTTGTGAGGCATACCTTGCTCACATAGTTGATTCACGGGTAGAGAGTCCTAGTATCAAGGACATCCCTGCTGTGCGTGATTTTCCAGAAGTCTTCCCAGATAATCTTTCGGGATTGCCCTGGAAAGAGAGGTTGAATTTCCTATCGAGCTTATTCCTGGATCCACCCCTATTTCTATTACTCTTTATAGAATGGCTCCGGCAGAATTAAGAGAATTGAAATCTCAGCTACAAGAACTTCTCGAGAAGGGTTTTATTCGACCTAGTGTTTCTCCTTGGGGGAGCCCCGGTGTATTCGTAAAGAAGAAAGATGGCACTCTCAGGCTTTGTATTGACTACAAACAATTGAATAGAATCACAATCAAGAATAAATATCCACTACCAAGGATCGATGATTTATTTGATCAACTGAAGGGTGCTAAAGTATTCTCGAAGATTGATTTAAGGTATGGATATCACCAACTGCGTGTTAGAGAGAAGGATATTCCTAAAACTTCTTTTAGAACTCGGTATGGTCATTATGAATTTTTTGGTGATGCCATTCGGGTTGACAAATGCTCCTGCGGTATTCATGGATCTAATGAATCGAGTATTCAAGCCTTATCTTGATCAGTTTGTGGTTGTTTTTATAGATGATATTTTAATATTTTCCAGAAGTAGTGAAGATCATGATAAACACCTCCGGATCATTTTGCAAATTTTGAAGGAGAAAGAACTTTATGCTAAACTTTCCAAGTGTGAATTTTGGCTTGATGAGGTGAAGTTTTTGGGACATGTTGTATCGGCCGAAGGCATCAAGGTGGATCCTAGCAAGATACAAGCAGTCGTTGAGTGGAGACCTCCCAAAAGTCAAACCGAAGTAAGAAGTTTCTTGGGTTTAGCAGGATATTACAGAAGATTTGTGAAAGACTTTTCTATTATCGCCTCTCCATTGACTAAGCTATTGCAGAAGGAAGTGAAGTTTACTTGGAATGACAAATGCCAAGAAAGCTTTGAAACTCTCAAATCCTTGCTGACTTAGGCACCTATTCTTACTTTACCTACTGAAGGGAAGGAGTATGTAGTATATAGCGATGCTTCTCACAATGGTCTCGGATGTGTTTTGATGCAAGACGGGAAGGTTATTTCTTATGCTTCTCGGAAATTAAAACTGCATGAATTTAATTATCCTACTCATGATTTGGAACTTGCCGCGGTAGTGTTTGCTTTAAAAATATGGCGTCATTATTTGTATGGAGAGAAATGTCATATATTCACTGATCACAAGAGCTTAAAGTACTTGGGTACTCAGAAGGAGCTGAACCTCCGAAAGCATAGATGACTTGAACTCATTAAGGATTATGACTACACAGTTGATTATCATCCAGGTAAAGATAATGGGGTTGCAGATGCCTTAAGTAGAAAATCCTTCGCAAGTATTTCTCTGAGGCCTTTGCCCTTGCTTCTTGAGTTAAGAGCCATGAATGTTTGTTTGACACTTGATTCAAAGGGTTCAGTTGTTGCTAATTTGCAAGTAAAGCCAATATTACTTGAACAGGTGAAAGAAGCACAAAAGTTGGATGAGAAACTTGTCAAAGTGGGCCGAGAAGTTCAAAACGGGGAAAAACTTGATTTTACATTATCAGAGGATGGTGTCTTATTTTATCAAGATAGACTTTGTATCCCTAATGATGACAATTTGAAGAAAGAGATACTGAATGAAGCACATACTTCATCATATGCAATGCATCCTGGGGGTACAAAGATGTACCAAACCATCAAAGCAAATTATTGGTAGAATGGTATGAAGAAAGACATTGCGGAGTTCGTTTCTAAATGTTTGGTTTGTCAACAGGTAAAGGCAGAACATCAGGTCCCAATTGGGTTATACAGCCCTTGTCGATACCGGAATGGAAATGGGAGAGAATAACTATGGACTTTGTTTCTGGACTTCCTCGCACCTAAAAAAATCATGATGCAATATGGGTGATTGTGGATAGACTAACCAAGAGTGCGCACTTCTTAGCAATCAGAATGGATTACTCACTGGAGCGATTAGCTGAATTGTACGTTAATGAGATCGTAAGACTACATGGGATTCCGATGTCTATTGTATCTGACCGAGACCCATGATTTACATCTAGATTTTGGGGCAGCTTGCAGGAAGCTCTAGGTACTAAGCTGAAATTTAGCACTTCGTTCCATCCTCATATAGACGGTCAGTCAGAAAGGGTGATACAAGTTTTGGAGGATATGCTTCGGGCTTGCATTATAGAGTTTGAGGGTAGTTGGGACAAACATTTGGCTTTGATAGAATTTGCTTATAATAATAGTTACCAATCGAGTATTGGAATGCCTCCTTATGAAGCTTTGTACGGAAGAAAGTGTCAGACCCCTCTTTGTTAGAATGAATTTGGTGACAGGAAACTTATTAGTCCTGAATTTTTTCAACAAACAGAAAACAAGGTAAAAATTATCAAGGATTGTCTATAAGATTTCTTCGGATAAACAAAAGTTGTACACTGATCTTAAAAGGCGGGACATTGAATATCAAGTGGGAGATAAAGTATTTTTAAAGGTGTCTCCATGGAAAAAGATTATGAGATTTGGCGAAAAGGGAAAACTTAGTCCTCGATTTGTTGGACCGTATGAGATACTTCAAAGGGTTGGACCGGTTGCATATAAATTGGCTTTGCCACCTGAGTTAGACAAGATACACAATGTCTTCCATGTTT
Source organism: Solanum bulbocastanum (assembly GCA_037074985.1). Classification (NCBI taxonomy): domain Eukaryota; kingdom Viridiplantae; phylum Streptophyta; class Magnoliopsida; order Solanales; family Solanaceae; genus Solanum; species Solanum bulbocastanum. The sequence continues at coordinate 34,433,402 of CM073601.1, forward strand.
CTATGCTCAGAAGATACCGTTCTGATCCATCTCATGTTCTTCCAGTTGAATCTATTGAGGTTAATCCTGACTTGATGTATAATGAAGAACCAATTTTAATTCAATATCGGGAAGTGAAGCAACTTAGAAACAAGAAAATCCCCTTAGTAAAGGTACTTTGGAGGAACCAATCGGGAAAAGAAGCTACCTGGAAGAGAGAAGAAGACATGAGGACCCAATATCCGCACTTGTTTCGGGACTAAGGTAAAGTAAATTTTGAGACGAAATTTCTTTAAGGGGGAGAGATTTGTAACACCCCTAAATGCTAATAAGAATTTGTATATTGATTTACCTTCGCTAAACTACTTCAATATGGTTTATTCACATTTTGGGAACTTGAAATTTTGTGATATTTGCAAACTTGCTTAGCATAGATTGCAATCGTAATTTATGGGATTGTATGGGGGTATTTACGTAAAAGTTTATTTAGAATTTTGTATGATTGTAAAAAGAAGGTGAAGGATATATATGTGTGTGTATGTGTGTGCATTTTGGGCAGCACACAACACTATTTGGGCAGCTTGAAGGACAGCTGTCCAAAGTGATAAATATCACCTTGTGTGGCTATATATTTTAACACTTATCTAGAGAATTTCATGGATTTTGAAGACTTGGAACATTAGAACTTTAATTAAACCTTTCTTCATCAAAATCACAAGAAAAAAACCTTGGTCTTTTGGCTGAAATTCAAGAGACAAACTGCTTGTTGGTAAGTGCTCGAATTTATTTCTGATCTGGGTAGTGTTTGATATTTCGAGTATATATTGGGTTTTAGAATTCCTTTTTGGGTGAATAAATATGTTTTGGAAAGCTGATTCATGTATCTACAACTCTTATGTTTATGTAAAAGTCTAATTTAGCTGTTATTGATGTGAAAACGGGGACGCAACATAGGACAAGTTCTGTCCAGATTTCTCTCTTGTTGTAGCTGAGTAGGTTGTGTTGCGTTTAGAATATCCCGTTATGTATAACTCCATTTTGGGTTAATAAATATGTTTTGGAAATATGATTCATGTATCTACAACTCTTATGTTTATGTGAAAGTCTAAACTAGCTGTTATGGATGTGAAATTTGGGACGCAACACAGGACAAGTTTTGTCCAGACTTCAAATTTAGAAACTCGGTAGGGACCACCGTTAGTGTATTGATGATATCTTTTTGTACAAAATGTATTTTTTAATGATTCTTATTGCGTTACGATATAAAGAGATATATCTACATCTTTCATGAAGGTTACAAAGTCGAGTTTTGCTGTTTTCCTGTTCAAATCTAAGTTACAATATGGGGTACTAAACTGGGCAGAATCACTCTTTTAGGAACAAAGTTGTATTTGTGCGGGCTGAGCTTACTTGTGATGATAACCATGTTTTATTTCGACATTATTGAGATATTAGGAATTAAAGAAGTTATTTAATTGTATTTTTAAGGTTATATATATACTTGTGAACAAGTTGAGGACCTTGATACGTTGGTTGGTCTCCGGTTTGAGCTTGCGTAGTTGGTTGGACTGTTGCTACGCTAAAGTATTGAGATTTGTGTATAAACTTATACTTTCACTCTTGTAATGGCTGGTATATATGAAATTTGATCTCGATACCTCAGCTACCTCTTGTCACTTTGCATTGTCGTGTTGGTATGATGCTTGTGTAACTCGCCCTCTTGTATAGATTATTTGATCACTTGGCACTCTTATTGGGACTACATCTTTCTTGTGGCTGTGGCTTTGTCACTATTGGCAGGACTCTTGATTCGGATCATTTTTTATCTTGACTCTGGATTTGTAGTTCGTCTTAGAAATGGAAGTTATCCATTTTAAGTACAAACTAGAAAGCCATTTTTAATATGGTTCTTGGTTCTCTTGATACAGGGCTTCGGTCCTTCTTGATACAGGGCTTCACTCCTTCTTGATATAGGGCTTTTGTCCTTCTTGATACAGGGCTTCGGTCCTTCTTTATACTTGCTTGTGCCGGGTGTGACAACATGAAGTATATATGGGGCGAGCCTTGCTATTGAAATTCTTGGAAAATGGGGCTATGAGCTTCTTGACATTAGTATCTTGGAATATAGAACTTGATACTTGTTATCTATTGTTACTTGATTTATTTAATTATGTTTCAAGTATGATGCTCATTGACTTGGAAAAGGTAGCTTGGTGAATTTTGAGGATTCCAACCTTATAGTTTTTACACCACTAAGCTATATGCTTAGCGATAGTTGTTTCTATCGTAGGGGTTGATCGAGAGGAGGCATGAGGATGGCCATGGGAGATGGAAATTTTGAGAACTTTTAAGAAGATCACATTTGCATATAGGCATATATATTTTATATAAATTTTGGTACTTATACACAATCTATGTGATGTATATTTGCATTTGATTTTGAAGCCTAACCGTATCATGTCCATGGGTTGTAATATAAGTATGGCTATATGTTTGGTTTATTTGGGGTGCGTACGCCCAAGCTTGTAATATATTACATGTCCTACTTGTTTGAAGTGATCGTATGAAGCATGAACCCAATTATTTTGGGCACTCGGAAGTTTATGATAAATTTTTAGGATCATTGTTTTCTTGTATGGAACAATATATGTCTAAAAAAAAAAAAAAAATTTAGTGATTTATTTGCGTATGGAAATTAGAAACGGGCGTTACAGTAGTTGATTTTGAGTTCTTGATTCTTTTTGAAATTCTATTCCTAATCATTGAATTCCTATATGTTATGAATTAAGATTCTTGAGTAGATTCGTTCATGTCTATAGTTCAACATGAACCCTATAAATTGAGTATTTTTGAGATGATAAGTATTGTTGAGTTCTGGAATCCTAGAGTTCTGAGTATTGACTTTCTATATTGTTATTGAGATCCTTGAGTTGATTTGTTCATATTTATAGTTCAGCATGAACCCATTTTGAGTTATAAATCCGGAGAAACTTTTTAAAGCCAGCATTTGAGTTTTAAACTATGTTTTTGAGGAAGTTAAGATGAGTTTTGAGAAAGAGTTTCTAAAACATGATATGTATGATAATGGAGTATGCCATTAGTGTTTAAGAACTATGGTATGTAGTTATGCCATTAATGTTTATGCAGTATCACTTCCCAAGTCATCAATGACTATATCACAAAATGATTTTGATATATTTTTGAGAAAGTGTTTTCAAATATGAATTAAGTAAGAATATAAGGGAACTAAATATTCCCAAAGGTATAAACTTTTACACTGATAAAAGAGAAACTTTGATTTCTTAATGGGTTATGAGTTCAAAGATATTTCAAGAGCAGTTACCTCTTTTAAGAGGATAGTTTGAGCAATCATCTCAAGCCAAAGGAAGAGTATGTTTTGTTAAACATTGAGCATGAGCATATATTATTGGAAGTAGTATTAAGCACAAATATGGGGACGAGTTCAGACAAATCACAATCAATATAAACAATGTATGCCAATAGGGTACAAGATCATATTTTTTTAGATGAATCCTTTCTGCCTTCAGGCAGAACTTAGTGGATCCACTTAATTGAGGCGTTTTATACCCTGAAAAGTTATAGGACAATTCTGGCAGCGTGAGTGAGACATTGTATCATCACGTAGCTCGTAGTAATGCTTGTCGGTTAGAGAATCTCCCAAATTGAGTCAAAAGTGTATTTTTAATATATCACTGAATATGTTGAGTTAAGAGATGACTAAATGTATTGTAAAGTCTTAATGATTTCACTTCTTTATTTCATTACATTCCTTTAAGTGTGTGTGTGTGTGCATGTGTGTATATATATATATATATATATATTGTTGTCCTTTCATTTAGTTATTTGTTATTTAGCTATATTACATACTCGTACATTTAATATACTGATGTAATTCAACCTGTATCTTTTAATAATGCATATACAATTTTTTAGGATACTCAGCAAGAGTCCGTTGAGAATATTTCGTCAGCTTTTGAGTAAGACCTCCTTGCTTCTGGAGGAGTTAAATTTTTATGAGTTGCTACCAGTAGTTCTATAGAGGAGTCGCGTGTCTTGTCCTAACACCCATCACTGTATATATTAGAGAATTAATAGATAGACAGTTTTAGTGAGCCTTTCAATTTAAGATTTTTTTTAAAAAACTTTTGTTTCATACTTAGTATATTTAGAGAGATTTTGAGATTTATTACATTATTATTTAAACACATTTTTTCAATTTGATGTGTATGTATACTTGAGTTATTCTTCCACTTGTAGTCATCATAGATTGTAACACCTCGAAATCTAGTAGACTAGCAACGGGCTAAGTGAAAAGTCACAAGCCAATATTTGAGCCTAGGCACCCTTCACGAAGGCCTAGACGGGTCATAAAGGGAACCACGAAGGGCGGTGTTGCACGTGATGGCTCACAATAGTTATCCAATAAATGCTCCCCTCCCAGTGCACCTAGATGGCTCGTGGTGGGCACCACAGTGCGTGGTGATAGTCGTGGTGAGGTAGGTAGTAGCTGTCTTAAGTGAGACCCTCCAAACGACCAATTGATGACTCTTGAGACACTAGACGGGTCATGGGAGGAATCATGAGGAGAAGGGGATTTTTGGGGTGGCTTACAAAGCCACTGGTCAAGGACTACGACCGCCATAATAGGCCGTGAAGTCCTTGACGGCTCGTGGAGCCTCGCATGAAGGGACTTCGTCACCTGTAAGTTTGAGAGTAGTAGGGTCTTTTCCTAATTATTTCATATTGATACTATGTCATTTTACCCATGACTAGGACCACTATATAAATGATTTTAACCCCAAAACTTACCCATTCAAGTCATTCTCTTAAATTCACAAAATAAAATGGGTTCTTCCTTTTTAAAATAGTTCTCTCTCTTGAAGAAAAAGGGTTCAATCTAGGGCTCAAGGCCAAGTCTTCATTCTCCAATTTTTTGTGGGTTTTGATAGCTAGGTATGATAATTTTTCATCCAAGCAATCCTTGTATTCATGGAGCTCCTAAGTTCCCAATTGAAAAGTAGAAATTCCCAAATTTCAGTTAGGGTTTTCTTTTATGTTGTGAGTCTATATGAATATTGATTCAATTGATTGAATAATGATTGTTTATGCATGAATTCAGAGGATTCTATGCTTTTTATGATGAAATTCCATATAACCATGCTTAATCCATGTTTCTATGATGAAATTGATGTAAATGGTTTTTTACTCTTGTCACACCCCTAGGCCACCCCTACGGCATAAACATGGGACTTAGGATCACGAGTGACCCCAAGCTAACCATGTTGGCTTATCATAAGCATAATAAGATAAACTGAAATGAGACATACCGTGTGGAATACCCAATACTATATAAATACATATAAATTTTGAGTTTAATAACAACTGAAAGAACAAACTCCAAGCTAAAATTGAATCTAACTATGTATGAATAAAAGCCTCTAACTGACTAGAGATGCTAGGCCATGCCCCCAGCTAACTATAGAAAACTTAACTAAAAAGTAAAGACTGAATAGAAAACATGTGATTCATCCTTGAAGAATGAGGACTCACCACTGATACTGCTGAACTGGAGATCGGGAACCGATCTATGCATAATTTGAGTGTTGAGGACCTGAACCTACACCACGAGAAGATGTAGCACAGAGTATGTGTCGGTACTTGAAAGATACTGAGCATGCAGGATAGGATAAAGCTAAACAACATATACACAACTAAAATAAAGCATATTGATCAATGATATTAGATGAACATGAAGAATATACTGAACATGAACTAAACTGAATGCAATGACTAAGTTCATAACATATTGAAGCTGAATATTGAACTGTAACTCATAGCTTGGTTAATATAGTAGAATTTGACTATGGGAGATACTAATAACTGACATAAAACCACATGAGCAAAATGTGGAGTCCGATATATCCACCCCATCAAGATGACCCAACATACCTTACCAAGGGTGTAGAGGCATGACTGGCCTAATCACTAAGTATAATGCTCACAGAGCAGACTTACCTATGAGGGCTCATATTTCTGTGACTATGAGGTTGACTGACCCTAATCCAATCGGTGTTAAGCCTACTCCCAATGGAATGTATAAAATACAACATAACTAAAATAACTGGATAGCTCCAGATTCTGCCATTCTAACTGAAAATGCAGCATTAAGTACTTATAATGAAACATTTGAAAACTAATGCATGTATATCTATATAAACTGGCCTAGGAAGCATAATTCATGAACTAAACAAATCTACACCTTTAGGTTTCTGAATTTCATGCAAGAAACTAAGTAATAACTTTATGAAATCCTAATAATCTAATTTGGGGTATTCTAACAACTAAATCACAACAATGATATCTTAAGTTCTGGAAACCTTAGGTCTAAGCAATATTTAGGGAATCAAAATTCTAACTGAAATCTAGGGACCTATTGGATGAAAAGAATACACTAGTGAAATCCAACATACCTGATGACTAATTCCATGGAGAAATCTTTCGATTTCACAGATTAAACTGATAAAAACCTGCTGCTTTCTTGGAGAGAAGTTTGGTCGATGTTTTTCTACTTTTTTGCTCTAAGTTTTCCAAGTTCTTGGTGAATGAATCGCTTAGGGTAGATTCTTTTTAAGTTACTAGGCTAAAACTGAACAAAACAATGCAGTTTAATGGTAAAACGATGTAGTTTAGGGGTCCAACGCATAGGGAAAAGACCAAACAACCACTGACTTAAAATTTGTCAGGGCCACCGACGGGCTTAACTGATGAACCATGGATGGACTGACGATCTGTCCTAGTCAGCCATCATTTGGCGTGTGGGACCAAAATGTTATGGGTCTCAACCATAGCCTGGACCATGAACCAGGGTCCCACCTGCGGTCTGTGGGTCCTGTCGTTGGTCAACCCTCAGCTAAATCTTTCCTCAGTTCTAGGGAATGGGTTGCAGGTTGCGAACCACGAGCCCTACCTACAGTCCGTGGGTCACCCTATGGTCCATGGGTGGACCCCATTTGTTACACCAACAACTTTTGATTTTCTGAAATCTAGTCTTCCTAGCATATGGGATGTTACATTATCTCCCCTTAGGAACATTCATCCTCGAATGAAGATTAAACTAGCTGAATATGGAGGGAAGAAGCTACAATCCCTGTCACAAAATACTGGAAACTAGAATCTAATTAAACTAAGTTCCAAGGACATGCAAATATGCTTAAAATGCAAGACTAACTGAAGAAATAATGTACTAAGACTGAATGTACGCATGAGTAACTGAATGACTGGATAGGAACTATTACCTCAAGCTGTAATGTAATTGGAAGGGAAAAGATGTGGATATTTGGCCTTCTTGGCTACTTCTGCTTCTGCTTCCCAAGTAGCTCCCTCTACAGACTAACTCCTCCATAAAACCTTAAAAGAAGCAACTTATTTGTTTCTTAACCTTCGAACTTGACCATCAAGAATTTCAACTGGTAGATCATCATAAGTGAGACTATTCTTCACATCCACACTTTCCAATGGTACTATAGTTGCAAGATCACTGACACACTTCTTCAACAACCAAATGTGAACGACCGAATGAACTGTTGCTAGTTTTGTTAGTAACTCTTACACATAATACACTTCACTAACCCTTTTCATGATCTTGTAAGGGCCCACATATCTAGGACTTAGCTTCCCTTTCTTGCCAAATCTCATCACTTCCTTCATAGGTGACACTTTCTGAAAAACCCAATCATCAATTTAAAATTCCAAGTCCCTCTTCCTTACATCTACATCAGACTTCTAGTGACTTTGGGTTGTCTTAAGTCTATCTCTGATGAGCTGAATTTTTTCCATAGCATCATGAACCGCGTCTTTCCATATCGAGGCTTCTTCACCTTCTTCAAACTACCCAACTGGAGATCTACATCTACGACCACACAATGCCTAATACAGGGCAATTTATATACTGGAATGGTAGCTATTATTATAGGCGAACGCTCTAAAAGGAAGGCAATCGTCCCAACTGCCGTTGAAGTCAACCACACAAGCTCTGAACATGTCCTCTAAGGTTTGAATGGTACACTTTATTTGACCATCAGTCAGTGGATGAAATGTTGTGCTGAGGTTAACCTGACTACCAAGACCTTTCCAAAATGACTTCTAGAAATGAGATGTAAACTGAGGACCTCTATCTGAGATGATAGACTAAGGAACCCCATGCAACCTGATTATCTCATTAACATAAAGCTTGGCGTAGTCCTCGTTCGAATTGGTAGTTGTCCCCATTGGAAGCATCTGCAACTTTTGATCTTCTAAAATCGGGTCTTTCTAGCATATGAGTTGTTACGTTATCTCCCCCTTGGGAACATTCATCCTCAAATGAAGACTAAACTTGCTGAATATAGAGGTAAGGAGATAAAATCCCTACCAAAAAATACTGGAAACTAAAAACTGACTGAAATAAATTCCATGGACATGCAAATACGCTGAAAATACAAGACTAATTGAAGGAACAAAGTACTAAGACTGAATTTATGCATGAGTAACTGAAATACTAGAGAAGAACTATTACCTTAAGCTAGAGTTGAATTGAAAGGGAAGAGATGAGGATACTTGGCCTTCGTGGCTTCTTCTGCTTCCTAAGTAGCAGACTGACTTCTCCACAAAACCTTAACTGAAGCGACTTCTTTGTTTCTCAACCTTCGAACATGATGATCAAGAATTTAAACTAGCACATCATCATAAGTGAGACTGGCCTTCACATCCACACTTTCCTATGGTACTATAGTTGTTTGATCACCCACACACTTCTTCAATAACGAAATGTGAAAGACTACATGGATTATTGTTAGTTCTGCTGGCAACTATACCTCATAAACCACATTACCAACCCTTTTCATGATCTTGTAAGGGCTAGCATATCTAGGACTAAGCTTCCCTTTCTTGCCAAATCTTATCACGCCCTACATGAAAACCTATTCATCAATTTTAAACTCCAAGTCCCTTCTTCTTACATCTGCATTGGACTTCTAGTGACTTTGGGCTGTCTTAAGTCTATCTTAGATGAGATGAACATTTTCCATAGCATCATAAAGCGGGTCTGGCCCTATCAAGGCTACTTCATCTACTTTAAACCACCCAACTGGAGATCCACATCTATTCCCATACAATGCCTCATAAAGGGGCCATCTGAATTCTTGAATGGTAACTATTATTGTAGGCGAACTCTATAAGAGGAATGTGATCATCCAAACTATCCTTGAAGTCGATCACGCAAGCTCTCAACAGGTCCTCTAAGGTCTGAATTGTAAGCGCTACCTTACCATCCATCTATGGATGAAATGTTGTGCTGAGGTTAACCTGAGTACCAACACCTTTCTGAAAATGACTTCCAAAAATGAGAGGTAAAATGAGGACCTCTATCTGTAATGATAGACAAAGGAACCGCATGCAACTTAACTATTTCATTAATGTAAAGCTTGGCGTAGTCCTCTGCGAAATTGGTAGTCTTAACATCTAAAAAGTGAGCAGAGTTAGTAACTCTGTCTACTATCATCTAAATGGAGTCATGTTGTTTGTGAGTATGAGGCAAACCTGCGAGAACCATATTTCATTTTCACGAACAACACTGGTGCACCCCATGGGCAAAATGCTAGTTCTTATTAAGCCCTTATCTAAAAGTCTTTCAAATGCTCTTTCAAATTTATAAGCTCAGTCGGAGCCATTTTGTCAGGAGGAATAGAAATAGGTTGAGTATCTGGAAAGAGATCAATTTTGAAGTTGATTTCCCTTTCGGGAGAAAATCTATAAAGATCTCTTGGAAAAACTTCTGGGAACTTATTTACTATAGGAACTAACTCAAGAGTTGGAGTTTCAGAGCTTGAATCCATAACCCAAACTAGATAATAGAGATACCCCTTAGAGATCATCTTTCTGACATGGTAGGACATGAATCAACCCATAGGCACTGAGCTACTACCCTTCCATTATAATACTAGTTAACTTGGAAACTGAAAACAAACGATCCTAGTTCTACAATCGACTGAGGCATAAGAGGAATGTAACCAATCCATGCCTGTAATGACATTAATGTATACCATTTCTAAATCTACAAGATCTGCTGAGGTGACTTTCTGAGAAATTGTCACTGAAAAATTTCTATATAACCCTTTAGCTAGAACTGGGTCATCGACTGAAGCAGAGACTGAGAAGGATTCTGAAAGAGTATCTGGTTGGACATCAAAGTTTACTTTTATATACAGAGTTACAATGGAAAGAGTAGTCCCTATATCTAACAAAGCATAAATATCTAAGTGAAAAACTCGTAACTTACCACTAACCATATCAAGAGAATCTTCCTGATTTGGCGAGCCTAGAGAGCATACAACCTGTTCTGGCACTAACCGCTACCTCTACCAGATGTAGTACCCTGCTGAGTCGAATGACATGCTGGTGCTGCTAAAGTTATAGATTGGGTTCTGCTATTATTACCTCATTGTCCCTGTTTAGAAGAAGGGCAATTCCTCAACCAGTGACCAGTCCAACCACACCTAAAATATCCATCCTTTCCTGGAAGACACACACATATATGGTTTATACCACACTTTGGTTGCATTGGGTAGGTTCTAGTACCTAAAACACTACCCTGAGACTTATGGTTGATGCCATACCTTTTTGACTATGTCAAAATCTGGGGGATGGAGCACTAGCTAATGAAGGTGCTGGAAATTTCTATTGAAACTACGAACAATTTCAACCACCTGATTTCTACTGAGATTACTTATAGTTCCCTATCATATACTTCTTGTTGTCCTTAGCATGTTGCCTAAGCTTATCTCCCTTAAACTACTGAGCATGAGTCATAATCCTAGAGATGCTCATATCATCTAACGACATAGCATTTCTACACTCTGTCCTTACCAAATCGAATACCCCAAAAAATAACTTACTCATTTGTGCCCTGGGATCGACAACCATATATGGAGCAAACCTGGAGAGCTGGGTGAACTTCAGTCCGTACTCTTGGACTGCCATAGAACCTTTCCTCAAATTCATGAATTCCTAGGCTTTAACCTCCCTCAACTCTCCTACAAAGAGCATGTCCAGAAAAGCTCTGGTAAAAAACTCCCAATTCATAAGAGCTGCATTTTCACCCCTATTTTCCTTCCACTGCGTGAACCATAGGTGTGCCACATCCTTAAGCTGGTAGGACGCCAACACTACCCTATCATTCCTAGTTACTTGTATCACTCCAAAGATCTTCTTGACCTCATTAATAAAATTTTGGGGATCCTTACCAACTTGCGACCCTAGAAACTCACGCGGATTCATCCTAACAAAATCACAAACCCTAGCTACCACTAGCATTTACTGGAACTGGAACCTATTGATTGTTGTGGTTGGCTACACTCAGGGCCAAAAGTTAAATGGCATTTTGAAACTCAGCATTCAAAACATCATGATCTGGGATTGGAGGAGCTGTGTTAGTATTGCAGGCATTAGCATTTGTTGCATAAACTCTATGAGGAGGCATGATCTTAAACACATAATGTCGAGTTAGAAAGAAGATCGTACCCACGCATGATAAGAATAACAAGAAAGTGAAGGCTTTTTCCAAAACCACTTCGAAGCCATCCCCTCATAGGTATGGTGCGCTTCATACTCATGAAAGGGACTCTACTTAGTGCGGATTTTCAGACATCCTAGGACTCTTAAGCCAAGTGCTCTGATAGCATGTTTGTTACGCCCAAGCCTACGCCCAAAAAGTAAAGATGAGACTTAGGATCATGAGTGACCCCAAGCTAACTTTGTTGGCATATCATAATAATAAAAATATAAACTAAAATTAGACATACTATGCAGAAGATTAAAAACATGATGCAAACAAAAATAGGTAATACCCAATACTATCTAAATATATATAAGTTGTGAGTTTAATGACAACTTAATGATCAAATTCCAAGCTAAAACTGAATCTAACTATGTCTGAATAAAAACCTCTAATTGACTAGAGATTCTAGGACATGCCCCTAGCTAACTCTAGAAAAACTGAAACTAAAAAGGAAAGACTGAATAAGAAATATGTCAGTCGTCCACCACTGATATTGTTGAACTGGAGAGCACGAACCGATCTATGAATGATCTGAGTGCTGAGGACCTGAATCTACATCATGAGAAGATGTAGCATAGTGTATGGGTCTATACATTAAAGGTACTAAGCATCCAGGATAGGACAAAGCTGAACAACATATGCATAACTAAAATAAAGCATATGGATCAATGATATAAGATGAACATGAAAAATATACTGAACATATTAATCATGAACTAAATTGAATGCAATGACCAAGTGCATAATATACTGAAACTGAATACTTAATTGTAACTATAACCTAGTCAATACAATAAAATCTGACTGTGGGAGCTACTAATAACTAATATAAAACAACATGAGCTAAATGTAGAGTCTAATGTATACGCCCCATCGAGAGGACCCAATATACCTTGCCAAGGGTATAGAGGCATGATTGGCGTGATCACTAATTATAATGCCCACAGACGGGACTTACCTATGGGGACATGTAGTTCTAAGACTATGAGGGTGACAAAACCTAGTCTACTCAGTATTAAGCGTAGTCCCAATGGAATGTATAAAATACAACATAACTGAAATAATTGGATAGCTCGAGATTCTGTCATGCTAACTTAAAATGCAATATTAAGTACTAATAATGAAACATTTGAAACTAATGCATGTATATCTGTATAAACTAGCCTAGCAAGTGTAATTCATGAACTAAATGAATCTACACCCCTAGGGTTCTGAATTTCATGCAATAAACTAAGAAACAACATCACGATATATTAATCTGATTTGGAGTATTCGAACAGCTAAATCACAACAATTATCTAAGGTTCTAGAAACCCTAGGTCTAAGCAATATTTAGGGAATCAAAATACTTATTGAAATCTAGGACTTAGTGATGAAATGAATCCACCAGTGAAATCCCACATACGTAGTGACGAATTACATGGATAAATCTTTCTATTTCTGTGCTAGAACTGATGGAAACTTGTTGCGTTCTTGGAGAGGGGTTTGGTCAATTCTTTTTTTACCTTTTTTCCTTAAGTTTTTAGAGTTCTTGGTGAGTGAATTTCTTATGTAGATTTTGATTAAGTTACTAGGCTAAAATTGACAAAAATGACGTAGTTTATGTTTCCAACGCATGGGGAAAAGACCAATCGAGCTTAGGAATTTTGAATATGATGAGGCTAGAGGCGATTACCTATGACCTCACCCATGTCACATGATGAAATGACAAGAGGCGACTACCCACGATCCTAAAGTATGTTGGACAAGAGGGAACTACCCATGATCCTATAGTAAGAGGGACAAGAGGCGACTACCCATGATCCCAAGGTAAGAAGGGGTAGAGACGATTACCCATGTTTCCTATAGTAAGGCAAGAGGCGATTCCCCATGTCTTTAAAAAATAAGCTGAAATATTTTCTCATGGGTGATGATCATGGATTGTTGCTTGATTTTTCCTTCTATCATGAGTAAGACTAATGGAGAATTACCCATGGCTTGACTAAGTATGAATTGAGGTTACTTAAAGAAGTAGTCCAAATAAATGAAATAATTTAATATGTGCATTGATTGCGCTTTATGAATGATGTTGTCTAACTTTTATGCTATGTTTTTGCAAGCTATCATGTTTAGTACATTTTTATACTAACGCATACTCTTGCCTAAATTTCTCATCCACATGTAGGATCCGGTGTTCCTGACTCTCAACCCCATGGTTGGCATTTGTAGGAGAAGATTTGAATATTTGTGAGTCCTCACTAATACGAGGATATGTCCACTACTTTCCTTACTTTCTTTTCATTTTAGTTTTGAAAATTATTGTATGGGTTGCGTCCAAAGATTTTGTTGTACTAGATGGGTTTTGAAACAAGTGTATTGGACTACCGTTTCGTTTAATAAAACTTTGGTTATGTTTGAAATTGTTTTATATATTATTGATTTCTATTATCTTTACTATGAAACCTAAGTGGCTTATATGAGGCCTCTCGAGGTCTTGTTTGCCATGCTGCATCGAGGGGGTTTCCCTGGGTCGTGAAAAACCTTGTAATCAGCTCATAGGGTTTAGAAAGTCCTAGGATGTCTCAAAACCATGTCAAGTAGAGTCTTGTTCATGAGGGTGGAGCGCACCATAATTATAAATAAGAGGCAATAAGATGTTTAGGAAACTTCACTTCTTCATTACTCTAAGTCGTGCATTAGAGTTTAATTCTATAAGGTCTCTCGCCTAATCCTTAATTGATGGTCTACAAGATATCAGTACTCAAAGGTCTTATGCTAGAAGGAATGATGGAGAATATATTGGTCAAAGAGCTCCTCCTCAAGTTCCTCAAGCTCTGGTTGACATTTTGGCCGAGCAGGTGACTAAAATGGAGTTTTAGACTGCTTTTGAAGTTTTTTATCAAGCCGTGATGGCCTTAGCCAATAGAGAGGTTGTGGTCCTTGTGAACCCAAATGTGAGTACGGCAACATCTAGAGTGAGGGACTTCACTAGGATGAATCCTCCGAAAGTTTTTGGTTCTAAGGTTGAGGAAGATCCTCAAGAGTTGATTGATGATGTTTACAAGGTGTTGGCTATTATCCTCTGAAATTTGCCGCTTATCAACTTAAAGGTGTTGCTCAAATTTGGTTCAACCAATGGAAACAAGAAAGACCAGAAGTGCGGGTCCCGTAGAGTGGGAAAGATTCAAGTCTACTTTCATTGATAGGTTCTTTCCTCTTGAGATAAGGGAGAAAAAATTTCTTGAGTTTGTTAATCTCTGATAAGGAAATATGAGTGTGAAAGAATATGCTTTGAGGTTCATTCAATTGTCAAGGTATGTTCCATCTGTAGTTGTCGACTCTAGGGAAAGGATGAGCAAGTCCATTTCGGATGTGTCTGAATTGGTGGAGAAAAAATTACGTACAACTATGGTTTTCCATGACATAAATATTTGTCGTCTTATGGTTGATGCCTAAAAGATTGAAGAGGAGAAACTTAAGGAGAGGTCTAGGGATACAAATAGGGATAAAATTGGTGATGGTAATTTCTCTCATGCAAGGTCTGATGGACACGGTCATACTAGGTTTCGACAAAGGTTTTTCGGTCAGGGTTCCTCCAATGCTCCTTAGTTCAAAAAAAGAGGGTGTCTAACCCTATGCCTCAAGGAAGGAATAATAGTGGGTCTTTATTGCCTACTTGTGCTAAATGTGGAAGAAAGCATGAATGTAAATGTCTAGTGGGTTCAAATACTTGTTTTGAGTGTGGTATGATGGACCACTAGATAAAGGATAGTCCTTTCGTTGCTAAGAATGAGGGAGATAATTGTCGTAAGGCTCAACCCTATCCTAGAGTGGAATGGGGGAGGGGGGAATTCTATGCCAAAAGGTTGGTTTATTTCTTTTCATAAAGCTAGAATGATGATTTCTAAGGGTTGGATGTACCATCTAGTTTGGGTGAGGGATATAGATTCTAAAATCCATACTCTAGAGTCAGTCCCTACTATTAATCAGTTTCCAAAAGTGTTCCAAGATTATTTACTCTGTATTCCTCCTGAGAGGGAAATAGATTTTGGTAATGACTTTCTCCTAGATATGCAACCTATTTCTATTCCTCCTTACCAAATGGCTCTAGTTGAACTTAAGGAATTAAAAGGTCAATTGAAAGATTTTTTTGATAAGGGTTACATCCGACCAACTATCTCTCCAAGGGGTGCTCTAGTTTTGTTTGTTAAGAAGAAAGATGGTTCACTTCTTATGTATATTGACTATCGGCAATTTAACAAGTTGACCATTAAGAACAAATATCCTCTTCTGAGAATAGATGATTTATTTGACTAACTCCATGGAGTGTGTTACTTTTTCAATATTGACCTTAGGTCAGGTTACCACCAATTGAGGGTGAAGGAAGATGATATTCCGCAAAGGGCTTTTAGAACTCGGTATTGTCATTGTGAATTTTTGGTGATGTCATTTGGTTTGAGTAATGCTCCGGTGACATTCATGGATTTTATAAATAGGGTGCTTACCCAATACCTTGATATGTTCGTAATTGTGGTCATTGATGATATATTAATTTATTCAAGAAGTGAGGCCCTAAATAGAGCCATACCAATATTTGAGTGCTAATTATTCTTATAAGTAAACTCAATCAATGGAGAATGGTCATCCCAATTACCTTTAAAATCAATGAAACATGCTCTCATCATAACTTCCAATATTTATATAGTACGCTCCACTAGCCCATCGGATTGTGGATGAAAAGCCGTGCAAAGCTTAACACGAGTACCAAGACCATTTTTGAAAGATTTCCAAAACTGAGAAGTAAATCGAGTACCCCGATCGGAGATAATGGACAAGGGTACTCCATGCATCCTTACCATTTCTCTCAAATACAACTTAGCATACTCTTCCACCAAATAGAACACTTTGATGGGAATGAAATGAGATGATTTCATCGTTCGGTCTACTATAACCTAAATCGAATTATATTGTCGTCGAATATGAGGCAACCCTACTATGAAATCCTTAATCAAATCTTCCCACTTCCAAGTAGGAATACATATATCTTGAGACAAATTTCCCAGTTGCTAATGCTCAACTTTCACTTGATGGTAATTGGAACAGTTAGCCATAAATCCCGCAATATCCTTCTCCATCTCATTCAACCAATACACTTTCGTCAATCACGTTACATCTTGTTGGCTCCTGGGTGAATGGAATATTGTGAAATGTGGGATTTTGATAAAATTTGTTCCGTTAAGTCACCAACATCGATAACACACAAACGACCTTGATAACAAAGCACTCCATCTCCCCCTTGGAAGAAAGCCTCAACGGACTTTCTAAGCAACGCTTCTTTCAATTCTACTAAGGTCGGATCAAGACATTGCTTGGCTTTGACATCCATCACAAAAGATTATTCTGGACCATTTTGAACCACAACACAACCCTTGGTGGAGTCCATCAACCGAACAACCAATCGGGCCAATCTATGTACATCTTGTACCAATTCCCTATTTCCCTCTTTTATATAGGTAATACTACCCGTCGATGGTTAGCCAAGAGCATCCGCTACCACATTTGCCTTACCAGAGTGCTAGAGAATACTCATACCATAATCCTTAAGTAACTCAAGCAACCTGCTTTGGTAAAGATTAAGATCTTTCAGATTAAACACATATTGTAAGCTCTTATGGTTGGTGAAAACATCTACATGAACACCATACAAATAGTGCCTCCAAATCTTTAAGGCAACAACCTCCGCCGCTGGTTTAAGATCATGGGTAGGATAATTCTTCTCATGAACCTTAAGTTGTCTTGAAGCATTGGTAATAACCTTCCGATATTGCATAAGCATGCAACCTAATCCAATCCTTGAGGGATCACAATGAACAACAAAACAATATGTACATTTCGCTAAAGTCAACACCGGTGCAGAAGTAAATCTGTCCTTCAGTTCTTGAAAACTCTTCTTACATGCTTCGGGCATATGAACTTAGCCTTCTTTTGAGTCAAAAAATGTCAATGGAGAATCTATCGAGTAGAAACCGTTAACAAACCTTCTGTAGTAATTAGCTAAACCTAAGAAACTCCTAATGTAAAAAAGGGATAAAGGTCTAGGCCAACTTTTGACCTTATCTGTCTTCTTAGGATCTACCTCAATACGCTTACTTGAAACAATATGGCCCAGAAAGCTATGGGCCTTAGCAAAAAATCACATTTGCTAAACTTTGCAAATAGTTGTTGGTTCTTGAGAATTTGCAACACAATCCTCAAATGACTAATGTGATCATTCGAGGAACTATCGACTCCAAGCTAGGACGTTCTCAAAACATCAAAATATGGGTGAACTAACTCTATTAGCCCATTATGCATGCAATGCACATAAATAAGGAGGAAACATCAATTCCAAATTCAACATACTCAAATGTAACATCAGGAAGTACGAACTATATCTAACAACCCAATATGCATGAATTCTAAAAATTTCTCATGTTCAAGGAGGAACTACCTTATCCAAACTAAAAGCATGCTTAACACAATCTAGTGGAGCCTTTATGTAATTTACTCTCAAAAAGCATAGCTACTGCATGTTCATCAATTCATCTCATGAAGTTTACAAGCAACTCATACGCAATGCACAACAACATGAGGAAAATCAATCATATAGACTCTTTTTCTTTCAAACACTAGTTTTCATGAACGTGCATAATCATAAGGAAATCATGGAAAACATGTAAGAACACATGACTCCCAAAACAAGGACAAACCAAGAGGAACGCATTACCTCAAGCAGGAATAGGAGTAGAAGGAAAGAGATGAGGATATTAGGACATCATATCGGCCTCGTCCTCCCAAGTAGCACCCTTAACTCATTGATTCCTCCACAAAACCTTCATGGAGGCTATTTCCTTGTTTCTCAATCTCTTAACCAGAACATCCTTATATGAGAGGCTCTCATCAACCCCCTACCCTTCTAGGGAAAATATAAATGTCGGATCTCTAACACACTTCTTAAGCATAGAGACATGGAAAACGGGATGCACGATTGCCAACTAACTTCTTAAGCATAGAGACATGGAAAACAGGATGCACGATTGCCAACTCACTTGGCAAAGCTAACTCATAGGCAAGCTTACAAACACGCCTCAAAATCTGATATAGGCCTACATACCGGGGACTAAGCTTCCCCTTCTTACCAAACCTCAATACACGTTTCATGTGTGAGATTTTCAAGTAAACCCAATTGTCTACCTCAAAATCTAGATCCCTTCTTCTTACATCGTATAAGACTTTTACCGACTTTCAACCATTCTCAACCTCTCTGTAATAAGTCAAACTTTCTCAATGACCTCATGAACTAATTCGAGACCTAATAGGAAAGCTTCACCGACCTCACACTATCCTATAGGAGATGTATATCTCCTACCATACAAGGCCTCAAATGGAGCCATATCAATACTTGAGTGATAACTGTTATTGTAAGAAAACTCGATCAATGGCAAATTGTCATCCCAATTGCCTTTAAAATCGATCACACAATCCCTTAACATATCTTTAAAATTTTGGATGGTATGCTCTGCTTGCCCTTTAGTTTGGGGATGAAAAGTCGTGCTAAGCTTAACCTTAGTTTCAAGCCCCTTTTGGAATGACTTCCAAAATTAAGAAGTGAATTTGGTACCACGATGGTTATATAATGGACAAGGGTACTCCATGCAACCTTACCATTTCTCTCCAGTACAACTTGACATAGTCCTCCGCCGAATAGGACACATTGATGGGAAGGAAATAAAGATATTTTTTCATCCGATCTACTATCATCCAAATAGAGTCGTACTGGCACTGGGTGAGAGGCAAACTAACTATAAAGTCCATATTCAAGTCATTCCACTTCCAAATAGGAATGCTAATATCATGGGATAGACCACCCGATCTTTGATGCTCAACTTTCACTTGTTTACAATTAGGACATAGCCACAAATCCCGCAATATATTTGTTCGTCCCATTCCAACATTAGACATTCCGCATGTCACAGTCCATCGTGGTGGCTCCCGGGTTAATAGAATACCACAAACTATGGGAATCTCTCAATATTTATTCCCTCAATTCATCAACATTCAGAACAAATAAACGGCTTTGGTATCTAAGTGCCCCATCTCCCACTTGGGAGAAAGCCTTAACGAACTTCTTGAGTACCACCTCTTAAAATTCTACCAAAATTGGATGACCTTGCGTGGCTTTCACATCCTCCACAAAAGATGATTCAGAACCCTTATGACCCATAACATTACCTTTGGTAAAGTCCACTCGTTGGATACCTAATCGACCCAATCTATGAACATCTCAAACCAACTCTTTCTTCTCCAATTCAATATGAGCAACACTTCCCATAGACAAACGACAAAGATCATTCACTACCACATTATCTTTATTGGGGTGATAAAGAACACTCATGTAATAATATTTCAATAACTCAAGTCGTCTTCTTTGGTGAAGATTCAAATCCTTTTGATTGAAAACATATTGCAAACTCCTGTGATTAGTAAACACATCAACATGAACTCCGTACAAATAGTGTCTCCAAATATTTAAGGCAAATACGATCGCCGCTAACTCAAGTTAGTGAGTCTGATAATTCTTCTCATGGACTTTAAGTTGCCTTGAGTCATAGGCAATAACTTTCCCATTTCGCATTAGCACACATCCTAGCTCAATTCTTGAGGCATCACAATAGACCACAAAACCATATGTTCCTTTCAGTAAGGTGAACCCTAGAGTGGAAGTTAGTCTATCTTTCAATTCTTGAAAACTCTTCTCACACGCTTCGGACAATATGAACTTAGTCTTCTTTTGAGACAAAGATGTCAAAGGAGACACAATTGAAGAGAAACCCTCAACAAACCTTCTATAGTAACCTGCCAAACCCAAAAAAGATTCTAATATTTGAGGGAGTTAAAGGTCTAGGCCAACTCTTGACCATATCCATCTTCTAAGGATCTACCTCCATACCTTTACTTGACACAATATGACCAAGGAAAGCTATGACTCTTAACCAAAATTCACACTTGCTAAACTTTGCCAAAAGTTGTTGGTCCTTAAGAATTTGTGACATGATCCTCACATGATTAATATTCTGATCCTCACAATTGGAGTTGATAAAAATATCATCAATGAACACAGTCACAGACATGTTAAGATATTATCTAAATACTATATTCATCAATTCCATAAACGTCTTCAGAGCATTATTCAACCAAAATGACATTATGAAAAATTCATAATGACCATACCGAGTCCAAAAAGCTGTCTTCAAAATGTCATCATTTTTCACCCTCAATTGGTGATAACATGATCGAAGATTAATCTTAGAGAAATAACTTTCCCATTGAAGTTGGTCAAACAAGTCATCTATCCTTGGGAGAGGATACTTGTTATTAATAGTCACCTTGCTCAACATTCGATAATCGATGCACATTTGGAGAGAACCATCCTTTTTCCTAACAAACAAAACTGGAGCACCCCATAAAGAGATACTCGGTCGAATGAAACCCTTATCCAACCAGTTCTTTAACTTCTCTTTTAACTCGTTAAGTTCTTCTGGAGCTATACGATAAGGAGGAATAGAGATAAGTTGCATATCTGGGAGAAGGTCAATACCGTAGTCTATTTCCTACTCAAGAGGAATGTCGGGTAAGTCATCTAGAAACACTTTTGAAAACTCATTGACAACAAATATCGACTCAAAATAAGGAGTTTCATAATCTACATCCCTTAACCTTACTAAATTGTAAAAGCAACCCTTAGAAATCATCTTTCTTGCTTTAAGATAAGAAACAAACTGACCCTTAGGCATAGAATTTCTCCCCTTCCACTCTAGGATAAGCATTGCAGTTCGGCATTCTTTAACCACCATTTGGGACACACTTGATACAAACTTACTCATTCTAGCACTTGAATCTGCAACCATTGATAGAGTGTACTTAGACATATGAGTGACCTTTAGAGCATATTCCCTCACACTCAGACCCTCTTGTCAGAGGTTAATGAAGTCTAGAACCTTAGCTTTCATGATCTCAAGGGGAAAGAATCTATCCAGAAATGCGGCCTTAAATTTCTCCCAATCAAGAGGACCTGTATCTTCCGTTCTCCTTTCCTTCTATTGGTTGTACCACACTTGAGCCACACCTTTCAATTGGTAAGTGGCCAACTTCACCTTTTCCACCGGTGTTACTCCCATGATTATCAAAATCTTATAGACCTTATCAATAAACTCTTGAGGATCTTTCTCAACTTTAGAACCATGAAACTGCAGAGGATTGATTCTTGTGAAGTCTCTCACTCTTGAAGTCTCCAAATTTACATTTGACCTTATCGGAACCACAACCTCTCTATTGTCTTAGGTCGTCACCGCTTGAGCCAACACTTGAAAAGCAGCCCTAAACTCTGCATAAGAAACATGCTCGGCCAAAGGATCAATCAGAACTTGAGGAGCTTCTATTTCCACATTCTCTGTTCTAGCATAAGCTCTTCAGGTAGAAATATCCTGAAGAACAGAGGATAAAGATTAGGACAGAGACCTTATAGAGATAAACTTTATCACAAGACGTAAGAGTAACTAAAAAATTGGAGTTTCCTAATCATGTTATAGCCTCTCATTCATAAATGTGGCGACATCGTACTTAAGAACAAGACATAACTAGACGTGGCTTATGACACATCCTAGGACCATTCTAAACCTTGTGCTCTGATACCAAGTTTTTCATGAACCAGGGGTACCCCCTAGATGTAACATGGGGTATACAACCATAAAAGCCATCATACAAGTCACTTAGCTATCATAATATAAGAAATAGAACAATAAGAGTAAAACAATAGTCAAAGTCCAACACATTTTTTTTATAAGACGAAAAGTTAAAGTCTAAACTCTTATCTCAACATATCCATCTAATACAATAAAATGTAAATGGGCCTAGCCTATACATCATGTCCAAGAGGGAAATACAAGAAAGAAATTAAATAATAACTCCGTCCTCGAAGCATGAGGACTCACCAAAGCTCAAAAAATCACAAACTCAACAACTAGCCACGAGACTCAAAAACCTATCTGTCTGACCCTACAGTTGGGAAAAATGTAGGGAAGAGTATGCATTAGTACAAAACAATGCAGTAAGTATGATAGACATGCATAAAACATTTAAAACATGCTAAAAAGGGAAATTTCATCTTATGACATGTAATTGACCAAGTTAAACTTCATATGAAAGATTTACAAAATAAAAGTCATAAATCGTGGTCAATGGAAGCTAACTTATTCTTTAACATCTTCAAACTCATACTTGATACTCTTTTAGTAAAGTTAGTTCATTATTACTTTTGGGGAATAGTCTTAACCAACATGAGACCACATGAGCTATAACATGGAATCAAGTGTTTACCCCACACCGAAAAGAGGTTGTTCTACATGCCTAAAACAGAACCTTGAACTTCTAGCTTAAGTGGATCCACTAGCTAACAACCTATGTGGGCACATAGTTATGGGATAAGGTGATTGCCACTAGAAACCCGGACTCTACTATGAGGGAGCTTCCATCTCATGAGATTAATTTTTAAACCCGGCCTCTGCTACGGGAGGGCTTCCATCTCACTATCAATATCCACTCGATGCTAAGCATAAATTCCCACGAAATAGTCATTTCTTACTAGACTTCATTACTTATGAAAGGGTACCCTTGGCCTATCGATTCAAGCTAGTTTCATTACGAATGCTCCTAGTCTTTTAGTCAATTAGGTTTCAAAGCCTTTCAACCTAAGAATCCTTTCTATGTGAGAAAACCTTTCACATCATGCTAGTATATGTTTTAGTGAGAATAGACATTCACAACACAACATCATCATTTGTACTTTACTCTCAAAGTACCCTTAAAACATTTGCATAGATTTCATAAAACTATGCTTAAGTCCATAATTGACCTTCTTGAGGTCAAAACCCAATTTTAATCATCAAGTCTTAGAAAATAGGATTTAGACATGTATTTCATCATAAATTAATGTAAAACTAGTAATACATGCTCAATTTCATAAAATTTTTCCTTGAAGAACAAAGTCCCTCAACTTATGGTTCGTAACCTAAAAACATAAGGATCACGTGGGTTCATAGGGGAATTCATCATAAAAGCATTGAAATTAATCAATTCATGCATAAAAAATCATAATTAACTCATTTAAATCAATATTAAAGAGAACCCATGATAATAGATGAAAACCCTAACTCAATTGGGGAATTCTACCTTTGAAATAAAGAGATTTAGGAACTCTATGGATGAAAGAATTCCTTAGATGAAAATTATCTACCTTAACTCCAAATTCTAGCCTAAAATGGAGAAATTTGAACCTTAGTTTGAAACCCTAGGTGAATCCTTCTTCTTCTTCTTCATGTTTCTAGAGAGAGAATATTTTTTAGAAATTGGTTTTATTTTAGGAATTTGGAAGAATGAAATAAAGGCAGTGAATTTGGTGGTTAAAAGACTTATATAGGGCTTCTAAATGTAGGCAAAATGACATAGTCTAGGAATTAATTAATTAGTAAAAGACCCAACTGACCCTAAAAATAACTGCGAGCAGGTGGACCACGAGACCCCACCGATAGACCATAGATGGACCTATGGTCTATCCTGCACACTCGTGGATGATGGTCTGGGACTATGTTCTCGGGGCTTCAAACTAGGGGCCCCTTCCATGCACCATTGTCTGACCAACAGACCATTGGTCAGAGTGTGGTTCTTGGCTCCTAAACTAGTGCTTGGCAGGCCAACCACGGACCACACCTACGATCCATGGTCCCTTCCGTGGGTTGTAGGTGGCAAGCGTGGTATTGCTCCTGCAGCACCTAGAAATCTATAATTTTCCCTCTTTCAAATACGAGGCATTACAAGAAGTCCTTCCACTTTGCTCAAGGAGCATCTGGTCCTCTAGATCTCTCCCAATCTTCATACCAAAGAATGGCTACATCCCATTGCTGAGAAGAAACTAACTCCATAACCTCTGTGATGGAGGCATGCATCACCATCAATACTCTAAATATATGGTCTATAATGTCTTGGTGATATTTAGTAGAACTAGATTCCATTAATAATGGAGGGGATAAATGAACAAACTCTCATACCTTAGAGCATTCTTACCGGTCTCTCCTAGTATCTACTCCTAATTGTAGTTGTAGCTTATGAATAGAAACCTTCATAATCAACAACTTAACTGCCTTTCTCATCACCTACTCCCATGTCCCAGGTGGAGGAACAATAGGTACTGGAGGTCTTGTGTCCCTAGGTTCCTCAGGTACCAATGGGACTTGTGACTAAGGGTACTACATCTCATCGAGCTTTAACATTTGTAGGGAAAGTTGGTACTAGGGGTACTGGATCTTAATTGTGCCTCCAAGGGAAATCCATCCCTTTGACATGGTTGGGAATGACTAGTACCTTGCCCTGGATGAATTCCTATCATTAACTATGCCATCTCTGGACCGTGTGTAGCCTGTTAAATAAGAAACATAAAGCACGATTTTAGATTTTGTATGTTCTTAACATTTTGCACTATAGAACTATCTATTAGTTGAATGAAATGTAACCATTCCTAAATTCCCTACAACCTCTTGATTATAAGTGAGGTGCATAGCACACCTATAAATAAGACTCTACTAGACACGACTTGAGAATCCCCTAGGATATGACCTGCTGTTATACCAAGTTTGTCATGCTCCAAAATAGGAAGGTGTAACTAATAATTGATACCATATTCGATGGACATAACCATAGAAACATACTAACAAACTAAACTGGGAGACAAAAATATCGGACGATAAAACATCTGAAATGCAAAGCTAGTAGCATGAATGTCATAGCCTGAATAATAATAAATCATACAAACAGTGGTAGATAAGACAAATCATAAAGATGTACTAGCTAACTGATGAGCTTGCAACAGAAGACAAACCTAGTTACACAGATATATCTACATGCCAAGTCTATGAGATGAAGACTGAAACTTACAAAAGAAAGAACAAAATAGTGTGTCCACAATAGCCTTTATGAGTGACATAAGCACTATTAGGACAAGGCCCTGACTATACTCGTTCTGTAAAACAAAAGTAACCATCATCTAATAGCGCCAAGAAAAGATGGAGCTTACCAACTCACAATTGAACCTGAACCTTAGTGGGTTCATGAATCAGAATCACAGCCTGAACCTCCTGAAACGAAACAGAAAAATAGCTTCCCCATGCAATGGAATATTAGTACGTTTAAAAATGTATTGATATGTAAGGCATAAAGTAGAATCATAAGTAGCTATTGTAAAAGGGTAGTAGAGATACAACTTGAAACTGAAACTCAAATAATCTCCATGGTTGACATTTGATCTCCTACTTAAATATGCATGGTATGATTGTATAGTCGCATGTCATAAATACATCTATATAGATGAAAATCCATGGCATACTAAACAAAATGCTAACAATGGTGGTGCTACCCAGTAGCTAACCGACATCGTATTCTCCAACTTGTGCCATTAGTGTCTCATACGTATAAATAAAGGAAATAGGCTCCATACCCCTAGATTATAGCTCGTGAGTGGAATGCATATCATGTCATGTCATGGAATCATAATGCAAATATGTTACCGTTGTCATTTTGCTCATATTGGCCCATTTGTACTCTTGTTCTCATAATCCCGTAATCACTTTCGTCTAACATATAAATACCTCATGGAACCTCATATGTTTTTTTCTGAATTAGCTTGGAAATGTAACTCGATGTTTACAAAGATAACAGAACCTTGAAGATGATTATAAAATTCTTAAGTTGCTTTACTTTGTTCCTATACATGGTTTCTAGATAATTTATTAGGGAAAGCATTTTAAGAATTAAGTTTTCTAATAGTTTAAACAATTAAGTTATATTTGAGAGTTTTGAAAATTATATGTCAATCTAAGATTTTTTTCATAATAATATTTAGTGGGGAAAGAGAGTTGGTTATAAATAATAAATGTGTCCCATAATATTTTTAAGTCATACCACCCAAAAAAGAGTAAGAAATCATACTTATGAACATGTAATTCGGAATGATTTCTAAAATATTTTCACAATCTGAAAGAGTGACATACTAAAATAATAGAATTGTGAAAATATTTTAGTTGAGATCCCAATGCCTTTCGTAGAAAGTTTTTCTAACAAGAGAATAACAAAATATCACATTTAGGGCTTACGAAATTTTCCAGGAGTTGTGCTATAATGAAGGACGGAGCTTAGTATTAACATACATTCCCTATGAACACTCAAATGTCCATAGTATCTTCACAAAATTTCTTCCTCAAATCCTAAGTTTCATAAAAACTATATATACACAGCTGGTATGCACATATAAAAAATTTTTAAAAGAGGTTAAATTGGCAAATTTTCCATATGGCCCCAACTTGACGAAACATTCGTAGAACTACGTAAAAACAATTATAAAAGAGTCCCAAAATTCTAATCTTAGAAAAAAAAGTATAATATATGAAGAAAAACCAGTAACTAACAATTTATATCTTCAAAAACTACCTTCAAGTGCGTCTAATAGAAGGGGAAAATGATTGCCACGTGTAGATACACGTTTCTAGGAATGAGGGCAACCTTTAATGGTAGAATTCATTAAAAACTAACCTTCATCATGTGATAATTCCAATAGAACCCTCTCTTAAGATTTATTTATGGTTAGGAAGTGGGAATAGATGTTTAATGGGTTAAAACGTCAAGTAGCCGATATACCACAATTTTTACCCAACCCGATTCACGACCCGGATTCTATCCAGACTGATCGCAATGAAATGCTTATCTTGATTTGATGCAGGGTTTTATACGTTGAAAACTAGACTCTTAGAACTTAGATTTGATAGGGCATGGGCCAATGAACTCTTTACATATTGGGAAAAACATCCAAGACATTTGACCCAAAGTTTATAAAATTTTATTAGCCAAACATTGATATAGATTATGCTGACCTCATATTTGATAATTTTATTGACTTAAAACTTAACAAAGGACTAATTTTCTATTATAATATCTCCTAAAACATTATTATTATCATGTTAGACACTCACATGCTTATCCCCAAGGTATGGGTTAATTTAAACCTTTGAAACGGGTGAAGTGCTACCCAAGCCATTTATTTAATCCTGAACCTTTGTTTGAGGGGTTCCATTGACCTAAATCTTTAGTTTAGTTCCTTGATATGGCCACCTATTTTCAATCTTAATCTTCAATGTACTATACTAAGTCATACACACCTCATATAACCACGACATACTATGCCACATATATTATGCAAGAATAGATAAAAAAAAATATGAGATCTCATAAATCACTTTCCTTATAATGTATTAGATGGTTTATAGAGACATATGTTACACATCAACTTCGTCAAACTCTTTGAAGAATGAAAATGTTGTCTTTTGAAATCTTTCCTTCTATTATCTTGTACGATGTATGTGAAGTGGCCTATGTAGGGCCTCTTAGGGTCCTATAAATCATGTTATACCTAGGGTGTACTTTGGGTAATGAAAAATATGTTATTCAAAGCACAATGTTTAGAAAGATCCAAGGATTTCTCAAAAAGAACATCTAGTAGAGCCTTTTTCAGGAGTGTGAAGCACACCATATTTATGAATAAAAAGATATAAGCTGTTTAGGAAATTCTACTTCTTTCATCATTGTAAAGTCGTGCGATAGAGTGTAACTCTTCATATATCTCTCCTTATATATATCTGATGCCTTATAAGATAAGTATCTTAAACAACATACATTAGGAGGAATGCGAATGATATTGTGGAACAACAAGCTCATTAAGTTACGGTAAACCCTTTGGCCGAACAAGTTACTAATGCTGCATTTCGAGTTGGTTTTCAACTTTTGGCTCAAGCTTAGATGGTTCAAGAAAATAGGGAGGTTGAGTTCCCTCTAGAACCAAAATGTGGATACAATGGCAACTAGAGGAAGGGAGTTAACTTAGATTAATCCTCCATATTTTCATGGTTCTACGGTTGAGGAAGATCCTTAAGAGTTCATTGATGAATTTTATAAGGTTTTGAAGATCATTGGAGTGATGCCGATGGAAAAGATGAATTTTGATGCTTATCTACTTTAGGGTGTTGCTTATGGTTGGTTCAACCAATGGAAGAAAGAGAAGGTGGTTGATGCGGGTCCTCTTGATTGGGAATTGTTTAAGGGTGCATAGGTTCTTTCTCCTTGAGATGAGGGAGGCAAGGGTACTTGAATTAATTAACCTTTGTTAAGAAAATATGTGTGCGAAGGATTATGCATTGAAGTTTACTCAATTGGCTAGGTATGCTCGAACTATGGTTGTGGACTCTAGGGCAAGGATGAATAAGTTTGTTTCGAGAGTATCCGAAATGGTGGCTAAGTAATGTCTTGCCGCCATGCTCATTAACGATATGGACATTTCTCATCTAATGATTTAGGCTCGACAAATTGAAGTGGACAATCTTAAGGAAAAGACTCATGAGACAAAGATGGCAAAGACTAGTGATGGTGACTATTCACACTTAAGGTTTGATGGACATGGTCGATTTAGGCTCTGACAATGTTTTTTCCAGTCAAGATTCCTTCAATGCTTTGAATCCCATGTTCAACAAAGATAGAGTTCCTAAGTGGTCGAAATGGATCTTCGGTTCATGCATGGAAAAGAGTGGCAAAAGTCTTCTGCGAAAATGCTCGATGGGCATAGATAATTGTTTTGGTTGTGGCAAGAGTGGTCACCACTTGAGATATTTTTCATGTAGACTTGACAAGGAAAAGGATGGAAGGCAAGCTCCCTCTAGTGGTTTCAGGTTCAAGTGCCCCAAAGAAAAACTATATCTATGCACTCCAAACTTGTCCCAAGAGAGAGAGGGTTCTCCTGATGTTGTTATAGGTATGTTGAATGCTTGTCATCTCGATGTGTATGCTTTGCTTGATGCCGGTGATACCTTCTCTTTTGTGACGCCATATGTGGCTTTGACATTTGCTGTTCTTCGGGATGAGTTGTTAGACCCTTTTTCTATCTATACTCCTATTTGAATCTATTGTTGTGAAGAGAGTATATAAAAATTTTCCCATCTCCTTATCCCATCGAGTCACTCATGTTGATCTTGGATTCTGATGTTATTCTTGGTATAGATTGGCTCCATTCTTGTTATTCTTCTGTTGATTGTACAACTCGAGTTGTCAAGTTTCAATTTCCAAATGAGCCGGTCCTAGAGTGGAAATGGGGAAATTCTATTCCTAAGGGCCAGTTTATTTCTTCTCTCAAAGATAGAAAAATAATTCTAAGGGTTGCATATATGATCTTGTTCGGGTTAGGGACATGCATTCTAAAACCTCTACTGTTGAGTGGGTCCCCATTGTAAATGAGATCTCAAAAGTGCTTCCCGAGGATTTACCTGGTGTTACTCCTGAAAGGGAAATAGACATTGGTATAGACATTCTCCCATATACATAACATATCTCAATTTTTCCTTACAATATAGTTGCAATAGAACTTAAGAAAATTAAAAAGCAATTTAAAGCTTTGTTGGATAAGGGTTTCATCCGATAGAGTTTCTTTCCATTGGGTGCTCGAGTTTTTTTTTGTTTGTAAGAAAGATGGTTCACTTTTCATATGCATTGACTACACACAATTGAATAATATTACCATTAAGAATAAATATCCTCTTCCAAGGAGAGAAATTTGTTTGATCAACTCCAATGGTAAGGTTATTTTCCTAAGATCAACCTTCAGTTTGGTTATCACCAATTGAGGGTGAAAGAAGATGACAATCCAAAGATGACTTGTAAAAGTCGGTATGTTCATTATGAGTTTTTGGTGATGTCATTTTGGTTGATGAATGCACTAGACGGCATTTATGGAGTTGATGATTAGAGTGTTTAAACAATACCTAGACTTGTTTTTGATTGTGTTTGTTGATGACATCTTGATTTACTCAAGGAGTGAGGATGAGCATTGTGATCATTCAAGGAATGTATTGGAAGTCCTCAAGGACCAACAACTCTTTTTGACGATTAGTTAGTGCGAGTTTTGGTTCAGAGTCATGGCTTTTCTTTGTCATAGCATTTCCAACAAGGGTTGAGATGGATCCAAAGAATACAAATGCAGTTAAGAGTTGTCCTAGACCTCTATCCCCTTCGTATATTAGAAGCTTTTTGGGATTAGATGGTTATTACATAAGGTTTGTTGAAGCATTTTCTTCGATTGCCTCTAAATTGGTGGAATTGACCCAAAAAGGTTAAGTTCTTACTGTCAGAAGTGTGTGAGAAGAGTTTCCAACAGAGTTAAAAGACAGACTTATCTCCGCTCTGATATTGACTCTATGAGAAGGACCCTTTGGGTTTGTTTTTTATTTGATGCTTTAAAGATTGGACTAGGTTGTGTTCTTATACAAAATGGCATGTTATTACTTTTGCTTCAAGGCAACTTAAGATTCGTTGAAAAGAACTATCTTACCATTATTTGGAATTAGAGGCGGTGATGTTTGCCTTAATGATATGGTGGCATTACTTATATGATGTCTTTACTGACTACAGTACTAAACAATATGTGTTCTAGTAAAAACATTCTAAATCTTCACCAAAAGAGGTGGCTTGAGATGCTAAGAGATTACGATATTAGTATTCCTTATCACCCCAATAAGGTGAATGTTGTGGAGGATGCTCTTAGTCAACTATCAATGGGTAGTGTTTCTTTTGTTGAGGATAATAAGAAGGGGTTGGTTCATGACTATCATAGATAAGCCCGATTGGATATTAAGTTGGTTGATTTTACTAAGGGTTCATAATGAATCAAAATAATATTTTGTGCCGAATGTGAAAGCTAAGAAAGGTCTTGACCAGATCTTGGTTGAGATAAAAGAAGCGGTGCCTAAAAAGTATGTAGATGGTTTCTTCCAAAGGGAGATGGTGCTCTTTGATATCAAGGTCATTTATGTGTTCCCAATGCTAATGACTAGAAAGAGAAAATTTTAGTGGAAGCCCATAGTTCTTGATTTTCAATTAACCTGGGAGTCGCCAAGATGTATCATGACTTGCCAGAAGTCTATTTGTGGAATGGGATGAAGAAGGATATTGTGAAACTTGTGGCCAAATGTCCCAATTGTCAACAAGTGAAAGTTAAGCATCAGAACCGGGAGGTTTGTCCCAAGATATCAGCATTCCTACTTGGAAATGGGAAGATTTAAATATGGACTTTATTGGTTTACCATGCAACCAATGTAAACATGACTCGATTTAAGTTATGGTAGATTATATAATGAGATCGACTCATTTCAGTCCCACCAAGGTTTCTTATTCCGCAGAAGACTATGAAAGGTTTTATCTAAACGAAATGGTGAGGTTGCATTGTGTACCCCTATCCATCAACTTTGACCATGGCATTTCGTTTACTTCTAAATTTTTGAAGTCTTTCCAAAAGGTCCTTGGTACTCCTATAAAACTTAGTACATCCTTCTATCCTCAAACAAAAGGACAAGTGGAGCATACTATCCAAGCATTGAAAGACATTTAAAGGGCTTTTGTGATCGGTTTCAAGGGTAATAAGGATGATAATTTTCCTTTGATTGAATTTTCTTATAATAATAGCTATCATTGATATATTAGTATGGCTCCATTTAAGGCTCTTTATGGTAGGAGGAGTAGGTCTCTTATATGCTCGTTTGAAGTCTGATGAGATTGCTTTGATAGTTCTTGTGTTGGTACATAAGGCTATGGAGAAAGTTTAACTCATTGGAGAAAGGTTGAAAATAGCTCAAAGTCCACAAAAGACTTAATGATGTTAGAAAAACAGAGCTAGAACTTGATGTTGATGATTGATTTTACTTGAAAATTTCATCTATGAAGGGTTTCATATGTTTTGTAAGGAAGGGAAGCTTAGTACCATTATGTTGGTCCATATAAAGTACTGAGGCATATTTGTAAAAGTTGTTTATAAACTTGATTTTCCTAATGACTTAGCATCGGCACATAGAGTTTTCCATTTCTCATTGTTGAAGAAATATGTTGGTGATCTATCATCATTTGAACCATTGGAGAGTCTTGGTATAAAGAAGATCCTTTGTTATGAGGAAGTATCGATTACGATTTTTGACCAATAAGTTAAAAAGTTGAGAAATAAGAGTTTCATCTGTAAAGGTTTTCTAAAAGAATCAAATTGTTGAGGGTGCTACTTGGGCGGCCGAGGATGATATGATGTCCCGTTATCCCTATCTATTTCCCTCTGACCCTACTCTAGCTTGAGGTTT
Source organism: Solanum bulbocastanum (assembly GCA_037074985.1). Taxonomy (NCBI): domain Eukaryota; kingdom Viridiplantae; phylum Streptophyta; class Magnoliopsida; order Solanales; family Solanaceae; genus Solanum; species Solanum bulbocastanum. The sequence continues at coordinate 34,466,273 of CM073601.1, forward strand.
TTAGTTCCTCATGGTTCATCCTTATGTCTTAGTCATTCTCATGTTTCCCAATGCATGCATGCTCATGAAAACTTGTTTTTGAGATTTTGATTTAGCTTCATTGATTGCTTCATGATTACGTGAATTGAGTATGAATGGCATGTGTACCTTATGAAATGTTGTTTTTAATATTTTTAAACATTGAGTTGATGTTCCTCCTTGACATTATGCATTTTGATAAGGTTGCATTCATGTTGGCCTGTTAGATCTATTTCCCTACTCTCCTTATTTTTCCTTGAGTCCCATTTGAGCACGAACGATCCTAAGGGGAAGATATTGTAAGACCTCAAATTTTGGAAAAGGAAGAAAATGAATTTTTGGGCTGCACTCTCGGTCTATGTCTCCCATCAAAAGACCATAAAATCTTCTACTGGTCGTACATGGAAACCGTAAGAAGGGGTTTCTAAAATTCTTTCCAGTATCCATTTTTATGATTTACCAAGATAGCCTATCATCATATGTACAAGTTGTAGCTAGGTCTCGTAGGTGGGTCTCAAACTTTGTGAAATTTTAAGAGGTCAAGATAGTTGCTACAGTTGGTGTAAAACCTCAAATTTGTAAAAGCTAAGAAAGGGCAAACTGGCAAGTCCAGGACCCAAACCAGACCATGGACCCTTCACAGTGCCCTAGATAGGAGGTGTTGGGATCCATGACCTGTTAAAGGGCTCGCGAAAGCCATCTAGTAGTGCCCTAGGTAGGAGTCACCTTGACGGTGCCCTAAATGGCTCTTTATGACTCGGACAACCTATCAAGAGAGTGGTACAAGTCACCTAATCAATAGGGTGTAATCCAAGGTCATTGTAAAGGACCACAGACATCTAGATGGTCCATGAAGCTTCACACGGACCATAATGTCATCTGTGAAAGAGATTTGTCAGACATAGAATTTTGGGTTAAATTCAATCGATCATATCTTTCAGCACAAAATAAACTAGGTGGCATAAAACCTATCAAATTAAAGATCATTGAGTCCCCTTTCCAATACAACCAAGTTTGCATGATTCTAAGCCTGGAATAAAATAGTTATGCATCTATTAGTGAAGCACTATCGGGTAGGGCATCATCACATCCTACTTGACGGGAAGTGATGAACAAGACGACTCATAAAGCCCCTTGCGAGAGGAATTTCGTTAGCTTTAAGTCAAGGTCATGTTGGTCTTTTGTCAATTGTTTTAACTCAATAATATGTTGTTTCACTCTCTACCCTAGGCCCTATATAATGACTTTTACCCCCAAAATACCTAATTTAATTCATTCTTCAAAAATTCAAAAGGTTGATCAAGTTCATCCTCCCAAATATTTCTCTCTATAAGAAGAAGAAGAATGCTAGGGTTTCAAGATAGATTCTCCAAATTCACCATTGATTTCAATATTTTTCATGACCCAAGGTAGCCCCTAGGCGTAACATGGCATATAAGACCTCGAGAGGCCCCATACAAGCCACTTAGCTTTAACCATACATGAAATAGAAAAAGTATACTTAAAAGACTGTTTCAATATATCAAATATTATAGAGCATAACAGAAATCTAAACATCGGCTCAAAGCCATCTAGTACATACGAATGAATCTGGGCAAAGCCAGTACATTATGTTCCAAAATATAAAGTAAGGACAGATTGAAAACAATTGATATTCGTCCTCGAAGTATGAGGACTCACCAACACTTGGAATTTCCTCTACGAACTCTAGCCACGAAACTGGGAAATCTTATCGTCGGACCCTACATTTTGGCAATGTATGCAAAAGTATGCATTAGTAAAATATATGTACCAAGTATGATAGCTATGCACAAAAACATATAAAGTCATGCTAAAAAAGTACATTTTCATGAGCATGCAATGATCAAGATAAAACATGAGTCTTGAATGTTAGAAAACATAAGTCCTAAAACATAATCAATGCAATGAACATCATCTTAAAACATGTATGAGATACTTCCTTGAACTAACCTTAGGTCATCTTAACTGTCATGTTGGAAGTAGCCTTAGTTCATCATAACTTGCTTATAAGAAGTAGCCTTAACCGACATTTAAGACCATGAGAGCTATTGTCAGGGAATGCTCCGATTGCCCATCGATATGCAGATGAAAGATCGTACTAATACTATAAAGAGTACCAAGGCCCTTTTGGACAGACTTCCTAAACAGAGAAGTGAATTAGGTACCATTATCAGAGATAATGAATAGTAGAACTCCATGCAACCTAACCATTTCTCTCAAGTAGGACATAGCATAGTCCTCAACTGAATCAGAAACCTTGATAGGAATGAAATGAGTCGATTTATTCATTCAATCTACTATAACCCAAATTAAATCATATTGTCGCCGTGTATGAGGCAACCCAACAACGAAGTCCATATTCAAATCTGCCCATTTCAATGTAGGACTACATATATCTTGGGAAAAAACTCCCGACTTATGATGCTCAACTTTCACTTGTTGAAAATTAGGACACTTAGCCAAAAATTCTGCAATATCCTTCTTTGTCCTATTACACCAATAGACCTCCCGCAAGTGGAGATATATCTTGGTGGCTCCCGGGAGAATGGAATATCGAGAACTATGGGCTTCTGCTAAGATTTCCTTGTAAAGTCATCGACATTAAGGACATACAAACGGCCTTGATACCTAAGGACACAATCTCTTCCATGGGAGAAAGCCTCTTCGAATTTTTTATGCACCGCTTCCTTCAATTCAACCAAAGTTGGATTGAGACCTTTCATGGCTTTCACATCTTCCACAAAATATGATTCTGAACTATTGTGAACCATAAAACCACCACTTGTTGAATCAACAAATTGAAAACCCAATTAGAACAATCTATAAACATCTCGAACCAACTCTTTCTTATCATCCTCAATAGGAGCAACACTACCCATTGATAAATGACTAAGATAATCCGCCACCACATTACTCTAGCGGGGTGGTTGAGAATACTCATATCATAACCCTTTATTATTTTAATCCCCCCGAAAATTTAGATCTTTCTATTTAAGCACATATTGCAAACTTTTGTTGCTGGTAAAGACATCTACATGAAAACCATACAAGTAATCCCTCCAAATCTTTAAGGCAGAAAAAACTCTGGCTACTTTAAAGTCATGGGTATGATAATTCTTTTATGAATTTTAAATTGCCTTGAAGAATAGGCAGTGCATTACACATTTTTTATAAGGACAAATCCTAACTCAATTCTCGAGGCATCACAATAAACAATAAATCCCTTGGTTCCTTCGATATAGCCAACATTGGAGTGGAAGTAAGTCTATCTTTTAATTCTTGGAAACTCTTTTCACATGCTTAAGACCATATGAATTTAACCTTGTTTTAGTTCAATGTCATCAATGCAAAGGCAATCGAATAAAAACCTCCGACAAACCTTCTATAGTAACTGGCTAAACCCAAGAAAATTCTAATATCATAAGGGGATAGAGGTCTAGGACAACTCTTAACCGCATCCGTTTTCTTAGGATCTACCTCAATACCCTTACCAAAAACAATATGACAAAGAAAAGCTACGGACCTTAACCAAAAATCATATTTATTAAACTTTACAAAGACTTGTTGGTCCTTGAGGACTTGCAACAAATTCCTCAAATTATCAATATGCTCGTCTTCAATCCTTGAAAATATAAATATATCATCTATGAACACGATCACAAACATATCAAGGTATTGTGTGAACACACTATTCATATATAGAATTCTTGTTAATTTTACAATTTTTTTCTATATTTGTGACAAAACCCCCAAATCAATATTTAAAATTTTTATGTCCCCCTTTTTTAATTTACAATGTTTTTAGTCATTAATATCTTTAGCTACGACTAGTTAGAACTTAATTTTATTTTTCTATTAATTCTCAAAACCAGTCCATTGGGACTTGACCCCAACCCTTGGTTGGGTTATTATACTATTACACGATCATAGACATTGGCATTGAAACTTGTGTTGTTGATTACGCAAACATCAAAATGGTGCCACTGCCGGGGAGTGGTGTTATTGAGGAATTCTTAGTTAAATAGAATTTTTTATTCTTGCTAGTTTTAGTTTTACCAATCTAAATTGTATTTTTGTTTTAGTAGTTTTAATATCAAAGTAGCGAACGAAGGATGGAAAATCATTATGGATACCACACGGATCATCCCCTTCTGAAACTGTTGAACCTGAGGGACAACCTCCTGACCTTTAAACAGGTAGGGGATAAGATGATTCAGGAAATAGAGCTGAAGTTTCAAGTGGTGCTGCAACCATGCCCATTTCACCAGATGATGGACAAAGGGCTACTGAAGTGCTTCTACAAGGGTCTTGGACCCAAGAATAGGTGTATAGCCTCTTAGCTTTGATATGGTGGTATGCTACACCAGCCCTATGAAGTTGTAGCAAAACTCCTTAACGACATAGTAGAAGCCAACAAAGAGGACATAAAATAACAGGAGTGGGACACACTAGTCTCCCAGTTGGATGTTCTATCCACCCGAGTCACGGAATTGGAAGTACAAGCTATAGGAAAAGAAAATCACTCCTTCCTTCGAGAGTGTAAACATGGGAAGAAGCAGAGAGGTATGTAGGATGATAAAGCCCTGTCACTTATTCAACAAAAGATTGAGGCACATAAAAAGATGTTAAATGAGATGAAGGAGAACATTGAAATAGTAAATAAAGCGTCAGCCTCTCAATCCATGACTATTGAATTGCAAGATGCCCAAATTGGCCATCTGATATCATGTCAATACCCATCATTCACTGAGGACTCGCCTAATTACAATATGGGCGACTTCGAAAATAAAAAATAGCTACGGACAAGCATTTTGCCACGATGTTAACTAAGGCGCTGTTTAGGAGGCAACCAAAAACCCTATAATATTTTATGTACTTGCATATTAGTAAAATAATGGTGTTCTGATTGATATAGGTGGAAGTGCGAGAAGTGCTCGAAAAGTGCAAAGTGACAAGCAACATATCAAATTGGCGAGTTGCATAAGAAGTCGGTGAACTCGACCTTAACCGTCGTTTGACTCCAAACATCCCTAAAAGTGGAGTCTATAAAACTCGACGAACTTGAGAAATCATTGGCGCATCACAAACTCTATTGGCGATATCAATGGTGACCGCCGTTTGAACATCTAGGTTTGCTGGAAAGATTTGTGACACTCGGCGAAACATGTGATTAGTCAGTGGCATGCCAATTGATTCAGCGATTCGAACTGATATCGCCAGATGCGTAAGAACTGGACAACACTTGAGTAAAGCGAAATAGGGTGGCAGTGAAGCATTCGAGAAAGTGGGTCAAAAATAAGCGTGTTGGATTGCTTGGCGATGTTGTGTAGAGTTTGCTGAATCACTCAACGATTCACTTAACATCCCCACCTCACCTTTTTTTTAATGCTAAAATTGTGGAAAGTCTACACCCAAATTCGCAGGTGAACCATCCCGCCCTGACAGATGGAGCAACTACCTATCTAGGTTCACTTCTTTATCTCCTTATTTGTCTTAATTCTTTTTACTTTTGGGTATTGTTAATTACATTTGAGGACAAATGTGTTTTTATTTGTGGTAGGGTAAGGCTCACCTTTTGTGCCCTAATTTTGAGTTGTATTTTGTATATATTTGGGTTGTTCTGTTTAAAATTGTTGTTATACTGCTTTTTGTGGATATTTGAGCTCATGGCTCTCTTTTGTTTTTAAATTACAGAAATGATTTTGACCCTTCCTTCCGAAAAATTTTGAACTTTTTGCACATTTTCGCCACCTCTCATGTGTTGAACATGGTTGTTCTTTGGCAAAATTTAAGTCTCAGTTTCGATCAATATTGATGACTTGAATAGGGTTGTTAATCGAACGAACATGAATGCACGGCTATGACGAGACCAAATAAAGTTGCATAGACAATATGTGAACTCTTTGCATCTCTTTGTGATTAGCCATTTATCGAATTGATTCTCTTGTAATGACCGTTGCACACTAGCGAAGGTGTGTAGTCTTGTTTGACTTAAGTGTCAATGTCTTGTGTGATTAGCTTACTTTGAACTATGGATGAATACACCCAGAATTTTCCTCGTTAGTCTGATTGATTTGGAAAGGTGTGCTCTTGAAATGATCTTAGGCAACTTTAAATAGTGTGAGCCAAATTTGACATATACTTATTTTGTGGCTTACCCGTGAGCGTGTCAAACTCTTTTGAACACCCCTTGAGCCTTACCTTTCTGTCGATGTACCTTGTTGAACCCTAGACCTTACTTGATCCACTACCTATAATCCTCTTGATTTTTGGTTTAGTGAATAACCAACTTAGGCCAAACACCTAAGTTGGGGCTATGTGACAAGGAAAAGGAGAAGTCAAGAAGTGTAACAAAGTCTCCCTTAACCCATGGTGTTGCGAAACAATGGAAACCCTCTAAATCAAGCCAAAAAAAACTACAAAAGAAATTGGGTTTCCAAGGAACCCCTGGAGGTGAATAAAAAGATGACTTAGAAGCACTAGAAAAAGAATTGATAAAGGAAAAGGAGGAAACGCCTTGGGAATACAACATCTAATAAGGAAAAAGTCACTAAGCTTAAATGACCATACCTTTGCACTCAGCCCCATTACAAGCCTTGAAAAGACCTTTTGATCTTGAGTAAGCCAAATCTAAAGTCGATTGGAAAATAAGGGCAAACCTATGGGTGAAATCATGCATTGTGTTCCTCTATTTAAGTGTGAGTGTTGCATCTGATTCCTGATCTTAAAATGATTAAGCTCTATGAGTGAATATGGAATCATTCTTTATGTGAGGGCATTTAGATAATTTTTGTTGAGCTTGAACTTGCACAAGTAGCAAGTATTGCGAGCATGGGAATATTTGGTAATGGTTTGTCGCAACTTGAATCTTTGAGTACACAATTGCTGTTTGCATGACTAATTTGAGTCTTGTTGTGTATATTCATGATTGGGTCATGTGTAGAACTATTTGAGACACCCTTTGTGATCAGCTGAACTCGAGTTTGCTTGAGGACAAGAAAAAGTTTAAGTTGGGGTGTTGATGAGTCCACAAATCGGACTCATTTAAGGCTATATTTTAATAGAAATTGTGACCACGAATGCTTATTTTATCTCAATATCTGATGAAAACCCTTAAGTTTCAGGTATTTGAAGATTGAAGGAAAGAATGGACAGTACTTCGCAAAAAGGAACGAAGAGGCTAAAAAGAACGAGAAAATAAAGGCCTGAGGATCGCTGAGTCCACTTGGCGAATCGCCGAAGGGGTCTAACTTTATCTTTTGTTCCAGTATGCTTTCGTGAAGCAGTACTATATCACCCAATGACCCAAAGCAAGATGATGCAACAATGGTGCAAGAACGTGATGAACTACACTAAAGGGCAAATTGCCGAGTTGATCGGCGATTCCGACTAATGTCGTCGAATGATCCGTCGCAGCACATATTTTTGAAAACTATAAATACTCGTTGAGAGTTATAAAGAACATACCATTAGACAATATCAGATTCTTAATATAATTTTTAGTACTTTTATTTTTACTTTTAGTTTGGAGAGGGTTTTGGAAACATGAAGAAGAAAAGGGTTTCATCTCCAAGAATTTGGTCTTGGGTCTCTTGGATTCTTCATTATTGGCTTGTAACAAGACTTTAATCTTCATACCCATTTGAATGCAAGCTTATTTAGGTATAAATTTCTATCTCTTGATGTGTGGATAAAAACCCCCATCCTTGGGGTGTGATTTAGCAAATATGTGTTGAAATTATTGTTGGGTGTTGCTTGTTGATAGGTTAGATATACTTTAATGGTGATTTCACCAAGTGGTTGTGGTTTACTTTAATTGTTTTGTAGTTGCAAATGCAAAACCACCTATGTGTTTTTGGCTTGCTTGAGAGAGAGGTCGTGAAACCAAGACTACTAGACTGATGGCCTAAGGAGTGGGTCGACATGAGGTTCAGCCGAAGAGGGTGAGCCTAGTCCCATATCCTAATACTTAGCTTGATAGAGTGAGTGGGTAAGGCATAGGCTGGCCTTCATGCGGCAAATGGGTGTCTGATAGGAACTTATTTGAAACGGGGTAAGTTGCCTAAGAGGGAACATATTTCCATCTAAAGCTTAGGCTAGTCCCTATTATCTTGCAAATTTCCTATCGAAAGCATGTACCCAGCAATTTAAACCAAGATATATTGTGGTCACACCCTAAGAGTCCCCTCTCATTTATAAAATTCTTGTTAATTTTACTATTTGTGCTATATTTGTGACAAAACCCCCAAATCGATATTTGACACTTTTATGTCCCTCCTTTTTAATTTACAATGTTTTAGTCATTAATATCTTTATCTGTGACTAGTTAGAACTTAATTTTATTTTTATATTAATTCTTGAAACTAGTCCCTTCGGACTCGACCCCAACCCTTGGTTGGCTTATTATACTATTGCATGATCGTTGACATTTGCACTGGAAGTTGTTACACAAATATCAAGTTTGACATGAAATTTGAGTTGTTTCCACAACCAATTGAGGTGTCTACACCAGTTGGCAACTCTATTTTATCTAGTTGTGCCTATTGTGTTTGTATGATGTTAATTAATGATCTTAAAACCTCTGCTAATTTAGTTAGGTTTATTACACTAGATTTTGATGTTATTGTGGATATGTATAGGTTGGCTGCTTGCTGTGCCAAGATTAATTGTTTTGTAAAGATAGTTAGATCTTACTTTCCACATAAGCTAGTCCTTGAGTAGAAAGGTAATGCAGTCACGCCCAAGGTAACTTTAGTTCATACCTTAGGGCTCCAAATTTGATTGCGAAAGAATGTACATACCACATGGTTCATGCAAATGATAATTACAAGTAGCCAACAACTCTTTAGTCAATTTCTATTGTGAATGAATTTCTGATGGTATTCCCTAATGACCTTCTAGGAATTACCCTAGAAAGGGAAATTGATTTCTCTATACACTTGCTTCCTGATACAAAGCCTATATAAATTCCTCCCTATAGAATTTCACCTTTAGAGCTAAGAGAATTAAATGAACAACAGAAAGACTTGCTCGATAAAGGCCTTATCAAGCCAATTACATCCCCATGGGGTGCTCCAGTGCTCTTTGTTGGAAAGAAAGATAGATCCTTACAGATGTGTATTCACTATAGACAACAAAACAAACTCACAATTAATAATTAATATCTTGTTACATGGATTGATTACTTATTCAACAAATTTCAAGGTGCCAAATGCTTTACCAGCATCGACTCGTGGTCTACTTACCATCAATTGCAAGTCAGGGAAATTGATATCCTAAAAACAGTATTTAAGACGAGGTATGGCCATTTTGAATTCCTTTTAGTGTCTTTCAGCCCTAAAAATGCCCTATCCGGCATTATGATCTTATGAATCGGGTCTCCAAACCATTCTTTGAATAATTGATGATTATTTTGGTTGATGCTATTTTGATATATTCATGCTCTGAAACTAAGCGTGCAAACTACTTGCGAGCTCTATTGCAAACTCTCCAAGAATACAGGTTATATGATAAATTCTCTAAATGTTAATTTTGGCTAACTTCTGTAGTATTTCTTGGTCATTTTATGACTAGTGATAGTATCAAGGTTGATGGACAAAAGATTGAAATAGGGATGACTTGGCCGAAGCCTTTGAGCTGAGAGATGTTAACCTTTCTCTATTAGTAAGCACTCCCCTAGTTTTGACCTAATGAGCTTTCTTTACATTGAGTTAATTAACCCGACGGTTTTGACTAGTAAATAATGGTGGGAAAGAGCTGAAGATCATGAAAAGCATTTCCACACATGGAGGCAGGCAACCGGGAAGCTTTGCTTCTAGAATGCCGACTACATGGGAACATATGTTATATAGGTTGATTCTAATTCTTATTGCCCACTCGATTCCATGGAATAAAGGGAGGACAACTATTCGTAGGATTTTAAGTTTGGTAGGGTATTACCAAAGGTGTTTGAGTTGGTCGTAGTTGTCTTTGCCCTAAAAAAATTGTAGCATTATATATACGAGGTTCATATTGATATTTTCACCTAGAACCAGAACCTTCTGTATTTACTTAAGCAGAGGGAGTTTAAGATACGATAAATGAGATGGCTAGAATTGTTAAGAAACTATGACTTTGAAATTTCATGTCACCCAGTAAAGCCAATGTTGTTGCTAATGCACTTATCTAGACATCCATGGGTAGTATATGTCACGTTGAAGCTAAAAAGGCTGAAATACAAAACACTTGTGCCAACTAGCTAATTTGCAGGTGCGCTTGTTAGATGCAGGGGTGAAGGTGTTGTTGTTCAGAATATGGTAGAATCTTCCTTTATTATTGAAGTGAAACAGTGGCAACATTAAGATCATGAGCTTAGAAAATCGAAGGAAAGAAGTCAACAGTAGCAGCAACTTGTATTTGAGCTAACTAGAGATAGAGTCCTTAAATACAAGGGTCGCTTATTTGTACCGACAGCTGGAGAGCTGCATAAAATGTTTCTTTAAGAGGCCTATTTATCAATATATGCAGCTCACCCTCGAGCGAGAAAGATGTATCAAGAGCTTCAATAGATCTATTTGTGGAATGGCATGAAAAATATATTGCATAGATGGTAGTTGAATGTCCTAACTATCAATAAGTTGAAGCAAAAAATCTGAATCATGTAGGCCTAACTCAGTATATTGAGTTGTGCTTATGGAAATGGGACATGAAAAATATGGACTTCATCTCTGATTTGTCATGCACTCCACGGAGGTATGATTCCATTTTCTTATATATCGATAGGCTGATAAAATCTTCCCATTTCTTGCAAGTAAGGATGATATATTCAACCAAAGATTACGTCAGGCTTTACATTAAGAAGATTTTTCTCCTTCACAGAGTTTCATTATCTATTATCTTAGATCCAGGGGCTCGATTTACAACACATCTTTGGAGATCGTTTCAAAAGGGTCTAGGCAATCAGGTAAAATTTAGCAGTATTTTTCATCCACAAACTGATGGATAGAAAGAACATACTAGTCAGACTGTTTAGGATATATTACATACATGTGTGTTGGATTTTAAATGAATTTGGGATGAACATCTACCTCTTATTGAGTTCCCACATAATAACAACTTTCAAGCTAGTATTTAGATGGCCCATTATAAAGCACTATATGGGCAAAAGTGTAGGTCAGTGATTGGTTGGTTTGAGGTCATGGAGGTAGAGTTGGTAGGTCCCAATCTAGTTCGACAAGAAATGGAAAGGGTTAAGCTTATTATAGATCAGTTGTATACAACACAGAGTCACCAGAAGTCCTACTTAGATGTTCGACGATAGGACATAGAGTTTGATATAGAAGATTGAGTTTTGTCTTGATAGTACCACCTATGAAGGGCGTCATGCGATTCGAAAAGAAAAAAAAGCTCAGTCCTAGGCATGTTGAACCATATAAAATTATTCATATAATTGGTATAGTGGCATATGAGCTATATTTGCCTTCAGAATTAGAATCAGTTAATCATGTATTTCATGTATCTATGTTGCATAAATGCATTGGAGATCCTTCACGTATTATATCCATAGAGAATATTCACATTGCTGAAGATTTATCTTATGCAAGAGGTACCCAAATTTATTTTTGATCGGCAAGTAAGAAAGCTTCAAACTAAATATTTATCTTTTGTGAAACTGTTGTGGAGAAATAACAATGACGAGGAAATGACTTGGAAAGCGGAAGAGAAATGAGGAAGGAGTACCGCCAAGCTATTTACGACTAAAGATGAGTAACATTTCGATAATTTACAATTATTTCTTCACAACTACTTAATTGTATTTTAAGTAACTTTAAAATTCAATTTATATGTCTTCTTACGAGATAGCTATACGAAGCCAAGTTGTTCAAATTTTTTAGAATTTGACTTTAGGTTTACGACTGTAACAAGTATAGACTCGCAAATAAAGTGCTATGGGGAAAACATTATTCAACCAAGTAATTGTATAGATCAATTCACGTACGAATGTTCATATGGGGGATATTCTGAGATCCCATACTTTTTTGTCTATTCCTGCATAATATATGTGGTGTAGTATGACATGGTTATATGACGTATATATGACTTTGTATAGTACATTGGAGATTAAGATTGAAAATGGGTGGCAACGTCAAGGAACTAAACTAAAATTTTAGGAAAAAAGAATCCCTCAAAAATGGTTAGGGATTAAAGAAATGTCACAGGTAGCACTTTGCTTGTTTGAAATGCTTAAATTAACCCATACCTTGGGGATAGGAGTATGAGTGTCTAACATGCTAAGACTAATGTGTTATGAGTTCTTATAATAGCACAATATTCATATTTTAAGTTTTGAAGTCAAGAAAATTAGTGAAACTAAGGTCGGCAAAAGCTATGGAAGTTTCTCTAATAAAATTTTTTGAACTTTGTGTTAAATGTCTAGGATGTTTTATGCAATATATAAATAGTTACAAGGCCCATGACCAATCAAATCCAAGGTCCATAGCTCTATTTTGCAAATTACAAACCCCCATATCAAACCAAAATTGGAGTAAAAAGTAATGATCATTTTAATGTGGACTACCGGTGCAGGATTTGAGTTGCGAACCATGTAGGGTCAAAAATGTGGTATGTCAGCTACTCGAAGTTCCCACCCATAATAACATTTATTTTCATTTCCTAACTAGAAAGAAAACTGAAAAGTGGATTCTAATAGCATTCTTCCATGATGAACAGTGGTTTTTAACGATTTCTAGCATAAAAGTTTGCCCCTGTGCCTAGAAATGTGGCCTCTACACGTGGCAATGTTTTCCCCTTATATTAATTGTGTTTGGAGCTAGTTTTTGAAGATATAAATTGGTAGTTATTAGTTTTTCTTCAGGTTTTACACTTGGTTTTCTAAAGTAATCATTGTGGGACTCTTTTATGATTGTTTTTATGATGTTCTACGGAAGTTTCGTCAAGTTAGGACTGTATGGGAAATCTACCAATTTAAGTTCAATTATAAATTGTTTATAGGGTCGTACCAGTTATGTATATATATTGTGTGTAAATACTAGGGGATAAGAAACAACTTTCATGACGAAACAATGGACGCTCAAGGGTTCATCAAGAAGGTATGTCAACGCTAAGCCCCATCCTTCATTTTAGTATCACTTGGGAAATTCCTAAAATGTAAAATGTGATATATTGTTATTCTATTCCTAAAAAAAATCCTTTTGTGATAGGCATTTCATTGGGATCTCACCTAAATTATTTTCATGATTCTATTATATTTGATAGTCCACTCATTCGGATAAATAGGTTATTTGACATATACATGTCATTTATCGGTTTCCTTGATTGTGTGTCCGTATGTATAAATTATAATTCTTCTTTGGGTCGTGTGACTTAAAAATATTATAAGAGACATTTATTATTTGTAACCAGCCCTCTTTTCTCGCTGAAGATTGTTATGAAAAATCTTTAAGTAACACACCATTTTAAAAACTCTCAAATGTAATTGAAGTGTTTAAACTATTAGAACACTTGATTTTTAAAATATTTTCTTTTATAAATTATCTAGGAACTAATTAAAGCACCTTATGCTTTTTAGGAATAGCTTCAAGGTTATGTTATCTTTGTAAAAGTCGACTTATGTTTTCAAGCTTATTAGGAATGACATATAAGGTTCCATAATAAATTTACAGGTTATGATAAGATGAGTACAAATAGGACAAGATCGGCAACATGGCAACATTAACATAAATGCATTATGAACTCATGATATGGCATGCTATGCATTCTAATCTCAAGCTATAATAGAGAGGTATGGGGCTTATTGCTTATATTTATACGTATGAGACACCAATGGCCAAAAGTTGGCGAATATGATGTCGGTTACCTATCGAAAAACACTACCATTGCTAGCATTTTGTTGGGTATGTCATGCATTTGCATTTATATATATGCATTCACGACATGCGACTATATGAGCATACCATGTATATTTAAATAGTAGGAGGTCAAATGTAAGCCATGGAGATTATTTGAGTTTCTCTTTCAGGTTGTATCTCTATTACCCTTTTACAACATCTACTTATGATTCTACTTTCCACCTTACATACCTATTTATTTTTATTCGTAAGTACATCCCATTGCCTTGGGACACTATTTTTTTTTGTTTCGTGCTAGCAAGATTGGGCAGGGATTATGATCAACTCACACGCTACAATTTAGGTTCAGCTGTGAGTTTGTAAGCTACATATTATCCTGGGCAATTAGAGGATGGTTAATTTTGTTTCACAGTTTGGATATAGTCAGTGCCTTGTCTCGCCAGTGCTTATGTCACTCGTAGAGGCTATTGTGGACATAGAATTTTGGATTTTCTTTTGTAGGTTTTAGTCTCCAGCCCATAGTCTTGGCATACATATATATTTTGGGATATTATCTTTAACTGACAATAAGACCATGAGAGCTATATCGTGAAATCCAGTATAATATCCCTTATATAGAAAGAAGGGAAGTCTACTTGGCAAGGTAGACCGTACATATCATCATTTCTAAAGTTGATCTACTATATAGGTCATTTAAGACAATCATTAGGGGGAACATAGTTTGGAACTAGAGGTGGCTACTAGATACTACCATATTTGAGCCTCCACCTCAAAGCTCTCTCGATGCTAAGTCTAAATTCAATAGGAAACAAAATGATCAATGCAAACCCACACTTTCAAGATAAAAACAAAGAATAGCTCTTTATTAATAATTCAACATGGATTAGATAACCCTTCACCAATGTGAATTCATCTGTCTGTGAGAAATACATTTCACAATAATGATCATCATAGTGAGTGAGAAATCCTTTCACAATAGCATTAATACTTTCCTATCAAACCATCCCCAAATTAAATAATTTATAATCACTTCATAAAAATATGCATATCTTCAAAATTTAATAATTGATAAGTTAATGGGTTCATCATAGGATCACAGTTAAAAAACATTGTTCATGCATGGGTAGATGTAATTTCAACTAAATATCATTGAATAAGATCAATTCACGCATTAGATGACTTGATCAATAAAAATCAAACATAATTAGATTATATCGACATTTATTGAATTGAAAACCTGATTTGATCAATTAAAAATTTAATTGGGAAATTGAAAACTTTGGGGACCCCATGGAGGAAAGGACTCCATCGGTGAATACCCACATACCTTGACCCTTAGGACCCAAAAACAATGGAGGATGGAATACTTGAATGAACCTGAGCAATTCTTCTTATTCCTAAGGTTAAGAGAATTTGTAGAGGATGAATTTGGTCATGTTTTACAGATTTAGGAGAACGGGATTGAAATGAGTAGTTTTAGGACTTAAAGGCTATATATAGGGCTTAGTGTAGTAGACAAAAGAAAGGCATAGTGTTGGTTTAAAAAATTAGGGACAAGACCAAAAAGCCCCTTAAAATAACTGTCGGACACTTTATACGGTTTGGACCTATGGTCTATATGTCATTCTACAGACCCTACTAGTCAATCATAGAAAGATTTAGAAACCATATTTTGAATCATCTTTTTGATGGGACATTTTTACGGCTCGAAGGTCTTCATACGGATTGTAGACACCAATCATAGAAACAAACTTTACCTTTTAAAATTTCACCAAGTCTGAAACCCCACTATGAAATGTAGCCACGATTCATACATAGGATGACTGGCCATCCTGGTGAACCATAAAATGCATACTGGACTGAATTTTAGGAAATTACTTCCCCCCTTTCTACAGTTGTCATGTATGGCTCGTAGAAGCTTCTACTTTCTATAGATGAAACCCATAGAACCAAACTGCAGCCCAAAAAGTCATTTTCTTCCTTTTCCACTGGGGGTGTTACATATAAGGAGTAGTTAAGTGTTTGATAATTTCCTTCTCAATAAATCATTCTTCAAATTATTTTCACAAATATTCATGCCCTCAATCAGTTTTTAAAGCCTTTATGGTTTTGTCTATTTGATTCTTAACTTCATTCATATACTATCTAAAGCACTTAAGTTCTTTAGATTTATGAGAATCAAATAAACATAACCAAAACACGTCAAATCATTAATAATTGTAATGAAGGATATAGCACAAGATCGTTCACTTACATTCATTGGACCATAAATATCATAAGGAATTAATTGAAGTGGGAACTCAATTCTCTTAGCTTTCCCAAATGGTTTACGTGTAATCATTCAAGCAAGATAATTTTCACAAGTTGACATATCAATTTTGGTAAAAGAACCTTAATGTCCTTCTTTTGCCAATATATTCATTCGATCTTGCCCTATGTGACCTAATCTTGCATGTCATGTGATAAAATCAATATAATTGTTAGTTGAATAACATGTCATTACACAATGGTCAACATAATAGTCATAAGTTGAAGGATTACCATCTAAAACGATAAGATGGTCATAACGGAGTCCAAAGCAATATAAAATATAATATAGAGCTATTCTAACACAATTATGACTAAAACCAAATCAAAACCAACTTCTAAAAGAATAGATATAGATACTAAGTTTTGTCTAATATTTTGAGCATATAAGACTTCATGCAACATCAAAGACCGACCACCATGCAAGTCCATTTTGCAAGTGCCTATTCCATTGACTTCCAATTTAGTATTATTTTCCATGTAGGTCTACCTTGATTTAGATGAAACTCAACCAAACACTATATACGCTTCTCAATCTCGACTCACATGGTTGGTGGATCTTCAGTCTACAATCAACATAGGATAAAACTGAACTAATAAGGAAGTTCTAGAAACATATGTAGCACATAGAGATGCGTTTAAAAATGCTACCTTTTTTGACTCGATACATTCATGACAAAAAGGTCCCAACACTTGGAAATTATAGCACTTCATGTTTCTCTTGTCACTATTCATGAAGAACCATTTTCCTTTCTTGGAATAAAGCTTCTTCTTTTCCTAATGAGTCTGTCTTCGGTCTCCCTATCTTACCCATTCCTTTTCAAATTATTCTTGTGCTTGAAGCTTGAAGATTATGTGCCACTTCACTCTGCCACAAAGGTTTGGAGCAGCTTCAGAAGCACCAAGTCACTCATCCTCAAGTTCAACATAGCGAGCAACATCATAAAAAGTTTTGATACTATCATTATGGGTCAAGTTAACCTTCAAATCTTCCTAATTATTGGGAAGAGATTTGCCACGACCCATACCATCATGATTGGCACCCATACTAACCCTCCAATGGGAGAACCATTACTATAATCCAAAACCAACAACTAATCCAAAAACTAAGCATTTGAGTTATGGAAGCAAGTAAAATACTAAGGAAAGAAATAGGGAGATCCCATAAACTCCAAATCAAAAGTCAATCAACAAAAATGAATGCAGAAGTAACACCTAGACCCAGAAAGTTAATGTACCAAAACATCTAACAAGATTCATAAGTCTAGCAACAAGAGTTATAACCCCAAACTAATGAACTAATAACTGACTAGAAAAGTCTAAGTCTGAAATGATGGACATAGACAAAAGAGAAATCCTGGAAGAACTGGCTTACCCTTGAATTCGAACGACGATCACTGATCTTCTAAGCAAGGTCTGTCAATAGCCGCCTAAAGATGCCGTATACTCAACAAAGAAAGAGCAAGTGCAGTATCAGTACACAACCATAGTGTACTAATAGGATCACGTGGCTATCCCACTAAGTGCAACATAAGTAAGTTATTTCAACAATATAATCACATGCATATATTGAACATACACAATATTATCAACATTTACGAACATGGTACAGTTTCACATTCCTCAAGATACACAATTATATCAATTCATTGGTCATCTCATGGAACCCAAACCCAAGCAGTTAGCATACTAGAAGGTGGTCCCCGTTTCAATGTTTATGCCAGAACATGGCAACCGATCCCATAATTATGCCTAAATGTGGCAATCGATCCAAGTTAGTATGTTGGAACGCAACACCCGATCCATTCAATAAGCCACAATGATAATCAAAAAGTACATTCTCATATTCATACAATCATGATTCATGACATTCATCATTCATATATCCTCATTTACAATTAATGTGATCAATAATACAACATTCATATATATATATATATATATATATATATATATATATATATATATATATATATATATGTATGTATATATGTATGTATCGTAATGAAGCAAGAACAAACATGCATCACATAATCATAGAATCACAATCATCACCTACCTCGAAACAAGATTTAAACCCTAAGAAACTTTTACCTTCCCTTTCTAGATTTTTTTCTCTTGTTCTTGGTCGACAAACACTTAATATAATATGGAAATCAATAAACAATCATTAATTACCAGAATTACTAACAATCCTATGAACCCTAGATCAAACCCATGATCCCAAGCATCAAAACTAGGGTTTTTTCCACCATAGTGTTTAGATCAAAACCCTCTCCCATCAATAATTACCCATTAGATTACGTTCTATGGATCGAAATTGGATTCGGAGAGTTAAAATCTTACATTTACCCTCAAGAATGGTGGAAAACTATCAAGAATCACCTGGGATTCGTTCCTTAGCTCTAAAAACTGAACAGTACTACATAAAGACATTATGGAGTTTATTTACGACCTTACGTCACATCGGGCCTACCATAGCAGCCCTCACCCTTTTACAACGACCCCACAAAAGCGACCACAATCACCGCCAAAGTGGCTTGCACGAAATGGTGAGCTATTTTAATAATTTCAAGACCCCCATTTCACAACACATCTTTCACCAACGACGCTCAAAAAATACAGTTCATGCTAAGATCGATTTCAGGAGTTCTACTTACTCGAATTCAATTTTGTAAAGTCGTACGGATTCCTTAACGACTTATCTAACTACTCAGGCAATAAAAATCATAATTAGGTCACCTAATTTTTACTATATTTCCCTACCAATTAATGACTCTAATTTTTTCCAAATTTGGACTAGGTTGGGAAATTCCAAGTTATTACGAAAACGTTTTCTGACTCAAAATAATTTTCCCCGTTGGCCTTTCAATAACGACAGAACCCGATCATTACAATAGATACCAATTTACCCATCACTTGTTTCCGAGCGACAAAACATAGGAAAAACAGGCTAAAGAAGGGATGAAGTAATACCTGAATTGACGAACAATTGGGGATACTTGTCTTGCATGTCCCTCTCGGTTTCACAAGTAGCTTTCTCAACTAGACGATGCTTCCATTGAACTTTCACGGACTTAATCTCCTTAGTCCTTAACTTACGCACATCACGATCAAGAATTGCAATCAATTCCTTCTCATATTGGAGGTCATTTGTCTAACACGATTGAGACCCACTTAATGATATAATCCCCTTCACTATGATACCTCTTCAACATAGACACATGAAATACCAGATGAACTCCCAATAAATTAGGAGGTAAAGACAATCTATACGCCACCCATACTACATATTCAAGAACCTCAAAGGCACCAATGTATCGTGGACTTAGCTTACCTTTCTTTCTAAATCTCATCACCCTTTTCATGGATGATACCTTAAGAAGAACATTCTCACCGGTTTGAAATGTCATGTATCTTACCATATTATCCGCTTACTTCTTCTGCCTACTTTGGGCAGCTAAAAGCTTAGCTCGAATACTCCTCACCTTATCTTGAGCATCCTTCACTAAATCTACCCCCAATGGTTTCACATCTCCAGCCTCGAATTATCCTATGGGTGATCTATATATCCTCCCATTGAGTGCCTCAAATGGTGCCATATCTATGCTGGAGTGATAACTATTATTATAAGAGAACTCACACAAAGGTAAGAATTTATCCCAATGTCCTCCAAAATCAATTACACATGCCCTCAACATGTCCTCTAACACTTGAATATTTCTCTCCGGTTGCCAATTCGTCTGTTGATGAAAAGCGGTACTAAAAGTGAGTTGTGTGCCCAATTCATCATGTAATTTCCTCCAAAACTTGGATGTGAATTGGGTACCAAGGTGTAAGACGCTAGAGAGGTCCACCCCATGTAACCTCACTATCTGTTTGACATAAACTTTAGCCAATTGTTCAGCATTACAATATTTTCTTACTAGAATAAAATGGGCTCACTTAGTCAATCTATCAACCACTACCCAAATATAATCAAACTTCCCCAAAGTCTTGGGAAGACCAACCACAAAATCCATGGTTATCCTCTCCCACTTCTATTCTAGAATTGGCATTCTTTAAAGTAAATTTGCAGGCCTTTAATGTTCATACTTCACTTGTTGACAATTTTGAAACTTAGCCACAAACTCTGCTATATCCTTCTTCATGCCCGGCCACCAATAAATTCGCTTCAAATCTTGATACCTCTTGGTCAGACCTGGATGAATAGAATATCGCGAACCATGGGATTCGATCAACAACTTCCGAATCAAGTCATCAACTCAAGGAACACAAATTTTCCTTTTAAAATTGAGTACACCTTCTGCATCAAGACTGGTCTCTTGTGCCTTACCAATCACAGTCTTTTTTCTAAGCTCCTCCAAATTCTCATCCTCAAACTGTTTGGCCTTGATCACATCAATGAATGTGGCCCTTACTTCAATACTAGCTACTACCCCACATTCTTTTGGGATGTCCAACTGCATCAACTTAGACTTTAAGGACTGAATTTCCTTAGCCAAAGGTCGCTTGGTTAGACTCAAGCAAGCTAGACTGCCCATACTCACTGCTTTTCGACTCAATATGTTTGCCACTACATTAGCTTTACCCGAATCATATTGAATGGTGACATCATAATCTTTAAGTAACTACATCCACCTTCATTGTCTCAAATTCAGATCCTTTTTAGTGAACACATGTTGCAAACTACGATGATCAGTAAACACCTCACATTTAACACCATAGAGGTAATGCCGCCATATCATAAGAGCAAACACTATCACTGCCAACTCCAAATCATGTGTTGGATAATTCCTCTCATGAACCTTCAATTGACACGAGGTATAAGCTATAACATTCATTTCCTACATCAACAGAGCACCCAAACCAAAATGTGAAGCATCACAATAAACAATTAAATATTTACCTTCAACTGGTAATGCTAGAATAGGCATAGTGGTCAAGAGAGTCTTGAATTTTTGAAAGCTCTCTTCATATTTTTCAGTCCATTCAAATGGTATCTCTTTTTTAGTAAAATTTTTCAAGTGAGTGGCAATGGAAGCAAAATACTTCACTAATCGTTGATAGTATCTAGAAAGCCCCACAAAACTCCTAACCTCCGTCATAGAGCTAGGCCGAACCCAATTATTAACCGCTTCAAACTTCTAGGGATCTACCATTACCCCTTCTTTTGAAACTACGTGCCTCAAAAATGCCACCGAATCTAACAAAAATTCACATTTAGAAAATTTAGCATACAACCTTTGTCTTCCAAGAACACCCAGAACAATACGAAGATGGTCGACATGCTCTTCCTCACTTTTTGAATAGACCAAAATATCATCAATAAAGACTATAACAAACGAATCAAGGAATCATTTGAACACCCCATTCATCAAACTCATGAAATTTGCAGGCGCATTGGTCAAACCAAAAGACAAAACAAAAAAATCATAGTGCCCATAACGAGTTCTAAACACCGTCTTGTGAATATCCTCAAGCCTAATTTTCAACTGATGGTAGCCAGACCATAGATCAATATTAGAGAAAACTAATGCACCTTGAAATTGGTCAAAAAGATCATATATTCAAGGAAAAGGGTACTTGTTTCAAATATCTATTCAAGGCAAAGGGTACTTGTTTTGAATATCGGTAATCTATACACATTCTCATACTACCATCCTTTTTCTGAACAAACAAAATTAGAGCACCCCATGGGGAAGCACTAGGATGAATAAATACCGTACCAAGAAGCTCTTGGATTTGAGCCTTAAGGTCTCTTAATTCTGTTGGGGCCATGCGATATGGAGGGATAGAAATGGGATGCGTACCAGGTTCTAAATTAATGCAGAAATCAGTATCCCTATTCAAAGGCATACTAGGCAAGTCATTAGGAAACATTTCTCTAAATTCTGACACCACAAGAATAGACTCAATTGATGGAGGCTCAACCTCAACATCTCGAATATGAGCCAAATAAGTCAAACAACCCTGCCCCACCAATTTTCTAGCCTAAATGGTGGATATAACCTTCGCTTTCTTAGGCCTGTACACCCCTTCCCACTCTAATTTTTCCCTTCTCAGAATTTATAGAGTCACATATTTAGTATTACAATTAAGCACAACATAATAGGGGGACAACCAAATCATGCCTAAGATTATGTCAAAGTTAGTCATATAAAAAATTACCAGATCATCCCAAGTCTCAAAACCCATAGACAAAATAAAGCAAGCACGATAGACATAGGTAACTATGACAGACTCTCTAACTAGGGTAGAAACATGGATGGGGGCATCAAGTACATCACTATTCATATCAAATTCTGAGGCCAATATCACATATACATAAGAATAAGTAGAGTCGAGATCAAATAGCACATTAGCCATCCGGCCACAGACAAGAATAGTACCTGTGATCACCGCTTCAGACGCCTATGCCTCATTATTGCCTAGAAAGGCATAACATTGAGTCTTATCATCTTGACGAGCTACTTCCATTCCTGACTGCACTGCACCTCTGTATGTGTTATCATTTCCTCTACCCCCACGACCTTGATGATTACCTCCTCGCTCACCTTGTAGACGTCCTGTACTATTTTACCATTTCCAGTGGGTACCACTGCTCTAGATGGCTGCTACGTGAAATCTAACACTCGTGAGTAGGGATAATCTCTCCTCATATGCCGAGGCTCTCCATAATTATAACAAGTATGATCAAAAGATGGTATGTCACCCGTTGAAGGCGCAAATCCCTGGCTATTAGGAATCAAATTATGAGATGGAGTTTTCGAGAAATTACATGTAGAGGCAGGCATGGTAGACTGTATTCGGTTAGTTGGAAGTGTTGGAATCCCTGATCCTCTAGAGTAAGAAACTTGAAAGTTACTTGAGTTCTTGGCCCTTTTTGTTAATGCAGTAGCCTGACTGTCTCACCTCACCCCATCCACTTTCTTAATAAAGTCCGTCACCTCATTAAAGCTTCTTGCTGCAGAGGTCATGTTAACAGGTAGTACCTGCACCTCAGAATTTATTCCCTTAATAAATAAACGGATCCTCTCTTCTACAGTATTTGCCAACTGTGTAGCATATCTAGACAATGCATGGAACTTGGGCTTATAAGCGGCCACAGACATACCACCTTGTTCAAAAGCCATAAAATCATCTCTGTTACGATCTCTCAAATTTCTAGACACATATTTCTCCAAGATTAGAGCATGAAACTATGTCCAAGTAAGTGGAGGTAAAACTGAAGATCTGCATTCCATGTAAGCTCTTAACCACTGCTTAGACTTACCTTGAACTTGAAAAGTCATGAACTCAACCCCATATTGATGGACAATTCCCAACTTATGAAGCCTGTCATAGCAATCTAAGATAAACTCGTAAGTATCCTCACTCTCAGAACCAAGAAATACACAAGGCTTAGCTTCAAAAACATAGTCAACATTTCATGCTCATTACCGATCATAACAGAACCCAACAAAGGATGGAAGAAAGCATCATTCGCTATATTCCCTCCTACGTTGGGGATAGTGATAGCAATAGGAGGATTGGCATGAGCTTGAGTTGCTTGAGCAGAAGGAAGCACTCCAGGACCAGCCAATCTTTTCAAGAATGACATGATTTGTTGAGCTAACACTAGGTCGATGGGAGGAATACCACTAGTCTAATCCTGCACGTCTTTCTCTTGTCCAACCTCTTTAAGCTTTTCAACCTCAATCTCCTCCTTTATCTCTTTATGATGTACGATAGGTGACTCATTATGGGAAATATTTTCGATCGGTACCCCATTTGTAGTAGGTGCCACTCTTCCTCGGACACTACCCTTAGCACTTTCTCTACCCTTGCCTCGATCGTGACCTCTCTCTGCATATTCCTCAGCTGGAGCATTGACGAGAGCTACGACATGAAGATGTTTTAACTAGTATTAATCATCTGAAGACAAAAGAGTGAAGGAGGTTAGAAACTAATTTGAATCACCAAATACCAATTCGAATCAAGTTAGAGCACGAAAGGATATAGGAGAAAACAGAGAGATTTTGTAAAGCCCTATAGCCTCTCGATAAAAAGTAAAGGTGTCCCCGACTGTTCTGCAAGACTCTACTATACTCGTTTTGGTACATCAAGATCAATGAACCTAGGCTCTGATACCAACTTTGTCACGACCTAGACAATCGTGATTGGAACCCGCACTAACCCTACGATGGCACAACCATTACTACAATCCAAACTCAACAACTAATCAAAAAACTAAGCATTTAACTTACAGAAGCAAGTCAAATACTAAGGAAAGAAATAGAGAGTTCTTATAAACTCCAAATCAAATCAAAAGTATATCAACTAAAATGAATGCGGAAGTAACACCTAGAACGTGAAGGTCAATGTATCAAAACATGTAACAAGATTCATAAGTCAAACAAGAAAGGTTATGACCCCAAACTAATGAACTACTAACTATCTAGAAAAGTCTAAGTCTGAAATGGTGGACATAGACGAAAGAGAACTCATGGCAGCCTTGAAGAATTGGCTCACCCTTGAATTCGAACTACGATCACTGATCTTCTAAGCGAGGTCTATCAATGGCCTCCTGAAGATACCCTATACTCAACAAAGAAAGAACAAGTGTAGTATTAGTACACAACCACGATGTACTGGTAGGATCACGCTGCTATCCCACTAAGTGCAACATAAGTAAGTCATTTCAACAATAATAACATGCATATATCGAACATATGCATTATTATCAACATTTACAAACATGGCACAATTTCATATTCCTCAAGATAAACAATTATATCAATTCGTTGGTCCTCTCATGAAACCCAAACCCAAATAATTAGCATACCAAAACATGGTACCTGATCCCATGTTTATGCCAGAATATGGCAACTGATCCCATAATTATGCCAGAATGTGGCAACTGATCCAAGTAAGTGTGACGGAATGCAACACTTGATCCATTCAACTAGCCACAATCACAATCACAAAGTACATTCTCATAATTATACAATCAAGTCATGATTCATGGTATTCATTATTCATATATCCTCATTTACAATTTATGTGATCAATAATGCAACATTTGCATACATACATGTGTCATAATGAAGCAAAAACAAACATACATCACACAATCATAGAATCACAACCATCACCTATCTAAAAACAAGCTTGAAACTCTAAGAAACTTGATCCTTCACTTTTTGGATTCGGTCCGCTTGTTCGTGGTCTAGAAACAATTAATATAATACGAGAATCAATAAACAATCACTAATTACCCTAATTACTAACAATCCTATGAACCCTAGATCAAACCCATGATCCTAAGCATCCAAACTATGGCTTTTTCCACCATAGTTTCTACATCAAAATCTTTTCCCATCGATAATTACCCATTAGATTACATTATATGAATCGAAAATGGATTCGGGGAGTTAATATCTTACCTTTAGGCCCACGAATGGTGGAAAATTGTTAAGAATCTCCTGCTGTTCGTTCCTTAGCTCTAAAACCAAAAAGTACAGAATAAAGACATTTTGGGTTTATTTACGACTTAAGTCGTGTCGTGCCCACCACAGCTGCCCTCACCCCGGTACAGTGACCACTCCAGAGCGACTAAAATCACCACCAAAGAGGCTTGTACGAAACAGTGAGCTATTTAAATAATTCCAAGACCCCCATTTCACAATATACCTTTAACCAACGACGCTAAAAAAATATCGTTCATGCTAAGATCGATTTCGAGAGTTCTACTCACCTAAATTCAATTCCATAAAGTCGTACGGACTCCTTAACTACTTATCTAACTACTCGTGTAATCAAAATCATAAATAAGTAACCCGATTGTTACCAGATTTTCCTACCCCTTAATGATTCCAATTTCATCCAAATCTGGACTAGGTTGGAAAATTCCAAGTTACTACGAAAAAGTTTTTCGACCCAAAATTTTTTCCCCATTGGCTTTTCTATAGCAATGAAACCCGATTGTTACAAGATTGGATCACTATTTGAACTTGTTGTTCAACCGAAAGGAGATGTCTATCACTCTTGAGTTGATCTATCATGTTTGACATCACCCTAAAGTGTTGTTTGACATTTTGATCATGACGTTTTTTGTAAATGTCAAATTTGATAATCAACTATCAATGACGGGTTACAGATGTAACCCCTCCCCCCCCCCCCCCCCCATTATGTTTCTCGCAGATGTGCCCATATAGCATGAACAGTAGAAAACTCCTCACATTAATGTATGAGGTCATCAACAACATAACTAATCATTATTTCATGCACAGTGGAATTAGCCTTTTTACAAGCTTTATAAGCTTCAATGTCTCTTTTGTATTGTGCAATGTCTCCCTCTTGTTGATTTAAAATATGATTTATACCTTCAACCGCATTTTTATTTTCCAATACATACCTTATTTTATGTCTCTGAATGTCGTAATTGTCACCGTCCTGTTTTTCACCTTTATTTAAGTCAGCAATGATTCTTTTGATGTCGTGACTGTATTTGAGAGGCAATTAGACAAGAAAATTTATAATCAATATTTCATGTGACATACTGATTCAAGAAAATCAATTCTCATAAAGGTTTTATATTTAACTACATTTATGGAATGTGTGTTGCATATGTGTATCGTATTTATTATATATGATGTTATAAAATTGAATTAATATTGCTAAATTAAATTGTTTTAGTAAATAATTATAATTAAACAAACATAAGACAAATGTTTTTAAATTATTAATACATATTGTAATAGAGTTACTTGTATTTTGAGATCAAAATGACCAAATATCATTAAAACATTTCAAACTACATTCAAAATTTAAATATAGGAGAAAGTGACATTTCATTAAGAATATTATTTCTTACTTCACTCAATTTTATAAACAAATCTAACCAACAAAATCGGAAAAAATATCCATTAAAAAAATGTCACCAAATTCCTTTCCTTTTGAGGTTATGACTATAAGTGATGTACACCGTTTGAGTACAAATTTTGTCTTAAATATTCATACTTGAAATTTAGTATGTGCATGACACTAATAAAAATTACCATAAGTATTTCAATATTTTATCTTTATATGTAAGATATCTTTTACAAAATATTGTTACTCTATTAATAGTTGAGTAAGGCTATCATAGAGGTAATTTTACCAAAATGTGTACTTGATTGTTATCAATAATGATGGTTGTATATACTTCAGTAGAATAATTTAATTTTAATAGATGAATAATATCACCTATGGTGAAAAATATTTCATTTCATTATGTTTCTACCTTATCTTTGTGGAATTCTAGTCTTCCCCTTTTTTCTGCCGCATACATATGATATAGTTGTTGTCTAATGAAAGTATCTAGTATCTCATAGAAGTAGTATCATGATATGAAATATTTAAATTTTTCAATAATAAAAATTAATAGATGAATAAAATGTAAAGTATTATTTATAGAATCATTAATTTGATTTAAGATCATTTTATGATCAATTACTATTTTCTTATCTATTTTTATATAGCTTGTAAGGAGTGTATCTAGTTATATAAAGAAAAATTATATGGAACAATACGTAGGGACGAAAATATGTGTTCATTTTTATTCACTCTAATGTTCCATTTTATTTAAATATCTTGCCACCAACATTTTACTTTCTCTATTCATTTTTATGTACATATCTATTAAAAATAAGTATTATCATGGCTATGTTATCATTTTATAAGTCAAACTGAAAATCTATTGGTTGAAATAGTGAATTTAACATCAAAATTAATAATTCAATGGACTACATGGATAACCATTGTATGAGAAAAATTAGGAAGAAATTCCTTCGTTTAAGGGAAAAAATAAAATATAAAAAAAACAAAGAAGAAATATCTTACCCAAACCATATTCCTTTTTTCATATTTGTTTAATATTATTGTCTCTCCCACAACATTCCATCACTGTTAACTCATGAAAATGGTAAGAAAAAATACGAGTGTGAATTATGAATGATTTTCTACAATTGTTTCACCAACTTTTTCATATAAGGTACCTCGAATTTCGTTGAATTTCGAACTTAATCATTTTTTGCAAATAACACGTGAGATTTTTTAAGAAGAAGAAGAGTAGAGATGTTAAAGAAATTGTAGTTTAAAAGTGTGAAGAAACCCCTCTTTTTATAGCTACCACATAGTAGTATGAATAGGTCTTAATTGTGCCTTATCCGAAAAGTAACAACCTTTATGTCAGTACTTATTAAAAAAGTCACAACTCATCAGAAAAGGCACAACCCTTTAGAAAAGTCAGAACCCTTCGAAAAAATCACAGCCCTTCGAAAAAGTCACAACTCATTGAAAAATTCACAACCCATCAAAAAAAGTCACAACCCTTTGGAAAAGTCATAACTCATTGAAAAAGTCACAATCCTTTAATTTGAAAAGATAACTACTTTCAATAAAATAAATTAATTAAATTAATAAATAAATTAGATTGAGTATATTTAATTGAGGGTATTATAGTAATTCAACATTCATGTTTGGGAGTACACACTTTTAAGGTAAGTATAGGTGTAAAATTGAAAAGGCACGTAAGTATCCAATCATCATTTAAGAACTAAAATTTGAAACTAATTTCTTAATGTTTGTACAAATATATTTTATACCATAATCACAACGATTTATATGTCTAATAATCAAACATGATATGCTAATGCACCGTAGAATAACAATCCACTTATCCATAAAAAAGGGATAAAACTTAATATTAAAATTAAAACACAATCAAAGATGGTCATCACATAATTTGTAAAGAATAAACAACAAAATTCAATACTAAAGTATGTTTATGTTTTGAAGTTTTACCCACTTAACTTTTATATTCACCACATACATCAATAATAGTTCATTATGACTAATGTCAAAATAAGTTTTAATCTCTTTAGTATTGTGGTAGGGAATGATACAAAACGTCGTATGCAACCCACTCCTCAACTCCGATGAAATTTTCATTAATCTCATCAAATTTTGTTATAAAGGATTGGAGGAAGTATAGTAAAGAGTCAAGAGGATCCATCTTCAAATACATAAACTCTTTAAGATCCTTATCTCTTTTCCTTAGAATAGCCCTTGAATTCCTTAACAAATTTTTTGCCGCCCTTTGGACACCAATCTGTGTGATTTCACACCCTCGGAAACACGTCCTACAGTGAGATGCTCTTATACATTGTACTTTTGCATCGACTTTGAGAACACCTAATTGGAATAATTCAAGTTTGTTCCCGTTCATTCATGTCTAAAATAGGAACAAAGAAACAATAAGAATGTTTGAACCATTCAATGTGACAACATATGTCAGTTTCATTTTGATAAGGATTCCAATTGGGGATGCAAGCAATTGAAATCACATGCGGAATTAAACAACACAAAAGAAAGATAAATTAGAAATAGGAGATGAGAAGGGAAGAAAGAAAGGCTAATTGAATAAACAATCAACCAAGGAAGAAGAGAAACTTGAATTCGAAAAGAAACAACTCAAATTGAAATCCACAAATGAGCAATCTCAAGTGAAATCACGGTTAAGAAGTCCCAAATCAAAAATGTGAATCCACCCATCACTAATCTAGATAATGTTACACTAAGCTAGACTAGTCTAAAAGGGATTCCACCCTTAAACTACACTCTTGAAAGAATTTGTTCATTTACCATTCAAAATCCATATAGTCTAAGTCTTCTAAAATGAAAAGACTACTATTTATACTAACAAAATAAAGAACACACTTTCTTTACAATTTTACCCTTAATGAGATAAAGGTCTTGTTTGATTGCCTTGTTTTGTGCATTCTTGAAATAATGAGATGACGATTTGCAAAAATGGTGTTTTTCTTCTTTATCTTAACTTTGATGGACCTTCCACACATTGTATGCCTTTACTTAGTGTCCATCAAGATCTTCTAGAGCTTTTACGCAATCCATGCTATCCATATTGTTATTATCCTCCCCTTCCTAAAAAGGAATTCTCCTCGAATCCAAATATTGCAAAACCATGAAAAGGACAAACAACAAATATATCCTCATAGAATGAGGGTTAGTACAAGGGTTAGGACAAAAAGCATTACACCAAGGAGACTCAATATCAAGCAACAACCAAGTATCCTCTATTATCATGAGTATTAAGCCCATAGATGTAAACAAGGAAATAGTCTATTCCTCACATCAAAAGGATAATACCATAAAAAATATGACACTATTACAAGCTCATATACTCCTAAACGCTCACTGGGTTCAAAATGATATTAGGTCCATATAATGAGGTCATACAAATAAGTATAGACCTGAATGATACCCCCGACCCAAATGCAATGCACATGTAAGACAAATATGAGACTCATCATATGCAAGGAGATAGTAGAGAAATGTCTCATGCATATTGGGGTCATCTAAGGTGTTTCTATATGAAAGATCACAACTAGGTTCAAGGATCCTAGCACTCATTACATCACTAGATGGAACACACATAGACAACATGATGAATTTAAGATAAACTTCACCTTCTCTTGACAAATATCCCCTAACCCCGTAAGATGCACAATCAAAAAGATCATACGCAAAGAGATAGTAAGGAAAGAGGGTTAGAAAACTACCATTTCCCATACAAAACGTAGGCCCCTCAAGTGGATTGTAAACCCTCAAGAAAGACTTTCCATCATAGGGATATGTGCCAACAAGTTCATCAAAATTATGCTTGTCATCTTGACCAAGAATTACTACACACACAATTCAACTTTTTATTGGGGTCAAATGAAAAGGAAATCCATGAATATGGATCAAGTACACTATTTTTTGCCTGATGGGAATTCTTATCTTCTATAAACCTATTCCACTCAACCACATGAGGATCATCATATACAAAGAAGTAGTTGAGAAAGGGGTCACATAAATAAACTTCCATCAAGGTGTTCCCAAGATTCGCCTCTCCAATTAATTTTAATACTACCCTCTCCAATAAATGTAATATCATCTTCACAAAAGAGATTTTCATCTTTGGAAAGTGTATTATCACACTACAATGGATTTTAACACAATTGATAGCCTCCTAGAGTGTCTACACTTCCAATATTATAAGGCATTTAACTATGCACACTCTCAAGAGTCATGTCATCTTCAAATAAGAGATTATCCTTAAACAAACATTCTACCTCAAGATTCACGTCAGAATAACAAGAAATGGTGTTAAGGTCTAAGGATTCATTCAAATCATTAATCCCAACACTAGGTGGACACAAATTGATCTTTCTAGAAGAATCAACTTGGTCATCTATATGATTAACTAGTGTAGTATCACTTTCATTGTATGATAATGTACCCTCATTCAAGCTACAAGTGCCCAAACTAGGTTGACACAAATTGACCTTATTAGTAGAGGTAATTCGGTCATTAATAGAATAAACTAGTGTTTGCTGACTCATAACAATGTTATTATCATCATACAACAAAGTGTTATCAAGAACATTACTAGGCAAAGGCACACTATATTCACATATAGAAAAGCTATCATTTACACTCAATGGGCTACTAGCCACACTATGATGTTACAAGTTCAAGGAAGTGTAAGAGTTAGAATTGTTACCTTGTAGATCATAGGAAGAAGTGTCTTCACCTTGGTTAACAACATTGGAGCACATTTTCTCCTTTTGGAAGCTTTCAACAATGTCGCGATTCTTCATATTTTGAGGTGCCTCACTAGGCTTTCTTCGAAGGTACCTGCATAAGTTTTCAAACCACTAGAGAAAGAAAAGTTTTATTAGTTAGGAGAAGAATGTGACAGCCCTCTCACATCACTCCACCTAACCACTCCTTTTTACACTATAGAGTTGTCACTTTTCACACTCTTACTCCTCTCAATCTTTTGTCTCTAAATTTTATGGGAGTTAGGACAAGTGTCAAGGGTTCCTTCTGAAGGGTTAGAAGATCCTTTCAAGTTTAAGTTCCATTTTTGTGCACAAGGATTGGGTGTTTTGACTTCCATGTTCAATTCCTTGGTGCCATCTTTACAAGGAGTATCTTGTTTTTATTCCAACTGTAACTACTCAGGCTTATCTTTATGATGAATAACTTTCCTCCTTTTTACCATAGACTTCACCTTTTCAAACATCCACAAAAAATCATCAAAATCTTCACCTCAATGTTGTAAAAGATTCTCTTAACTGTACTACTTCATGGCTTAGTGTTCCTCCCTCTCTACTATACAAAGAGCAAGAAGCACTGGAACTAGGATGAGAAGAATAAGTTATCATATTTTGAGAAGTAGTGAATGTACTTCTTCTATGGTCCACACAACGACTTCGAAATGGTCCTGCCCAAACATGTATGTCCTCTTTCTTAGGATAGGAAGAGGCTCAAGACAATGAAGTAAATTCAACCTCACAACTTCCATTTGTATCTATATTCTACTCAAAAGTTTCATAATACCTATGAGAGAAAGAACTATACTTCACATCGCCATCATAACCATAGTGCGTAACATGAGAACCTTCATTATCACAAGAGTCATAAGTTTCATTCATCTCAAAATGATCTTCGGAGTAGTATCTATAACCACCATGTTGTTCATTATCCCATGGACAATCATCCCTCATAAGAATAACCATCATACACAAGATCCCCATTACCAAGCTCAACCATCATAGCCCTCACAAAACTCATTTTCACCTTGGTTATAGCTCATATTACTACAAGTGTATTCACCAATGTCATCTTCATAATATTTGGAAGTTACAAATGACATTGTTCCTTGTAATTACCTTGGGTACCTAAGAAACTTAGCCTACAAGGTTATTGTAAAAATTACTCACACCACTAGTATTTGATATCACATTCACCATCCTAAAGTATATTCCTAAAGTTGATAGAGAACTACATTTTCCCAATCAATTCACAAGATCACTAATTCTTTGTGGTGAAGGGGATTCCTGTCACTCGTGAAAGAAGGATGATCCAAAAAGCTAAAGTACTTGAATCAAGAAGTTTATCAACGAATTAAGATGAGAAAAGTAGAATAATGAAGCACCAAAAGATTTGGACACAAAACAAACTAAGTAACAAAAGTACAAGAATTACTTGGTGCTAATTAACTTAAAGGATCAAAGATATGATTTGATCTAGTTAACAAGTAATAAAGATGTTGATTAAATTTTAAATAGTTGAAAAATGGAAGAAAAAAGAGTTTAGAAGAAGAAGTTAATTTGGACAGTTAGAAGCTTTTTTTTTTTTTTTTTGAATATCGATTTTTTTAAAAAAAATTCCACAAGTGGACCAATAACCACTTTGACTATCTTTGACCAACTTATTGGATCAAATGTACTTTCTTCCTTCTTCTTCAAGAACAACTCGAAGATTATCAAGAACACCAACAACGCGCATTAAATCCCAATACACTCAAATCAATTCGTAATTGGCTCAAAATTTAGAATTTTCTTCCCTTCAACATAGAGAAAAAATCACAATAATTATTAACCTCCAATTTCTCCTCAATCAAAAGACTCACTTTTAAAATTTGAAAATTTTGAAAACCTTAAAAATCTTCAATGTTAACTACAATTCTACAACTCTAAATTGAACAAAATTTAAAACCTAGACTCAAAAAACACTAGAAAACAAGGATCTAGTGTCAAAAACAACAAATTATAACAAAACATAGATTATTAATATTTTGGATGATTTTGGACAAATTCTTTTTGCAAAGCAAGACTAGATTTGTAAGAACAAATCTAAACCTAGGCTCTTGATACCAAATTATAAGGATTCAAATTGGGGATGAAAGAAATTGAAATAAAATACAAAATTAAACAACAGAAAAGTAAGATAAATAAGAAATAAGAGATGAGAAGGGAAGTAAGAAATGTTGATTGAATAAACAATCAACCACGGAAGAAGAGAAACTGAATTTAAAAAGAAACAACTCAAATTGAAATTCACAAATGAGAAATCTCTAGTGAAATCAAGGTTACGAAGTCCTAAATCAACAATAGGAATCCACCCATCACTAATCTAGATTATGTTGCACTAAGCTAGACTAACCTTAAAGGGATTTCACCCTCAAACTACACTCTTGAAAGAGTTTGTTCATTTAACATTCAAAATTCATATAGTCTAAGTCTTCCATAATGGAAAGACTCCTATTTATACTAATAAAAAAAATGAAGACACATTCTTTAATATTTTACCCTTAAT
Organism: Solanum bulbocastanum; assembly: GCA_037074985.1. NCBI lineage: Eukaryota > Viridiplantae > Streptophyta > Magnoliopsida > Solanales > Solanaceae > Solanum > Solanum bulbocastanum. The sequence goes on from CM073601.1 coordinate 34,500,661, forward strand.
AAGATAAGGGACTTGTTTGGTTGCCTCCTTTTGTGAATTGTGAAACTATGAGATGACCATTTGCAAAAATGGCTTTTTTCTTCGTTCTCTTCACTTTGATGGACCTTCTACACATTGTATGTCTTTACTTTGTGTCAATCAAACTCCTCTAAAGCCTTACACAATCCATGCTATTCATGTCGTTATCATATTTGTAGAAGACAAAAATATACTTAAAGAACATAAGGACTAAACAAATTAACAAGACCAAATATATGAAAAACATAATATATATATATATATATATATATATAAACACATATATTATAAAAAAATCATCCAAAAAGGACAGAAATTCGTTTTCCCAAAAGAATAATCAAAAGGACACAAAAACTTTCTCAAAAAAAATAATCATTAAAAAACATTTTTTATTCATCCTAACTTCAAAATATCATATCTCACTCGCTTTAAATTTGTTTTACTATTATAATATATGAACCGAAAGCTAAGACCGAGTAGATCATGAAACTTAAAGTTTCATGCCAAATATTTGATCATACTGAACCAAAAATATAGAAAAAAATATCATATTTTCTTTTTAAAAAAAATGACAAAATCTCTTTTATTGTAGGACAAGGATCCTATCTACAATATGAGTCAGAATCATATAGGACAAAAAATCTTATTTACAACATAAATTTTTTTGCTGAACATATTTACAGTATAATTATTCAACGTTCAAAAGGTTTTTGTTACAAAAACTAACTTCTTCCAAATTATTCTTTTAACCAATTTTCAAGAAAAATTAGTCACCATATATTTCTTTTTAACAACACGGTAAATTCACATGGAATTATCGAATAATGATCATTAACTATGCTGTGATACTAATGAAGAATTTTAATGGCAAAGCAACAACAAGATATGTGCCATAGTATTTGCAATGGAAATTATTGATAATGTCTCTGATGTAGATTCGCTTCAAATTCGAATAGCCACAAGATCGACTTGCAATTCACAAGCTAAGAGTTTCCTTAGTGTGTTGATTGATTTGTGTAAGAAACTAAGATAGTTTGTTTATTGTTTCTTTTCTGATCTTTTTCTGTTTCTCATGTTCTCCTATTTTTCCCATGTTAGGTAAAAAGACACTCCCACTAGGAGTCTTTTAAGAAGAGGTTGAATAATTACTTTGTAATTGTTCCCGCTTATCCTTTAAAAAAGTTTATCCATTTTATTAATTAATTAATTAAATCATATTGGGTCGGGCAGAATCAGATCAGAACGGGCAATACCAGATTTGATTGGTCCACATGGGTGACCCACGACACAAAACTTACACACTGACTAAGAAAACTTTTGTGGAAGTCTCTGTGAAAACGAACATAAATCTTTAATCAGAATTTAAAATGAGGAAATCTTGGTAGCATTGAAAAGAGGAATAATAGAAATTTTATTTTATAGGACGGGGTACACCTAATCCATTATGTGGTGAGATATATGATCATTTCGATTTGACCTAAGTATAATCTTATACCAAAACATAATCGGCAAGGAAGCATTCAACTCAACTTTGTTCTAGGGGATTCTAGTGAACTTAATGCATATCCAACTATATTCTCACTCTAAAAATTTGACCGTAACACCTATGAATAATTTAAGAATCATCCAATGTAATCTTATATGCAAATAAAGAATGATTTGGGTCTTAGCGTAGAAATTTTTGGGGTGCTACATTGAACTCATTAGTAGCTCTGTGAATGTTACTACTAGGTTTTAGGATTGTATCTATTTTTTATTGTATATATATCTTTTGTTGCTCTTATCTCCATTATTTCTGTTGAGTTGTTTCTTTTATTGCTTGTTATTGTTGTTTCTACCATGTATGCTTGTTACTAATCTTTCCAGATTACAGATTGGCTTATCCAAAAGCCTGTGACACCTGCCTTTTATAAATAAGCAATGTGTTAAAAATGGGTATAAAATATTTTTAAGATGAACTCATGCATCCTTTAAAGACTCTTGATACCGTTGTTGGTTTTATAAAAGATGGTGCAATTAAAAAGATTTAAAGCATTAATTGAAAATTTGCTCTCGATATTTTTACTAAGCGAATGATAACATTAAATAACCAATATACAATAAAAATCAACACAATTTAGAAGCCTAAATTATCTTAACAAACTCAAACAACTAAATAGAAACTTAAAATTTAAATTGATCCTGAAGCTGAGCAATTTATTTTGCTAAAGTCTATTACAATTACTAAAGTAAATTTCAAAAATTTTAAAGGATCTATTATGAAAAGTTTGATGCTTTAGAAATTAGGCGGTCCTACTTGCATAACTTAATTTTCTTTTCTAGTTATATTTTTTCAGAAAGAGTTATGTTAAAGAGTTCTTATTTCATTTTCCTTTACAAGGGTATTAGGATTTATCTTTTGTTGGTTAAATTTTAATCAAGTAGTATTGGTGATCTCTTCTTCCCTATTTAATTTAACAAGAATAGATAACAAAATTGATTTTTCTATCTCATAACCAACTAGGAATTTCTGGATTTGCAAGAAATTGGTTTACAATCAAGTTGACCTATAAATTAAAGTTAACTATAAACACCATAGATGTTGAGGTTAGCCTATTAATTTCTTGTAAATCAAGAATATGACGTGCTGAGTTTTGAAATTACGTTGTACTTTAGTAGTCAATCTCATATTTACAATTATTCAAAAAGACTGTAATTATATCTTATTGAAAATTTTTAGCAGTAAAGGGTATTCGTATGAAACACTTAAATTATAACCATTTTATCCACTTTTATTTATTACAAATTATTTTTAAATTTACAAGTCAACTGAAATAAGTTGTTAGAGTGTTCATTGTCTATAGAATGTCTGAAATCTAATATGCCTAGAATCTAAACAAAAAAGAAGACTTATGTTTTACTTTGTTATGAAAAATACAAATGGTTAAATGTGTTTTTTAAGCAAGATCATGTTTGATGTGATCCACAAGAATCAGATTATTGTAATCTTTACTTTTAGTGATGGGGATGAAAATAGTCAAGAAAATGTAAATTTCAACATCCATCCCATTCAGACATTATTTTCAATTTATAGTATCAATTTCTCCATTTCAAATCTAATTTAAAAACTTAAATTCTGCAATCACTTGTATTAGCATATATTAAGCATCACCCCTTCAATCATTCATTTTCATTGCATAGTAAAGATTTCTCCATTTAAAATATGATTTGATACATAATTTGTTGCCATCACTTATATTTGTATGTAATCAACATTCAACCACTTTGGTCCTTCAATTTCAAAGAGTAGCATAGATTTCTTCACTTGAAATCTAATTTGAAAAAATTAAATACAAAAATTAAACACTGCAATGACCAAATTAGTATATATTAAGTATCACCACTTCGTTTGTTCATTTTATTTTAAAGTAAATATTTCTCTTGTATTAGTATATGTTCATCATTCACCCCCTTAGAACATTCATTTTCATTGTATAACAAGGATTTCTCGTTTTTGCTTTCTTATGAAACATGTGAGTCTTATTTGTCACTTTTCATGTTTCACTATTGGAATGAGAATAAATGTTTAAGACTGGAGAAGTGTTTTGAGTTAGATTTTGGTTCACCACTTCAATTATTTGTTCCAACTTATTTTTTTCCTAGAGAAATGTTGTTTATCAGATACTCACATCATTTAATCCCTCAAAAGTATTCTCATATAAATGTTTTGATGTTTGGTTGTCATTGGTTGATTTGTTCATTTTTTTTGTTTTGTGTACTTGCTTTTTTGAATCTAGATTATCAAGTTCAAACAACATAATGATTTTAATACCCCCTAGATTCATAAGTTTTACTTTGTGCTTCTAAGTTCACATAAATCTACCTTCTCCCAAGAAGCAAATCCACGATTCAAATTTAAATTTTATGCTATTGATTTTTTTTCTTGTTCTTTGTGCACTTTATTAGGCAAGTAGTTTTCTTGATTCTATTTTAATTTGATGACATTTGTTTTTTTCCTTGTTCTTCATCCACATCTATTTGCTTTAGAATTGATATTGTTTCTTTCCTTTATTTTTTTCACTCATAAAGAATGGAGACTCAATCATATAATATTTTGAATAGAAGCTCTTATTTTTTATCCTTATTCTTATTCGAGACCAGCAAGATTGACAAGACCCCTTGATTCACAGGCTCTTGAGCAACAAAGATGTTGAATGATTTGTAGTTAACTGTTCAATTACAATTCTCCATTCTCTTAAATATTTTATTTTATTTGTTGTGGTCAATATTATTCAGTGTCCCTGTGTAAGTTTTTGATCCAATTATTCAAAAAAAATTAATATTATTTGGCTAATTGTTATAAACATATTTGTATTATAGTGAATGTCTATTATGTGGAGTCATTTTAGGGAGTAGTTAGGAATCCTACTTGGAGACCAAGTCAGTTTTCCCCTATAAATAAAGGGGTTTTTACTTCATTGTAAATCTTATCTGTGAATCTGTAAATGAATAATAAGTCTTCTCTCTTATCCCTACTTTGTTTTTCTTCTTAATTTATATAGTTTCATAACATGTTATCAACACGATTGTTCTATCCTTAAAGAATTATGATAGAAGACGGGAAAAGTGCAAAAGAGATCTTGCATAAGCTATGCAATAAGGTTTTCATACCTTTGTGTAAGGTATGATTTATCTTTACTTTGTTACTTATGTGACAGATCTGGAGTAAGTATTTTATGAAATCTATCGACTTTTTATACATTTTATGTTAACCAATTGAGAAGAGAATTCCTTAGTTTATTTTAATAATTAAATGAGCACAATTTAGTGAAAGATATATTTTCAACCTTTATATGAGGTATGTGATCTATTAAGATATATCTATTAACTACTAATGTTGATTATAATAAATCAGTAATCTCGGTTTTGTGTGTAATTATAATGTACAATCATATTAATGATCATCAAAAGTGATAAAATTACAATTGTTTTGAAGGCTTGAGGTTGAGCCTCATTGTGGGTAAGACATGGATTTAATCTCTATTGCACCAAAACGATAACACGATGGATTCATGTCCAATTGCACCAAGAGGGTAAGACATCAGGAGTCTTGATGCACTGTGATGAAAGATGTTGGGTTCAAGTCCCTCATTGATTTATGGCATATGTTGGGTTTGAGTCTCAATGCACCATATGGATGATATAATGAGGTTTTGATAAAAATTAGTCATGAAATATATCTCGTTGAAGCAGATCCATTCCCTGAAATGAATGTAGCAGTGCATAAATGGCTAAAAGAAGACAATTGATTAAATGATGCACATGTATATGGAATGAGGTACTAAGTTATCAAAATTTGATGTATCTATTCATGAAGAATGCAAGCTTTTTATAAATGCTAAAAAATACAGATCCATTCTCTAAAGTGAACGAGGTCTAAGTCACCATGCTAGGTGTGGAAAAGATCGCGACCTTTGGTTGTAGATGTGGTATCACTAAGAATGTCTATGGGCAGACATGTGTTATTTTTTTATTTGTATTGGATAAGGATTGGTGACACATTCTGTAGTAAATCAAAAGTTTCCTGCTTCCAATACTTTAGTACTACGACATGATTGTTTGGGACATCATGGGTCTATAATGATGAGATGAATTATAGAAAACTAAAATGAACATCCATTAAAGAACCTAAAGATTCTTTTAAATGATAAATTTTCTTGTACTGCTAGTTAGCAAGGCAAGTTAATTGTGATACCAACACAAACAAAAGTTGGGATTGAGTCACTTACATTCTAGGAACGTATACATGAGGATATTTGTGGACGTATTCACCTACTTAGTGGGTTGTTTGGATACTTAATGGTCCTAATAGATGTTTCAACTAGATAGTCTCATGTGTGCATATTGTTATCTCGCAACTTCATGTTTGCAAAAATTTTGGCGCAAATAATACGATTACAGGCACAATTTTCTTCAAATTAGTCCATTCAGTGATGGGATCACGACTCACCTAAAGGATAGAGTAATTGAGAAGAAACAAATTTAAAAACTACTCTTGGAGTAATAAATTCAAATTTTGTTTATATGATAGTAAATTAGAAATTTAGTAAAAGCAAAAGACACATATCATGGTAAACTTGGAGTTAGCTTATTAGACATACACTAAAGAACCAAAAGATTCTTCAAGATTTCTTTTTGTTACTTGATCTCATGATAAGTTGATTGGATTAACTAATGTTGGGACTAAATTCCTAAATTTTAAAAAGCATAAATGGTGAATATGGGCCCATTCACCTATCATGTCATATGATAAAGAGATGCATCTATAATATAATCACATGTGTGTTTGTTGTCAACTTGCAATTTGACATTCGCAAAATTGTTTGTGCAAGATAATTGAGTTAAGAGCATAACTTTCAAGAATATGTAATCAAGATAATTATCTAGATAATATTGATAAATATTCAAGATGATGTGACATTAAATGTCTAAGATAAATAGCGAAATCATTGCTTCTGAAAATAAAGATTCATGTGTTGATCTGAAATATGACATTGCATACAAAAGTAGTTGTACGCATAAGACCAATAAATTATGATCAATTTTTCTCTTAATTGGTTTATGGTCAGGGACCAAATATTTTTTATCTGATAATTTCGATGTGTAGTATATGATTAATGAATATACTATGATGCACAAAGATTAGATTGAGATATATGTTAGTTTGTCAAACATAAGGGGGAGACAAGAAGCAACACATGAGTTGTAATGCTCCTATTGAATATTTCCAAAGGATAGAGTCTACAAGTTGCATGAAGTATGATAGACAATTCAAATCTAAGAAAAAATAATCCTTGAAAAAGGTAGAGGATCAAAGAATCTAAAGGATCATAATAAGGAGAAATTGTGCTCTTGAAGAGCTTGCGACATAACACTTCATAAAACCTCATGAGAGGGGTACATACCTGGAAATAATGAAGTGATGAGATCTCAATAAGTTATGTTGTATTGTGAATCGATACAAAATGATATATCATTGACAATATCATTGATACAATAATGAGCATATTTGTAAAAGATTAGGATGACATGAACTTTACGACTATTAAAGCATGTTGGTGTAGAAATAATTATCAAGTGAAAACTGGAATGATGCATCTTGATAAGCATAAAGCTTATTTGCCTTGCAATCTAGACACTAAAAGATGTCATACATTTAATATTGAATGTTGTCAATCACTTGACAAAATCAATATGAAAATTTCTGAAAGATTCAAAATCTAAAATATATAAAAGTTTTTGAAATACTTGTTTATAATCCTCATATATAGATTAAAGCAATCAAGAATCTTTTGTATTGTTATGCAAGTTGATGACTTGAATTGGAACTCTTGAAGAGTTTTCAAAATGGAATAGATTATTTGCTTAAAGAAGTTGAAGTAAGGAACTTGTTGAAATCTTTGATCTTAAAGGTATGATTCATAAAAGGAAATAAAAGGAAGCATATTTCATCAAAACTTTTCTACACTCATGAGCTCCCAAGAATGGCGATATCAACATGCAACAGATTTTTTCAAGTAATACTATAGTTGATTTATCCACCAATTCTCTACCAACTACAACTTTCAAGAAGATGGTGCACAAGCTTGGAAAATGAAGATTCTAGACTCTGGATTGATGTTCTCATTAGGGGGAGTTAATACGTGATGTACTCTTTTTCCCTCAAAAGGTTTTGTCCCATTGAATTTTCCTTGTAAGGTTCTTAATGAAGCATCCATAATGAGTATTATTAGATTTATGTACTCTTTAGCTTTACTAGATTTTTCCCTATTGGGTTTTATCTAGTAAGGTTTTAACGAGGCATAAAATATGTCAAATAGACATCCAAGGGGGAGTGTCATAAACATATTTGTATTATAGTGAACGCCTATTATGTCGAGTCATTTTAGGGAGTAGTTAGGAATCCTACTTGGAGACCAAGTCAGTTTTCCCCTATAAATAAAGGGGTTTTTCCTTCATTGTAAATCAAATCCATGAATCTCTAAATATTCCTCAAGAGGAATAATAAGTCTTCCCTCTTCTCCCTACTTTGTTGTTCTTCTTAATTTATATAGTTTCATAACACTAATGACTTTCTTGTTAACCTTTTCATAGATTTTACTTTGGCTATTTCACAAAATATTTTTAGTTAAAATGATTGTTACTTTCTTAACTAATTAGCCTTACATTATTAAATTTGTTCAACTAGAGTTCGTCAGTGCATGAAATTTGTTTAATTATTATTTGTTGTAGTCAACTTTATTTACTGTCCCTGTATTGAATTTTTGGCATAATCATTAAAAATTCTTTTGCACTTTATTTGGAAAAATACTTTTCTTGTAAACATTTCCAAATTGTGTTTTAATTTTATGACATCTATTTTTCGTCTTGTTGATCATCCATTTTAATTTTCTTCAGAACTTATATTGTTTCTTGATGATAACACTCAAATCACTCTCCTATACAAATTAAAAGAGTTAGCAACAGTAGTTTCTAAAAGCTCAATGAAGAGTCAGGGTCGTACCCCACAGAGAATGGTATATCTTGGAGAGTTCGTTATCAAGAAATTTGGATCTTAATTTAGCTCATTCGTAATAGTAAGAAAAATTGGGTGGATGATACCACCAACTAAATATAAAGCTTTGGTTATCAATTATAGCAACTAAACTAATAATATTGACGAAATCAAGAGTTAACTAGTGTCACGACCTAACCCACTGGGTCGTGCGGACACATACTCTAACACCTAAGTAGGAGAATCCTCATATCCCAATAGTTAAACATGTATAAAGTTAAAAGAAAATAGAGATAAATATAATAATATGATTTTAAAACAATATTCTTAGACACCGTTTTGGTTAAAACTTTGTACAGTAATTTAATAATTCCCAAGGATCTATTCAAAACAAGTATAAGAGCTACTAAAAGTACATTTGGACAAGATAAACAACAGACATAGCTCCTACCATGCAGAAGGAAGAATAGAAGTTGCTGGAGAATTTCCTCATTTTCACCGAATGAAACGTCACCAACCTACATCCATACTATGTCAAAAAGACATAGCAAGAGTAGTATTAGTTCAAACACACGTACTGGTAGGTATCATCGGTCAACCCAATGCCCACCACTTAACATAATAAACCAACTAGTAAGATCATGAAATACGCCACTCGCTTCTCCACCTTTATTCTCTTGGGAATGCCTCCAATATACACTAGCACCCTGAATACTAACCCCTTTTTTAATCAATCCCACCTACCGGATTCTTGATCATAGCTTAACCATTCTAAACACATAAGAAAGTTCCCAAGTTCAACCACCACTAAATCAACTAACTATACAGGTCCTATCTTACTTCCTTGTCACATTACCAACCATGGTAACATAATACAACAATTCAAGCTTTCTTACTACTAACCCAATCTTTTCCCCCAAGGTGAAATCCACCTAAGCATTTTCCATCACTTTCACTGTCTCTACTCTTGACACTACTACCTATGAGCAACTAACTATAAATCGTCATAACACGTGTTCTCTATGTACAACATATATAAGTCAGTACGATACTATACCCACAAGCGTATATCAAGCATATACCATATTATCAACATTTATACGAACCACGAACAACTTCACAGTTTATGTCACATCATCTCTCATGGAACCCAAACCCAAACAGTTAGTATGTCGGAACATGGCAACCGATCCAAGTTAGTTATGCTAGAACGTGGCAACCGATCCCATATTTATGCCGAAACATGGCAACCGATCCAATAGTTATGCCAAAACGTGGCAGTCGATCCAAGATAGTTATGTCGTAACGTGGCAACCAATCAATTCAACACACCCCAGTCACAATAACAAATATATCTTCAAGATCATACATTTAATCATGATTACATAGCATTCATCAATTATCTACTTTATTAACAACAAATGTGATCCACATTGCAACATTCACATGCATATATATTCACGTATCATAATGAATCAAGAACAAGCATACATCACACAATGATGGAATCACAATTATCACCTACAAATTACTCCTCAATCCCTATATATATACAATAAATTGACCATACTCAACCCTAGTTCATCATTTAGGGTTTCTTTTTAGGGTTTAATCACAATTCATCATAAATCCCCAATTCCATCCCTCCAATGTTTATCAGATATAGCATACATTCATAAATTTAGTTCCACTCCTGATTTCATATCCTTATCCTTGAACCAATTCTATCCATGATAGCAATTCTAGAAACCCTGACAAGTCATCAATTTCTCCTCACAAGGCATAAACCCACATACTTTGAATTTCTAGGGATCATTCATGGAATTTAATTGTTGCAAGAAGGTCTATACATAAATTCTACCATTGATTTACATATATTACGTACTAAGCACATATTTACAAAACCTAACCTACCTGGGCATCAAACAGTTGCACGGGGTTTTTGAGTTCAATCCCAATTTTCTGGCGTCGTGACAGTGTATTTGGCCAAGAATCAGCCAGATTTCACCATCCTCACTCTAAAAATCTCCTTCTCTATCTTCCCCAAGCTTGTAGTTGTCTTTCTAAGGTTTTTAGGGTGTTTTACAACCTAATTAGGTATTTTAGGAATATGTAGGAGATAGGATTTCACGTAATTTACATTCTGCCTTGCCTATCTCGCCCTGGTGCCAACTTATGTTCCTGTGGCACTATCACCCTAGTGGCACCTAGCCCGCTCTAGCAGAACAATGGCTAAGATTCTCCTTGAATTTTGTTTTCTCCTAAATAACAACGTTGTTGGTCATTACAATAAATATCAATTTGCCCCTCGTTCATCCCTGAATGACCAGTGCATGGGACATTACTCACCCCACTATGATTTATTACTAATTTGAAGTGTTGGTCCACTATGGGATCATGACAAATTTCAATCTTTCGCTTAATTCATACTAAAGAATATTATATCTGACTGACTAGAGGAATAATGAAACCACACACGACGAATCGAATGTAGTTACATTACACCGTCTGGCCTACCAGAGCAAGAGTACTCCCATTGAGGTGGAGCCACTGTGGCGTGGATCTCCTGCTTAAGCAGGAGATTGGGAAACAAAAAAGGGGGAAAAGGGAAAACATTTTCCTATTTATCCCTTGCACTCCCAAAACTCTCCCAATTTTCTTTTGATCATTCTTCTCTGAACGTCGAATCTTCAGGTAATTTTGCAATCTTTACACTCTGTACTTCATTACTTGGTTAACACTAATTACATCCTACTTATCTAATTACGTAAAAATAGATTTCTGGTAGTTACTTGAAAATAAGTTAGATAGCTAGTTCATGATAGATATTGTAGCATGGGCACTCCCCTTACGTCCCCAACGTTCCCACAGCGTCCTGGGCGTAAGGATTTCATAAAAATATGGGTAAATTGGTAAAAAAATGGGTGGAAGAAGTTGAAGGGTCTCTTGGTGCAAAACTTCGATTTAGGCCTCTTTTTGGAGTTATTTTCCCGATATAATTGCTTATTTATGTTCTAGGACAGTTAAATAACTTTGATCTGCTTAAATTCTGCTGGAAATGAGGGTTTTGGGATGAAGAGACACCATTATCGGGTCTGAAGTTCGTCCCATATGAAGGCCACTCTAGCGGCCTGCATCCCGCTATTGCGGCCTCCATAACCCCGCCCCCCCAAAGCGGGATTATGGCCGATGTGGCGGGATAAAGCCAGCAGTGGCCAGCCCTTAGCACCAAAAATTTTCCTTTCTTAAATTTTAGTCCTACACAGACTATCTATTGCAATTCTAATTCATATTTCACTTATTGCAGTCTTTCTAAATGGACAAAATGACAAACACTTACCTTTCATCCGTTTTCCCGATGCTGCAAGTCGGGAAAAACATCATGATCACCGTAACACTGGGTTCTGTTGTGAGAGAGGTTTTGTGTTGCACAAGCTAAAAGAGAAGGAGCCTGCCTTTTATGCTCGATTGGTTGAGTTCAGGTAGATCCCCAGATGCACGTTCCACTTGGGTGAGGGAGTTTTATGCCATCATCTCTACCGTCCGCTGGGATGACTCTTACCCTGTCATCCATGTCTGGGGAGTTGACATTCCCTTGAATGCCACCGCTATTAATGAAGTATTATAGGTGCCGAAGTTCCCAAAGCTTGAGTACGAGGACAGGCTAAGGGAGATGAATCTAGAGTGGCTAAGAGACACCCTTGTCAAGCCTACCCATTGGGATCAGGTTCACTGGGCTACTGTCGAGGGTATTACTAGCACAAATTGGTCACCAGATGCTAATGGTGGCTACGTTTGGTGACTAGGACAATTTGTTCATCGGGAAAACCGTACTGACGTGACCTATCCCCGACATTGGTGGTGGCGTGCGCTATATAGGGCATTTGGCTAAATGTGGGGGCACAGATTATTTCAGAGTGGAAGATGTTCAATCGAGGTAACAAGAAGGCTTTCTTTCTCCCCAGTCTCGTCACTACCCTATGCAAGCGGGTGGGAGTGCCTCTATTCAATGCTGACCAAGTACATCCTATGGATCCCCCTCTTCACCCTCTTTTGGATAGGATAGGTGCTACTTCTACGAGCGAGAGGAGAAGGACAAGCAGGGCTAGCAACAGTAAGGCGGCCGTGGATTTGGACAATGATGACCCAATTTCAGGTGCACAGGTCGAAGAGGATCTAGATCTTTTGGAAGAAGATAGGGAGCACCTATTCTGATTTTACTCCGAATCCACCCAACACTGTCTTAGAGGTCGAGATGCTTCATCACCAGTTGCGCCGAAAGAGGCAGAAGGGTCGAGAGAGGGCCTGTCTGATTGCCTAGATGTTGAAGACTATTAAGGCCATATTTTCTTGTGTTGCACCTGAAAGGGATATCCCCCGAATCGATCCAGAGGACTATAGGGACTTCCCTATGCTGAATGAGGCCTGGGCTGGCGAGAAGCCCCCGGAGGACCTTGCCTCTTACTCGGACACTTCTCATTCTCAGGGTTCTTCATATGGTTTTTTCTTTTTATTTCGCCCTTTTCGGCTTGTAAATTTTAGACATTTGCTCTATCTTTCAGCTTTCTTTAGTTTTTGGTTGCACATGGATGCTTGTTTTGCTGTCTGATGCAGCCTTTTATTTAACCTTACAGTTTTTATAATCTACTGCTTCTGTTGTTGAACCCTGATAGGCTAGTAGGGGTGAATTTGGATACCATTCGGTTTCGAATTTTAAGTTAGGAAAAAAATGGGAGGTTGGGTTGAGGTTCTGCCTCACCCCGTCCCGCTCTGGCGGGAAGATCCCGCCCTTGCGGTCTCCATATGGCGGGACAAATCCCACCCCAGCAGCTCTTACAGGACCATAACCTCTGCTAAGATTTTCTGGGTTTTTCTATCTTTTCTAACTTTCACCAAGGTTCCCAACTTTACTTAGCATGTTTAGAATAATTTCATAACTAGGATAGTTGTGGCCTACCCTCCAATCAAACCCACGTTACGCAAGTCAAAATATTATTATTAATTCAGCACCACAGCACACACATCCACAGGATACACCTGACATTAGAACTCACATAAATTACACTAGTTGGTCCACACCTTGCACATAATTAGGTTCAGTCACACATTTATAATACACGAAATCACATCATCACATTCAACAAGTTCAACTTTATATTCATAGTTAATTCAAACAACAAGGAGCATGTCACAGATTCCAAGACACCACGCACAGACATTTAAAATATTAGTTCGTTCGTTCCATAGACGACCACAATGGGTCATCCATGCATTTTTACAGCCCCTAAGGGTAGATACCAATTACAACCTTCCCAGTTCCAATTTACTCAGTATCCCTTCAGCCGTATCAACGATGTCTAGTTCACTTCGTTGAGATACCAATTGGACTAACTCATACAACTAGCGACACACACATGAATAGAGAGAATGAGTGGAGCAATTCCTAGAATTCTTTCTAGCCTCTTGTGGATTTGATATGGACGTCAACACACCAATCCACATGAGTCTACTCCACATTGTCACGACCCAACCTAACCCATCGGGCCATGTGGGCACCCACTCCAACACCTATGTAGGAGAATCCTCATATCCCAATAGTTAAGCATGATGAAAGTTAAAACAATATCCTTAGACACATATTTGGTTAAAACTTTGTAAAGTAATTTAACAATTCCCAAGGATCTAGTCTAAGCAGGTAAAAGAACTACTAAGAGTACATTTGGACAAGATAAACAACATACACTGCTCCAACCATGCGGAAGGAAGAATAGAAGCTGTTGGAAAATTTCCTCGTCTTCACCTAACGAAATGTCACCTAGCAAGAGTAGCATAAGTACAAACATACGTACTGGTAGGTATCATTGGTCAACCCAACATATATCACATAAAATAATAAACCAACTAGTAAGATCATGAAATAAACCACTCGCTTCTCTACCTTTACTCTCTCTTGGGAACGCCTCCAATGTACACTAGCACCCTGAATACTAACGCCTTTTTCAATCAATCCCACCTACCAGATTCTTGATCATATCTTAACCATTCTAAACACATAAGAAAGTTCCCAAGTACAACCACCGCTAAATCAACTAACCGTACACGTCCTACCTTACTTCCTCGTAGCATTACCAACCATGGTAACATAATACAACGATTCAAGCTTTCTTACAACTAACCCAATCTTTTCCCCCAAGGTGAAATCCACCTAAGCATTGTCCATCACATTCACTGTCTCTACTCTTGCCACTACTAACTACGAGCAACCAACTATATATCGTCATAACATGTGTTCTCTAAGTACAACATACACAAGCTTGTACGACATTATGCCTACAAGCGTATATCAAGAATATACCATATTATCAACATAATACAAACCATGAACAACTTCACATTTTATGTCACATCATTGGTTCTCTCATGGAACCCAAACCCAAATAGTTAGTATGCTAGAACGTGACAACCGATCAAACTTAGTTACGCTGAAACGTGGCAACTGATCCCATAGTTATGCCAGAACATGGCAATCGATCCAATAGATATGCTAGAAGTAGCAACTGATCCAAGTTAGTTATGCCGGATTGTGCCTTCCAATTCATTCAACACACCCCAATCACAATCACAAGTATATATTCAAGATCATACATTTACATCATGATTTCATAGCATTCATCAATTATCTACCTCATTTACAACAAGTGTGTTCCACATTGCAAAATTCATATATAGATATTCACGTATCATAATGAAGCAATAACAAGCATACATCACACAATCATAGAATCACAATCATCACGTATGAATTACTCCCCAATCCCTATTATATATACAATAAATTGACCATACGTAGCCCTAGTTCATCATTTAGGGTTTCTTTTAGGTTTTAATCACAATTCTTCATAAATCCTCAATTCCATCCCTACAATGTTTATCGGATGTAGCATACATTCATCAATCTACTCCCACTCCTAATTTCATATCCTTATCTTTGAACCAATTTTGTCCATGATAACAATTCTAGAAACCCTGACAAGTCATCAATTTCTCCTCACAAGGCATAAACCCACATACATTGAATTCTAGGGATTATTCATGGAATTTACTCGGTGCACGAGGGTTTACACATAAATCCTACCATTGATTTACATATATTACGTAGTAAGCACAGATTTATAAATACTCGATTCATAAAATCTAGCCTATCTGGGCACCAAGCAGTTGCACGGAGTTTTTAACTTCTATTCTAGTTTTTCGGCTTTGCGACGGTGGATTTGGCCAAGAATCTGCAAGATTTCAACATCCTCACTGTAAAAATCTCCTTCGCCTTCTTTCCCAATCTTTGAGCAGTCTTTCTGAGGTTTTAGGGTGTTTGATGACTTAATTAGGTATTTTAGGAATATGGAGGAAATAGGATTTCTGGTAATTTATATTTTGCCTCCCCTATCACACCCTGGCGCCAGCTTACACTATTGTGGCGCTGCCGCCCTAGCAGCACCTAGCCCGCTCTAGTGGACCAATAGCCACGATTCTCTTGGAATTTTGTTTTATCCTAAATAGCGTTGGTGCGGGTCGTTACAACAAGCAATTTAGGGGTGGGGGATTAGGAATCGATATCACATAAGAGTAATTGTGCTGCGCTATAGTGATGAGCATTCATGAAAATGATAAGTCATATTCGTTGATGCTTATCATCTTCCAATCTTAAAGAATCTATGTATAGACTCTCCTTTCGTTCTCATCTAAGTGTAAATGCAACAACCGAATATCTTACTCTATTTTCTCTTTCAAGAACATGGCAAACAGATCCGACTCATAACCTCTTTTAAAAGCAAGTCACTGCCATCAAACCTAAATTGCTAATATTGAACTAATTACCAATTCCAATAAATCTCTTTCGAGCATCAACTGGAGATCGGAAGTAGGAATTAAGTTTACAATCTTAACCCTTAAGTTAACCACAAGGTAATTAGACCAAATTCATGTATGAACAACAACAACAACCATAGCACAACACAATAACCACTACATTAAATCAACACCCAGCCCTATACTTTCCATGAAAGTAGCCATGGGTAACTTAAAATGAAGCAATTAACATTGAACCTACTTTATATTCAACTTCAATTTATCAAATTCAAACTTCAAGTTGTAAAACCTTAAAAACAAAACTAGTGTTTTTCAATGGTAAACTGCCCTAAAACCTTTCAACTCTATTCTCAAAAGAGAACTTTTTGGAACTCAAAACCAAACTCCCTAAAATCTGTATCATTTGGGCTACTTATACTATCCAAAAAATTTGGCCGAAAATACATTTCGCGACTGACTCAGAGACATTTGTTGGTCTTTCCAAACCTACTCGATAAATCACCCTTCTCTCCTCAACTCACCTTATGATTCTCTAGGCTTCAATTTCCTGATCCTCCATTGGCGAACTCATTTGAGTCAGACTTTCTTTTTGACTGAATCACCTAGTACCACCTT
The DNA here is from genome assembly GCA_037074985.1 of Solanum bulbocastanum. Classification (NCBI taxonomy): domain Eukaryota; kingdom Viridiplantae; phylum Streptophyta; class Magnoliopsida; order Solanales; family Solanaceae; genus Solanum; species Solanum bulbocastanum. The sequence continues at coordinate 34,517,693 of CM073601.1, forward strand.
GGTTCACCTTTCCAAGATTAAATTATTGTTTTGTTCACTGTCACTCTAGGCAATGTGCATCAGGATCGCCGTTCTTATCCCATGCATTGCCATCTCAACAAGAGACCGATGACCTTCTTTGATAGACATAAGTGCTAAGTGATGTCAATTTGGACGAGGTCGTGCTATGTTGGCGATCCTCCCTTCATGTTAGGTGACCAACAATGTTGACTTTGCACTTTTTTTTGCATTTTTGGACATTCTTTCAAATATCAGTCCTTGCCTTTATAGCTACAAATAATCTATGTTCTATCAAAGTAGGATAAATTAGGCATTGAGGACACTAATTATTAAGCTAAATGTGTAACAACTCGAAAACCAGACTTAGAAAAAAATTTCAGAAATATACCTAAAGCAGTGAACCACGGTAGGGCTCACGGACAATGAAAGGGTCCACGATCCGTAGTCTTGATGACGGGCCATTGTGGCACCCGTAGAGTCGAGGCAATATACCTCCCTAGCCAGCCCCTTAGACCCCCCACACCTAAGTGAGGATTAAGAGGACTTTCACGGTCCGTGGTCCTACACACAGCCCGTGGAGCGTCTGTGGGGCCTTACCTATAAGCCCCCTAGCCAGTCCCTCCAGACCACAGCCAAAGTGGAGACCATAGACACTTTCACATTCCGTGGTCCTTCACATGAGCCATTGTAGGTCTCGTGGACTCAAACCTTCCACTAGTTGTCACCAAGTCCGACCCCGACTAACTTCTCAGCCCGTGGTCCCTTTCAATGTCCGTGAAGGTGGCCATGGTCAGTCCGTCTACCGTTTAAGTTAGGGTTATTTCAATCTTTTCCTTATTCATTGAACACCTACACTATATTGCTTTTTAACCCTAAATTATAAGGTTTTAGTCAATTTAAGCCTAGAAACATAACTAGAAATTACCTAAGTTCGATCATTAATCAAAACATAGAAAATTATAAGTGAAAGAGAAGAAAAGGTCGAGCAACACTAGTTCAAGAACGCTGCAAGTCTCCTCCAGTTTCAGCCCTTAAATCGAAGGATTTCTTGGTGGAATTCCTCACTAGGTATGTGGGATTTTACTAGTGGGTTCCTTTCACCCATTAGGTCCCTAGTTTTAAGTCAGTTTCTTCATTCCCTTATTATAACTAGACCTAGGGTTTCTTGAATATTAGAATTAATAGAATAATCCAAATCAGATTAGTATGCTAATATTCAGTTTATTGCATGAATTCTAGAACCCTAGCTATGTATTTCTTTAGTTCTTGAATTACACATGCTAGGTAAGATATTTAAGTTATTCAGTTATACATGCCTCAGTTATTAATGCATCAATATCAATCTAATTGTTGCATACTTAATTTCCATGTTCAGTTTGAGCTATCCTGTAACTTACAGAAATTCAGTCATGATGTGTTAATTACTTAATCCATTGGGAGTAGCATAATACTGAGTTGGACTAGGGTTTAGCATACCCAAATAGTCCCAGAAATACAAGCCACGTAGGTTGTAAGTCCCCTCTGTGGGCATCATTTAACTAATCATGCCAGTATGCCTCTATACCTCTAGCAGGGTATATTGGGTCCTCTCAATGGGACGTATACATCAGACTTCACAGTTAACTCATGTGCTTTTACTATTAGTTATTAGTAGCTCCCACAGTTCAGTCAGATTCTATGGCATTGACCATTTATCAGTATATCCAATATTCAGTTTTAGCATTTATAAATTGGTCACTGCATTCAGTTAACTCAGCATTCAGTATCTATATCATGTTTATATTATATCATTGCTTATTTTCTTTGTTCAATTATATGTTATTTCAGCTTTATTCTATCATGCATGCCCTGTAACTTTCAAGTATTGGTACATACTCTGTGCTACATCTTTTCATGATGTAGGTTTAGGTTCTCAGTATCCATATCACTCTTAGATCACTTCCCGATCATCAGTTCAGCAGCATCAGTGGTGAGTACTTATTCTTCGAAGACTAGTGACATGTTTATCTTTTCAGTGCTTTTAGTCCTTTAGTTTCAGTTTTGCTAGATCTAGTTGGGGCATGTCCCAACATTTCTAGTTAGTTTAAAGGCTTATTTCAGACATAGATAAATTCAACTTAGTATTGAGTTAATAACTTCCTTGTATTAAACTCATTAATTTTTCGTATATCTTAGTTATAGTATATGGGTATTCCCCATCTTTTAATTTTGTTTATGATTATAGCTTCGTCACAGTTTTTATTATTCAGTTTATATTTAGTATGCTTATGATCATGCTAGCAGGGTTAGCTTTGGATCACTTGTGGTCCTAGGTCCCGTGTCCGCATCTCGGGGGTAGCTCGGGGCGTGACAAAGTTGGTATCAGAGCATTGGGTTTAAGAGTCCTAGGATGTCTGAAAAGCCGCACTAAGTAGCATTCTTTTCATGGTGAAGTGTGCCATATCCAATGAGAGAGAGGTTATGAAGTGATTTAGGAAAACTTTATTTTCTTATTACTCTTATCGTGCATAAGGTATGATCTAATTCTATTCTAACTCGAAATTCTACATTTTAGTGATCATGCCTTCTCGTAGAGCTAACACCAAGAATGTGAATGCCAGGAATGCAAACGCAACTCCTCCAGTCCTAGATGTTAGCTCAGAGTATGGCCAACTAGAACAATCAGCAAGTTCCAGTTCAGGAAAATGCCAATGTTGGGTCAGCTACAGCTAGAGTGCAAGACTTTGTTAGGATGAATCCACCAGAGTTCTTAGGATCACAAGTTCTAGAAGATTCCCAAAACATTATTGATCAAGTTAAGAAGATCTTTGAAGTGTTGCAGGTAACTAGGAAAGATCAGGTTGAATTAGCATCGTATCAACTTAAATATGTGGCTTATATCTGGTATACTGAGTGGAAGGAGATAGGGGTACAAATGCAGCTCCCTTTCTTGACAGTTCTTTCCCCATAGAGTTGAGAGAAGCAAGGGCCTAGGAATTTATGAACTTAAGGCAGGTTAACATGATTGTCCAAGAGTATGGGCTCAAGATTAACCAACTCTCTAGTTATGCTCCTCACATGGTTGATGAATCTAGGGTTCAGATGAATAAGTTTATTTATGGGGTGTCAGACGTAGTGAAAACGGAGTCCAGGAATGGTATGTTGTTGGGAGACATGAACATCTCTAGGCTCATGACTTACGCTCAGCGGGTTGAGGGTGATAAGCTTAGGGAAAAGGCTAAGGAGAGTAAGAAAGAAAGAACAGGCAACTATGAGTGTTCTCAATAGAAATCGGGTGGTGGAAATCACTCACAGTTTCAGCAAAAGTCTTTGAATCCAGCACCTTCATCAATCATTGTTCCATCCTCCAAGTTTTGAAATAATCAAAAAAGTGGACCATCAGGCTCTAAGTCTCAAGATAGTATTTTAGGCACCAAAACCTACCAAACTTGCACTAAGTGTTGTAAGAACCATCTGGGCGAGTGTCTTGCAGGAAAGGAATGATGCTTTGAATGTGGTAAGTTTGGACACAGGTTGAGGGATTGTCCTTCTAAAGAGGGTTAAGGAGGTAATAATTGTAGAGCTCAGTCTACAACTTCATCAGCACCAGGAAGTCACACCACTCAGCAAGGTAACTCATCTGGTACAGATGGCGGATAGCACCAGTATAGTTTCTATGATCTTCATGCTCGTCAAGATTAGGAAGATTCTCCTGATGTAGTCACTGGTACGTTGCTAGTCTTTGATATTGACATATATGCATAGTTAGATCCAGGGGCTACTTTGTCATTTGCACTCGTTTAATAGCGGTCAAATTCAGTTTTACTCCAAAAACTGTCCCAGAATCTTTTTCAGTCTCTGCTCCAGTCGATGAACCAATTATATCTAGATGGGTATATAGAAATTGCCCTGTCACAGTCTCCTAGAAAGTAACCTCAGCAGATCTTGTAGAGTTAGATATGGTAGACTTAGATATCATTATAGGCATGGATTGGTTACATTCATTTTATGCCTCACTTAATTGTAGAACTAGGATTGTTCGTTTTCAGTTTCCAGAAGAACCAATCTTAGAATGGAAGGGTAGTAGCTTAGCACCTATGGGTCGATTCATTTCTTACCTTTAGGCCAGAAAGATGATCTCTAAGGGTTATCTCTATCATCTCGTCCAGGTTAAGGATTATAGTTCCGATTCCCCAACTCTTGAGTCAGTTCATTTAGTCAGTGAGTTCCCAAAAGTGTTTCTAGAAGATCTTCTAAGAGTTCCTCACAAGAGGGAAATCAACTTTCGAATAGATCTCCTTCCAAATACCCAGCCTATATGGATTCCTCCTTACAAAATGGCTCCAAAAGAGCTTAAGGAATTGAAAGAGCAGCTGAAAGACCTTTTAGATAAGGGCTTCATCAGACCTAGTATTTTGCCATGGGGTGCACCACTATTGTTTGTGAAGAAGAAAGAAGGCTCACTCAGAATGTGTATTGACTACAGACAGTTGAACAAATTCACCATAAACAATAAGTATCCCATCCCAAGGATTGATGACTTGTTTCACCAACTTCAGGGTGCTAGTCAATTCTCAAAGATAGACCTCAAATTCGGTTGTCATCAACTTAAAGTCATATATAGTGACATTACGAATACAGTCTTCAGAACTTGGTATGGTCATTATGAATTTGTTGTTATGTCATTCGGACTAACCAATGCTCCTGCAGCTTTCATTGATTTGATGAACAGAGTATTCAAGCAGTACTTAGACTTGTTCGTTATTGTCATTATTGATGATATCCTCAGTATCTCTAGGAATGAGGAAGAACATACGAGTCATTTGAGAGTTGTTCTGCAAATTCTCAAAGATCGCCAGTTATTTGAAAATTTTAACAAGTGCGAGTTTCGATTAAAATCACTTGCTTTCCTTAGGTATATTGTTTCTAGTAAAGTAATTCAAGTAGATTCCCAGAAGATTGAAGTAGTGAAACAATGGCCCAAACCTATCTCTACTACATACATCAAAAGTTTCTTGGTTCTAGCGGGCTATTACAGGCGGTTCGTAGGAGGATTTTCATCCATAGTCTCACCATTGACTAGGTTGACTCTGAAGATGGTCAAGTTTCAGTGGTTAGATGATTATGGGAAAAGCTTTGCAGATTTGAAAACTAGGTTGCCTATACAACTCATATTTTTACTCTACTAGAGGGTTCAGACGGTTATGTGATTTATTGTGATGCATCCAGATTCATCCTAGGTTGTGTGTTGATGCAACGAGGTAAGGTTATAGCTTATGCTTCCAGACAACTTAAGGTGCATGAGAAGAATTATCTGACTCATGACCTCTAGCTTGCAACGGTGGTGTGTGCACTCAAGATTTGGAGGCACTACTTGTACGGTGTTCATGTAGACGTGTTCACAGACCATAAGATCCTTTAGTATGTGTTCACCCAGAAAGAGTTAAATCTTCGCATGAGAATATGGCTTGAGTTCCTCAAGGATTATGACATGAGTGTGCATTACCATCCTAGTAAGGTAAATGTAGTAGGAGATGCTTTTAGCAGACTATATATGTGTAGTCTAGTACATGCTGAGGAAGAAAGAAAGGAGCTAGCAAAGGATCTTAACAAACTTACTCGCCTAGGAGTTTATCTTATGAGCAAATCAGATGGTGGTGTAACGATTTAGAATGGGGCAGAATCTTCTTTGGTTGTGGAAGTTAGGGAAAAACAAGACAGTGATTCGATATTACATGAACTCAAGGGTACAGTCTACCAACAGAGAGTTGAGATTTTCTCCCAAGGGGGAGATGGTGTGCTTCGCTTCTAGGGTCGATTATGTGTTCCTAATATGGGTGAGTTGAGACATCATATTCCTTTAGAGGCCTATAAGTCAAGATATTCTATTCATCCAGGTGCCCCTAAGGTGTACCGCGATCTACGGGAAGTCTATTCGTGGAATGGTATGAATAGTGATATAGCAGATTTGTGGATAAGTGCCCCAATTGCCAGCAAGTCAAGGTAGAACATTAGAAACTAGGAGGTATGAGTCAAAAGAATGACATTCCTACTCGGAAGTGGGAAGTGATCAACATGGACCTCATCACATGTTTACCACATACTCGCATACAGCATGACTCCATTTGGGTGATAGTTGACAGAGTTACTAAGTCTTACCGCTTTTTGGCAGTCAAGACTACAGATTCGGTGGAGGACTACACCAACCTTTCTATTAATAAGATTGTGAGGTTGCATGGGGTTCCTTTGCCTATCATCTAAGATAGAGGTCCTCAATTTACCTCTCATTTCTTGAAGTATTTCAAGAAGCATGTTGGTACTCAGGTTAACCCTATCACAACATTTCATCCACAGATGGATGGTTAGGCAGAGCGTACCATTCTAACCTTAGAGGACATGTTGAGAGCTTGTGTGATCGATTTCAAGGGTAGTTGGGATGATCACCTTCCTAGTATTGAGTTCGCCTATAGCAATAGTTACCATTCCAGCATTCATATGACATCTTATGAGGCATTGTATGGGCGTAGATGCAAATCTCATTTTGGTTGGTTTGAAGTAGGTGAAGAAGCCTTAATAGGGCCAGATTTAGTCTTTTATACTATGGAGAAAGTGCAACTCATTAGAGATAAAACTTAAGGAAACCTAGAGTCATCAGAAGTCTTATGCAGATGTAAGGAGAAGGGAACTAGAGTTCCAAGTTGATGATTGGGTTTTCCTTAAGGTGTCACCTATGAAGGGGGAGATGAGGTTTGGCAAGAAGGGAAGCTCAGTCCCAGATATATAGGCCTTTGACGAATCTCGAAAAGGATTGGTAAAATGGCTTATGAGTTAGAGTTACCTACAGATATGTTCTTCCAGTCTTCCACATCTCGCTTTTGAAGATGTGTGTGGGTAATCCAATATCCGTGGCACCATTAGAGAGTGTGGCCATGAAAGATAATCTTTCTTATAAGGATGTATCAGTTGAGATTCTTGATCGTCAGGTTAGAAGATTAAGAAACAAGGAAGTCGCTTCAGTCAAGGTTTGGTGGAAGAGTCAGTCCATAGAGGGAGCTACTTGGGAAGCAGAAGCAGCCATGAAAGCCAAGTATCCTCAGCTCTTTCCTTCTGAATTTATTCCAGCTTGAAGTAGTAGTTCCTCTTCAGTTTTTTAGCCATTCATGCATGACAAAAATCTTAGTATCATCTTCCTTCATATTGTACTTGCATTTTCATGGTATTTGCATGCTTTTGGAACTCACCCCAGTCAGGAATCAACCTTCAGTGTTTATTGATAGGGTTGTAGCTTATTTCCTCCATTTAATCTACTTTAGTCTTCATTCGAGGATGAATGATTCCAATGGGAGATATTGTTATACCTTGAAAACCAGACCCAAAAAAATTTTTCAAAAATATACCTGAAGCAATGAACCACGACAGGCCTCACAGACCGTGAAAGGGTGCATGGTCTATAGACTTGATGTCGGGCTGTGGTGGCGCTCGTAGAGTCGAGGCAGTGAACCTCCCTAGCCAGCCCCTTAGATCCCTACGTTTAAGTGAGGACCACGAGGACCTTCACTGTGCGTGGTCCTTTACACATCCCTTGGTGGAGTCCGTGGAGCCTTACAGTAAGCCCCTAAGCCACTCCCTCCAAACCACAGCCCAAGTGGAGACCATGGTCCTTCACACGGTCCATGGTAGAGCTCGTGGACTTTGTCCCTCAACTAGTAGTCAGAAAATCCAGACCATGATTGACTTCACGGTCTGTGGTCCCTTTCACGGTCCGTGAAGGTGGCCGTGGTCAGCCCGTCTGCAGTTTAAGTCACACTTATTTTGGTTTGTTTCTTATTCACTGGACACCAAAACTACATCATTTTAACCCTAAATTATGAGGTTTTAGTCAGTTTAAGACTAGAAACATAACTAGAACTTACCTATGTTAGATCATTAATCAAAACATACAAAATTAGAAGCAAAAGAGGAGAATAGGTCGAGCAGCCTTAGTTCAAGAACGCAACAAGTTTCCTCCAGTTATAGCCCTGAAATCAATTGATTTCTTCGTGGAATTCCTCATCAGGTATGTGGGATTTCACTAGTGGGTTCCTTTCACCCATTAGATCCCTAGTTTTTAGTTAGTTTCCTAATTCTCTTATTATAACTAGACCTAGGGTTTCTTGAAGGTTAGAATTATTGGATTCTTAGCTGTTAGAATGACCCAAATTAGATAATTATGTTAATATTTATTTTATTGCATGAATTCCAGAACCCTGGTTATGTATTTCTTTAGTTATTGAATTACACAAGCTAGGTAAGATATTTTAGTTATTCAGTTATACATGCCTCACTTATTAATGCATCAATATCAGTTTAATTGTTGCATACTCAGTTTGCATGTTCAGTTTGAGCTATCCAATAACATACAGAAATTCAGTCAAAATGTGTTAATTACTTAATCCATTGGGAGTTGAATAATAATGAGTTGGACTATGGTTAAGCGTATGCAAATAGTGTCAAAACTACTAGCCACGTAGGTTGTAAGTCTCTTTTGTGGGCATCATTTCAGTGATCATGCCAACATACCTCTATACCTCTGGCAAGGTATATTGGGTCCTCTCAATGGGGCGTATACATTTAGTTCATGTGGTTTTACTATCAGTTATTAGTAGCTCCCGCACTTTAGTCAGACTCTATTGCATTGAACATTTATCATAATATCTATTATTCAGTTTCAACATGTTATAAATTGGTCACTACATTCAGTTAGCTCAGCATTTAGCATCTATATCATGTTCAGATTATATCATTGCTTATTTTCTTTGTTCAATTATATGTTAATTCAACTTTATTCTATCCTGCATGCTCAGTATCTTTCAAGTACTAACACATACTCTCCGCTACATCTTCTCATGATGTAGGTTCAGGTTCTCAGCATCTAGATCATGCTTAGATCACTTCCCGATCATCAGTTCAGCAACATCAGTGGTTAGTCTTCATTCTTCGAGGACCAGTGACATGTTTATCTTTTTAATGCTTTTAGTCCTTTTGTTTCAGTTTTGCTAGATCTAGTTGGGGCATGTCCTAACATTTTTAGTCAGTTTAGAGACTTATTTAAGACACAGATAGATTCAACATAGTATTGAGTTAATATCTTCCTTGTATTAAACTCATCAGTTTTCGTATATCTCAGTTATAGTATTTGGGTATTCCCCATCTTTTCTTTTTGTTTATGATTATAACTTCCGCACAGTATCTATTATGTAGTTTATGTTTAGTATTCTCATAATCATGCTAGCAGGATTTGCTTGGGATCACTTGTGGTCCTAGGTCTCATATCTGCATCTTGGGGATAGCTCGAGGTGTGAAAAACTTGGTATCAGAGCATTGGTTTTAAGAGTCCTAGGATTTCTGAAAAGTCGCACTAAGTAGCAACCTATTCATGGGTGTGAAGTCCACCATATCTAATGAGAGGGAGGCTACGAAGTGATTTAATAAAACTTCATTTTCTTGGTAATATGATCGTGTGTATTGTATGATTTAATTCTATTCTAACTCGATATTCTAGGTTTTAGTGATCATGCATCCTCGTAGAGCTAATGCCAGGAATGCAAATGTAGCTCCTCCAGTCCCAGATCAGGAAGTTTCTAATGTAGAATGCAGGATCACCATTGAGATGTTGACTCAGAGTGTGGCCAACCAGAACAAATAGCAGGTTCCAGTTCAGGCAAATTCCAATGTTGGGTCAGCTGTAGCTAGAGTGCGAGACTTTGTTAGGATGAATCCACCAGAGTTCTTAGGATCACAAGTTCTAGAAGATTCCCAAAACATTATTGATCAAGTTAAGAAGATCTTTGAAGTCAGACTAACAAGTTCTAGGTATGCTCCTCACATAATTGATGACTCCAACGATCAGATGAATATGTTTTTTTATAGCATGTCAGACTTAGTGAAAACATAGTGCAGGAATGGTATGTTGTTGGGAGATATGAACATCTCTAGGCTTATGACTCACGCTAAGTAGGTTGAGGGTGATAAACTTAGGGAATGGTCTAAGGAGAGTAAGAAAGCAAGAACAAGTAACAATCAGTATTCCCAAAAAATATCGGGTGGTGGAAATTGCACGCAGGTTCAGCATAAGTCTTCGAATCCAGCACCTTCATTGTCAGTGTTTCATCCACCAAGTTTCGTAATAATCAGAAAGGAGGAGCATCAGCCTCTAAGTCTCAAGGTAGTATTTTAGGCACCAAAACTAACCGAACTTGCATTAAATATGGTAAGCACCATTCGGGCGAGTGTCTTGTTGGAAAGGAATGATGCTTTGGGTGTGGTCAATCTGGTCACAGGTTGAGCGATTGTAATTCTAGATAGGGTCAAGGAAGTAAAAATGGTAGAGCTCAGTCTACAACTTCAGCAACACCGACAGGTCGCCCGACTAACTTATCTGGTACAAGTGGCGGACAGCACCAGAACAAGTTGTATGCTCTTCAGGCTTGCCAAGATCAGGAAGATACTCCTATTGTAGTCACTGGTACGTTGCGAGTCTTTGATCTTGACGTTTATGCATTGTTAGATCCAAGGGCTACTTTTTCATTTGCAGCTTCTTTTATAGCGGTCAAATTCAGTGGTGGTCTAGAAACTATCCCACAAACTTACTCACTCTCTACTCCACTTGGTGACCCAGCTATAGCTTGAAAGGTATAGACAAATTGCCCTGATACAGTCTCCCATAAAGTCACCTTAGAAGATCTTGTGGAGTTAGAAATGTTAGACTTCGATATCATTCTAGGCATGGATTGGTTACATTCCTTTTATGCCTCAGTTAATTTTAGAACTAGGAACGTTCGTTTTTGAGTTTTCAGATGAACCAATCTTAGAATAGAAGGGTAGTAGCTTAGCATTTATGGGTCGATCCATTTCTTACCTTAAGGCCAGAAAGATGATCTCTAAGGGTTATCTCTGTCATCTAGTTTGGGTAAATGATTCTAGTTCCGAATCCCCAACTCTTGAGTCAGTTCCTATAGTTAGTGAGTTCCCAGATGTGTTTCCAAAAGATCTTCCCGAAGTTTCTCCTAAAAGGGAAATTGACTTTTGAATATATCTCCTTCCAGATACCCAGCCTATTTCAATTTTCTTTACCGAATGGCTTCAGCGAAGCTTAACGAATTGAAAGTGCAGCTAAAAGACCTTCTAGATTACGGCTTCATTAGACCTTGCATTTTTCCATGGGGTGCGCCTCTATTGTTTCTAAAGAAGAAAGATGGTTTAGCCAAAATGTGTATAGAGTACAGACATTTGAACAAGGTCACCATCAAGAATAAGTACCTTATCCCCAAGATTGATGACCTATTTGACCAACTTTAGGGTGCTAGTCATTTCTCAAAGATAGGCCTCAGATTTGGTTATCATCAACTTAAAGTCAGAGATAGTGACATTTTGAAGACAAACTTCAAAACTCAATATGGTCATTATGAATTTTTAGTCATGTCATTTGGACTAACCAATGCTCCTGCATCTTTCATGGATTTGATGAACAGAGTGTTCAAGCAGTACTTGGACTTGTTTGTTATCGTCTTTATTGATTATTTCCTCATTTACTCTAGGAATGAGGAAAAACATGTGAGTCATTTGAGAGTTGTTCTGCAAATTCTCAAAGATCGCCAGTTATTTGCAAAATTTAACAAGTGCGAGTTTTGGTTACAATCACTTGCTTTCCATAGGCATATTATGTCTAGTGAAGGAATTCGAGTAGATTCCCAGAAGATAGAAGAAGTGAAACAATGGCCCAGACCTACCTCTGCTATATATATCAGAAGTTTCTTGGTTCTAGCAGGCTATTACAAATAGTTCGTAGAAGGATTTTCATCCATAGCCTCATCATTAACTAGGTTGACTCAGAAGATTGTCAAGTTTCAATGGTTAGATGATTGTGAGAAAATCTTCGCAGTATTGAAAACTAGGTTGACTATATCTCCTGTTTTTACTCTACCAGATGGTTCAAACAATTATGTGATATATTATGATGCATCCAGAGTTGGCCTAGGTTGTGTGTTGATGCAACGAGGTAATGTTATATCTTATGCTTCCAGATAACTTAAGGTGCATAAGAAGAATTATCCGACTCATGACCTCCAACTTGCAGTGGTGGTGTTTGCACTCAAGATTTGGAGGCACTACTTTTATGGTGTTCATGTAGACATGTTCACAGACCATAAGAGCCTTTAGTATGTGTTTACCCAGAAAGAGTTGAATCTTTGCCAGAGAACTTAGTTTGAGTTCGTCAAGGATTATGATATGAGTGTGCATTCCCATCCTAGTAAGGTAAATTTAGTAGGAGATGCCCTTAGCAGACTATATATGGGTAGTGTAGCACATGATGAGGATGAAAGAAAGGAGCTAGCAATGGATGTTCAAAAACTTACTTGCCTAGGAGTTCATCTTATGAGCATACCAGATGGTGGTGTAACAGTTCAGAATAGGGAAGAATCTTCTTTAGTGGTGGAAGTTAAGGAAAAGCAAGATAGTGATCCGATATTAACTGAACTCAATGGTGCAGTCCACCAACAGAGAGTTGATGTTTTCTTCCAAGGGGGAGAGGGTGTGCTTTGCTACCAGGGTCGATTATGTGTTCCTAATGTGGGCAAGTTGAGACAGCATATTCTTGCAGAGGCCCATAACTCCAGATATTCTATTCATCCAGGTGCCACTAAGATGCATCGCGATTTGCGGGAAGTCTATTGGTGGAATGGTATGAAAAGAGATATAGCAGATTTTGTGGCTAAGTGCCCCAATTGTCAGCAAATCAAGGTAGAACATTAAAAACCAGGAGGCATGAGTCAAGAAATTGACATTCCTACTTGGAAGTGGGAAATTATCAACATGGACTTCATCATAGGTTTATCTCATACTCGCAGACAGCATGACTCTATTTAGGTGATAGTTGACATAGTTACTAAGTCTTCTCACTTTTTGGCGGTAAATAATATAGATTCGGCGGAGGACTACACCAAGTCTTATATTAGTGAGATTGTGAGGTTTCATGGGGTTCCTTTTTCTATCATCTCAGATAGAGGTCCTCAATTTACCTTTCATTTCTGGAAGTCATTCTAGAAGGGTCTTGGTACTAAGGTTAACCCTATCACGCCATTTTATCCTCACACAGATGATTAGACAGAGCGTACCATTTAGACTTTAGAGGACATATTGAGAGCTTGTGTGAACGACTTTAATAGTAGTGGGATGATCACCTTCCTCTTATTTAGTTAGCCTACAACAATAGGTACCATTCCAGCATTAATATTAAACCTTATGAGGCATTGTATGGACATAGATACAGATCTCTTTTTGGTTGGTTTGAGGTAGGTGAAGCAACCATGATAGGGCCAGATTCAGTCATTTATGCTATGGAGAAAGTGCAACTCATTAGAGATCGACTTAAGACAACCCAGAGTCGCCAAAAGTCTTATGCAATGTAAGGAAAAGGGAACTAGAGTTCCTAGTTGATGATTGGGTTTTCGTGAAGGTGTCACTTATGAAAGGGGTGATGAGGTTTGGCAAGAAAGGGAATCTCAATCCCAGATATGTAGGCCCTTATCAGATCTCGAAAAGGAATGGTAAAGTGGCTTATGAGTTAGAGTTGCCAGCAAATTTGGCAGCAGTTCATCCAGTCTTTAACATCTCATGTTTGAAGAAGTGTGTGTGTGATCCAACATCCGTAGTGCCATTAGAGAGTATGGCCATGAAAGATAGCTTTTCTTATAAGGATGTACCAGTTGAGATTCTTGATCGTTAGGTTAGATGATTGAGAAACAAGGAAGTCGCTTCAGTCAAAGTTTGGTGGAAGAGTCAGTCCATAGAGGGAGATACTTGGGAAGCATAATCCACCATGAAAGCTAAGTATCCTCACCTCTTTCCTTCCGAATCCATTTCAGCTTGAGGTAATAGTTCCTCTTCAGCCTTTTAGTCATTGATGCGTGAAATCAATCTTAGTATCATGTTCCTTCAGTTTGTACTTGCATTTTTAGTGTATCTGCATGTTTTTGGACCTTAGTTCAGTCAGAAATCAGCCTTTAGTGTTTAGTGATAGGGTTGCAGCTCATTTCCTCAATTTCAGTTAGTTTAGTCTTTATTCGAGGACGAATGATTCCAAGGTGGGGGATATTGCAACACCTTGAAAACAAGACCCAGAAAAATATTTTAGAGATATACCTAAAGCAATGAACCACGGCAGGTTTCACAGACCATGAAAGGGTCCACGGTCTATAGTCTTGATGACGGAAAGTGGTGGCGCCCGTAAAGTCAAGGTAGTGAACTCCCCTAGCCAGCCCCTATGACCCCCACGCCTAAGTGAGGTCCACGAGGACCTTCACGGTGCGTGGTCCCACACATGTCCTGTAGGGGTGTCCGTGGAGCCTTACCAGTAAGACCCCTAGCTAGTCCCTTCAGACCACAGCCCAAGTGAAGACCACGGACAATTACACAGTTAGTGGTCCTTTACACAGGCCATGGTAGGGCTCGTGGACTCAGACCCTCAGCGAGTAGTCACCAAGTTTATAACAAGATCGACTTCATGGTCCGTGGTCCCTTTCACGGTTCGTGAATATGGCCATGGTCAGCCCATCTGCAGTTTAATTTAGGGTTATTTTGATCCTTTTCCTTATTTGTTGAACACCTAAACTATGTCGTTTTAACCCTAAGTTATGAGGTTTTCGTTAGTTTAAGCCTAGAAACATAACTAGAACTTATCGAAGTTAGATCATTAATCAAAACATAGAAAATTTGAAGTGAAAGAGGAGAAAAGGTCGAGCTACCCTAGTTCAAGAGCACAACAAGTTTCCTCCAGCTCCAGCCCTGAAATCGAAGGATTTCTTCGTGGAATTCATCACCAAGTATGTGAGATTTCACTAGTGGGTTCCTTTCACATATTAGGTCCCCAGTTTTTAGTCAGCTTCTTGATTCCATTATTATAACTAGACTTAGGGTTTCTTCAATGTTAGAATTATTGGGTTCTTAGCTGTTAGGATGATCCAAATCAGATTAGTATGTTAATACTCAATTTATTGCATGAATTTCATAACCCTAGCTATGTATTTCTGTAGTTCTTGAATTACACATGCTAGGTATTATATATTTCAGGTATTTAGTTATACATGCCTCAGTTATTAATACATCAATATTAGTTTAATTGTTGCATACTAAGTTTGCATGTTCAGTTTGAGCTATCCAGTAACTTATAGAAATTCAGTCATAATGTGTTAATTACTAAATCTATTGGGAGTAGCATAATACCAAATTGGACTAGAATTCAGCGTACCCAAATAGTCCTAGAACTACAAGCCACATAAGTTGTAAGTCCCCTATGCGGGCATCATTTCAGTGATCACGCTAGCATGCCTCTATACCTCTAGCAGGGTATATTGGGTCCTCTCAATGGGGTGTATACATCGGACTCCACATTTAGCTCATGTGGTTTTACTATCGGTTATTAGTAGCTTCAGCAATTCAATCATATTCTATTGGATTGACCATTTATTATTATATCTAATATTCAGTTTCAACATGTTATAAATTGGTCACTACATTCAGTTAGCTCAGCGTTCGGTATCCATATCATGTTTAGACTATATCATTGCTTATTTTCTTTGTTCAGTTATATGTTATTTCATCTTTATTCTATCCTGCATGCTCAATACCTTTCAAGTACTGACACATACTCTGCACTACATCTTCTCATGATGTAGGTTCAGATTCTCAGAATTCAGATCACGCTTAGATCACTTCTCGATCGTCAGTTCAGCAGTATCAGTGGTGAGTCCTCATTCTTCGAGGACTAGTGACATGTTTATCTTTTCAGTGCTTTCAGTCCTTTAGTTTCAGTTTTGCTAGATCTAGTTATGGTATATCGCAACATTTCTAGTCAGTTTAGAGGCTTATTTCAAACATATATAAATTCAACTTAGTATTGACTTAATATCTTCCTTGTATTAAACTCATCACTTTTTCGTATATCTCAGTTATAGTATAAAGGTATTATCTTTTCATTTTCTTTATGATTATAGCTTCTGCAGAGTTTCTATTATTCAGTTTATATTTAGTATGTTCATGATCATGTCAGCAGGGTTAGCTTGGGATCACTTGTGGTCCTAGGTCCCGTGTCCGCGTCTCGTTGGTAGCTCAAGGCATGACAAACTTGGTATCAAAGCATTGGTTTTAAGAGTCTTAGGATGTCTGAAAAGCTGCATAAAGTAGCGTTTATTTCATGGGGGTAAAGTGCACCATATCTATGGGGAGGGAGGCTACGAAGTGATTTAGGAAAACTTCATTTACTTGTTACTCTTATTATGCGTAAAGTATTATCTAATTATATTCTAACTCGACACTCTACGTTTTAGTAATCATGCCTCCTCGTAGAGCCAACGCCTTGAATGTGAATGCCAAGAATGCAAACGCACCTCCAATCCTGGATCAAGAAGTTTCTAATATATAATTTAGGAACGCCATTTAGATGTTGGCTCAAAGTGTGGCAAACCAAAACAATTAGAGGTTTCATGTTCAGGAAAATGCCAATTTTGGGCCAGCTGCAGCAAGAGTGCCAGACTTTGTTAGGATGAATCCATCTGAGTTCTTAGGATCGCAAGTGGTAGAAGATCCCCAAAACTTCATTGATGAGATCAGAAAGATCTTTGAAGTGATGCAGGTAACTGAGAATGATCGGGTTGAGTTAGCATCATATCAATTGAAAGATGTGGCTCATATCTGGTATACTCAATGGAAGGAAAACAGGGGTACAGATGCAACTCCCATTACTTGGGATTGTTTCAGCAAAACCTTTTAGGACAGGTTTTCCCTCATAGAGTTGAGAGAAGAAAGAGCCCAGGAATTTATGAACTTAAGGCAGGGTAACATGACAGACCAAGAGTATGGGCTCAAGTTTAACCAACTCTTCAAGTATGCTTCTCCCATGGTTGATAACTCTAGGGCTTAAATGAATAAGTTTATTTATGGGGTGTCAGACATAGTGAAAACAGAGTGTATGAATGGTATGTTGTTGGGAAACATGAACATCTCTAGGATCATGACTTACGCTCAATAGGTTGAGGCTGATAAGCTTAGGGAACAGGCTAAGGAAGGTAAGAAAGATAGAACGGAAGACTATGAGTATTCCCAACAGAAATTAGGTGGTGGAAATCGCCTACAGTTTTAACAGAAGTCTTCGAATCCAGCACCTTCATAAGTCAGTGTTCCATCCTCCAAGTTTTGGAATAATCAGAAAGGTGAAACATCAGGATCTAAGTCTCAAGGTAGTATTTTAGGCACCAAAACCAATCCAACTTTCCCTAAGTGTGATAAGATTCATCCGAGCAAGTGTCTTATAGGAATGAAATGATGTTTTGGGTGTGGTCAGTCTGGTCACAGGTTGAGGAATTGTCCTTCTAGACAGGGTCAAAGAGGTAATAATGGTAAAGGTCAGTCTATAATTTTAGCAGCACCAGCAGGTCACCCGACTCAGCACGGTAACTCATCTAGTATAGGTGGGGGACAGCGCCAGAACAGGTTGTATGCTCTTCAGGCTCACCAAGATCAAGAAGATTCTCCTAATGTAGTCACTTCTACATTGCGAGTCTTTGATCTTAATTTTTATACACTGATAGATACATGGGTACTTTGCAATTTGCAACTTCTTTTAAAGCAATCAAATTCAGTGTTAGTCCATAAACTCTCCCAGAACATTTCTCAGTCTCTACTTCAGTCGGTGACCTAATTATAACTAGACGGGTATACAGAAATTGCCCTATCATAGTCTCCCAGAAAGTCACCTCAGTAGATCTTGTAGAGTTAGAAATGGTAGACTTCAATATCATTCTAGGCAGGGATTGGTTTACATTCCTATTATACCTCAATCAATTGTAGAACTAGGATTTTTCGTTTTCAATTTCCAGATGAACCAATCTTAGAATGGAAGGCTAGTAGCTTAGCTCCTATGGGTCGATTCATTTCTTACCTTAAGGCCATAAATATGTTCTCTAAGGGTTCTCTCTATCATCTAGTTCGGGTTAAGGATTATAGTTTCGAATTCCCAACTCTTGAGTTAGTTCTTGTAGTTAGTGAGTTTCTAGAAGTATTTCAAGAAGATCTTCCCATAGTTCCTCCATAAAGGGAAATTGACTTTGGAATAGATCTCCTTCCAGATACCTAGCCTATTTTGATTCCTCTTTATAGAATTGCTCCAGTGGAGCTTAAGGAATTGAAAGAGCAGTTAAAAGACCTTCTAGATAAGGGCTTCATCAGACCTACTATTTTGCCATGGGATACGCTAGTGTTGTTTGTGAAAAAGAAAGATGGTTCACTCAGAATGTATATTAACTATAGACAGTTGAACAAGGTCACCATTAAGACTAAGTATCCCATCCCCAGGATTGATGACTTGTCTGACCAACTTTAAGGTGCTACTCATTTCTTAAAGATAGACCTTAGATCCGGTTATCATCAACTTAAAGTCAGAGATAGTGACATACTGAAGACAGCCTTCAGAACTCACTATGGTCATTATGAATTCATAGTCATGTCATTTGGACTAACCAATGCTCCTACATCTTTCATGGATTTGATGAATAGAGTGTTCAAGTAGTAGTTGGACTTGTTCGTTATTGTTTTTATTGATGATATCCTCATTTACTCTAGGAATAAGGAAGAACATGCGAGTCATTTGAGAGTTGTTCTGCAAATTCTCAAAGATCGCCAGTTATTTGCAAAATTTAACAAGTGCGAGTATTGGTTATAATCACTTGCTTTCCAAGGGTATATTGTGTCTAGTGAAGGAATTCTAGTAGATTCCAGAAGATAGAAGCAGTGAAAGAATGGCCCAGACCTCCCTCTGTTATAGATATCAGAAGTTTCTTAGGTCTAGTGGGCTATTACAAACAGTTCATAGAAAGATTTTCATCCATAGCCACACTATTGACTAGGTTGACTCAGAAAATGGTTAAGTTTCTATGGTCAGATGATTGTGAGAAAAGCTTCGCAAAATTGATAACTAGGTTGACTATAGCTCCAGTTTTTACTCTACCAGTGGGTTCAGATGGTTATGTGATTTATTCTGATGCATCCAGAGTCGGCCTAGGTTGTATGTTGATGCAGCGAGGTAAGGTTATAGCTTATGCTTCCAGACAACTTAAGGATGATTAGAAGAATTATCCGACTCATGACCTCGAGCTTGCCGCGGTGGTATTTGCACTCAAGATTTGAAGGTACTACTTGTATGGTGTTCATGTAGACATGTTCACAGACCATAAGAGCCTTCAATATGTGTTCACCGAGAAAGAGTTGAATCTTCACCAGAGAAAATGGCTTGAGTTCCTCAAGTATTATGACATGAGTGTACATTAGAATCCTGGTAAGGAAAATGTAGTAGGAGATGCCCTTCAAACTATAAAAGAGTAGTGTAGCATATGTTGAGAAAGAAAGAAAGGAGCTAGCAAAGGATGTTCACAGACTTGCTCACCTAGGAGTTCGTCTTATGAGCATATGAGATGGTGGTGTAATGGTTAAGAATGAGGCAGAATCTTTTTTGGTAATAGAAGTTAAGAAAAATCAAGACAGTGATCCGATATTACTTGAACTCAAGGGTGCAGTCCACCAATAGAGAGTTGATGTTTTCTCCCAAGGGGGAGATGGTGTGCTTTGCTACCAGGGTCGATTATGTGTTTCTAAGGTGGCTGAGTTAAGACAGCATATTCTTACAGGGGCCCATAACTCGAGATATTCTATTAATCCAGGTGCAACTAAGATGTATTGTAATCTGCGGAAAGTCAATTAATGGAATGGTATGAAAAGTGATATAGCAGATTTTATGGCTAAGTGCCCCAATTGCTAGCAAGTCAAGGTAGAACATTTGAAACTAGGAGGTATGACTCAAGAGATTCACATCACTACTTGGAAATGGGAAGTGATCAACATGGATTTCATCACAGGTTTACCTCACACTCACAGACAACATGACTCTATTTGGGTGATAGTTGACAGAGTTACTAAGTCTTCACACTTTTTGGCGGTGAAGACTACAGATTCAGCAGAGGACTACACCAAGCTTTATATAATAAGATTATAAGGTTTCATGGGGTTCTTTTGTCTATCATCTCAGATAGAGGTCCTCAATTTACCTCTCATTTTTGGAAGTCATTCCAGAAGGGTCTTGGTACTAAGGTTAACCCTAACACATTATTTCATGAACAGAAGGATGGTCAGGCAGAGCGTACCATTCTAACCTTAGAGGACATGTTGAGAGCTTGTGTGATCGATTTCAAGTGTAGTTGGGATGATCACTTTCCTCTTATTGAGGTGGCCTACAACAATATTTACCGTTCCAGCATTCATATGGCACCTTATGAGGCAGTGTATGGATGTAGATATAGATCTCTTATTAGTTGGTTTGAAGTAGGTGAAGCAGCCTTGATAGGGCCAGATTCAGTCTTTTATGCTATGGAGAAAGTGCAACTCATTAAAGATAAACTTAAGACAGACCAGAGTCACCAGAAGTCTTATACAGATGTAAGGAGAAGTGAACTAGAGTTCCAAGTTGATAATTGGGTTTTCCGAAAGGTGTCACCTATGAAGGGCGTGATGAGGTTTGGAAAGAGAGGGATGCTTAGTCCCAGATATGTAAGCCCTTACCGGATCTTGAATAGAATTAGTAAATTGGCTTTTGAGTTAGAGTTGCCAGAAGATTTGGAAGCAGTGCATCCAGTCTTCTATATCTCACTTTTGAAGAAGTATGTGGGTGATCCAACATCCGTGGTGCCATTAGAGAGTGTGGCCGTTAAAGATAGTCTTTGTTATGAGGATGTACCAGTTGAGATTCTTGATAGTCATGTTAGAAGATTGAGAAATAAGGAAGTCACTTCAGCCAAGGTTTGGTGGAAGAGTCAGTCCATAAAGGGCTACTTGGGAAGAAGAGTCAGCTATGAAAGCCAAGTATCCTCACCTTTTTCCTTCCGAATCCATTCCAGCTTGAGGTAATAGTTCCTCTTTAGTTTTTCAGTCATTCATGCATGCAATCAATCTTAGTATCATATTCGTTCATTTTGTACTTGCATTTGAAGCGTATTTGCATGTTTTTGGAACTCAGTTCAGTCAGAAATTAGACTTTAGTGTTTACTGATAGGGTTGCAGCCCATTCCCTATAATTCAGCTAGTTTAGTCTACATTCAAGGATGAATGATTCCAAGGGGGAGATATTGTAAGACCGAGAACAATTTTTTAGAAATATACCTGAAGCAGTGAAGAACGACAGGTTTCAGGTACCATGAAAAGGTCCATGGTACGTAGTCTTGATGGCAGGCCGTGGTGGCACCCATAGAGTCGAGACAATGAACCTCCCTAGCCAGCCCCTTAGACCCCCATGCCTAAGTGAGGACCATGAGGACCTTCATGGTCCATGGTCCTTCATATGGCCCGTGGGGGCATCCGTGGAGCCTTACCAGTAAGCCCTTTATCTAGTCCCTCCAGACCACAGCATAAGTGGAGACCACGGACACTTTCACGGTCCGTGGTCCTTCATACCGGTCGTGGTAGGGCTCGTGGACTCAGACCCTCAGCTTGTAGTCTCCATGTACAGAACACGACCGACTTCATGGTCCGTGATCCCTTTCATGGTCTGTAAAAGTGGCCGTGGTCAGCCCATCTGCAGTTTAAGTCAGGGTTATTTCGATCTTTTCCTTATTCATTGGACTCTTAAAATATGATGTTTTAACCCTTAAATTATGAAGTTTTAGTCAGTTTAAGCCTAGAAACATAACTAGAACTTACCTAAGTTAGATCATTAATCAAGACATACAAAAATAGAAGCAAAAGATGAGAAAAAGTCGAGCAACCATAGTTCAAGAACGCAACAAGTTTCCTCTAGTTCTAGCCCTAAAATCGTAGGATTTCTTCGTGGAATTCCTCACCAGATATGTGGGATTTCACTAGTAAGTTCCTTTCACCCATTAAGTCCATATTTTTCAGTTAGTTTCTTCAATCCTATATTATAACTAGACCTAGGGTTCTTGAATGTTAGAATTATTGGGTTCTTAGCTGTCAAAATGATCCGAATCAGATTAGTATGTTAATATTCAGTTTATTGCATGAATTCCATAAACCTAGCTATGTATTTCTTTAGTTCTTGAATTACACATGCTAGGTAAGATATTTAAGTTACTCAGTTATACATCCCTCAGTTTTTAATGCATCAATATCAGTTTATATGTTGTATACTCAGTTTGCATATTTAGTTTGAGTTATCCAGTAACTTACAGAAATTCAGTCATAATGTGTTAATTACTTAATCCATTGGGAGTAGCATAATACCGAGTTGGACTAGGGTTAAGCATACCCAAATAGTCCTAGAACTACTAGCCACGGTGGTTGTAAGTTCCCTCTGTAGGCATCATTTCAGTGATTACGCCAGCATGCCTCTATACCTCTGGCAGGTTATATTGGGTCCTCTCGATGGAGCGTATACATCGGACTCCACATTTAGATCATGTGGTTTTACTATAGGTTATTAGTAGCTCCCACAATTTAGTCAGATTCTATTGCATTGACCATTTATTAGTATATCCAATATTCAGTTTCAACATGTTATAAATTAGTCACTACATTCAGTTAGCTCGGCATTCAGTAACTATATCATGTTAAGATTATATCATTGCTTATTTTCTTTGTTCAGTTATATGTTATTTCAGCTTTATTCTATCCTGCATGCTCAATACCTTTCAAGTACTGATGCATACTCTACACCACATCTTCTCGTGATATAGGTTAAGGTTTTCAGTATCCAGATCACACTTAGGTCACTTCCTGATCGTCGGTTCAACAACATCAGTGGTGAGTCCTCATTCTTCGAAGACCAGTAACATGTTAATCTTTTCAGTGCTTTTAGTCCTTTAATTTTAGTTTTACTAGATCTAGTTGGGAAATGTCCCAATAGTTCTAGTCAGTTTAGAGGCTTATTTTAGACATAGATAGATTTAGCTTAGTATTGAGTTAATATGTCCCTTGTATTAAACTCATTAGTTTTCGTATATCTCAGTTATAGAATATCGGTATTCCCCATCTTTTCATTTTGTTTATTATTATAGCTTCCACACAGTTTCTATTATTTAGCTTATATTTAATATTCTCATGATCATACCAGCAGGGTTAGCTTGGGATTCCTTGTGGTCCTAGGTCCCATGTCCGCGTCTCGGGGGTATCTCAGGGAGTGACAAAATGGACCTTAAATGAGTGCAAATCTACAACTGATCAACACCCCTAACTTAATTTTTTGCTTGTCCTCAATTAAATCAAGAACACAAAAAGCTCAATAAGGGTGTCTACAACAGTACTAATGAGAGCTACATGCAAGCGTCAAAGAAAGACATATTTCAATAAAATGTTACCCTTAATTATGATCAAAACACTTCAAATGATGACTAGCTTGTCTCAAAACAAGCTCAAGCTCACTTTAGCTTTTCATCTAATGCAAGAACATGTTTCAACAACTGCATTTAGGTGCCCTCATATTAATAAAGAGTTTATACTCTCACGAAGCAAATCAATAAAGGTATAAGAAATCAATGCAACTCAAAAAGAAGAGCAAATAGGACAAAATTAGGCATTAAGGACACTAATTATTGAGCTAAATGAACCTTAAATAAGTACAAATCTAATACTCATCAACACCATAGCTTAAATTTTTGCTTGTGCTTAAGTAAATCAAGATCATAAAAAACTCAATAAGGGTGTCTACAACAGTACTTAATGAGATCTACATGCAAGCGCCATAGCAAGACAAATGTCAATAACATGTTACCCCTCAATCATAATAAAAAATCTCCAAATAGTGACTAGCTAGTCTCAAAAGAAGCTCAAACTCGCTTTAGTTTTTTGTCTAATGCTAGAACATTTTTTAGCAAATGAATTCAAGTGTTTTCACATCAAGAATGATTTCATACTCTCATGAATCAAATCATCAAAGGTATCAGGAATTAATGCAACTCTCACTCTCTCAAAATAGATGCAAGTTTTGTCCCATAGGCTTGCACATATTTTCTAATCATCACATAACCTAGTTCATGCAAGATGTCCAAGGTGTTTTAGGCTTATAATAGGATTGAGGGCTAAGGTATGATCAATTTTGGTTGGAGACTTTACCTTTTCAAAGAATTGTTGCAATCATCGTCACCTCTTCTCAATTTCTTTTCCTTCATTTTCATTTGAGAACTCAACCCTTGACTAGTCACTCAATTTATTTGTAATCCCCTTTTATTTCATTTACTTCTCTTTTTCATTTTAATTTTTTCAAAGCATTTTCATCACAATGATTTTTTTTAATGATGAGGGGTTCCTTCTTTTAGGGAACATTTTCAAAGTTGAGTCTCATTTCATCTTTCTTTTCCCTTCACTTTATTTCATTCTTCCTTCCTCTCCACACCCCAACTTAGGATTTTAGCCTAAGTTTGCTATTCAAACATCACAATGATTCAAAAAGGATGTTTTGCTGAGAAGGTAGAGATAATTTTGTTCGAGAAGCTTTTTTCTGGTTGCCAACAAATAGGTTAGGCTCAAATGGTGCAAAAATGGATTCACACCCTCAAAAGGTAGTCACAAAAGATTGTGGACAATTTGGTTCCCTCTTCGACTTGTTGCCTAAAATCCCGTCTCACATTCATAAAGATTTAAACAATTGGACTAACAAGGCAAATGTTAGGACTCCATATGCATTTTTTCAAGTTAGACATTACCACACATGGAACTTCGAAATAAACTCATTTTGTTTATCTCGAAAAGATTATAAGCGTACATGTGATGTTCATTTGCAAGGCTCACATCAAAATGCAGTTAGTCAACAAAATATTCAAAGAGATCGCTCAAAAGTGAAACACCTTTGAATTCATTCTCGCAACACCAACAGCATACAGTATGCTCATCATGTGTACTATTCAAGATATTGATATTGGACACAATAGATCCTCGAATTGTTATCAATGAAAAATTCAAGCATTTCACGATTTTAAACTCACGGGGGTTTGCAACATCAAGAGAGAACGAAAAAGAGATAAAGGGGCAACTTTAACCCATAAGAGCACTCTTATATAAGCAAAAGTAATACTACAAATATTCACAACTTGAAATAACAAAATACTATCAAAAGGTGAATATTGCCATGATGGCCCTCATACCACAAAAATAGAATGTGTTTTCCTCAATGCAATATAAACAAAACTACAGGGAGGATAAGGTAAAGGTTCCCTTGACAGGCTATGCCTGTGGAGCACTTTGGTCTAGAGTCTTAGGTGGTGATACCTTAAGAGGGATATAAAATACCCACAATAGGATCACTGGAGGTGTTAGGGAAGGCTCAATAGGGGTATGAATGTGCGTCTCAGTAGTAGGAGTCATGGTAGAGTATAAAGTGACTCCACTAGGCCTAATCTTTGAAGTATCTGGAAGAGATCTCTTCGGGGCTTCCATAAGAATGACCTCCTCGGTCTCCTACTGTCATGCCCCAAAATGGAGGAGGCGCAACAGAAACCAAGTACTTCACTTGATTAAGCGAACTAAACACATAAAAAAAGTAAAGTTGTTTATTTTTATTTAGAGTCATCAGACAGGATACTATTACTAAATAGTAAAATGTCAATTATGTAAATAGTAAAGGTCAAGTTGCTGTATAAATAGTAAGAGTCAGTTACTATTCATGAATAGTAGAAGTCAATCATGAATAGTAAAGGTCATGTAAATTTGTTTATAAATAAGATTAAGGAGTAAGGGAAGATCATCCCTCATCTCCCACTTCTAATATTTTCTCTCAACTTCCGCACCCCCTCATATTGGTATCAGAGCTAGATAAAAAAGAATCTAAATGGAGAAATCTAACACAACCAAGAACCTATGAAGGAATCAACTCCAGAAAATCTACAAACAGAGGTATTTTCATATTTCAATATGAATAACTAAACTTTCATATTCCTGATAATCTCTTGATTATTATTCTATTATTATCATGTTATAGTACTGTTATACTGAATAAATTCAAAGTAGTTTGCTATGAACGAAGGTAGGCTGAGAATAGGTAAGCCCAGACTATGCCATCCTAAAACGGAAACCCAGTTAGGCAAAAGAGAAGCCATTTGAGAGGAAGTACGAACTTGTTGAAGGCGCTGTTAGGATAACTGATTGAGGCCAAAAAGTCATAGTAGTGACCAAAAGAATTTGTTCAGGATAACTTTAAGATAATTTGATAATTAATAATAATAAACAAAGAGGTTAGAAGGAATAAATTGTTTAGAAATCATGAAAATGATGAATACATACTTACTAGATGAAGATTATAATTATAAAATACTTATTTTATATATCCTTAAAACACTTAATATTGACATAAAAAGAAAAATTTATGACCTTTTAATTATTGAAGAAATAACAGAACTAAACCAGATAATGGAATTAATAGAACAAAATTGGCAGGAACTAACTATCCAAAGTATATATGAACTATATGACTCATATTCAGATTAATGATAAACTACGAATATCTAACATATTGGCTACAAACTATGGAAAATTTAGATCTACTCAATAAACTTTTAATAAGTAATATTATAACATACCGAAGAACCCAAGATATGGAATACTTATAATATATTTTAGAAAATACAAAAGAAATACAAAATCTTATGATAAAGACACAAGACTATTATAAAAAGATATTTTCACCAGAAAAATTATAATGGATAAAACTTATAGAGAACAATTATTAGAAAAAATTAGTGAAATAAAACAAGAATTACAATTTAGACAAAACAGACTAGAAGACAACATATGGGCAGGAGTATGCCAAAAATCTATAAAAGCACAAAGAAAAACGATATTCTTATTAGATCTACAATTACAACACTTAGAATATAAATATCAACATAATTTATAATGAATAAAGAAGAATATGCTGTAGAAGAAAAAATATATAAAAGTCAAGATGGACTAGAAATAAAAATAATACATTCAAACTTAGAATGAAGATATAAAAAAATAGGAAACCAACTATACCTAATGCCAGATAAAGAATCAGCAAAATTAGAAGATAGTCTAACAACAATGGTACGATTAAACAAAGAAAATGAAGAAATAGATAGAAAAAAGGAAATTGAAAAAATTAGAGAACAAGCTAAAAAAGAAATTAAACAAATAGAGGAAGTAAAAGATATTAGAATTCAAGAATTACAAAAAGAATTAGAACGACTTAAACAACTATATGAAGAAAAATTAAAAGCAAAAGAAGAGTACAAGAAAACAACTGAAGAATTAAAATTAAATCAAGAAATAGAAAAATTGAAAACAATGTTAGAAGAAACAAAAGAATTACCTGAATCTAAAATAGATGAGTTAAGAATAGATGAAATAAATGAAGAAGAAAAAGATAATATTTCAGAAAATAATTCTGAATCATATTCAGAAACATATACTGACCTTATAGAAAAAGATAAAAATATAGAAATAAATGTAGGAAATTTAGATGAGAAACCTAGTACTTCAAATCCTAAAACACGAATGGATATAACCCCAACATATTATACTTACGAAAAAGAAAGAAGAGATAAAGTTTTATGGGATAAAAGATTGAATAAAACTTGGACACCTAAACAAACTGCAGATCAAAATAATTTCTTAGATTTAGACTATGTAGCAGATACAAATAAAACAATTCAATTATGGATAGGCTATATATCAAAACAATTAATAGACAACAAAATATCAATAATAGATGCCCAGGGTATATTGAAAGAACGCTTATAGGAACAGCAAAAATATGGTTACAAAATTTAACACCAGCAAGCTTAGCAACCCTAAGAAATAATACGAAATCTAATAATGAAGTAGCAACATCCGCCATAGACATATTAAATAAATATGAAATATCAATTAGAAATGAATTTGGTAGTATGACAACAGAAATAGAAGAACAACAGAAAGATAAAATAATAAACAGAAATTTAATGAATAAATTAGCAATATGTAAAATGAGTTACATAGATGAATATACATGTGCATTTAGAGAATATTACTATAAAGGAATATATACAAATGATGAAAGTAAAGAAATAAGAAAATTATATTACACAAAATTACCAGAACCATTTAGTTCAAAAATAATAAAAGATTGGGAAGAATCAAATACAGTAGATACACTAGGAGCTAGAATAAAATTCTTACAACAATGGTTTATGAAACTATGTAAAAAACATAAAGAAGAATTAAAACTAGAAAAAATATTAGTAAAAAACCTAGCATATTGTACAAGCAAGTTAGCACCACAATTTGGATGTAAAAATCCATATAAAAAGAAAAGGATAAAGAAGTATAAACACTTCAAAACAAAATATGAGAACAAAATCCCAAGAAAAAGATATTATATAAAAAATTATAAACAAAAAAGACCACATAGAGTTAAGAAAAATATAATAGAATGTAAATGTTATAATTGTGGAAACCTAGGACATTTAGCCAGAGACTGTAAATTACCAAAAGATTTAAAGAAAAAAAAAATAACAGAGGTAATAATAGAAAAAGATACATATAAACAGATAGATTATTTAGATTATGAATTAGAAAATGAAGATAGCATATACGAAATAACAGATATTGAATTAGAAGAAGGAATAGAGTCATCTTCTGATTATGACTGAAAACGATATAAAAATAATAAGTAAAGAAAAATATCCAGATAATGAATATACAGAACAAAAAATAATATTTGACAATAATATGTTTGAACAAATAAAAGGAAAAGAATTAGACTTAAGCATAGATAAAATATTAGAAGTACCTAGATTAAAAAATTTATTCAAATTACAACAAGATGAATATTATGTAGTAAGCCAAAAAGAGCATGTAATAGATTGTAAATATATTAAAGGTAAAGCTAAAATACCTATCATAAATAAAAAAATAATTAATAAAGAAATCCACAATTTGAAATCAAAAAAATCCAATAAAATATGTACATTTAGGAACAACAGAAATATTGATAAAATCATGTTTTAGAGAAAGAATAGATACACCTATAGAACTATATTTAGCAGATGATAGAATAATTCAACCTATAGAAAAAAGTATAATAAGTGCAGTTAGAGGAAATTTAATATATCAAAAATTTAAATTTATTATAAGTGCAAACTATTCAGTAGCAACAGAAGACAAAAACATAGATAAATCACTAGTACTATACTGGAAAATGGCAGGCATAGAACTAGCACCAGGAAGTAAGATATTTACAGCAAGATGTAAAAATTTATATGTATTAACTACAAAGCATAAAATAACAGCAAGAAATAAGATTCAAAAAATCAAGATAGAAAATCCATTTGATAAAATAATTACAGTAATAGATAATAATGATTACAGTTATAAAGAAATAGATATTGAAGAAGATTTAGAGATAGTAAAAGGAAGATTAAGTACATCTAAAAGATTAAGCTACGATACACCTTCATCATCAAGAACTAGTACATCTAGAAGATTAGATTGCGACTTAGTACCTAAGTTATTAGAGCAAAAGAAAGATGAAATACAACCATATCAATATTATATCACAGGAATATTAGACCAAAGAAAATATTTAATAACTATAAATATAGGACAAGTAGAAAACCAAATTATAAGGGAACTAGTCAAAGAACATGAAATAATTACATGAGAAAATATAAACACAGAATTACCTAGAGCTTTGGTAAACATAGAAGAAACTACTGAACAAGAACTAATTATTGGAGGAATACCAATAAAAATTAAATTTAAAATACACCAAGGAAATAATAATATTACTTTAGGAATAAAATGGCTAGAAACAGTAAAACCATATAATATAGATGATAAACAACTAACAATAAATTATGAAAACAAGAAAGTACTCATTAAAAGAACAATTATATGATAAACTAACATCTTAATATAATGACAAAAATATACATTTTAGCAAAAATAATTATAGAAGGATACTATAACAGATATTACACACCTATGATAGACACAGGAGCAGAAGCAAATATGTGTAAACATAATTGTCTACCAGATAATAAATGGGAAACATTAAAAACACCATTAATAGTAACAGGATTTAATAATGAAGGAAGCATGATAACACATAAAGCTAAAAATATAAAAATACAAATATGGGATAAAATATTATTAATAGATGAAATCTATAGTTATGAATTTACAAATAAAGATATATTATTAGGAATGCCTTTTTTAGAAAAACTATATCCACATACTATAACAAAAACATATTGGTGGTTCACTACCATATGTAATCACAAGATAGGAGCAAAAAGAGTTAATAATAAAATCAGAAAAAATACACCATGGATAAAAGGAAGTGAAAAAATTACCCAAAAATTAGAAAATATAACAACTAATGATCATAAAATAGAAATTATAATATTCACAGTAGATAAAATACAAGAAAAAAATGATAAATTAAACTCATTATATAACGAAAACCCCTTACAAGGATGGGATAAACACAAAACAAAAGTAAAAATTGAACTAATAGATGAAAATAGTATAATAACACGGAAACCATTAAGATATAATTTTGAAGACCAATCAGAATTTAAAATGCATATAAATGAATTATTAGAAACTAAGAAAGCAATAGTAAACATAACAGTCCAGTATTTATAGTAAATAAACATAGTGAACAGAAAAGAGGAAAAAGCAGAATGGTTATTGATTATAGGAATCTAAACGCAAAAACTAAAACATATAATTACCCTATACCTAATAAAATATTAAAAGTGCAACAAATACAAGGATATAATTACTTTAGCAAATTTGACTGTAAATCAGGATTTTACCACCTAAAACTAGAAGAAGAATCTAAACATTTAACAACATTTACTGTACCACAAGGGTTTTACGAATGGAATGTTTTACCATTTAGATATAAAAACGCACCAGGTAGATATCAACATTTTATGGATACATATTTTAACCAACTAGAAAATTGTATAGTATATATAGACGACATATTATTATATTCAAGAACAAAAGAAGAACATCTAAAATTATTAGAAAAATTTATACATATCATAGAAATATCAGGAATTAGCTTATCAAAAAAGAAAGCTGAAATTATGAAAAATCAAATAGAATTCTTAGGAATACAAATAGATAAAAATGGAGTAAAAATGCAAACACATATTGTACAAAAAATATTTAATTCTGAAGAATTATTAGATACTAAGAAAAAATTACAATTATTTTTAGGATTAGTTAATCAAGTAAGAGAATATATACCAAAATTAGCAGAAAATTTAAAACCATTACAGAAAAAATTAAAGAAAGACATAGAATATCACTTCGATGAATAAGATAAAAAATATATCAGAAAAATAAAACTTATGTGTAAAGATTTACCAAAATTATACTTTCCAGATGAACATAAGCAATTTACTTATATAGTAGAAACAGACTCTAGTGATCATAGTTACGGAGGAGTGCTAAAATATAAATATATAAATGAAAAAACAGAACATCACTGTAGATATTATTCCGGATCATATATAGACCCACAAATAAAATGAGAAATAAATAGAAAAGAATTATTTGCCTTATATAAATGTTTATTAGCTTTTGAGCCATATATTGTATATAACAAATTTATTGTTAGAACAGATAATACACAGGTAAAATGGTGGATAACCAAAAAGGTACAAGACTCAGTTACAACAAAAGAAATAAGAAGACTGGTAGTAAATATATTAAACTTTTCATTTACAATTGAAATTATAAAAACTGACAAGAATATGATTGCAGATCACCTCTCAAGGAAAAGATATTGAAAAAACAAATACAATGGATCAAATACTCAACCTCCTAACTACACTTTGTAAAAATGTGGATAGTATGGATGGTGAGATACAGAAGCTAAAAGAGCAAGCTAGCAGTCAGCAGCATGACATAAAACATGCGGAGCTACGTCGATTGGAAGACGATAAAATTCCAGACCTAGAAGGAGACGTTGGGAAACTCCATAAAACCCATAACGTTTGTGTAAATACAGCTGCAGGTACATTAGGATCTGCAAGAAAAGAAAAAGCTACGGAAGAAAAAGGCTATGTAAATACAAATATGAACAAGCTATTTGATAAACCATATACAGCACCCAAGATACAAAAATCCGTACCTACTCCACAAACCACTACATACAAAAACAGCCTAGCCCAACAAAAGAATACATATAACCACATTACCCATACCTACATAGAAAATATTTACAAAATCCAAACATACTTGAATAAAAACCCCAGAGCCACAAACATAAAAGAACCAAATACAGATTATATTACCCAACACCTACAGGGATACAATAAACTAATTGCCTTGCCAGGCACAAATACAAACTTGATTACCACTTGTTATAACTACGGATTACTTAGTACCGTATACACAGCTACATGAGATGAAATCTCAAAGATACCAGAATTATATAAAGCATTCCTAACCTACAAAAGAATTACCAAAGGAACGCTATTTTTTATTAAATTCTATACAGCTACTGCAGATATATTATATGACGAGATAAAACCTGTCATACAAGTTATAAAGATAGGATTGACTAGAGATATGCTAATACCGGAAAAAATGGAAAAACAAAACGAGATATCTATTGTAGATATTCCAGATTTTTATGCCAACAAAAGAGTTATTGGAATAGCTACAATACTAACGGAACTAGCAAACAATTATTTAAACAACAATACAATATGGAGTTATTATAGTAGAGATAATACTATGATATACTCTAATTGTAGGGAAACTAGAGAAGGAGATATGGAAGAAATAAGAATTTGGATATTAAGTCTCCTTAAACCAGAAAATATACCAACAACAAGAGCTATCAGAAAAAACTTTATTTCACCAGCACTATTAACCAGATACTGTACAACTATCAGTCATAAATATTCAGAGCATATATGTACAAAATGCCAAGGAGAAGATAATAACGTTCCAACCGTACAGCTAGAATAATCTATCCAAAGGTAAAAGATATACAAAATATCCGGCAGCCTGATAAAGACAGCCGACAACAAAGAAGATATGAAGAAGACACCTATGTACATTAGTCAAAAGTAGGAATCTTCTTTTTGTAAAAGATTTTTGTAAAAAGTTTTTTCTTTTGTAAAGAAAAAGTAAAGTTGTTTATTTTTATTTAGAGTCATCAGACAGGATACTATTACTAAATAGTAAAATGTCAATTATGTAAATAGTAAAGGTCAAGTTGCTGTATAAATAGTAAGAGTCAGTTACTATTCATGAATAGTAGAAGTCAATCATGAATAGTAAAGGTCATGTAAATTTGTTTATAAATAAGATTAAGGAGTAAGGGAAGATCATCCCTCATTTCCCACTTCTAATATTTTCTCTCAACTTCCGCACCCCCTCATATTGGTATGAAACAGTGAAGGCCAATAAGGCCGCCACAATAACCAGCTGAAACAAGACAATTGGATCGGCAAGGTCACACAATATGAAAGACATAATGTAGGCTTGCAAGGACATCTTACTAATAAAGTACTAGCATGCCCACGAGGCAACATATGAGACCGTGAATACAATAAACTGATAAGGCTGTAAATGAAAGCTGAGAAGACCAAACCAAAAATGTCCATAAGTCTCTATGAATACAACTCAACTGGTTGGGATAAGTCCCCAACGAAGCCAACAAATATATACAAAACTCAAGTATGTAAAATCTATAAACAACCAAGAGCTCCAGGAAGAATGGAGATTACTAATCCTCAGCTGAGACACCACCCCTATGGCAAAGGCTGATCAAGAATCTGTCCAAACCTACAACACGACATGTAGCATCCCCATACAATAGGACGTCGGTACGAATGAAGATGTATTGGTATGTAAGGCAGAAAATGATGTCATAAATAGCTATGATAGAAAGGGTAATAGGGGTACCTTCCCTTTTAAATGAGAGAAGGACTCAGAATTGACTCCCCTCGATTCGAGATTCGAAAGAAGGGTATGAGATACCACCTAAAACTGAAATTCTAATAGCCTCCATGGCTGACATCTGACCTCCTAGTAATCAAATATGCATGATATGCTTGTTTGATCGTATGTCGTGAGTACATATATATATAGATGCAAATGCATGGCATAACCAACCAAATGCTAGCAATGGTGGTGCTTTCCGGTAGCGAATCGGCATCATATTCGCCAACTTGTGGCCATCTTTGTCTCATACATATAAATATAGGCAATAGGCTTCATACCTACCAGTTATAGCTCGAGAGTAGAATGCATAGCATGTCATGTCATGGATGTCTAATGCATATATGTTACTATACTCATGTTGCCAACCTTGGCCCGTTGGAACTCATGTTCTCATAATTCCGTATTCACTTTCATATAACATTTTAAATGCCTCATAGAACCTCATCTACTTTTAGAATAGACCTAAGTGCCTAACTAGATTTCAGAAAGGTAACGTAAACCTGAGGATATTCAACAAGAACTCAAGGTGCTTAAAGGATGTTTTCATGAATTCATTTAACTTCCGTACAACCATTTAGGTCTACAGACTCGTAATGGATTCGAAGCTTTTGACTGGACTTCAAATTAGAAAATCATTCATCTAGAAACTTAAAAGGAGACTAACCTGCTTAATTGGATTTATACGAATGACTCCCAATTGATAATAATATGGTCTGTTTTAGAAATATGTTGATTGACAAGCATAAAAAAAAAATAGAGTACAAGATTTAATATTATTATCATTTTCAAATAACATTTTTGTAAATGGTTTTGACAAGAAAGAATGAATTAACAACTCCCCTGGGTATGACATGATAATTATCCACTATTTGAGCCTTAAACTTAGGAAAATAGCCCGCGAATAGATATAAGAAATTAAAAATTGACGGAGGATAACTTTACCAGCAACACACTTCACAATGATACAAGTATAAGAACAATACGATATAATCAAAGCATAACATCAGCTGACTTCCCAATGCCCTTCACATAGGATCTTTCTAGGAATAGAATAGTCCTAACAATAACTCATTCGATGGTCTATAAATTTTTAGGTTTCGCACGACATGAAAAAGAGAAATTTGCGTTAATATACCTTCAATATAGGCTTGAATAGCTTGCTATAGATTATCAATTTCCTTTCGGTGATTGAATAAAGAGTTGAAATATTTTTCCTACCAAAATCTTCTTCAACAGGAGTACTTAATTTTTTTCTGAAGAATCGTTGTAAAACTTTTTCCTCTCTTTAAATAGCCACTTCAACAAATACGTCTTCTTTTTAGCTAGCCGCACACTTGGACTTTCCCTTGTTAAGGGAAAAGAAATGGAGAAAATTGTTTAAAACTCATGTACGAAACTTTATGTATATATGTATAGCACACACCGTACTTCCTTAATGGATAACTCCAATATTAAGGTCTAACAAAAACTTGATGTAAATTTGATGGAACTTATCTATTTGCACATAAAGGCTACATGTTATTGTATATAGGATATTATTTTCTGGAGGTGAAACTAAAACTGAAAGGAAAATGCCAAAAATTGTAGATGTGGTATTATATTTATATAAAAAAAGAATAGCCTTCAATTAACCACTATCTTAAAGGATGGCATATATGTGCTACACTGGTTTTCCACCACTTCCACGTGGAAGTGGTGGTGCCGATTTAATTAGTTATTTTTATCCCTTTATATAAGTATTAGGTATTGCATAAGTTCGTGGTAAGATACATATCTCTTTCCACATATATTTTAATTAATAGAAAATTATTTTGAATTAATCCTACCTCATAAAATAATAATTCTTTAATATCACTGGTTTCACAATCTCCATTAAAATATAAATAAACTATAAACTCTTATAAATAATATAGAAAATATATAGTAATTAAGATTTTTTTTTCCATAAATATCTAAGACATTTTTGAAAAAAGACTAAAAATATACTTTTACCAAACATTAATTTAAAATTAATATTTCCAAACACGAGTAGCATTACAATAAAATTCTCAAATTTGGACTGGTAATAAGTCAGGTGTTACATCCTCCGCCTTAGAAACATTCACCCGCGAATGAAATTAACACTTCCAAGGCTAAAGCTAAGACTCCTTTCAATGTGTTCGAAAAGTTTCTTTCTTATAGTGGACCATCCTAAAATCAGCCAAACTCAACTCAAACGCCTCACATGGAGGCATTTAGCATATCAACAGGAAAACGCTCAATTGAAATCTCATCAACTAGAGCATAATGTATAGTGCAACTCAATAGGGAAACTGAGCTTTACTTATTTACTCATGTAGGTGTGCTGAAATGGTATGCAATATGAACAAGCAGGTCACATAGCATTTCTAGTATAAATACAAATGAACATGAAGGGTGTGCAATCATGTGAACAAGTTAGTTATTAATGAAAGCCTTCAACCCATGCATATGTGGACCTTCGAGGAGTCTGTCATGTGAACAATTTAGCTAGGAAGACATGTTATTTTTGCGCAAGTGGTCCATATGATAATACGTGTACTAGAGAATCCTCATAAATAAAATTCATTTAAAACTATCGTGCAAACTTGTAATTAAGGGAGATGTGAAACTGCTAAAAGCATAAGCTTCCGGACTTTAAAAATAGATATCACTTTAACAACATGGTAGGAATCATGTAACACATTGTTAAGTAGTTTATTTTTTAGATATACGGTCTATGGATAGTGATATTTGTTACGTCAAACATTAGATTATCTGTTATACTTGTAACATAAGAACAAATAGGTCATGATACTTTTAGTATTATAAGGAAAATCAACTTCGGATATGTAGACATATATATATATATATATATAGCTAATTATTTTGTGAGAAAATTCACATATGGCCAAATAAATCTTAAATCATACAATACATGTGCTAAGATTTTTGAAGCTTATAGCATATAAATATATTTTTATGAAACATATAACGTTTTAGTAATGGTTCAACCGAGCATATCCTGTAAGAAAATAATTTAGAATGCAAATAATATAGAAATAATTATCTTGTGAATAACATTACACATGCATTGATACCTTTATGAAGTCTATATATATATACATAGAACATGTAAAAACATTATTTATAAAATAAATGGCAGGTATCCAATGATTCATATAACATGTAATCTATTCGAGTATTTTATAAGCAAACAGTTTATAGGATTTATTATAAGCAGAGCATATATATATCATTATGTTATCAAATTTGCTTTAAAATAAGTAACCTGAAAGCAATAACTCATGAATCACGTAATAATATAGGTTCTTATATTATGAGGCATATAAGATATAAATCATTGTGGGTTCGCAATTTATTAATTTTTTGTAACTTGCAAATAAATTTCTAACAATATGACGAATAAGCCTCTATGGATCAGAAAGGAATGTTTTGATAGACTAATATGTAAAATGACAGACATGATTAGTTCTCCTACAAGATATCACAATTAATCTTTTCTACGTATATTAGCTTAGCTTAAATAATTTTCCCCACTTGGCACTGAAAAATTCTTCGGGTAGCATAATTACACAAATAATACTATCATATTATGATAAGGACTCTTAATGTGTTCAAAATACAACAAATATTTTCTTTTAAGATGGTCCACACATAACATTTACAATACAAGTTCTTAAAAAAATAAATCAAAATATTGTTAAAGGTCATAAGACACCACTGGTAGATCTTGAAGATTTGTACTCCTCTACACATTATAGGAAGAAATAATAAACATACATCAAATACACAACATGAAGCCTATATAATTTTTTACAGAGTGAACTATTACTAATTGCCTTCAAGTAATGACTAGAAACTGAACAAATACAATAGACATGGTCCTTATAATAATACGAGACGACTAATACTTAACAACTTACCTTCCCTTTTCAATTAGTAACTACGACCACTTATCTATTCAAGTTATCAAGAACGATATGGTATGAGGATTATATATATGTCTGGGTTTTTTTTTTTTTCCCCCAACACTTCCTAAATGAATCTCTTTCAAACAATTAAGAGCACTGATCATAATTAACAACTCATATACATAAGATGAAGACATATCATTATCTGTGATCAACCGTGCGAATAAAATAGTTATGACAATTATTTCTTTAAGCTTTTGTGAAGAACATCTATGCAACAAAATTTATGTTGAGGAGAGTACATATTCGTCAACACCTCGTGTAACACAAAATATGTAGCATTTAGATGAATTCTTTGTTAAATAAATAGCATATACTTAATGATTCACCTAACAAGTAATTACATACAAAGGATTAGAGGTACAAATAATATATAATCATTAACCCCAAAAGTGCACTTAACATGTAAGCTAGTAAACCTATGGACACAGTACAATATATATCCTTAAGTCAAGAAACACGTAACATATATATTCTTACAAGCAAAAGTTCTATAACATATTCATACATAGATTTTTGATGACATAGACATCCAATGTCATGATCAGCTACAAAATGTTCCATGGGGTCATCCTAATCATGTTTATAATTTCTAACATATCTAGCATGCAGGTTGATATATAAAATATAGGAATTTCGTGTATAGTACCCGCGACATATAAAAAAAATTGTCTGATGTCATCCATTTCTCATGAACAAATTACTTACAATGCCATTATCATAAAACAACTACCTTCAAATTAGAGAATGAAAATGACATAGACCTGGCCACTTGTAAAACAAACAAGTAATAACTAACATGTAAGGTATGTGACGCATATAATCCAATAAACAAGTAACCTATAGCAGATGCCCATATGAACTTACATTAACTTAATTCACTAGATAACTAGTACCCATATAAATTATGCAATTATACTTCAGATCTTATAAAAACACATAATAAGATAAATCCTTACATATACATCCTAATAAAATAATAGAAGATATGCATTTTATAAAAGATTGCCGAGTCATGGTAATTAAAGATATGCATTTTATAAAAGATTGCCGAGTCATGATAATAAAAGATATGCATTTTAGAAAGTCATCCATGTGACTAGAAATTATGGACTAGAGCTGCCTCCTTAGCAAAATTAACATTTGGCCTTCTGGCCTATTATAAGGTCACCTTTAATGGACACAAAATATATGGCACTAGGAAGTATATCAATTCGAAGTAACTTCCTATGGACTAGCTTTATCACACGATCTAAGTAATGAAAGAAAAGTAACTATTTCTAGATGCCTAGTAGCCTCTTCATTATATGTGTGGT
Source organism: Solanum bulbocastanum (assembly GCA_037074985.1). Lineage (NCBI taxonomy): Eukaryota > Viridiplantae > Streptophyta > Magnoliopsida > Solanales > Solanaceae > Solanum > Solanum bulbocastanum. The sequence goes on from CM073601.1 coordinate 34,556,985, forward strand.
GCACAACACACCCAAAAACAAGACTCTACTAGCCATGACTTGTGGACTCCCTGGGACACGACTTGCTCGGATACCAAGTTTGTCACGCCCCAAAATGGCGGAGGTGCAACAGAAACCCAGTGCCTCACCTAATCGAGCGAACCTAACACATAAAGGAAATGAAATAGTGAGGGCCGACAAGGCCGCCACAATAACCGGCTGAAACAAGTTAATTAGATCGGCAGGGTCACACAATATGAAAGACATAAAGTAGGCTGGCAAGGTCATCTTACTGATAAAGAACTAGCATGCCGACGAGGCAACATATGAGACCATGAATATAATAAACCGATAAGGCTATAAATTAAAGTTGAGAAGACCCAACCAAAAATGTCCACAAATCTCTACGAATACTACAACTCAACTAGTTGGGATGAGTCCCCAACGAAACCAACAACTATATACAAAACTCAAGTATGTAAAATCTATAAACAATCAACAACTCCAGGAAGAATGAAGCTTACCAATCCTCAGCTAAGACAACACCCCTATGGAAAAGGCTGATCAAGACATCTGTCCAAACCTGCAGCACGACAGCAGCATCCCCAGGTAATGGGACATCAGTACGAATGAAGATGTACTGATGTATGTAAGGCAAAAAATGATGTCATAAATAACTATGATAGAAAGTGTAACAGAGATACCACCTAAAACAGAAACTCTGATAACCTCCATGGCTAACATCTGACCTTCTAGTAATCAAATAAGCATGATATGCTCGTTTAGTCGTATGTCGTGAGTGTGTATGTGTGTGTATATATATATATATATATATATATATATATATATATATATATATATATATATATATATATATAGAGAGAGAGAGAGAGAGAGAGAGAGAGGCAAATGCATGACATACCCAACCAAATGCTAGTAGTACTTGCTTTATGGTAGCGAACATGAATCATATTCACCAACTTGTGACCATTTGTTTCTCATACATATAAACGTAGGCAATAGGCCTCACACCTCCAAATTATAGCTCGGGAGTAGAATGCATAGCATGTCATGTCATGGATGCGTAACGCAGATATGTTACTATACTCATGTTGCCAACCTTGGCCCATTGGAACTAATGTTCTCATAATTCTGTATTCACTTTCATATAACATGTAAATGCCTCATAGAACCTCATATACTTTTAGAATGGACCTAAGTGCCTAACTTGATTTCAGATAGGTAACTTAAGCCTGAGGATATTCAATAAGAACTCAAGGTGCTTAAAGGATGTTTTCATGAATTCATTTAACTTCCGTACAACCATTTAGGTCTACAGACTCGTAATGGATTCGAAGCTTTTGACTGGACTTCAAATTAGAAAATCATTCATCTAGAAACTTAAAAGGAGACTAACCTGCTTAATTGGATTTATACGAATGACTCTCAATTGATAATAGTATGGTCCATTTTAGAAATATGTTAATTGACAAGCATAAAACAAATATAATAGAGTACAAGATTTAATATTAGCATCATTTTTAAATAACATTTTTGTAAAAGGATTTGACAAGAAAGAATGACTTAATAACTCCCCTGCGTATAACATGATAATTCCCCAATATTTGAGCTTTAAACTTAGGAAAATAGCTCGCGAATAGAAATAAGAAATAAGAAAATTGACGAAAGATAACTTTACCAGCAACACACTTCACAATGATACAAGTATAATAACAATATGATAGAATCAAAGCATAACATCAGTTGACGTCCCAATGCCCTTCACATAGGGTCTTTCTAGGAATAGAATAGTCATAGCAATAACTCATTCGATAATCTATAAATTTTTAGATATTGTGCGATATGAAAAAAAAATAAAATTGCCTTAACGTACCTTGAATATAGGCTTGAATAGCTTGCTATAGATTATCAATTTCCCTTCGGTGATTGAATAAAGAGTTGAAATACTTTTCCTACAAAAATCTTCTTCAACACGAGTACATAATTTTATTTCTGAAGAATCGTTGTAAAACTTTTCCTCGCTTTAGATAGCCACTTCAACAACTACATCATCTTTTTAGCTAGCAGCACACTTGGACTTTCCCTTGTTAAGGGAAAAGAAATGGCGAAAATTAGTTAAAACTCATGTACGAAACTTTATGTATAGATGTATAGCACACACCGTACTTCCTTAATGGATAACTCCTATATTAGGTCCAAGAAAAACTTGATGTAAATTTGATGGAACTTATCTATTTGCACATAAAGGCAACATGTTATTGTATATAGGATATTATTTTCTGGAGGTGCAACTAAAAATGAAAGGAAAATGCCAAAAACTGTATATGTGGGATTATATTTATATAAAAAAGAAGAGCCTTCAATTAACCACCATCATAAAGGATAACACATATATGTGCTACACTATTCCGCCACTTCCACGTAGAAGTGGTGGTGCCAACTTAATTAGTTTTTTTCTATGCCCTTATATAAGAATTAGGTATTGCATAAGTTCGTGGTAAAATACATCTCTTTTTACATATATTGTAATTAATAGAACATTATTTTGAATAAATCCTTCCTACTAAAATAATAATTCTTTGATATAACTGGTTTCACAATCTCCATTAAAATATAAATAAACTATAAACTATTATAAACAATATAGACAAATATAGAGTAATTAAGATTTTTTTTTTCCATTAATATCTAAGTAATTTTTGAAAAAAGAACAAAAATATACTTTTATCAAACATTAATTTAAAATTATTATTTCCAAACACAAGTAGCATTACAATAAAATTCTCAAATTTGGGCTGGTAATAAGTCAGGTGTTAAACCTACAGATCTATCAATGTCTCAACAATCCCCTACGACTCATCTCGTAACTCCTCCTCATTAGTCTCCTAGGCCAACTCCTCCTCGGCCCTTTCACTCTCATCATATCAACAAAATCAACACACCCAAAAGTCTCAGGATGGTCACTAGAAGGAGGTGGTGTACTCATCATCTCGAGCATGGGATAACATGCATTTTGAAGGGGAACATCGCCCTAAAGGATGGAGATGTTCGTAGAATTTAACTAGACCACCTCCGCCCTCAAAGTAGCAATCTCATCTCTCATGGTGTCTAGTGCACTCGATCTACCCTAGCCTCTAACCTAGTTATGAGATCGTCCAGCCTTACTCTCTGACTCTAAACAGTACCCTCCCACTTGACCACCCACTCTCTTTAAAGGATACATCCCAATTATTGTTTATCTTCTTTAGTGCCCATAAAGACATGTGTTCAAGTTCCATCAGAAGATGGAAATCTTTCCAAAACATAACTTGTAAGGTGGCATACCAATGGGAGATTTGAATGTTATACGGTAGGCCTAAAGTGGATCATCAAGCTTGCTTGACCAGTCAGTACAATGGATATTTGCTGCTTAGGCCAAAAGACTCTTTATTTCTCGATTAAACACTTCAAGTTGTGGATGATATGTTGTAGCCACTTTGTGCTTGACACTATATTTAGGGAGTTGGCTTCAAATTAACAATTTAAAAAATTTGATCTTCCATCACTTATAATAGCCCTTGGAGTACCAAATCTTGTGTACTTTTTCTTCTTGAGGAACTTTGTAGCACTTCGCGCTTCATTATTTGGTAAGATTATTGCCTCTACCAACTTTGATACATAATCCTCTACTACAAGGATGTTCTTGTTCCCAAAATAATTAGGAAATGAACCCATGAAATTGATCTCCCAAACATCAAACAATTCAATCTTAAGGATCTTTGAAAGTGGTAATTCATGTCTCCTAGATATACTCCCATGTAGTTGAATTTTGACACAACATTTGCAAAATCCATGGGCATCCCTAAAATGTGTAGGCCAATAGTAGCCACATTGTAAAACTATAGAGGCTTTACCAATGGCCCCATGATTACCACTTTTTTTAAAAGTGTGACATGCTTCAAGACTCTCATTGACTTTCACTTCTGGCACCAATGCTGAATAATATTGCCATCATACTCTCTATAAAGGAATAGGCTCATCAAATATATACTATTCACATCAAATAGGAATTTACTCTTTTGATTGCTAGTCAAATAATCAGGTAGCCCCCATATATAATAAAAATTTAGTGAAATCAGCTTACCAAAGGATAGAAGGTGTACAAATACAATTACAAATTTGTGTGGGAAAGCATCATCAATGTCTTTTTCTTCAGCCATTACAACATCTATCTCCAACGTTGAGAGGTGGTTTGCTACCTTGTTCTCACACCCTTTTCTATCTTTAACTTCGAAGTCAAACTCTTGAAAAAGTAACATTGATTAGATAAGCCTTGGTTTAGCCTCAATCTTTGCAATTAGGTGCCTAATGGAGCATTGGTTGTGTGAACACCACTTTGGTACCCAATAAGTATGTGTGAAACTTCTCAATCCCATAGACCACAACCAAAAGTTCTTGTTTCATCATGATGTAACTCTCTTGAGCACAATTCATCATTTTGATAGCAGAATAGATAGGATGAAGGAAATTGCTTTTGCAGTGTCCAGAAAAGCTTCTAAAGCAAAAATACTAGCATTGTACATCATTTCAAAATGAATGTTTGAACGGGGGCAATGATTATTAGTGTTGAGATAAGTTTCTCCTTAAATGTTTTGAAACCCATCATACAAGAATCATCAAAGACAAATGTGCTCTTATTTTCCAGGAGTCAACACAATGGAATAGGGATTGTGGAGAAATCTTTAATGAACCATCGATAAAATCCAGCATGACCAAGAAAGCTCCTCATACCTTTTACCGGTATAATGGGAGGTAATTTTTCATCACTTGAATTTAAGTTTGATCGACTTCGATGCCGTCCACAAAATTTTGTGCCCAAGCACAATTCCCTCTTTCACCATAAAGTGGAACTTCACCTAGTTAAGAAAAAAATTCAAATCCACACCTTTTCAACACCATCACCAAATGATTCAAACATTCCTCAAAAGAATACCCAACGACTGAGAAATCATCAATGAACACCTTTGTATAGTATTCTACCATGTCTTCAATGATCGATAACATGCTACATTGTAAAGTGGCCAGGGCATTGCATTGCCCAAATGGAATTCAGCTGAATGCGAAATTACCAAAAGGAAATGTAAACACTATCTTTTGTTGGTCATTTGTTTCAATGGAGATTTATTGTACTCGGAATACCCATCAAGTATAACGGCATATCATTGTTGTTATGGAAAATCCAATAGGGAAGGAATTTTGCCCAGAAAAATTTTGAGTAGTAACTTGGAAATATCTAGCCTAGGCCGAACTTGGACGAAATTTTAGTCAGGTGGGGTCTAGGGCGATCTGATATTGGATGAGGGATTTAATTATGAGTTTGATCATGTGAGTGGATAGCCAAGATGTTAAGGAGCCTGTATGTCTTTACAGAATCGAATTCGGGCGAGTAGAACTCCGAAAATCTATCTTGGCGTGAAAGGGTAGTTTTAGAACATCCAGGTTTGAAGATATGTTGTGAAATGATAGCTTGGAACTCAAATTCAAGTTTCTGTCTCCATGCAAGCCGCTGTAGCGAAATAAATCCCGCCAGGGAGGGACCGCTGTGGCGGGATGGGGCCCGTTGTAGCGGGACAATTACAACTTAAATTGGGGAAAAATCCCATAACCATTATTTTTTGCAAAACTTCGTTCATAAGAAATAAGGGACAACTCAGGGCCATTTCGTATAAGATTCCCACAAATTTTTATGCTAAAGGTAAGTTAATTACTCCCCTAACCCGCTTTTCAATTCTTAAAAGTTAGAATCCTTGTAAATTATCATTGGGGGAGGGTTTTGGCCTGAAGTTAATGGTGGGAAAATCCCTAGCTGAACATTAGGATCATGTGTTTGGCCTTGGGTTGATATTTTGATGTCATCTGGGTAAATTAGGCCTTGTTTATTCATCCTTGCATTAATTACTTGTTTCAGACAAAGAACAAGCTAAAAGACTTTGGAAAGGGAAGGCTAAAGTGTCTTGGGAGTATTTAGGCTTGGTTTCGGGGTAGGTGATGGTTTGACTTCCTGTCATGTTATATATGGTTGTTAATTTCTCTATTGTATGCACGCATGTATGTGAATGGAGAAACATGAAACAAATCTAATCAAATGAATATGCATGAGAAATTACATGTCAAGAAACTGTTGCTTAACTTTCTTACTATATACACTATACATTGTTAATATGTGATTGTGATTGTGATTGTGCTGACTAGACCGAGTGTCATATTCCAAAACATATATGGGACCAGATGTCACGTTTGGACATATGCATTGTACCGAGTGTCATGTTCTGACACATATATATTGGGTTAGGTGTCATGTTCCGACACACTAACCATTTGGGTATGGGTTCACTGAGAGGACCACTTGTGATTTTTATATTTATGTCTACCTATCATTGATATTGGGAAAATGTATCATGCTCTTGAAATGATAATTGAATTGTGTGTCCTGTATGTGTGTGTTTACTTGCAAGGCTAGCCGAGGGAGGTGCTTTTTCGGGTTTGGTTTGCCTAGATAAGAAGTGCGCTTGCAGTGCTTCTAGTAACTATTTTGAAGTGCAATATATTTTTGCTCCAGGGGTATGATTGCTTCTTTCTTTGGCTTAAAATCTAGGGCGAGTGGTTTGATATCAGTACCTGTTTTAGAGCAATATAAACTCTTTGTCCGTCTCTCAATGTCCGGGTCTTTCCCTAGCCCTCTGTGTTGTAATTATTTGCTAATATTTCGCTTACTGGAGTAGCCGCGTGATCCTACCAGTACACCATTGTTTTGTGTACTGATATTGCACTTGCTTGAGGATCTTGAGGAGGAGCTTCTTGACTCTCATTCTCTCCCTGATTCCTTCTAGCAAAAACTCTTTGAGTAGTCATATCATGTAGACCATCGGGTAAGGATTATAAGGGAAACATTATAGAGTCAAACTCTATCACACAACTTAGAGTGTAGAAAGAAGTGAAGTTTCCCAAACATTTTATAACATTTCATTCATAAATGTGGTGCGCTTCACACTTATGAACAAGACTCTACTTGACCTGGTTTTGAGACATTCTAGAACCATTCAAAACATTGTGCTCTGATTACCAAGTTTCACATGACCTAGGGGCACCTTCTAGATGTTACATGGCATATAAGAACCCGAGAGGCCTCATACAATCCACGTAGCTTTCATAATTAAGATAATAGAAATTCATGATAATTTAAAACATTTAAAGACAATCAAAGTTTTCATTTCAAAAGCGGATGTCTAATACACTTGTCTCAAAAACCATCTAATAAAATAGAATATTGGGACACAACCCATACAATAATGTTCAAAACTAAATTGACAAGAACATACGAAAATAGTGGCCAATTCATCAAATGTTATGAGTACTCGCCAATATTTAAATCTTACCTCTACTATAGATCCTAGCCACAGGGATGGGAATCGAGATCGCCTGACCCTACATTTGGATAAGAAATGTCGATAAAAGTATGTGTTAGTACAAAGATGAACTAAATATGATAGCTTGCATGAACATAACATAACATAGAATAGTTAGAAAACATAAGTCATAAAGCATAATCAATGATCATAATATATCATCATAACATGGGAGGAGTACTTCTTGAAGAAACCTCAATTTATCCTTAGTCAAGACTTGGGCAACCGCCTCTAGTCTCACTCATCATGGAAGGTAATTTAAGCAACAATACAAGCTAATCATTCATCATAATATTTTACATCTTATAGCTTACTTTTAAGGACTTGGGGAGTCACCTCGTGAATAAATATAAAGGATCATGGGTAGTCGCCTCTTATCCTTCTTACTTTGGTATCATTGGTACTTGCCTTTTTGCTCAACTTATATTTAGGATCATGGATAGTCGCCCCTTGTCCAACTTACATAATAGGAACGTGGGTTGTCACTTCTTGTTAAACTTCAAGGATTAAGGGTAGTCTCCTCTTATTCAATTCTAAGGAATATGTGTAGTCGCCTCATATTCTATTCAAAGGAATATGGGTAATCGCCTCATATTTTATCTTAATTTAGAGGTCATAGGTAATCGCCTCTAGCCTCATCAATTTCATAGCCTTTAACTAAGATTCAGTTTAGGTGAGAAAGCCTTTCAATCTAGAATCATTCAATGTAAGAAATTCTTTCAAATTCATGCATACATAAAGGAAATCATGTGGGAAAATCCCTTCCACAAAAATCACATCAATAATCAACAGTTAATGCATAAGTTTTACTCTCAATGCCATTGTTACCATAATTCATCACATATGCTTCAATCTCAAAGCAATTCATAATCTACCTTATCAGTCCTATAAGAATAAATATAAACCTATGATTTCTCCTTTTATAGCATAAAACCCATTTACATCAATTTCTACTTAGAAACATGGGTTAGGCAAATTCATCATAAAAGCATAGAATCCACTTAATTGATTCATAATCAATCATGATTCACTAAATTGAACTAACATTTACAAAGACCCACAACTTAAAAGAAATAACTCAAATTGGGGAATTCTACTTTTCAGTTGAGAGAACTTCAAGGCTCTATGGATGCAAGGATTCCATGGTTGAAACTTTATCATACCTTGATATCAAATCCTGGAGAGGAAGAACTCAATTTCATTTTGGTGAATTTAAGAGAATAACTTGAATGGGTGAGTTTTGGGGTTAAAATAACTTATATAGGGGTTCAAGGCATGGGTAAAATGACAGTTTCGTTTTAAAAGAATCTAGAAAAGACCTAAAAGCCCATAAACTTACTGTTGAATAAATCACTTCATGCCAGAATCCATGAGCCGTAAAGGCTCTCACGAGCCATAATGGTAGTCGTGGTCCTTGATCAGTGGCATGTCTTTCCACCCCTTAAACTCCTCACCTCACATGCCCACTTCCACGATCCATCTAGGCCTTTACGAGCCGTCAAGTGGCTTGTGGGAGGAGGCTGTCTTTTAGGTATCTACTGTCTCCCTTCACGATCATCACTATGACCCGTGGTACACACCACGAGTCGTCTTGGTAGTCGTGGGAGGCGAACATCACTTGGCTTCCTATTGTGAGCCACTATGGCCTACACCATGCCTCATGGTGCCCTACCCCTATGGGCCCTCGTGAAGGGTGCCCAGGCTCAAATCTTTGGTTAGTGACTTGACACCTAGCCCATTTCTTAGTCTACTAGATTCCAAAGTGTTACAGGTCGGCACTAGAGGGGTTTCTTCATCAGACACTACTATTCCTCCCACCAATATGTCGGGCACTGATGCATGTTTTGATGCTTCTTTGCTACCTGTTGTTTCACTTTTTCCAAGTACTGATACTTGAGATGATGTCATATCCTCTAAGCCTCTATATTATAGATTTTCAGAGGCATATCCAATCAAGGAGACTTTTCACTCGTTCTCCTCTAGCACTTTCATTTTGATTATAATGAGGACATTGCTAGATTTGTTTTTTGGTGTAGTGTGGGAACATATGCCTATATTCCCCTTTTTGGATTGTATTTTGTTTTTTACTATTATTTTGAGATATTGTAGTATTTTTTTTTTCTATATGAATTTCGTTTGGTTTTGATTTCATTTTGTTTCTCTATCCATTAACCCCTTGATTTGTGCATATGGTAAATAATTGATGTTGTATGTGTTTTTATTGGTGATACTCGAGGAATGATTATATTCAATATTGATGTCTAGAATAATACTCATGATGAGAAAGATATTTTGTGGTAATTTTGCAAGAAGAAATTGATGTGACATTACTTCTGTATGATCTTTTTTATTCTTGTGTTGACTAGCTGTGTATTGATGTGAGCCTTGCAATGAACATCAAATGCAAGATTCTTTATTTTTTAGAGCTATGCTAAATGATTGTGTTTGAAGTGTCATGTGTGCTGAGGCCCTTCTTGAATGTATGCCTGTTGAGTCTTAAAATTTGTCTTGTTAATCTAATTTCCTAGACTTGGTGAAAGCAATAAATGATCTTGGGCAAATTATTTGAGAGGAAAATATTAATAACTTTTTTACTATCTTGTAAGGGTGTGCAACAATCTTGGCACCATTTGAGCCTAAAATATTTGTTGTCAACTTTATTGAAACTTGTTGAACCAAGTAAGTCCCTAACGTATCACCCATAAATCATTTTCTAAGCATTTGTTTGTTTGTATAGCAAACATAGGACAAAAGCCTAATTTGAGGGTGTGGAAAGAAAGGAGGGGAGAAAACCAACCTTGAAATTTGTTGCAAAAAGAAGGAACCCTCGGCCTAATTAAATAATAAGTGAGCAAAAACATGAAAACAAAAGAAAAAGAAGGTTGTGATTAAATAAAAGGGGTTTCCAATAAATTTTGTGAAAAGTTGAGGTTTGAATCTCCAAATAAAAAAAATAAAAGAACTTGAGAAGGGGTGAAGATGAGTACAACAACACTTTAAAAAGGTGAAAATTGACAATACAATTACCCTCAGCCCCATGATAAGCTTAAAATACCTTTTAGATTTTGCTTAAATTAGGTTGTGTGATGATTGGAAAATATGGGCAACCCTATGGGATGAAACTTACATGTATTTCTCGTTTGGAGAGTGAGAGTTGTATTGATTCCTAACTTCTCTATCGATATGCATTGTGAGAGCATAGAGTCGTTTTTTATGTGAGGACACTTAAATGCTTTTGTTAAAGCATGGTGTTGCATTATAAAGATCATGAGTGCACTTGAGCTTATATTGAGATCAAATAGTCATCATTTGAAGCTTCTTTAGCATGATTGAGTCATTGAATATACTTGATAGTATACTTAGTATGGCACTTTCATGTCAACTCACATGGAGAACTGTTGTAGACACCTTTATTGAACTAATTATATTCTGGTTTTACGTGAGGACAAACAAAAGTTTAAGTTGGAGGTGTTGATGAGTAGTAGATTTCCACTTATTTGAGGCATTTTTAGTTCAATATGTAGTGTCTTCAATGCCTATTTATGGCCTTATTTGATGATAATTTAATATTTTGTAGCTATGAAGGTTAAAGGACAATGCAAGAATGAATACACGAAAAAGAGGCAAAAATATATTGAAAGGAGTACCACTCCCAACTGGTAGTCATCTAACCAAAAGCCCAAAAACATTAAAAGGAGTACAAACTCCCAACTTATTTGACCATTAATGTGCTTATATATATCGCAAAATAGTGAGGTGTAATAACAATAACAATAACAATAACAATAACAATAACAATAGCAATAACAATAACAATAACAATAACAATAACAATAACAATAACAATAGCAATAGCAATAGCAATAACAATAACAATAGCAATAGCAATAACAATAGCAATAGCAATAGCAATAGCAATAGCAATAACAATAACAATAACAATAACAATAACAATAACAATAACAATAACAATAACAATAACAATAATAATAATAATAATAATAATAATAATAATAATAATAATAATAATAATAATAATAAACACTTAAAGTTCTTGGCTCTGATACCATCTTTACAGGATCAAGGACCAGGCGGTAGTCCGCCCAGTCATAGATCAAGCAAGTCAAGCATCCTTAAGCTAGCGGTAGTCCGCCTGCGAAAGAATCGAAATATACAAGAATTTTGGCATAGTTTTTCAGACTGCATGGTAGACCTTTTACCCGAGCAAAGGGTCTGTCAGAATTTAATACATACTACTTATTGAGCCCATGTGCCTGGCGATTCTGACCGGGTATAAAGTGCCCTACTTATCAAAACTCATCTTTCGGGCTAAAACCACGGCTTGCCAGGCAAAGTCACTAAGACAAAGCCAATAAGAGTAGTGCTAAATTCGACTGTACCTCGATCTCGGAACCAAGTCGAAAAGCCATACTAAAATTCCTTTATATTTAAATAGAGCTTAGATCCGTTCATGGTCTATACAGGAGAGAAGTTAGTTATTCGACATAGATAATCTTTAGCCGGACATAGTCCTGGCTAGGAGAAACATACTAATATACTAATTAAAAGACTTAAAAGAAAATAAATACCTTATAAAGGACGTCTTCAAGATCCAAAAGAACTCGAAATAACTGACCGATTTATTTAAGTAATAGCCAGAATAGTACTTCGGCAAACTCACACAAGACTTACAAACTTAAAAACAAGAAACAAAAGAGAGAGCTCAATTTTTTTCTGATGCCCTTCTCCTCATAAACTCACATCTATATATAGGAAAGAAAAGAAACACAAAGCATCTATGTACAGTACAAAGAGGGCCCTCATCTGGGTCCATAAACAGTGAATCTACTGTTTCAACAGTTCTTTTACTGTTGAGTGGGCCTGCTTTTCACATGTCTTCACATGTCTATGCTTCCTTCATGTTTTTGCCTTTTTCTAAGGCTTTCATTTGCAGCAAAAAAATCTTCCGCTTCTAGTAATTCGGTGGCCGACAGCATATGTTCTGACTCCGCCCTTTGTGAATCGTCCATTTCATTACTGGCTTCACTCCTCATCGAAGTGTCTGATTTATCTATTTGAGTTATAGTCTGAAGCAAATTTTTTCTTACTTCTTCCAGATAATCTTGAATCATTTTTTCTTTATCGCCTTCTTGAACGGAGATCCTCCTAACAATATGTCGTACTGAATTATCTTCAATGATTTTTTTGGGAAGAATAGTTTGATATTCTTCAATCTTTTCCTTAATAGAGTCTATAAGCTCTTGACCAACTAATTGTTTGGTCTTAGGATCAATTTTTAACAGTTTATCCCAGAAATTATTATAATAATTTCTGTATAAGCAAGGAATATTTTCCGCATTGAATCCTACTTCGGGAGTCCATTTATGAATCCATGGGATTGAAAATTCAATGAAAAAATAGATTTGATCTATTCTTTCTATCCAACATACGTGATCTTCATGATATAATCGATTAAGATCCGGAGAGACTTTAGTCCATTCTTTGTATAAGTTAAAAAATGGCTCTGGCAAAATCTGCGTAGTAGGACCGTGGTATGACCACCAATTTATAAACCAGTTAGGAATTATATCAGCGAATATCTTCGCACATACCTTTATAAACCAAGTATGTTTATGTTTGTCATTGTTATAATACAATGCTATATCAAACGCTCAGATATAATCCCAATATGTAAAATTCATTCTTGAATTATTAAGACTTATCTGTCTTTCCTTCATAGCGGACATACCCCAATCTTCAGCAGATATAATCTGTTTAATAATGAATTTAGAAAAGTTATAACTCTTCCCTTGGGTATTACCTGTGCTGAAGTGCTGAAAATCTACACTCCCTGTGCTCATTAGAATTTCTTCATAATAAGATCGAGTCTTATATGACTCTCCTGGAAAATATAATCCGTTCACTAAGTGTCTTGGGAATATTTTCCAAGGTTCATCTTTCCTCTGCAGATCAGAATTTTCTAAGAGAAATATTATCTCTCTTTTTGGCAATTTTTCATAGGACTTAATATCATCAGGGTCCTCCTTTATTATTGAAACAAAAGTATCTTTTTGTTTCTTTCCTTCTAGATAGGCCTGCATATGTGCATATAATGGACTATCTTTCGGAATATCTTCCAAACTTACCAATTGCTGTGAACTGGATGACGACTCCTCTTGAGAAGAAGTTCTTTTATTAAGTATCGTCTTCCTTCCCGTTGGTATCACCTGAGAATTTGAGTCGGATCGGTATGACGATCCTTGTGATGATCTGGTTCCATAAGAACTATAGTTGCCTCTACTTGGGGCTGTTCTTCCCCTTCCTCTTCCTTTGATATGAACCCAGGGTGGATCCATCCTGCAAACATAACACCAATTATTAGTCGAATCCATAATATTCATTGCAATAATGTATTTCATCATCAAAGTTGATGATCTGTTCAATCATATGAATTGAAAAGTCATCTCTAAGCATGTCATCTATAATTTTCCACAATATTTCCCTCTTCATATCTTGATTGAGAGGAAGAACCTTTAGAATAGTTACTAAGGTCTTATCAGTAAAAAATGGAGAAAAGAAGGTCATTTTTACAACAAATATTCTCTGGATAAAAAATCCGGTAAAGAGTTATCAACTCCTTTTTTATACTGAATATCGAAATCGAAAGGGGCTAATTGTGCTTGCCACCTAGCGAAAATTAATTTTGAAGCATCGTGCTTAAAGTCTTTGTCAAACATAAATTTGACTGATTGAGCGTCAGTTTTTATCAAAAACTTTTGATTGTATAAATCGTCCTGAAATTTGAGAACGCATTTAACGATAGTTAACATTTCATGTGCTACCGTCGCATATTTCTTCTGGGCTTCGTTCCATTTCCCAGAATGAAATCTAATCAAATATTCTTTCTTATCATGAGGATTAATCTGTTTAAGAATTCCTCCATAACCGATATTTGACGCATCTGTCTCAATAATTTTTTGCCAAGTAGGGTTGGCTACTGCTAAGCAAGGAAGTGATTTCACTCTTCGCTTAATGTCCTTTACCAAATTGGTAAGAGTCTCATTCCAAAGAGACTTATTATCTTTCTTCAGTCTATCATATAATGGAGCTAAATCTCTAGAAAGATGTTTGTAGAATGGAGAAATATAATTCAAACTTCCCAGAAATCTCTGTAGTTGAGTTCTATCTGTAATGACATCAGGAAATTTATCAGCAAAATCAATAGCTCTTTGAATGGGAGTAATCTTCCCTTGACAAATCTGATGTCCTAGAAATCGAACATCTGTTTGAAATAAACTCATTTTTGGTTTAGAAATAACTAAGCCATTTTGAATTACAACTTTTTTGAAAATATCAAGGTGTTTGATATGTAGTTCAAAAGTTTTAGAAAATACTAAAATGTCATCAATATAGACGATAATAAATTCCATATAAGGGTTAAATATATCATTCATAATTTTCTGAAATTTAGAAGGGGCGTTTTTCAAACCAAAAGGCATGACATTCCATTCGTATTATCCAAATGGGACATTAAAAGTAGTTCTATAAGAATGTTCTTTAAAAATCTGTATTTGCCAATATCCTGATTTTAAATCGAATTTTGAAAATATATTGGCATCATATAATCTTGATAATAAATCCCTTTTATTAGGAATAGGATACCTGATCCACTTTAAGTGTTTATTCAATGGTTTGTAGTTAATCACTAACCTCGGAACACCTCGTTCTCTTTCAGCCACATTATTAACATAGAAGGCTGTGCAAGACCAAGGAGACTTGGAAGGTTTTATCAAACCTTTTTGTAATAGATTATCAATCTCATTTTTGCAGAAATCTACTAACTCCGCATTCATTTGACAGGGCCGAGATTTTGTAGGAATATCATCCTCTACAAATCCTTCTTCATATGGAAGAGTCACAATATGCTTTTTGCGATCCCAAAAAGCGATAGGATGATCTGCACAAATGTCTACAGCCATCTGCTCAGAAATCAATTTGATTTTTTCTTTTACCTTAGTAGATTTCATCGAATCTTCAATGTTCATACTAAATAATTCCAATTGTAATGAGTCCATATGTCTCTGCTTCATTTTTATTAAAGCATTAATATCTCTAGTTACCGGATCTGTAACAAAGGAATATGTTATCTCATTATCCTTATATTTAGTTGAAAAGCCTTTCGCGTCGATTCCTGTAAAAGGATAGATAACATTTATAAAAGGAGTTCCAAGTATTATTGGAGGATTTAACTGATTCTTAACCAAGAAGAAGAAGTGAGGAATGCAAACTTTATTTTGACAAATCTTCACATTGGATAATTTATACTCTATATCTAGAGCATGACCTGAAACAGATTTTACTAAATGAGTTGTTTTTTGAAAGTATTTAGTCGGGACTAAACCTTCCTGAATACAGCTAACATCTGCACCACTATCAATCATTGCAATGTTAGTAATTGAGAAATTATTATCAATTAAAATAGTACATTTAATATACCATTTATGAGCTGTAACAATCTACATCATTCCTAAAAAAGAATCTTGCTTAGGATCAGAATCTTCAGGCTGAAGATTATCACTTTCAACCTGTTTTCCTTTACTTTTTGAAAACCGATCTTCGTCAATATTATTAATCTCAATCTGAGTAATACGGTGATCACAAATCAACTGACTTTGTTTAAGAAATTTGATTTCCTTTTTCAAGTTTTCAACCTCAATTTTTAAATCATCAAAAGAGGAATCTGTTCCAATAACATTATGTTTTTTTGCAATACGATCTTCTACCACTTTTAAAGAGTAAGGACTTTCATAGTGAAAATCATTTAAATTAGTATTGCGTTTTTCAAAATTTTTTGAAGAACTAGTTTCATTTGAAACGGCCAAATTAATAATTCTCTCACGAAGCCTATTATCAGTGACTTCTTTAAGAAGCTCAATCACATTATCAGAAGTGATAGTGTTTAAATTGAAATCTTGAAATTGGGATTGCAATTTGTAGATCTCGTCGTCTTCACAGGTGCAATCATTACCCTGACAAGTAGTACAAGCATTAGTATGATTATTATCATCAGATTCAGAGGAATCAAATAATTCGATGTTAGAACCTGTATCTGATTCATAATCATCTTCGGAACCTGAAGTGTATAACATACTATATATCTTGTCATAAGTGTCATTTTCAAGTTCCAAAGTTTTCAACTTGTGTAACCTGCAATTTGGAGCAATATGCCCAAGTTTACCACACTTGTAGCATTTTACTTTAGAGAGATCTCTCCCCGATCTATCTTTAGTAAATCTTTTAGATTTACGATGGCTTTTTCTAGCCTCTCGATCATCCTTAGATCTATGTCTTCGCTTAGATCTTCTCCTTCTGCCCGAAGAATCTTCGTCTTTTGACGATCTGTAGTAATTATCTTTCTTCGGTGTAGGATTTGGTAAACCAAATTGTTCATAGAAATCTCCCAATTGAGACCGTTCTTTTAGCTTATCCATCTTAAGCTGTCTTGCCATTTTAAGTTCATTACACAGGTTTAATCCTTCCTGTGTACATACTCCGATAATTTTTCCATAACTTAAAATGGCATAAGGTATATCAACCATATTTCCTCTTAGAACTTTTCTAACTCGTTCTGCAAAAAGAGGAGGAAGTCCATCAATAAACTTAGCTTTCCAATATTGGAGCTTATTTTCGGGTAGTTCCATAACCCTACTAAGATAAGTATCTTTATACCATCTGAAATAAGCCAAAGTTTGACATCTCAAACCGTTTAGCATAGTTCTTACTGTTTCATGCTGGCTGGTAAATCTACCATTAAAATGTTCCAAAATAGTAAGGATAAGGGTATAAACCGCATCTTCTCTGTTTTTTACCAAGGCCATCCCTAGGTTATCAACTCCTTCATCGTCAGCTACTGCGTTAATGACCGCAGCCTTCTCTTCTGTGGTAAGATAATTATCCCACCATCCTCTGAGTTGACCTGTAAAACCTGCAATAATCATCTTGCAAATCGTTCTATCAGTGTTTTTAACACTTTTACAAATAGTTGAATACATCATCATCCGATGTACCATAATAGTTAACTGTCGATCTGTTAACCCATCTAAGTTCCATTCATAAATTTCGGATCCACTATAAGATGTATTTGTTTGATTCCAATCTCGTTCTTCGATCAAGACATCTTAAGGAGTAGGACGAGGATAGTAGTAGGTATTCATACTGGGTTTGGTAGCGTAGCTGCTATTCTTCTTGGGATATCCCCTGAGTTTATTAACTTCTGAAGCATCACCTGATATTTCAGTACTAGACGCTAAATCCATAGGACCAACGTTTAATCTAGCAAGCTTTTTAGCCGCAAGTTCTCCGATATCTAATTTAGAAAATTTTTCGCTTAGAAGATCTTCTAAGTTTTTCAAAGAAGTTGGTTTAAAATCAGAGATTTCAATCGGCCTTTGAATATGAGTAGAGACTACAGTATGACTATCAGACGATTTTGAAGTTGAAGCAATATCAGTTTTTGCCTTAAACTCATTTTTGACTATATCAGTCTTAATATCCTTTATCAAAGTAGCTAAATCATCAAGTTTTTTGTCAAGAGAACTAATATGCTCCCCTAACACTTTAACATAAAGACTTAAATAATTATTTTGAGTAATCAATTTATTAATCTCGGTAATACTGATTGAGGCAATATCTTCCTCAATAAATTTTTGAAAAGCAGAAAAAGTAATACGAGTATTATTTGGTAAAACAAATGTTGACTGAGGAGGATATATAACTTTTAAAAGATTACCACTCCCATCTTTATAAGTTCTTTACATATTCCTTTGTTACAGATCCGGTAACTAGAGATATTAATGCTTTAATAAAAATGAAGCAGAGCCATATGGACTCATTACAATTGGAATTATTTAGTATGAACATTGAAGATTCGATGAAATTTGCTAAGGTAAAAGAAAAAATCAAATTGATTTCTGAGCAGATGGCTGTAGACATTTGTGCAGATCATCCTAGTGCTTTTTGGGATCGCAAAAAGCATATTGTGACTCTTCCATATGAAGAAGGATTTGTAGAGGATGATATTCCTACAAAATCTCGGCCTTGTCAAATGAATGCGGAGTTAGTAGATTTCTGCAAAAATGAGATTGATAATCTATTACAAAAAGGTTTGATAAAACCTTCCAAGTCTCCTTGGTCTTGCACAGCCTTCTATGTTAATAATGCGGCTGAAAGAGAACGAGGTGTTCCGAGGTTAGTGATTAACTACAAACCGTTGAATAAACACTTAAAGTGGATCAGGTATCCTATTCCTAATAAAAGGGATTTATTATCAAGATTATATGATGCCAATATATTTTCAAAATTCGATTTAAAATCAGGATATTGGCAAATACAAATTTTTAAAGAACATTCTTATAGAACTGCTTTTAATGTCCCATTTGGACAATACGAATGGAATGTCATGCCTTTTGGTTTGAAAAACGCCCCTTCTGAATTTCAGAAAATTATGAATGATATATTTAACCCTTATATGGAATTTATTATCGTCTATATTGATGACATTTTAGTATTTTCTAAAACTTTTGAACTACATATCAAACACCTTGATATTTTCAAAAAAGTTGTAATTCAAAATGGCTTAGTTATTTCTAAACCAAAAATGAGTTTATTTCAAATAGATGTTCGATTTCTAGGACATCAGATTTGTCAAGGGAAGATTACTCCCATTCAAAGAGCTATTGATTTTGCTGATAAATTTCCTGATGTCATTACAGATAGAACTCAACTACAGAGATTTCTGGGAAGTTTGAATTATATTTCTCCATTCTACAAACATCTTTCTAGAGATTTAGCTCCATTATATGATAGACTGAAGAAAGATAATAAGTCTCTTTGGAATGAGACTCTTACCAATTTGGTAAAGGACATTAAGCAAAGAGTGAAATCACTTCCTTGCTTAGCACTAGCCAATCCTAATTGGCAAAAAATTATTGAGACAGATGCGTCAAATATCGGTTATGGAGGAATTCTTAAACAGATTAATCCTCATGATAAGAAAGAATATTTGATTAGATTTCATTCTGGGAAATGGAACGAAGCCCAGAAGAAATATGCAACGGTAGCACATGAAATGTTAACTATCGTTAAATGCATTGTCAAATTTCAGGACGATTTATATAATCAAAAGTTTTTGATAAAAACTAACGCTCAATCAGTCAAATTTATGTTTGACAAAGACTTTAAGCACGATGCTTCAAAATTAATTTTCGCTAGGTGGCAAGCACAATTAGCCCCTTTCGATTTCGATATTCAGTATAAAAAAGGAGTTGATAACTCTTTACCGGATTTTTTATCCAGAGAATATTTGTTGTAAAAATGACCTTCTTTTCTCCATTTTTTACTGATAAGACCTTAGTAACTATTCTAAAGGTTCTTTCAATAATGTTAATATATAATGGTAAATAAGTGGTTATAAACCAAGGAACAAAATACATAATTTGATTATGCAAAGCACAAGTTTCATAAAATTCTTGTGAAATACAATTTAAATCGTCTTTGCTATAAGCTTCAAAGAACCAAGTTTTAAACCGATTCCATTTTTCATCAAAAAATTCTTTTTGAATATATTTTCTTGCCAGTGAACCTGGACTAAAATCAATTTGGTGTGGAATCATTAAGAATCGTTTAAATCAAACTCCATTTCAGAAGCAGTAGGAATCTCCTTGTCAGATCCATCATTGTTTACTTGAACTATATTCATTTTTGGGTCGATTCTTACCTTTTCGACCACAGAGTTTCCATCGGAATCCATAGTATGTAAAGAAGCAGCCCTATTTCGAGCTGGACCATAAATCGGATCAATCGGAGAAATATGGTGCATCGCAGGCAAAAGTCGACGACTAGACAAAGAATGTCTCATACTTACGGAAGACATAAGCCTGTTATCATTAAAAGACTGCCTATGAGGCGCATAACTATTATCTGCAAATTGTATACTAATCCTTCCATCGGGATTTTGAGAAATATGCGAAAGATCAGAATTAGTAACAGCATCGGTCAACTGATTTGGGGATATAACCGAATTTAGAGTCCACGAAGTAGGGAAATCTATTTCTTCCCACTTAATAGGTCTTCTAGTAGTGACCTTGGACCTTGCAAAATTGGTTTCTACCAAAATAGTTTGATTGGAAATATCATAAATTTTACATTTTGGATTAAGAGTGGATAATAATTTAAAATAAATTCGGTAAGATAAACAAATAAGTTCCGAACCAGGAGCATAGTTATAACCATGAGTTTTAACATTTAATGTTAGAGCATCGAGAATATTCGCATCTGTAAGAGATAACTGCAAATTAGGTTGCGTATTAAAATATACCGGACCATAGGCCACTGTAGATTCAATCGAACCCATAAGAGACTGACGAAAATTTAAATTTCTAGCATCCCTAAGAGCAGCTAGAAAAGTCTCAGGCAACCCTTTAAGAGTTAAAGGTTTAAAGGCAATTTGAACCATACCAATATGCAGGAAATTATACTGATTTTTATAAAAAATCACATCTCGTTCATTTAACAAGCGAATAGTCTGTTCAGAAGAATTCAAAGCAAGAGACTGCTCAGTTGTTTTAATCAATTGTTTTGAAGATAGTTTATCAAACCAACCATAATCATAAATAGTTTTTATAGGGACTTTAGGAATTGTCCACTTGTTTAATAAGTCAAGATTATGAGGTATATCGACCTCTTCTAGTCTAGTACTTTTAGTACTTGTATCTCCCAGATCCATAAGAGAAAGATTAAGATCTATGTCGAATAGTTCACCTCTAATCTCATATATATTCCATGAAAAGTTCTTGGCTTTGATACCATCTTTACAGGATCAAGGACCTGGCGGTAGTCCGCCCAGTCATAGATCAAGCAAGTCAAGCATCCTTAAGCTAGCGGTAGTCCGCCTGCGAAAGAATCGAAATATACAAGAATTTTGGCATAGTTTTTCAGACTGCATGGTAGACCTTTTACCTGAGCAAAGGGTCTGTCAGAATTTAATACATACTACTTATTGAGCCCATGTGCCTGGCGATTCTGACCGGGTATAAAGTGCCCTACTTATCAAAACTCATCTTTCGGGCTAAAACCACGGCTTGCCAGGCAAAGTCACTAAGACAAAGCCAATAAGAGTAGTGCTAAATTCGACTGTACCCCGATCTCGGAACCAAATCAAAAAGCCATACTAAAATTCCTTTATATTTAAATAGAGCTTAGATCCGTTCATGGTCTATACAGGAGAGAAGTTAGTTATTCGACATAGATAATCTTTAGCCGGACATAGTCCTGGCTAGGAGAAACATACTAATATACTAATTAAAAGACTTAAAAGAAAATAAATACCTTATAAAGGACGTCTTCAAGATCCAAAAGAACTCGAAATAACTGACCGATTTATTTAAGTAATAGCCGGAATAGTACTTCGGCAAACTCACACAAGACTTACAAACTTAAAAACAAGAAACAAAAGAGAGAGCTCAATTTTTTTCTGATGCCCTTCTCCTAATAAACTCACATCTATATATAGGAAAGAAAAGAAACACAAAGCATCTATGTACAGTACAAAGAGGGCCCTCATCTGGGTCCATAAACAGTGAATCTACTGTTTCAACAGTTCTTTTACTGTTGAGTGGGCCTGCTTTTCACATGTCTGCACATGTCTATGCTTCCTTCACGTTTTTGCCTTTTTCTAAGGCTTTCATTTGCAGCAAAAAATCTTCCACTTCTAGTAATTCGGTGGCCGACAGCATATGTTCTGACTCCGCCCTTTGTGAATCGTCCATCTCATTACTGGCTTCACTCCTCATCGAAGTGTCTGATTTATCTATTTGAGTTATAGTCTGAAGCAAATTTTTTCTTACTTCTTCCAGATAATCTTGAATCATTTTTTCTTTATCGCCTTCTTGAACGGAGATCCTCCTATCAATATGTCGTACTGAATTATCTTCAATGATTTTTTTGGGAAGAATAGTTTGATATTCTTCAATCTTTTCCTTAATAGAGTCTATAAGCTCTTGACCAACTAATTGTTTGGTCTTAGGATCAATTTTTAACAGTTTATCCCAGAAATTATTATAATAATTTCTGTATAAGCAAGGAATATTTTCCGCATTGAATCCTACTTCAGGAGTCCATTTATGAATCCACGGGATTGAAAATTCAATGAAAAAATAGATTTGATCTATTCTTTCTATCCAACATACGTGATCTTCATGATATAATCAATTAAGATCCGGAGAGACTTTAGTCCATTCTTTGTATAAGTTAAAAAATGGCTCTGGAAAAATCTGCGTAGTAGGACCGTGATATGACCACCAATTTATAAACCAGTTAGGAATTATATCAGCGAATATCTTCGCACATACCTTTATAAACCAAGTATGTTTATGTTTGTCATTGTTATAATACAATGCTATATCAAACGCTCGGATATAATCCCAATATGTAAAATTCTTGAATTATTAAGACTTATCTGTCTTTCCTTCATAGCGGACATACCCCAATCTTCAGCAGATATAATTTGTTTAATAATGAATTTAGAAAAGTTATAACTCTTCTCTTGGGTATTACCTGTGCTGAAGTGCTGAAGTGCTGAAAATCTACACTCCCTGTGCTCATTAGAATTTCTTCATAATAAGATCGAGTCTTATATGACTCTCCTGGAAAATATAATCCGTTCACTAAGTGTCTTGGGAATATTTTCCAAGGTTCATCTTTCCTCTGCAGATCAGAATTTTCTAAGAGAAATATTATCTCTCTTTTTGGCAATTTTTCATAGGACTTAATATCATCAGGGTCCTCCTTTATTATTGAAACAAAAGTATCTTTTTGTTTCTTTCCTTCTAGATAGGCCTGCATATGTGCATATAATGGACTATCTTTCGGAATATCTTCCAAACTTACCAATTGCTGTGAACTGGATGACGACTCCTCTTGAGAAGAAGTTCTTTTATTAAGTATCGTCTTCCTTCCCGTTGGTATCACCTGAGAATTTGAGTCAGATCGGTATGACGATCCTTGTGATGATCTGGTTCCATAAGAACCATTAATAATAATAATAATAATAATAATAATAATAATAATAATAATAATAATAATAATAATGGAAAGATAATGATGATAACAATGATGACAACAATGAAGAAATCAAAAACGACAACAACGATGATGATGATAATGATGATTATAATGATGAAGACAACAAAGACAATGACGATGATATGTATTAGCAGAGGCGTGGTGCACGACACTCTATAATAATAACATGTATAAAAATGATATATCTCACATACTAATGTGGTTCCTGATCCAACTATGCATTTCTAACATTAAAATCCATACCTTGAATCATCTATGTCCGAAGATCAATCAACAAGCATTCAACTGAAGAGTAAACATAAACGTAAGTAAAGTCTAATTACAATTAACCTTAACCTACCTAATTGAAAATGCTTGAATACAAGATTTTCTGTTAGAGCCTTGCCCTTTCTTGAAGCTTTTGTTCATTCATGGTTTAAAACACATAAAAATCACATAATCAATCATCCATTCAATAATAATAGGTCTTAGGGCTAAATCCCATTTATTTTACCTTTTTAGTAGCCTAAATCATCATGTTAGGGGTTTTACCCATCAACTTCCAAAAATTCCCCACAACTCACAATGTTGTTGGTTTATCAATTGGTCCTATTAATTTAGGGAAAGGATTTGATTTATCATATTAGTAGTAATTGTAAATCGTAAATCGTATATATCTATAAGAGATGATGGACAAATAGGAATAAATACAATACTACAATTTTTAACTGAAGTGAGCTAAAGTTTCTCTTTAGCTTCAATCTTCTTTAGCAATATCCTGATATAATTGAGCTCGCTCTTTAAAGTCCTCCTAATTATTCTAATCTCAACTGTAAACCTCCACTTATTTAAAGTAATCCTAACCCGATCTTCAACCCTACAAATCAATGATAGATTTGCCATCTCATCATTCCTATTAGGCTGGCTACAACAACCATGATCAGTTCAATTTTTAACCACCTCCCCTCCAAAGCAACCTTGTCGCAATTCCACACCTGCATTGGCAACATATTCCAAGGTGGAATTAGCAATCAAAAGTTCCTGATTTTGTGGTACTACCTTTGCCTGTGGTGTGGTTACACCAGCGACTGTTTCTATAGTAGTGGTGGCTAAAGAAACATATTGCTTCTAAGTTGTATGGTTTCTCTAGGTATAAATTTTTCCAGAGAAACATCTTTCTTCTAAATTAAAAGAAAACTTTTGGATGGATTCAGAAGAGATATGTTTCTCAGGAAAAGTTTATACTTGTAAAAATCGTACAACTCAAGAACAAGATGTTTCTCAAGCCACTGGCACCGTAGAAACAACCTCTAGTGTAACTGCACCGAGGCAAAAGTAGTAGCTCAAACTCAAGATCTTTTGATTGCTAAATCAACCTCTAGATATGTGACTGATAGTGGTGTATAATTGTGGGAAGATGGGGAGGTGATCATGGTTGTTGTAGCCGGTCTAATTGGAATGATGAGGTGGCTAATCGGTTCCTAATTTCTAGGGTTGAATATAGGGTTAGGGTTAGTTTAAGTAAGTTGAGGTTGATAGTTGAGAATAGAGAAGCTAGGAGGACTTTAGAGGGTGATCTCAATCATATTAGGAGATTGGTGAAAAAGATTGAAGCTAAGGATAAACTTCAGCTCACTTCACTTAAAAATCGTAGTACGATATTTATTCCCACTCATCCCATTATCTCTTGTAGATATCCACAATTTTTCGATTACCAATGGTATGATAAAATATCCCTGCGTAATTTAGTCTGACCTACTGGTCTACCAACTCATTCGCATGAGTTCAATAAATTAAATAATGTTAGAAGGGTGTAATGGATTTACCTATCAGCTCAACATTTTTTGTTTGGAAGACCCAGTAATTTTTTCCCATGCACAAGCAATAGAAGTATTATGGAGATCCCAAACAGTTTTGCTTCATTAAAGTCATGTCACGCCCCAAGTCTCATTCAGACGGACATGCATCCGACGCCCTAAAGACTCGAGAGAACCAACTTATAACTTGTGGTTATCGTACATGCACTTATAAATCTTTGATGAGTACAGTAAGATACTCTAATAAAAGACCAACATAGATAGGCCCAAAATAAATGTATATGACTTGGATATTGAGGCCTTGATTACAAGAAAACAAGACACAACCTGTGCTTTAATTTGACATTTGTCTACAAAGCCTCTAAAATATAGACACTAAGCTTATAAGGGGATAGGGCCCTATCATACCCCTTAACTAATATATAATTTCAAATATATGCTAGAGATTTGGCAAAGCCCTAAAGCAACGTGGAGCTCCCCAAAGGTCGTTCAATATCCTATGCTTATATTGAGAGATTCTATTACCTTGTGTTCCTGTACCTGTGGCATGAAAAATAACATCCCCTAGGAGGGACGTCAGGACAAAAGAATGTACTAAATATGTAAGGCATAAAGTAATAATATGTATAATAAGAGCTCAAGTGAAATCAAGTACAAATGAAAAAATATTATGTATAGATAAGGATAAGAGACCACCTTTGATTATACTTGTGGAATCAAATACCTTACATTGGAATCATGTACATTACATTCACCTTTGCTAATACTTGTGGAATCATGTACATTACATTCTTGGCTTTAGTTTACTCATCTTTCCTTTATAGACTTTGTAGCATGTGACACAATGACCAGATGATCAGTGGTAGGAGAGGATGACCCATGCTACGCATTTTAACCCTTGGGATACTGTCCTTATAAATATACAAATTGGGATCGACCCAGGCTGGGTTTTTAGCCCCTGGACTGCCACCCATAATAACATAGATTGAGATCGGCCTATGCTAGGTATTACCAACCCTGAGCTGCCACCCTTAATTACAAGAATTAGGATCGGCTCATGCTAGGTACTTTAACCTCTGTGCTACCATCCGTAATTATATAGATTCACTTTACCTTGTCTCTTTAATCTTTGAGCTTGTTCTTTTGATGTTCATAACTTTTTTGAGATTAAGGACTATATACCAGTGATGTGGAAATGTGGATAAATTACTTGAGGCAGAAAACAATGATATAGGAAGCAAATGTAACTTCATTGTGCTACTTAGGAACTTATATGACTCATGAACTTCATTTTGGCGTAAAAAACATATACAAGTGATGCACGAAGGTGTGTGGAAACTATAGATGTAGAAAATGATTCATTGAGATGTATAACATGTGAGAAAGTAATTCTACTTATAAGATACTTCATTTAAAACACATTTGGACATTTCACATGGGACATACGATAAGTAAACACTTCAAGAGATTGTAACTTCTCGAATGTAGAGGCAAGAACTATATAAGATGATACGATAGCTAAACACTTAGTATACAATATCAAATAAAATAGTGCATAAAAAACTAAACTAATGAAGCACATGACAGAACCCAAATAAGGGTTGTACATTCAACGTAAGGGGACATAAAATGAACAATGGACATAATCTGTATCTGACATATAAATACTTGCATCATGTATAATGTAAGATCTCATTGACTCAATAAAGCTCATTTGACTTGGTGTATAATTCACGAAACTTACAATTTAAAGTACCTTTGTCAGCTAGTACTTGGAAGAATAAACACACAAATATTGGATAATGAAAACGTATAGAAGTAGTTTGACATATTTTGAAATCTTGGACTGTGTAAGGAATATCATTGGTTACATTAGAGATTGTACACCCTCACATTGTATCTTTTAGCATGAGGATCACTAAGAAATTTGAAGATGTTGGTACACAGAATATAGGACTTCATTCCAAAAGATATGGTATCAAATAACCTTCCATACCTCAATTCCAATTCATATAGCTTATGGAGTGCCAACCTATCCTTTAACGTGATAATCTTAATCTACAACAAGCAATCAATAAGGCTAATATTAGTAGCTAACCAACCAACTTGGGATATTTCAATTCATCAAAACAATAGCAAGGCAGCCAACCCATAATCCTTCTAATTGAATGTGTTGTTTCACACATTCTGTCAGTTATAGTTATTTACATGAAATAACCTTATAATGAGGTTTGTCGGCACTCCACAATATTCATAATCTATATATATATATATATATATATATATATATATATATATATATATATATATATATAATACATAATATGGGACGGGCAGTGAGCTTACAAAAACTTTAATTTTAATGGTGTATCACCACAACTTAAAAATCTACAGCTAACAGGTTTCCCCAATCATTCTCTAAGGACATCCATGAACTTCCATAAACAAATCAATACAATAATAGTCATCAACACCCCAAAATAACCAAAAGACTTGAATTTATGGTTTTCAATCACCATCCAACGAGTTCCAATAAACAAGTATGTCTAGAATTCTCAATTAGACTAATAATAGGAGGTTGTGGCAGTTCCTTACCTTGGTCATCTTAATCTTTTATTCTCCTTCAATTAAAATTACTATTTTGTAACCTTCACTAAACCACAATACATGTGAGTAAAATTAGCACAAGTATCACATGAAAATGGGGAAAAGAACCTGAGCCTATAGCATGGAGGTTTTACCTTAATCTTTGGAAGAGAGTGGCAGAACCTTGGCTGCCAACATATATATCTATCTCTATTTTACTCCCCTTAAAGAATTGTCCAATATACATGAAGCAATAGAGGAAAGAAGGTGATCTTGTGGCTGCTTTGAAAGAAACAAGATGAAAAATACTTAGAACCCTAAAGGGAATGTTTGGGCGGCTATTTCATCTTGGGAGAGAGGAATATATGAGCATGAGAGACAGAGAATTTGGATGAGAGGAAATGATATGTTTGTATCAAATTTTTTGGCCTTAACATGCTCTCTTTTGCCACCTCTCTTGGAGTTCATTTGCAGCCACCATCTGTCTTTAGTTAAGGTTACACGTTTAAGTAGGTGATGCACCTACTTTTACATTCAAATTATTTCTCGTGGGATTGGAAAGATTGGGCTTTAGACTGCCATTTGTTTTAATTTTTTCCCTTTCTTGGACAGATTAGGCCTCAAATTGATCACTTAGTGTATGCCTCATATGGCCCATAAGTCAAAGCCAGTGATGCACCTACTTGGTCCTTTTAACTTGGTCCATATTCCTTAAGTAGCTGATGCACCCACTTGTCACCTACAAGCATTATTTAGTCAAGCAAGCACCTCACTTAATTTACACCATTTTCCGGTTCTTAGTTTCTTTACTAGATCTTAACACTAATAGACACTTGACCACTTATGACTTTTACATGAAATAACACATTTTACTATCTCGAGTTAAATTACTTTTTTCACGTTCACTTAGTTCTAGAAGTTTTGGAAGGTACGGGGTATTACATCCTCCCCCCCTTTGAATCATTCGTCCTCAAATGAGAGGTGTTTCTCAAAACAAGGTCAACTGTGTGTATTTTTCAAAAAATTTGCCAGAGTTTCCTTTGTAAATCAAACTACCTAAACAATATCAGCTGACCATAATCACGTTTGGGCAAGACTCATAGGGCGTTACAGCAAATGTAGCACATGCAATAATCAAATGGCAAGTAAGTATTCTCTTAGCCACATGTAATTAAGTAACAGTTCTATACAACAAAATTTAATGTTCTCTTCTTTTTATTATAAACCAGCATAAGAAATACTTGAATACGAGAATTGCAAATATTAGAACAGGTTAGCTAATGTGAAACAAACCTATGAACAAGTTGATATATACATATGTTACAATCGTCTAAGAAAGACACATAATATAGGATTATGGAAACTTTCCCTAGCCATTTTCTATATATAAGGATTGTACTAAAATTTACTAGGTCCCCAACCTTTTATGGAAAATTCCTTACTTCATCCCGATATGGGGGAAACTTTATCCCAACGTGTTTAATACAGAATAGAGGGCGTATAACATATTAATGCACAAGCCACATAAAGCCTATGATGCATAAGTAAGCATACATGCTTGAACAATGAACCATAAAGAAGTACTTTTAGCATACTAACAAGTGTACATAAGAGATATATGATAGATAGACGTTTTAGTCATAGAGACATATGTTGTAAAAGTCAGTAATATATAAGCAAGTGAGCTGAATAGAATGTGAGAAAATGAACTGTAAGACATTTAGCACATGGGAAGATGTATTACAAAAAGTTATTACATAATAATGTGGACTACAATATATATTGTTATAAATCACATGATCATGCGGAATATCACATAAATAAATATACTTCATGAAATATGAACAAGTATGTGATACATGGACAAATAAACTTTGGGGCCTGTAATGTTTAAACAAGTAGGCTATGAGGCATATAACATATAGGTAGATGGTCTATGGAGAATATGATATACAGACAAGTAACTTGTGGTACATATAACCCATGAGCAAGTAATTTATAATCCGTATAGCATATGAGCCATTAATCTATAATGAATATAGAAAATGGACAAGTGATTCATGGCAAGTTATTATTGAAATAAGCCACCATCCTTTAAAACATATAGCACTAAGAAAGTTTTTCTTTTTGAGCAACTAACACCCACATGCAAGTGTTTTATGACATATGTAACATGTGTGAAAATGATCCATAAAGGGTATATAAGTGTAACACCCCAAATTCTAGAAAGGGTAAAGTACCCATTTCCAGAAGTTGTAGGCGCCAACCTATGCCGGCCACCCATAGCCCGTGGATAGGACCACGAGCCGTAAGTGTGGTTCGTGGTTTATCAGCTTGAACTTCCCAGAAAGGGTCAGAACTAAGGCAGGACCAATGGACCGTTGGTGAAACCACAATCCATGGTTGGGGCCCGTGGTCCAAGACCCCTCATGTTGGGTTGTGACCACCAACGACAGCCGTGCAGGATGGTCTGCCGTCCCAACCAAAGTCTGCCACTGGGGTCTCGTGGGTCACAGCTGGCAATTAAGTTTCAGGGGTGGTTGGGTCTTTCCCTAACTAATTAACTCCTATACTACGTCATTTTACCTTTCACTAAAACCCTTATATAAGCATTTTAACCCCCAAATTCAACCCATTCAATTCATTATTCCAAATTCACAAAAGATGTTCAATTCTCCTCTCTAAAATATTTCTCTCTCTAGAAACTTGAAGATGAAGAAGGGTTCAACCTAGGGTTTCAAGGCAAGCCTCCATTCTCACCATTAAAGATTAACATTTATCTTTGAGGTATGATAGTCTTCATCCATGGATTCATCATATTCATGGAGTTCCCAAATTCCTCCATTTCTAAAGTTAGAATTCCTCAATTGTTAAATTCCTCAATTGATTTTCTTCAATTATCATGGGTTCTTTTCATTATTGATTTAAATGATTGAATTATGATTTGCATGAATTGATGAAGTACTATGATGTTATGATGATTTTCCCCATGAACCCATCTAATCCCGATGTTTTCAACTTATGGATCATATGATGTGGGATTTTGATTATAAAGGAAGAGTTTTATGAAATTAAACATGTATTGCTAGCTTTAGATGAATTTATAATGAAATCCATATCTAACCCTTATTTTCTAAGTGTTGATGATTGAAAGGGGTTTTGACCTTGCAAGGTAAATTATGAACTTATGCATTTTCTTATGAAATCTATGCAAATGTTTTAAGGATGCTCTGAGAGTAAAGTATCAATGATGATGATGTAGATGTGTTGTTGAAAGTATTTTCCTCATATACACAAGAAAGCAAGATGTAAAAGGTTTTCTCACATAATAAAGGATTCTAAGATTGAAAAATTTTCTCACTTAATTGAATCAAAGATTAAGAGCTATCTTGATCAAACTAGCTTGGATTGGTTATTGAAAGATACCTTTTCTTGGATGATGAATTAGCTTGGATTGGAAAGATGACGTGTATTTCAATGGATAATAAGAACAAGAAGAAATGACTATTTCGTGGGATTTATGCTTAGCATCGAGAGGATATCTAGATGGAAGTTCTCCCGTTATTAGAGGCCGGGTTTCTAGTAGCAATCTCTTATCCTTTACCTATGTTACCCCATAGGATGATTGTCTAGATAGACACTAGCTAGTGGATACACTTTAGCTCAAATTATGGTCCTCACCATGGTAAGTAGGACAACCCTTTTCGGTGTGGGAGACACTGGGTATTATGTTATAGCTCACATGGTCTCTATGCCGGTTAAGGCTAATCCCCCACATTAATAATGAAGTAAGGTTACTTCAAGAAGTATCTCATATGTGTTCAAAGGCTTTAAAGATGCCTAGCTTGTATTGACCATGATTTTATGACTTATATCATGTTTTAGCTTGATCAATTGCATGTTATGAAATGAAATGTCCCTTTTAGCATGATTTAAATGTTTAATACATAGCCATCGTACTTTGTACATTGTTTGTACTAGCGCATACTCTTGCCTACATTTCCCCAAAAGCACGATCTGATAGTCAAGGTCATCAGTTTTGTGGCTAGAGATTTACTTGAGATTGTACAAGCTTTGGTGAGTCCTTATGCTTTGAGGACGAAGTTTTATTGTTTCACTTTCCGTCATGTATTTCAGTTTTAATCATGATGTATGGGCTAGGCCCAATTTCATTGTATTATAATAGATGGCTATATTGAGACAAGTGTTTTAGACTTCCACTTTTGTTTTATAAAAAAAAAATTATTGTACTCGAACTATTGTTTTACTCTTATTGTTCTATTTCTTATGTTATGAAAGCTAAGTAGCTTGTATGAGGTCCTTCGGGGTTCTATATGCCATGTTACATCTAGGGGGTACCCCTGAGTCATGACAATGAGTACAAATAGTTGAGTTGTAGGATATATAACATGTATAATTGTATAGGCAAACATAGCCTTTGAAACCAGGTAACATTCTATATAAACACTCCACCATATCTTAAAGTACAAAGTTAATACCACTAGTTCTAATTCTTGGGTGCAGTTTCACTTGTTTTTATTTACTCACCTAAAAACATATGCAGTTGATTTTCCATGTTATCTTTTAATTCTTGAGAATTTTATTCACAAGTGTTCCAACCATTAGAATCGAGTAGCTTTCTTAGTAAATTGAAACAGTGGGGGCAAGGGTAGGAGAAGTCTCCTATAATCCTCTATAGAAATGAGGGTCTGAGACTAACTATGCCTTTGTTACTAGCCTTGAGGTTTGCTACCTTATTAAGATGTAAATAAGAAAATAAACAAATGAATCTTGACGGCATTATAATCAATGATCTTCTTTTCCACGTTACCAATTATACATAGTATCAAGTACATGCGAACTCATATCATGATTTTATAACACATAATGTTTAGCCACTTTGGCCCAACAAAAAAGGCATGTCTTAGTGAATTGATTTTCTATATAATATAACAAGTGAGTATGCTCCAACCCTTTTTCCGTGCAAAGGAACCAAATAAGAAAAATTGTCATATATAATCAACATTCTTTTATTTCCTATGATTGCAACTTTATTTAGTTTGCTCCATACACATGCATAATAACTCATCTTTATTTTGTCTGAGTGATGTAGGTGCACGCCATGGTACACCACTAGTCATTGTATCTTCTATCAATGCAATATTCTATATCTCTCTTTATTCTTGTAACTATTAAGATTGATTACTAAAATTCACATCAATACTACAATGATTTCTCTGCCTAACAAAAGTATAAAAAAATTGTTTAGGGAATTCTTCTGATGTACCTTTTCAACTGGTTAGGATCCAAGAGTCATTATCTCTCTGTCTCTCTTTTTTTTCACCTCACATGCTTAATAAAAATCCTCTATAATAAGGACATAATCTATGTCACCTATTCCTTTAATACTCATATATATCATTTTCATGTAATATCAGGAAACTTTACTCAACTCATCCTTCCTTTTTATGGGTATTCAAATATCGTCTTCCTTCATTTCCTATATAACAAAATACTCTTCTACTAGTGATTAATTAATGCTACATATTCCTCTACTATTAATATTCTAACATAACATATTTTAGTCACATTCTATTCTATAAAAAAAAATATAAGTCACAGTAGCGAAAGAAAATACACATAATTTTATATGAAACAATTGAAACATTTATCCTGTTAGCTTACAACCATAAGGATCACACATTAACCTAACTAGGGTGATCATACACACCTATCTTATAATTTTAGCTATAACCGAGAAGATGACTAATCATTGGGCCCAATCTGTTAACGAAGAATATCTCTAGCCAATACCACTGTGATATATTTAGATATTAGACTATGCTTCGAGCACATCTTTTAACTAATACAAAGATAAATTAACAACTTCTATTTCCAATACATGCATAATCCGAAAGACTTTATTTCTATTATTGACAAGGTACTAACTTCCCTCTATAGAATTAGATCTTCAATCCAGTGAATGAATCATGTGGAGGAAATCTCGAACTCAAGAGCAAGTTACATTCTCCTAAGAAGTTGTATATTGTGGCAGCCCATCTCTATGACTAGGTAACCGTTTATTGTGAAACATATGAATAAAACAATTATATTAGATGAATCAGAATGATAGAATTGGTACAAATGCAACTGTAGATAAGACCTTTACAAGTAACACTAAATCATTTAAAAGCCTTTGTCTGAATTATGATAACATGAGACCTTTCTCTGCAAATTTCCTCTTGGATGATGTTGGTGTTGGCCTTTTGGCCACCTTTGACCTTAACTATGGTAGGCATAATATGGTCATAATAAGAGTGGGAATAGACTTCTTAACATAAATCTATTACACGATCTATATTATGAAAGTTCACATTTCCTAAATGTCCAAGCATCCCCTAAATTATAAATGTGGCGCACAACACATTTATAAGTCTCTACTAGACACAGGTTTGTATACACCCTAAGCTGACTTGCTATGATACTACTTCTATCACACCCTAAGACCCATTGAAACGGATTGCACCTGATGCCCTAAAGACCCGAGAGAACTAACTTATAACTCGTGCTTATCGTACATGCACCTATAAGAATTATAAATCAGTGATGAGTATAATAAGGTACTCAAATAAAATACCAACATAGATAGGACAAAAATAAATGTATATGACTTGGCTATTTAGGCCTTTATTACTAGAATACAAGACACAACATGTGCTTTACTTTGACAATAGTCTTCAAAGCCTCTAAAAGATAGACACCTAACTTATAATAGGACAATACCCCTTCCTATTCCTTAACTAATATATAATTTCAAATATATGTTAGAGATTGGGCAAAGCCCTGAAGAAACCTGGAGCTCGCCAAAGGACGTTGAGTATCCTATGCTTATATTAAGAGATTCTATTAGCTTGAGTACATGTGCCTGTGGCATGAAACACAACATCCACCAAGAGCGATGTAAGTACAAAAGAATATACTAAATATGTAATGCATAAAGTAACCATATGTAAAATAATAGCTCAAATGAAATCAGGTACAAATGCATAAATATTCTGTATAGATAAGTATAAGAGACCACCTTTGATTATACTTGTGAAATCACATACCTTACATTCACCTTTGCTTATACTTGTGGAATCGTGTACATTACATTCACATTTGCTTATATTTTTGGAATAACGTACATTACATTCTTGGCATTAGTGAACTCATCTTTTCTTTATAAACTTTGTCGCGTGTGACACAATCACCAGCTAATCAGTGGTAGTAGAGGATGACCCCTGGGATGTGGTCCTCATAAATATACAAATCAAGATTGAACCATTCTAGGATTTTAGCCCCTAGGTCGCCAACCATAATAATATAGATAGGGATCGTCCTATGCTAGGTATTACCATCCTTGAGCTGCCACCCTTAAGTATAAGAATTAGGATCGGCCCATGCTAAGTATTTTAACCCCTGAGTTGCCACCCATAATTATATAATTCCACTTTACCTTATGTCTTTAATCTGTGAGATTGCTCTTTTGATGTTGATAAATCTTTTGAGATTTAGGACTATATAACAGCTATATGGACATGTGGATAAATTAATTGAGGCAGAAAACGATTATATAGGAAGCAAATGTAACTTTATTGTGCTACTTAGGAACTTATATTGTAACACCCTGTATCCTAGAAAGCCAACGAACAGCTATTTCAAAAGTTGCAGGTGTCACCTATGGACAATAAGGGGACCCACGGACTATAGGTGGGGTTCGTGGTTGGCCACCTTCAACTCCCTTCCAGAGCCCCTAGAAAATTCAGCTACGGATCAGCCTACGCTAGGACCCACGGACCATAGGTCAGGCCACGATCTGTGGTCTAGAGCTGTGGATCAGACCCCCACATTTTAGCTCCAAGACGTCGGCCAATGGTGGACCAGAACAGACCGTCGGTCCATTCATGGTCCTTCGGTAACCCCGACAACTTTCAAGTCAGGGGTCATTTGGTCTTTTCCCTATGCATTGGACCCCTAAACTACGTCGTTTAACCCCTAAACTATGCAGTATTGGTTAGTTTTAGCCTCGTATTTTAATTAGACTTTACCAAAGTCAACTCATTCTCCAAAAATTCATCCAAGTTGAACAAAAAAGAGGAGAAAAAATCGACCAAACCCCTCTCCAAGAATGCAATAGGTTTTCATTAGTTTCTACCCAAAATCAAAAGATTTCTCCGTGAACTTTGTCACCAGGTATGTGGGATTTCACTAGTGGTTCCTTTAACCGATTAGGTCCCTAGAATTCAGTGAGATTTGTGATTCTCTACATCATGTTTAGCCCTAGGGCTTCTAGAATTTCAGATTTATGGTGTGATTCAGCTATTAGACTAATCTAAAATAGATTATCATGTTTTCGTGGAATTGTTGCTTAGTTCTTACTTGAAACTCAGAACCTTAGTTGTGTAGATTCGTTTAGTTCATGAATTACACTTGCTAGATTAGTTTAATTAGATATGCATGCCTCAATTAAGAATGTTTTATTATTAGTATGTTAATGTTGCATTTCTAGTTAACATGGTAGAATCTCGAGCAAATCAGTTTATTACAGTTAGTTGTATTTTATACATTCTTTTGGGAGTAGGTTGATATCGAGTTGGACTAGGGTCAGTCATGCTCATAGTCCCAGAACTACGTGCCCCCGTAGGTAAGTCCTGTCAGTGGGCATTATACTTAGTGATCACGCCATTTATGCCTCTATACCTTTGGCAAGGTATATTGGGTCCTCTCGATGGGGCGTATACATCAGACTCCATATTTAGCTCATGTGGTTTTATGTCGGGTATTAGTAGCTCCCACAGACATAAATTCTAGTGTATTGACAAGGTCAGTTATAGTTCAACATTCAGTTTCATCATGTTATAAACTTGGTCACTACATCCAGTTAGTTCATATTTAGCATGTTTAGCCTATTCTTCATACTCATCTTATATCATTGATCAGTATTCTTTATTTCAGTTATGTTATATTGTTCAGCTTTCTTCTATCCTACATGCTCAGTACCTTCAAGTACATACGCATGCTTTGTAATACATCTTCTCGTGATATATGTTTAGGTCTTCAGCATCTAGATCACGCATATATTGGTTCCCGATCTCCATTTCAGCAACTTTAGTGGTGAGTCCTCATATTTCGAGGAAAATAGACGTGTTTCTATATTTAGTCTTTTCATTTCAGTTTTTAGTATTTACTAGAGTTAGCTGGGGGCATGTCCCAGCATCTCTAGTCAATTAGAGGCTTATTACAGACATAGACAGATTCAGTTTTAGTGTTTGGGTTTTAGTTCATTGTCTTAAAGTATTGCTCAATATTTATATATATTCAGACTTAGATTGGTTATTCCCCATCATAGTTAGTTTATCTCATGTTTAGCTTCCACATTTTTCCAGTATGCTTATGATATACCAGCTCAGGTTGGCTTGGGGTCACTCGTGATCCTAGGTCTTATGTTCACGTAATGGGAGTAGCCTCGGGGCATGACATATATGAATTATGAACTTCAATTGGGCACAAAGAACATATACAGGTGATCCACAAAGGTGTGTGACAACTACCTTACATGTAGTAAATGATTCATTAAGATGTATAACAAGTGAGCAAGTAATTCTTCTTAGAAGATTCTTCATTTAAAATCGTTTGGACATTTCAAATGGGTGTATACGATAGACAAACACTTATTAGAGACTGTAACTTCTCAAATGTAGAGGCAAGGATTATATAAGATGATATGATAGCTAAACACTTAGTACACAATATTAAATGAAAGAGTGCATAAACACTCAAGCAAACACTACTAGAATTTTGGACTATAGCAACAATTTCATATGCATTGCTATAGGACCTAAAACCATTGCATAGAGCTACAGCAACGGTTTGTCAACCGTCTCATTTGCTCGTGTTACTATAGCTCTATTGTAACGGTTAATGCAACGGTTCTCGAATGTGTTGCTATAGGGACCTCTATTGAAACGGTTTTCCTTCCATCTATAGACACTATAATATTACAACAATTGACAACTGTCGCATTAAGGGTTGGTGATAACTGTTAGAAAGCATTGCAATAGAGTCCGTTGCAATAGGATGTTCTTATCGCATCACTTTTTTAAATATTATGGCAACGATTTTTATTGATATTGCAACAATTTTATTTTCTATTGCAACCAATCTATATGAATCTATAGTTTTTCCCAACCTGTTGCAATAGTTCATGTTTCTTGAGCATTATATATATTTAATAATTAACAATTTTTTTTTTTTAAAAAAAGTTCTCTAAATCAAATCACAAAAGAAAACGACTAATTATATAGTCGAATCATATATATAATTCAAAATATCCTAGTCAAAATATCCATAAAGGTAAAATATACATACCAAAACACATGTTTTCAACAGTTTGCACAAGTTCCATACTAATAGAAATTAAAAAAAAAAAGACTGTAGCTTAACAAAAGTTTCAAAATGTCAAGAAACAAAAAAGTCGAGCTAAAGCAATAGGTTTCTACAACTTTCAATCAAATATATCAAGTAAGGTCTTCATCACTAATGCTTTCATCATCCTCTTGGTTCCACCTACAAAAGACCATAAATAAAAGTTTATTGAGAGCAAATGTGGAAGAAAGATAGTTTAGATTTAAGTAATTAAATCAGTTGTCTCGATCTACTCCATATCGTGTAAGTGAAACAAGCAAACATTTCATTTGCTCAATCAACTGTGCATAACAAATTATTTTTTTGTCTGCTGTAAAATGCAAGTTGTATCCAACTACCTGAAATGGCTCTCAATTGAATTTTGAAGATGATCATTCCCACAGATTAAACAGGAAACACAAAAATTATTGCAAAATATACCTACAAGAAAAAGAGACATCAATGCAGAATATCAATGGGCACAAATTGGACAATTTAATTTATTTACTCTTATTGTCCTTTACAACCAATCAAACATTCGCAAGTGAAGATATCACTTTTAATAAGTCGGAGCTTTTGTCCTAGTGCATTCAGCGTAACAACATTCACTAGATAAGTTCTGTATAAAGCAAAAAGGCAAGGAAGTATACTTAGTTTTGTACACAATAAGCTCAGATTAGAACTGTTTTTCTTTTAGTGGGTGCAGGGCTAGTTGGGCAATACAAATGGCTCAAAAATTGATAATCCAACTTTGTACTGCAAGAGAGACACATTAACAAAACACATGCAAGGAGAATATATAATAAAATAAACATGACACTCAAATATTGAAACACTAGCAGTGTACCAAAGTATACCACATCTGGAAAAAATAATTTTCAAGGGAAAGAATTTTAACAACCAAACAGGAAGGGACAAAACCTTCAGATTTTATCCAAACACTTCCAATTCCCCATGAGTACTAGTCAAATTCAATCCATGGAAGTTATCAAGGTCAACCAAAACCAACAAATGACTATTCCAAAATACGCTTTCACTGACATGAAGAACCCATATTCCTCAATAGAAGAAATTCAAGATAACTTTGTGTGATGATGCTCATCTAATATTTCGTAAGAAAATAGATTGAACATTACTCCATATGCCAATTCTAATAGCCAAACATGAAAAATTATTCAAAAAGGCATCATAAATCCCACGCACACACCAAGCACAGAAGTTATAAGTTTCCAAAACATCGTCCAGACTCCAAGCAGGTTTGAGATTCATAGTTTTCAGATCTACCAAGTCAAGAGAGGAGGATTCTTAATTTGAGTGAAGCTCACAAAATCAATCCTCTGTCAACACATGAGGACAAAATCACGGAGTCACCAATTAGAAAAAGAGAAGGAGTTATTTCTCAAGTAACATACAACAATAGAATATTAGGAAAATCATGCTCAAGCATCATTGAAGGATACAAATTACACAATCGCAGAAACATCCCCACCAAAACTAGTTCAAAAGAATGAACTCACCAGAATCATGGTGGAATGGAATTTCAGTGTTCACATTGAAGAACAAACACAATATAAGCTCGAGAGAAAAGTGGAATCAATGATGTCACGCCCCGAGCCTACACCCCAGACGTGACCGGCACTTAAAGACCATCGCTGGCCCCCAAGCGAACCCTTGGCCTGGCTTTCTTAACTCAGCGGAAACTTAACTCAACAGAATAACTCAATGCAATGAAAAGTTATAAAACAACTCAACTGAAAGTAATTTGCCAACAAGGCATCTCGAGTCTCAAAATAGGATATTTAAATATATACATGCATGAGAGACTCCAAACTAACTGACTGACTGTCTAACTGTCTATGAAGCCTCTAAATACTGAGATGGATGTTGGGACAGACCCCGCAACATCCTAATAAAACAAAAACTAAGAACACAAAATAATTGAGTCCTCCGGAATGCAAGGAGGCTCACCACTGACTCTGGAGTGCTCAGCTGGATCAACGACGTGCAGGATGCTGATCCGGGGTACCTGTATCTGCATCATAAGACGATGCAGGCCAACTGGCCTCAGTACATGGAAGGTACTAGTATGCGAGCTGGAAAACTAAGCAACAAAGGCTAGAAGGAAAATTGGAAGAAACTGAAAAGTTTACCTTGTTCAACTCAACTAAACCTGACTGACTTCTTTCAATATAAGGCAATTTAAAACAAGTGTGATATAAAGAAAGACTGTTTAAAACATGCTATAAAACTCTGTGTGTATACAAGGATACAATAAGCCTGAGATGTATATAGAAATACCATTGAACTGATGTATATAAAATACAATAATTTCCGTGTATAAAAATACAATAACTGCTGTGGGAGTTTCTCTAACCGACAACCATCACATAAGAGCTAAAGTGATGATACAGCGATCAACCTCACGCTGCCAGAGCATCCTATACCCGGCCAAAGGTATAAGACCTGAACTGCCTAATGGATCCACTAGTCTAATTTGAAAAGGATTCATCTAAAGAGCATGATCCTTTTCTACCCATGGTGGCTAACATGGTTCTATGGGGGCTGTGGGTTCTTTGAACGCTCCCCCAATTCGGTGCTCGATACTACTCCCAAAAATGTACTGGCTCTTATGTTTTTAAAACACATTTCTTCCTGCTGACATGAGATAATTACTCAAAAAAAACTATCCCGAAGGCTCTTTGGAAATTTCAGTTTCCAACCTTGTTTAAATGTAAAGACATTTCTTTAAAACTTCTTTGGGAATACATAGTTCCCTAATAACTTTGAGAAAATGAACTCAACTTGAAACTTGAGATTCTTTACTTAGCTTGAAACTCTAAACTCTTTTCTTAACTTGACACTTGAGTCTAAAAATAAAGTTAAAACGTTCAATAAAGACTCTTGAACAACTTTATAACTAGCTTGACTTGCTTAACTTCTAGGCTTAACTCTTAATTTCTAACTTCAATTGACTTCTAACTAACTCTCCTTAAAATGGAATATGGATTCAAGGTGTTTGCTCACATGTTACGGATGAGTTCTTGACTTTTAGAAGTACCTTGGAGTGTTGGAAACAACTAGAAAACATAGGTATAATACCTAGGAACAAAATAAAATACAAATGGGACTGCTGGCCAGCTTCAACAGGGGCTGCTGGGCACTCTGCATTCTGCCCAGTTGCCAGCCCTTTCCCCAGAAAAAAACCGACTTTTCTCCCTCTTTTCTTCAACTCTAAACCACCCTTACTTCAATGGATTTAACCCCAAACACTAAGGATCATCAATCTCTCAACATACAATAAATCACAACTCAAATACACAACCCAATCATGTCCCACAACCAACAATAACTTCAACAACAACTAACAACATCAACAACAACTAACAACTTCAACAACTTCAACAACAATCCAATCTTTTCTCAAATCATAAAAAAATGAACTTGGTGTGTGGGGGAAAGGATCAAACCACACAAAGAACTCACATACCTTGATAGGGATCACCCCCGACGAAAATCCACGACGGAACTTGTTGATCTCCTTTCTCCTCTTCTTCTCCTCTTCTTCTCTTCTTCTTCTCTCAAGAACCCTAACTCTTTCTCTTTTAAAATAGGATAAAAATGATCCAGAAATCAGCCTAACACACAATATAACCTCAAAAGAAATGGCTAGGGAAAAGACCAAAACGCCCTTAAAATTTTCCGGACGGACTCCTTGCCAACAGCCCAACTTTCAATGGCCATAACTCGCTCATACGAACTCGAAATCGAGCAATCTCAGTGGCGTTGGAAAGATCATTCCACAAGCTTCGCAACCATAACTGGAACTACTCCTAACTCATCCTGATCTAGGAGTTACGACTGCTCAAAGTTGGCCAAAAATCACTGATTTCCACACTTAGCCAATTTTTTCCAGATTCTGTATTTTTCAAAAAAAAATGGCTACTTCCAATTTCAAGCTTCTTCATAGCTATTTCAAATTGTCGGATGTTACAATATCTCCCCCTTGGGAACATTCGTCCTCGAATGAGGTGATTCTTACTAAGCTAAGGGTGCAACAACAACTCAAAACACCCAACAAGCAACTATGCAACAACAACAACAACAACAACAACAACAATATGCCCACTATAATTTAAAGAGCACTAAGAAGGAAATTAATACCTTGATCTGCGGATTCAAAGAGATATGGATATCTCTTCTTCATGTCTTCTTCGGCTTCCCAAGTAGCTTCCTCAACAAATTGGTTCCTCCAAAGGACCTTGACTGAGGCTACATCCTTTGTTCTCAACCTTCGAACTTGCCGATCTAAAATTTGAACAGGAATCTCCTCATAAGATAAGTTATCCTTGATCTTGATACTTTCAGTCGGTAGGATCAATGAAGGATCGCCTATGCACTTTTTCAACATGGAGATATGAAATACCGAATGGACCGCTGCTAACTCCTGTGGTAGCTCCAACTCATAAGCTACATTGCCAACTCTCTTGACTATGCGATAAGGTCCAATATATCGGGGGTTAAGTTTTCCTTTCTTACCAAACCTCATAACCCCCTTCATGGGTGAAACCTTCAAATATACCCAATCATCTACTTCAAACTCTAACGCCCTTCTCCTAACATCAGTGTAGGATTTCTGACGACTCTGTGCCGTTTTCAACCTCTCTTGAATCACTTTCACCTTCTCCATAGCTTGGTGAACTAAATCTGGTCCTATCAACTGTGCTTCACCCACTTCAAACCATCCAATAGGAGACCTACATCTTCTCCCATAAAGAGCTTCATATGGGGCCATCTGGATGCTAGAGTGATAACTGTTGTTGTAGGCAAACTCAATGAGAGGTAGGTGATCATCCCAATTACCTTTGAAATCGATCACACAAGCTCTCAGCATATCTTCTAAAGTCCGAATAGTGCGCTCTGCTTGCCCATCAGTCTGAGGATGAAAGGCAGTACTTAAGTTCACATTTGAACCCAAGCCTTTCTGAAAAGATTTCCAGAACTGTGCAGTAAACTGTGCACCTCTATCTGAAATAATGGAGATTGGGACTCCATGAAGTCTCACTATCTCTCGAATATACAACTTGGCATAATCTTCTGCTGAAAGGGTAGTCTTTACCGGTAGAAAATGAGCTGACTTTGTCATTCTGTCGACAATCACCCAAATAGAATCATGCTGTCTGCGAGACCTTGGCAACCCTGTGATGAAATCCATATTGATCATCTCCCACTTCCACTCTGGAAGTTCTATCCTCTGAGCCAAACCACCGGGCCTTTGGTGTTCAACTTTCACTTGTTGGCAATTTGGACACTTAGCAACAAACTCAGCAATGCCCTTCTTCATGCCATTCCACCAATAAACTTCACGCAAATCACGATACATCTTGGTGGAACCCGGATGAATAGAATATCTGGAGCTGTGAGCTTCCGCCATAATCCTCTCTTGGAGTCCATCTACCATAGGTACGCACAATCTACCTTGAAATTTCAAAACACCATCTCCCCCTTGTTCAAAAGCTAATACTCTTTGCTTTTGAACATTTGCCTTCAACTCAAGCAAAATGGGATCTTGATCTTGCTTCTCTTTCACTTCTGACATTAATGATGACTCGGCCCTGCTCGTCACTGCTATTTCTCCTTCTGCGGAATCTGTAATTCTGACTCCCAGGCATGCCAGTCTGTGCACATCTTTTGCTAACTCTCTTCTTCCTTTTTCAATATGGGCGGTGCTACCCATAGACAACCTGCTCAAAGAATCAGCAACAACATTAGCCTTACCTGGGTGGTAAAGAATACTCAGGTCATAATCCTTGAGTAACTCTAACCACCTCCTCTGTCTGAGATTAAGCTCCCTCTGAGTAAGCACATATTGAAGGCTCTTGTGATCAGTGAATATGTCGACATGCACACCATACAAGTAATGACGCCATATCTTCAAAGCAAATACTACATCAGCTAGCTCTAAATCATGGGTTGGGTAGTTCTTCTCATGAACCTTCAACTGTCTGGAGGCATAAGCTATAACTTTGCCATTCTGCATTAAGACACAACCCAAACCAACTCTAGATGCATCACAATACACCACAAAACCTTGAGTACCTTCTGGTAGCGTCAAAACTGGAGCCGTAATCAATCTCTTTTTCAATTCC
The DNA here is from genome assembly GCA_037074985.1 of Solanum bulbocastanum. Classification (NCBI taxonomy): domain Eukaryota; kingdom Viridiplantae; phylum Streptophyta; class Magnoliopsida; order Solanales; family Solanaceae; genus Solanum; species Solanum bulbocastanum. The sequence goes on from CM073601.1 coordinate 34,601,544, forward strand.
TGAAAGCTTTTCTCACAAGCTTCAGACTATTGAAATTTCACCGTCTTCTGAGTCAACTTTGTCAAAGGAGATGCAATAGTCGAGAACCCTTCAACAAACCTTCTATAATAGCCAGCCAAACCCAAGAAACTCCTAATTTCAGTTGGAGATGTGGGTCTAGGCCAATTCTGCACTGCCTCAATTTTTCGAGTATCAACTTTAATTCCATCACCGGACACAATGTGGCCTAGGAACGCCACAGACTTAAGCCAAAACTCACATTTAGAGAACTTGGCATACAACTCTTTATCTTTCAAAGTTTGAAGAACTATTCTGAGATGGCTAGCATGATCTTCTTCATTCCTTGAATAGATTAGTATGTCATCAATAAAGACAATAACAAACATATCTAAATAAGGTTTGAAGACTCTATTCATCAAGTCCATGAAAGCTGCCGGTGCATTGGTCAAACCAAAGGACATGACTAAAAACTCATAATGACCATACCTGGTTCTGAAAGCTGTCTTTGGGATATCACATTCCCTTACCCTTAACTGATGATAGCCTGATCGGAGGTCAATCTTTGAAAAACAAGTGGCACCCTGAAGCTGATCGAAAAGATCATCAATCCTCGGAAGAGGGTACTTGTTCTTGATGGTAACCTTATTCAACTGGCGGTAGTCTATACACATTCTAAGGGAACCATCTTTCTTTCTCACAAACAAGACCGGAGCTCCCCAAGGCGAGACACTTGGTCGAATGAAACCCTTATCTAGGAGATCTTTCAACTGCTCTTTCAACTCTTTCAACTCTGCTGGTGCCATTCTATATGGCGGAATAGAGATAGGACGAGTATCTGAAATGAGATCTATGCCGAAATCTATTTCTCTCTCAGGAGGAATTCCGGGTAGATCATCAGGAAAAACTTCTGGAAACTCTCTTACTATAGGAACTGACTGGAAATGAGGTATCTCAACACTAGAGTCATGAACTCGGACTAAGTGATAGATACAACCCTTCGAAACTAACTTTTTCGCCTTAAGGTACGAAATGAATTGACCCTTAGGCACTACTGAACTACTACTCCACTCTAAGACTGGCTCATTCGGAAACTGAAACTTGACCACTCGAGTTCTACAGTCTATCGATGCATAACAAGCATGAAGCCAATCCATACCTAGAATGACATCAAAATCTATCATGTCTAACTCAACCAAATCAGCCATGGTGCTCTTGTGACTGATGGAAACAGGACAATCACGATAGACTCTTTCTGCTAGAATAGATTCCCCAACAGGTGTAGAAACACAAAAGGGTTCACAAAGCCTTTCAGGAAGAACCTCAAACTTATTTGCAACATAAGGAGTTACAAAAGATAAACTTGCTCCTGGGTCTAGCAAGGCATACACATGAAAAGCAAAGACTTTGATCATACCAGTGACAACATTCGGAGAATTCTCTTGCTCATGGCGACTGGTGATTGCATAAAGGCGGTTTGCTCCTCCACTGGTACTAGAAGTAGCTCCTCTAGGTGTCGTCCTGTCTGGGGGAACAACTGAAGAAGACTGTGTTTTATTTCCCCCATTACCCTGCCTATTCTTTGGACACTCTCGCATGAAATGTCCATTCTGACCACACTTGAAACAACCAACGGAGCCCTCTCGACAAATACCTGAGTGGTTCCTACCACACCTGGCGCAGGCAGGAGGCTTACTACTCCCTTGCGCCACACTACCCAAAGATTGTGCTGGTCTAGCCCTGAAGTCCTTCGAATTCTGAACATTAAATTCACCTTTGTATCTGGGTGCAGGTGCTCTAACAGATGATGGAGCAGGTCCCTTTTGCCTTTGCTGAAAGGAGGAACGGTTTGAATTACCTCTCTGCTGCCCGGACTCGTTCCCGGTCTTTGCTCTCTTATTTCTAAACTCTTCTCTGTCCCTCAGCTTCTCTTCCTCAACCTGCTGCACATAAACCATCAACCTTGATATGTCCATGTCCCCGATAAGCATTGCAGCCCTACCTTCCTTGTTCGACAACCGAGACAGCCCAGCAACAAACAAGCTCATTCTATTCCTCATGTCCGCAACCATCTCCGGAGCATAGCGGGATAATTGTGTGAACTTCAGACTGTACTCATGAACACTCAAAGAATCCTGCTTAAGTGTGAGGAACTCACGTACCTTGGCCTCTCTCAACTCTCGAGGAAAGAAATGCCCTAAGAAAGCTTCCTCAAAATCAGCCCAACTCGCAGGTGGTGCATTCTCAGCTCTACTACTTTTCCACTGGTCGAACCAAGCTCTAGCAACATCCTTTAATTGATATGCAGCTAGTTCAACCCGCTCAATATCTGCTACATGCATCACATCAAAAATCTTCTTCAACTCCTCAGTGAAGTTCTCTGGATCCTCAGTAGTACTTGAACCCATGAAACTCGGAGGATTCATCCCCAAGAACTCACGAATCCTTGAAGTGTCAGCTCCTTCATGTCGAGCTCCTCTTTGCTGACCAATTTGATTAGTCACAGCTTGACTCAGAATTCTAATTGCCTCTCTAAACTCGGCATTAGAAACTTCCCCTTGATCTTGCACTCCCGGGGCATAAGGTAACTCTTGCTCATCAACATAACGTCTAGGAAGACGCCCTCTACCAACTCTTCGTGGAGGCATGATTATCTGAAAACACGCACAAACGCGGATTAGAAAGAAACTTTTTAGAGGTCAACTCTAACGCATGAAATGAGTGTGAAAGAAATGAGAAATCTTCCTAAATGTTGCAGCCTCCCAATTATAGATGTGGCGCGCTTCACACCAATAACTAGGACACTACAGACACGGCTTCATAGACTCCCTAGGACTCTTGAACTCTGTGCTCTGATACCAAGTTTGTCACGCCCCGAGCCTACACCCCAGACGTGACCGGCACTTAAAGACCATCGCTGGCCCCCAAGCGAACCCTTGGCCTGGCTTTCTTAACTCAGCGGAAACTTAACTCAACAGAATAACTCAATGCAATGAAAAGTTATAAAACAACTCAACTGAAAGTAATTTGCCAACAAGGCATCTCGAGTCTCAAAATAGGATATTTAAATATATACATGCATGAGAGACTCCAAACTAACTGACTGACTGTCTAACTGTCTATGAAGCCTCTAAATACTGAGATGGATGTTGGGACAGACCCCGCAACATCCTAATAAAACAAAAACTAAGAACACAAAATAATTGAGTCCTCCGGAATGCAAGGAGGCTCACCACTGACTCTGGAGTGCTCAGCTGGATCAACGACGTGCAGGATGCTGATCCGGGGTACCTGTATCTGCATCATAAGACGATGCAGGCCAACTGGCCTCAGTACATGGAAGGTACTAGTATGCGAGCTGGAAAACTAAGCAACAAAGGCTAGAAGGAAAATTGGAAGAAACTGAAAAGTTTACCTTGTTCAACTCAACTAAACCTGACTGACTTCTTTCAATATAAGGTAATTTAAAACAAGTGTGATATAAAGAAAGACTGTTTAAAACATGCTATAAAACTCTGTGTGTATACAAGGATACAATAAGCCTGAGATGTATATAGAAATACCATTGAACTAATGTATATAAAATACAATAATTTCCGTGTATAAAAATACAATAATTGCTGTGGGAGTTTCTCTAACCGACAACCATCACATAAGAGCTAAAGTGATGATACAGCGATCAACCTCACGCTGCCAGAGCATCCTATACCCGGCCAAAGGTATAAGACCTGAACTGCCTAATGGATCCACTAGTCTAATTTGAAAAGGATTCATCTAAAGAGCATGATCCTTTTCTACCCATGGTGGCTAACATGGTTCTATGGGGGCTGTGGGTTCTTTGAACGCTCCCCCAATTCGGTGCTCGATACTACTCCCAAAAATGTACTGGCTCTTATGTTTTTAAAACACATTTCTTCCTGCTGACATGAGATAATTACTCAAAAAAAACTATCCCGAAGGCTCTTTGGAAATTTCAGTTTCCAACCTTGTTTAAATGTAAAGACATTTCTTTAAAACTTCTTTGGGAATACATAGTTCCCTAATAACTTTGAGAAAATGAACTCAACTTGAAACTTGAGATTCTTTACTTAGCTTGAAACTCTAAACTCTTTTCTTAACTTGACACTTGAGTCTAAAAATAAAGTTAAAACGTTCAATAAAGACTCTTGAACAACTTTATAACTAGCTTGACTTGCTTAACTTCTAGGCTTAACTCTTAATTTCTAACTTCAATTGACTTCTAACTAACTCTCCTTAAAATGGAATATGGATTCAAGGTGTTTGCTCACATGTTACGGATGAGTTCTTGACTTTTAGAAGTACCTTGGAGTGTTGGAAACAACTAGAAAACATAGGTATAATACCTAGGAACAAAATAAAATACAAATGGGACTGCTGGCCAGCTTCAACAGGGGCTGCTGGGCACTCTGCATTCTGCCCAGTTGCCAGCCCTTTCCCCAGAAAAAAACCGACTTTTCTCCCTCTTTTCTTCAACTCTAAACCACCCTTACTTCAATGGATTTAACCCCAAACACTAAGGATCATCAATCTCTCAACATACAATAAATCACAACTCAAATACACAACCCAATCATGTCCCACAACCAACAATAACTTCAACAACAACTAACAACATCAACAACAACTAACAACTTCAACAACTTCAACAACTTCAACAACAATCCAATCTTTTCTCAAATCATAAAAAAATGAACTTGGTGTGTGGGGGAAAGGATCAAACCACACAAAGAACTCACATACCTTGATAGGGATCACCCCCGACGAAAATCCACGACGGAACTTGTTGATCTCCTTTCTCCTCTTCTTCTCCTCTTCTTCTCTTCTTCTTCTCTCAAGAACCCTAACTCTTTCTCTTTTAAAATAGGATAAAAATGATCCAGAAATCAGCCTAACACACAATATAACCTCAAAAGAAATGGCTAGGGAAAAGACCAAAACGCCCTTAAAATTTTCCGGACGGACTCCTTGCCAACAGCCCAACTTTCAATGGCCATAACTCGCTCATACGAACTCGAAATCGAGCAATCTCAGTGGCGTTGGAAAGATCATTCCACAAGCTTCGCAACCATAACTGGAACTACTCCTAACTCATCCTGATCTAGGAGTTACGACTGCTCAAAGTTGGCCAAAAATCACTGATTTCCACACTTAGCCAATTTTTTCCAGATTCTGTATTTTTCAAAAAAAAATGGCTACTTCCAATTTCAAGCTTCTTCATAGCTATTTCAAATTGTCGGATGTTACAAATGACTTGCGTACCAGCCCTTAACAATTTGTTCATTATATTCAGATGTTTGAAAGTGTATTATTTTGGTCCTAGTTTGTTTCCTTTCTCTATTAGGATCCAATATTGGTTAAGTTGGTGCATGGTGTGTATGGGTAAACTATTGGTAGAAGCAACTAGTTATAAGGGAAAATCAACTTCATTTAAGTAAAAATGTAATGCTGATATGTGCAAAGTAGGTACAGAAGCAACAAAAGGTTGGAAATAATGCTGAAAATTAAAAAAAAGAAACAGAAGCAGTTTTAGAAACAAGTAGTAGTTGCAACTTGTGGGCAATGATCTAGCATACTTAAAAAGCTGAGAATTGAAATTTTGCCAAAAGAGTACATGAACAGGTAGCTTAGATACACACACAAATTGTCTACAAACCAGCAGTTATAACAGTAGTTCATCTATGTTAGCTATAGGCCAGCCCTTTAGTGCTAAAGATTTATCGTTTCCAACAATCCAACAATTTCACTAACAAATAAGAGCCATAATAATTTCACAATTTATGATGGTACACTAATGAGAGTGCTACGATTCAAAGACTAACATTTTCACAACTAAAACATTTGGAAAAGGAAAAGAAGCGTCTAAGGTTCTCTTTCTACTTTACCCTGAATACTCAAAACAAGGGCCTGATAGAGATAAACCTATACACAAAAAGTGAGTAGAAAACTCAACAGTCGCATTGAGTCAACTACACATTGTTAATGGATTTTTAAAACTAAAGTCTTTCTAAACTTACATATTACAGATAGCTAGATGTACAACACCAGAACTAACATGAGAAGTTGAATTGTAGTCTCCCTTTTAGCAAGAAAATTCAGCAACACATTCATACCAAGCTAGCGTTGAAGTGAAGAAGAAGAAAAAGAATAAACGTCATACCATGATTGTTTTTTCTAGAAGATGAATGATTCAAAGGTTCCATAGCATCTTGTGGTGACTGAGCACCTAATGATGCCAACATGAAAACATTCAATTGAAGTCCAGGGTATATACGATTAATTCGTCCAAGAATATCATATGTAACTTCTTGGTGTATGGTTACTTTTTATTGTTCTAATTTTCCACCATTCTTTGATGCATCCTTTCTTCCAATTCCTCCATTTTTTTTCCATCCTCTCATCATTAGCAGTTAAATAAGGTTCAGAAAGTGCTTTCCTTTTCAAAGTACTTTTGGTAACTCGTCCAAAAAATCTCAAGCTCCATGGGTGTTCATGTCCCATGTCTACTATAAAAGCATCAAATGATTGATCGTCATCTTCACTCTGTTGACTTTGCAGTTTCTCCATTTCAGCCTACAAATCAAATACAAAAAAATAAAATCAAGTATTTAAGAACAAATAAAGGATCTTAAGAACCTTATAACCAAATAAAAGTCATACAATTTTACTAATTGTATCTTCGTTGGAGTCCTTGTATACTCAACTAGGTTTTCTTGATCTTGTAGCCACAAAGAGTTCTTTAGCTGGCAGCTCATCGGGGCTTTCCTTCTCTTTTTCCAACTTCTATCTAAATTATCCATTGATATCTATGCGACCCAAAAAAAGATAAAAATATAAAAAGAATCAAATTTATGACAAACTATGAAATAAAAAAGAAAACAATGTTTTACACAAGAACAAACATATCTCGAAATGTATGTGGAGAATATGTAGTTTAAAACTCATAGCAATCACAATGCAATTTACAACAAGCATTTCATAGTTTTGCTTAACATAACAAACAAATATCAAAGTTCCCTTGATCATTGGAAATGTATACAAAAAACTGATCCACATGACCTGTCAAGAAAAAGTTTTAACAATGTTGATTGAGCCTGCTTTTTTTTTTTTTTTTTTTTTTTGATCCTAAAGTAATGGCAAAATACATAGATAGTCTGTCAAAGTTGGCTTCTTTTTCATTTTGACACTTCAATAAAGGTTAGTACTATTAAATGTTCAAACCTTAGAAGGTCACATGATGGATAAATTGGAGTGTTCGATAGGTTTTGACCTTAGTTGTAGTGTTAAAATGAAAATTGAAGCCAACTTTGACTGGTTATCTATATATGTATCTGGAAGTAGTCTTACTTCTTTGGTTTTGGGAGTTCAACTGCTACCTGCTTTAGAGAATTTTCAAAAGCTATATTTACCTAGGTAATAATACCAAATTGGTCTAATCCTACTAGTACACCATGGAACAAGTCTACATTTTGTTCTATTGAACAAGTAATCAACACTTCTTACCCACATGAAGATAGATTATTTACCAAAATATATGTTCATAAGATAGATTTAGAAAAACAATTTTCATACCAATTAGAAATACTTTAAAAAATATCTCATACTCAATAACAATTTACTTTATATTATCCTAACGAACAACAAGATTAATGATTACAAATTAATTTCGAAGATACTTTTAACTACAAAAAGGAAAAGTAGAAAAATCATAATGAGCTTATCATTCTTTCAAATTTATGCTATTAACGACTTATGGACATTCAAGAAATGGAAAATGGTTGCGGGATTCACATGAAGTTCGGATCATATTCTAACACACCAAAAAATCGCCTTGAGGATTCAATTCTTTCAGAAAAAGTGTCCCTACTTATTTTCTTTTTGATAAGAAATCAGGGCAAAACAGTCTTTAAAAGTTATAAAACAGATTTTTAAGGAAAATAATATTGATCTAGAATTATAAGAAGTTTCAGATTTTCATGTTAAAAGCTCAACTACAAACCAACAATGAATTTCAATTTTTTCCTTTTTCATGATAATGTATCTCTTGTTTCCTGTTGCTCTAACGTAACTCTTCAACAATAATGAAAGCGAAATTTCTCACATCCTAGCTACTCAAGCGAGAGGTGAAATGAACGAAGAAATCATCAATACACACATGGAACAACAAATCCAACATCAATATCAAGAGAAATATGGTCTAGAGTAATCAATTGCACCATAACTACCAACAAAACTTTGAACCCACAGTAGCTAAAATTGAAAGGGAAAAATCCACAATTAGAAAAAAAAATACATCAAATACACACTAACTACACCTCAACGATTAAACTCAAAAGAAGAAATTCAAGAAGAAAACCTCAACAACTCAAACTTGAAATTTCTTCAGCTATAACCTCAAAAATGTAAGAGCAGAACCTCCAGTAGTTGAAGAAGATAACATCAAGATTTCTCATATTTCACAAGAAAACCTTCATACTTCCATTTCTTTTGATTTCACAATAGTTTAGAGAGAAATGGGTTTACATTTAAAGAAAACAAAGGGTTTAAGTTTGCACTAAAATTATAGACAAGAATAACGTACCATAAGAATAAAATCCCTGCAAATCGCTACAAGTTTGCCCTGAAATGGTGTTCTGGAACAACAAATCCAACATCAATTTCACCATAACTACCAACAAAACTTTAAACCCACAGTAGCTAAAATTGAATGGGCAAAACCCACAATGAGAAAAAAAAATCAAATACACACTAACTACACCTCAATGATTAAAGGCAAAAAAAAAAAAAAAAAGAGATTCAAGAAGAAAACCTCAACAACTCAACTTGAACATTCTTTAGTTATAACCTCAAAGATGTAATAACAGAACCCCCAGCAGTTGAAGAAGAAAACATAAGGATTTATCAGATTTCACAAGCAAACCTTCAACCTTCCATTTCCTTCGATTACAAAAGAGTTTAGAGAGAAATGAGTTTACAGTTTAAGAAAAAAAGGGTTTATGTTTGCCCTAAAATTACAAACAAGAAGAACTTATCATAAGAATAATCAAATACCTGCAAAACTCACAAAGCTTTCCTTGAAATGGTGTTCTACGTGTTGAAAAATAGGTCAAAGAGAAGAGGAGTGACAGCGTATGATGTTCTATTTGTTGAAGAGATGAAGAATGGCTTTAGAAAATGTTTGTATATATCTGGTTGAGAGAAAAATAAATTAGATTGAATAAATTAATTAAAAATAAAATAGAGTGAAATGTTTTTAGCGGGTTTAGCCAAAATAAAAGGGGGAAATTATGGAGGGATTTAAAAACCATTCCAATAGAATTTTTTGTGCATTAAATGTTGCCATAGATGACTTTACGGCAACGGTTCTAGTAACTGTTGCATTATGTAAGTCTATTGCTACGATTTTCACAAAGTGGCAACTAATTTATTACCAAGTCGTATCAAAAACACTCAATCCATTTGACAACGGTTCAAACAGTTGCAATATAATGGTATCTTAAGCGTTGCTAAAAATTCTGCTGCCGTAGGCCTAATTTCTAGATGTGAAATGAAGCACACGACTGAACCGAAATAAGGATTGTACATACCATGTAAGGGGACATAAAATGAACAATGGACATTATGTGTATCTGACATATAAATACTTGTAACATGTATAATATAGGATCTCATTGACTCAATTAACCTCATTTTTTCTTGGTGGATAACTCATGAAACTTACTATTTAAAGTACCTTTGTCAACTAGTACATGGAATATAAACACACCAATATTTGATAATGAACACATATAAAAGTAGTTTGATGTATTTTAAAAACTTGGACTGTATAAGAAAGACCGTTAGCTACATTGGAGATTGTACACTCTTACAATGTATCTTTTACCATGAGGATCACTTAGAGATCTCCATTTGCTTGTACATAAAATATAGGACTTCATGCCAAAAGATATGGGATCAAATAGCCTTACATACCTTAATTCACAATTCATATAGCTTATGAAGTGTCAAACTGTCCTTAAACATGATAATCTTCATCTACAATAAACAGTCAATAAGGCTAATATTAGCAGCTAACCAACTAACTGGGGATATTTCAACTCATCAAAACAGTATCCAGGCAGCCAACCATAATCCTTCTTATTGAGTGTGTTTTTTCAAACATTCTATCTGTTATAGTTATTTATATGGTGATGATTGGTGGATGGAAGAAGGATACTCAAGATCATCATCTTCAACACCTTCAACCTCTGCATATTCAAATGAAGTCCAATGACATGTGCAAGGAATTACCATTTTCCCGCCAAGGTTTACTGTTAAACTTCCTCGTAAAGTTTGTCAAAAGACTTCCTAGAAAAGTTTACCAATAAGCTGCTTATCCACTTTCTTGCAAGCTTCCTACAAGTAGCTTACCCACCTACTTTAATGTTGCAGACAAGTAGCTTATCCACCTGCTTGAGAGATGTCTAAGCTTACAGACTTGCTTGGAGTCTTCTACAAGCTGCTCATCCACCAGCTTGCACGTGTTGTGACATGCCAACAATTTAGTTTGTTTTATTTCTTTTGTTTTAGTAGGCTCCTTCACATGTTAAGTGGGGCCCAGTTTCAATAAAGTTTGTTTTCCTTTACTTTACTAGATAAAAATAGCATGTTCAGATAATGGTTTACTATTTTTAGAATAGGATAGGGCTTATCTATTACTAGAATAGTGTGCCATGTAAGATAAGGTTTTTAATTTTGGTTTGTTTGTATTAGGACACCTTCTCCTATAAAAGGGAGGCCAAGTCTTAATTGTGGTATAGATTATAATTAACCTACAATAGATTAGAATTAGCTTAGAATAGTTTAGAGAAAAAACAAAAGTCATAGCTTAGAGTCTTAAGAGACTATTCTTAGAAAATCTCTTTAGTTTTACTACACTTTATTGTATTTTCTAGTATGAATAAAAATATTGTTGGCTAAACCTCTCTCTTGTTCTTCTCCCTTGGGGCGGATGGAAAGTTTAGTAGGTATTTGAAAGAACGGGGTAAGGGAAAACACTCCTCAAGTATGCTTGTTTGTTATCTGAATGTTTTTAATATCCGGCAAATTTGACTATAAGTGATTTCTATGGCTTTCTAAGTTTATCAAAATCAACTTGACACAACTACATAGTATGTTTACCATTTCATCGCTTGTTGTAATTACAATAGCCTTGTATAAATAATTAACTATGTAAGACGGTAACGGTATAGTAGAACTTCTCCCAGACTGTTGAAAGACGCTATAGGCTAGGAGAGCCGCGAAAAGCCCATGTTTTGTCGGGAAAACTTTTATTATCTACTGTATGGCTTACTGCTTAAAAGTAAGGTAGCTATTGTTTTAGGAATCTAGCAGAGTTTTGGATGGTTGTGTAGCCTAAAACTTGTGATAGTTATGTCTTGAGGATGTTGTATGGCATGCCCCCTATATGGACGTGAACACCTACAGTTTACATAGAAAGCTATGGAGTTGCAAGCTAGTCATGAATATTCACCGGTGTCATTTGACGTCTCAAACTTGACATGAATATTGCACCATGTGTTTCTTCTCGTGCCCTCGGCCTATCTACTCCCTAATTTGGAGTAGATAGTCCGAGAGCATGAGAAGCAACACACGCTGCAATATTCATGTCAAGTTTGAGACGTCAAATGTCACCGGTCAATATTCATGACTAGCTCGCAACTCAATATCTTTCTATGTAAACTTTAGGCGTTCACGTCCATATAGGCGGCATGCCATGAAACATACTTAAGACACAACTATTACAAGTTTTAGGCTATACATCCATCCAAAACTCTGCGAGATTCCAACACAATAGCTACCTTACTTTTAAGCAGTAAACCGTACAGTAGATAATAAAACTTTTCCCAATAAAACATGGGATTTTCTCGGCTCTCCTGGCCTATAGTGCCCTTTAACAGTCTGGGAACAAGTTCTATTCTACCGTTACCGTCTTACGTACTTAATTATTTTCAGAAGGCTAATGTAATTACAACAAGTGATGGAATGGTAAACTTACTATGTAGTTATGTCAAACTGATTTTGATAAACTCAGAAAGCCGTTGAAATCACTTACAGTCAAACTTGCCGGATATTGAAACCATTGAGCTAACAAACAAGCATAATTGTCGAGTGTTTTCTCTAACCCCGTTCTTTCAACTACCTACCGGACCAAACTTTCCATCCCCCCAAGAGAGAAGAACAAGAGAGAGGTTTAGCCAACAATATTTTTATTCATACTGGAAAATATACAAAAGTGTAGTAAAACTAAATAGATTTTCTAAGAAAAACTCTTAAGACTCTAAGCTATGACTCTTGTTTTTTCTCTAAACTATTCTAAGCTAATTCTAATATATTGTAGGTTCATTCTACTCTATCTAACAACTAAGACTTGGCCTTCCTTTTATAGGAGAAGGTGGCCTAATACAAACAAACCGAAATTAAAACCTTATCTTACATGGTACACTATTATAGTAATAGATAAGCCTTATCCTATATAAATATAGTAAACCATTATCCGGACTTACTATATTTATCTAATATAATAAAAGACAACAAACTTTATTCAAACTGGGCCCCATTTAATATGTGAAGGAGCCTACTAAAACAAAATAAATAAAACAAACTTAATTGTTGGCATATGACAACAGGTGTAAGTTGGTGGATGAGCAGCTTGTAGAAGACTTCAAGTAGGTGTATAAGCTACCTGTAGACATCTCTGAAGAAAGTGGATAAGTTACTTGTATGCAACATCAAAGTTGGTGGATAAGCTAGTTGTAGGAAGCTTGCAAGCAGGTGGATAAGCAGCTTATTGGCAAACTTTTCTAGGAAGTCTTTTGATAAACTTTGCTAGGAAGTTCAGGAGTAACCTTGGCGGGTAAGTGGTAATCTCTTGCACATGTCATTGGGTGTCATTCGATTATGCAGAGGTTGAAGATGTTAAAGGCAGGCTTGAATATCGATGAGGGTTTGGACGAACACACTGGCTCTTCCGTAGATCCTATATTTGTGTTAAAATATGAAGTACAATGTATATATATATATATATATTTCCTGCAAACCCATGAACAAAGTGAAGTGATTGGCGCAATGGTTGTTGCCCACCCAACGAAATTCTTCAAGCTTGCAGAATGTGGGTTCAAAACCCAGTAGGCACAGTTTTTTGTGATTAATTTCTAAATGTTTGTTTATATAATTTTTTTAAAAAAAATAGAAAATTGGTAAGGAAATAGTATGTGTAGTAATTATTTTTTTTAAAAAAAAAACAATAAAAGGGTAAAGGATTAAATAAAAACATGTGTGGGTTTATATATAAAAAAAAAATTAAAAACAAAAAGTTGGTAAAAGGTAAAAAAAAAAAGAAAAGGAAAATAGTATTTGTGTCGTACTCTAAAACAATATCGGACTATTGATTTCTACTCACATTCAAAAAGTTTCACTCAATTTTTTTCTCCAAAAGTTAGGGTTCTTGTGAAGTTAAGCTTGATATTACCTGTGGCTACTGCAACAGTGGGAAAAGTTGTTTCCTCAATGAAGTTCATTAAAAATGACTTGCGAAACATAATTGGTGATGACTTTTTAAATGATTGTTTAGTTTGTTATATAAAAGATGAATTATTTGAAAGTGTACCTAATGATGTGATCATTGATTATTTTCAAAATATGACACCTCATCGAGTGTAGTTGTACTGATAGTGCTTATATTTATATAATGTTTAAGTAATTTGTCGTTTTTAGTGAATTAAATACTTGTATTTGTTCGTTAATTTGATGATTGTTACTTTAGGTTAAGATCGTAGTTCTTTTTAAGAATTTAGAACCTGAAATCCTGGCTCCACCTCTGATAATACATATACTTCTCATTTGAACCAACTGTGTTAGAAGAGGACAAAGTTAGAGAATGTTTAAAAATTCATGATATCATTGCGATGTATATATTCCATATCCATCAAATGATACTGCTTGACTATATGAGTCTCACAATAAATATCTCTTTAGTGGCTTAAATTCAGGAAGCAGTATGAATTAGAATATGTTTCCCCACCCCTATTTTGGAATTTTTACCTCTTGACCATCGAGCTATTCATTCAAGGTAAAACATATGTTTCTTTTCCCTCACATACCTAAAAGTTGATACGGGATAAAACATTTTGTGTCAGTAAGGTTAGATGATTTTGAATATCGTTCTAAGTTATACACATTGATAGTGCAAAGAAACTTTTTTCAAGCTGTAATATAAGGATTAAAATGGAGAATTATGAGTGTTATAGATCAACATATCCTTATACCTTTTGCTATCAATATTGTTAGTGCACAAAACATGACCTTCCATTGCCTTTTCCTCATAAACAAGCGAAAGAATCTGGCCTAGTATCACTATTGAGAAACTTATGTTTTAGCACGTGTTGGAGAACTTACCAAGGAGGTATCCATTCTTGTTTGCAACATAGAGGAGAAATCAGTCAGTGGAAAAAAGAAACTTTGCAAAGCTACCACTATGTTATAACTTATAAATCAGCTCTATCTTCTCTATTTGCAAAACTTTGTGAAATTTCATATTCAAAAAACCTAGAACTACATTATTCTCATATTAAAAGAGCACTATAATAATAACGAATGAAAAACATAAGTACAAAAAAGGGATTCCATAGACTAAATTGGGAACTTTGAGAATCATCATACTCCATAATGCAATTATTTGAATCTTTAGCCATTACAACTATATGAAAGAGTAATACTAACAAAAATACTATGGAATGTTGTTTTTAGTCTTATATTGTTCGACCTTACACTAACGGAGTACCTGAGAGACTAATTTGAACATTATATTGAAGATCTAGTATACCAATATATCCCAATTTCATTACCACCACCCAATCTGTGATTGTTGAACAATTTGATACAGGAAAGAGAAAAGTCATCTGTGTACAACTTCCTTAAGCAAACAGTTCCATCTTCATACGTCTTAGGGATATTCTCCTCAGTTACATCCCACATGTCAACAAGCACATCGCACTCGTTCTCCTAACATTTGCCATGTCCAACATCTAGTATAGAAAAAATGTACTCAAACATCTCAAAAAATTGAATCACCAGCTTTCCTAGAATGACCTCATCACGGGTAATAATTTTCTTGATCTGTCACTAGTTTTCCAGATTAATTTTCAGTGAGGGTATATGTCTCTTATCTCAATTAGTTATGGAGTCACTACCCATGTTGGAACACTTACCAGGGAGGTATTCATTCACGTTTGAAACCTGCTAAAAGACTTCTAACATGCCTATAAAATATGAACAACAATAACTAGTTATTAAGATAATGACTAAAAGAAAACTTATCTCCTAATCAGCTGAATTCTGTGACCCATTCAAAGCATATCCTAAGACACGTAACAACAGTTTCCTTAGATGATGAAGATGGTTTATGTTGATTTCTACACAAAGATCTACGATATGATTCATATGACTACTACTTTTAGTTTTACTTATGCCAGAAAAAAACTGCAGACTAAATAGAGCAAGCTAAAAGTTCCCTTCGAGAATGTCTTGGTTGAACTAGGAAAACTTAGAAGGGCAACATAAATGGCTCAAGAAGGGCATTCTACGGTAGTGTCATTATTTTAGTTTTGACTGCCAAAAGATTATTTTTTTTTCAAGGTAGTTTACATACAAGCGTCAATTATGCGAAATGCAAGTATTTGTACCGAGCATTATGCATCTGTCTATAAATGCCATGCCTAATAGTTGAGCAGCTTGCAACTCATGTTGCCTTTCTTCTTCTATCATTCTTTTGCTCTAGTTATTAGCTAGGATATTTAGAAATAGTTAAGCAGTCAGCAACTTCGATTACATAGAAAAATGGAATAAGTTTTTACTGAAAGAGTTTAGACCCTAAATT
The DNA here is from genome assembly GCA_037074985.1 of Solanum bulbocastanum. Classification (NCBI taxonomy): domain Eukaryota; kingdom Viridiplantae; phylum Streptophyta; class Magnoliopsida; order Solanales; family Solanaceae; genus Solanum; species Solanum bulbocastanum. Next base: position 34,617,475 of record CM073601.1, read on the forward strand.
GTTACAAAATAAGTTTTGTCTTAAGTTAATACATCTCTGTTCAATTTTTTCAGTCATTTTAGTTTGAAAAAAACTATCACGTTACTGATTGAAATTTTTTTGATAGATGAAATGTCAGATCTCATAACATATTCCTCTATTCAAACATGCCCCAATACTTTTTACTATTATTTGCTATAGATATCTTATATCTTTCGGTGCAGTTCAGTTCTTCATCTTCCCTTCATCAAGTTTATATTGATGTGCTTTAGCGACACACATAAATCAGTAACTTTTATGAAATATCAACTTAAAGATTCAGCCCATAATCTTCTACTATTGAATTTGTGCGCAATATAGGGTCCTTAATTATGAAATGTTAGGTCCTTATTTCCATTCATTTGCTGTGAGTATATTAACTTAATTCTCTCATTAAGATCCTTTGTAGTGAGAACATCAAAACTACGAAACTATTTCACGAACTACAATATTCTCATATTAAAAGAACAACACTATAATAATATGGGATGAAAACACAAGTACAAAAAGGGGATTGCGAAGATTAAATTGGGACCCTCAAGAATCATCATACTCCAAATATTCCAATTTCATAATTAGATCTTTAGCTATTAAAATTAGCTGAAAGAGAAATACTAAACAAAGGATTATGATAGAATGTTGTTTTTGGTCCTAAATTATTGGACCTTTTCACTAGGCGTGAACCTGAGAAAGCAATTTGAACATTAAACTTAAGATCTAGGATTCCTAATAAAGCCCAATTTCATCGCCATCACCCAATCCGCGATCCTTGAAAAATTTGATGCACCAAAGAGAAAAGTCATCATTGTTCAGCTTCCTTAATCAAACACTTTCACCTTCATACTTCTTAGGACATTCTCCTAAGTTACATCCCACACAACAACACACACCCTGTAGCCGTTCTCCAAACTTTTGGTCATGTCCAAGTCTAGTATCGAAGAATGTACTCAAACATTTGGATAAATGGAATCATCCGCATTGATACATTAATCTCTATGGGGGTGATTTTTTATTGATCTGACATGCATTTTCTAGATCGATTTTTGGGGCAGGGTGTAAGTCCCTTATCACCACTAGTTATTGAGTCACTGCATGTGGAGTGTTGTTAACTATGCAAGCTTCTTCTTTAGCTTTTGATGGAAAGAAATCTAACAATAAAGTCTTCTTCATGCTAAGAAAAGGCCTCTGATCAGACATTGAAGAATGTGAGGAAGGATACAATTTTCAAGAAAATAAAGCACTGAAAATGAGAGAGGCAGTAACACGTTATAAAGACACGAATTAGGTTTTCTATTACAACTTTGAGCAGGAATCAGAGAAAATTATTACTAATTTTTAGATTTAAACTTGTTTCTCAAGGAAATTTCAGAGAAGAGTTATAAAATAGGATAAATGTATCATTTTGGCATTTAAATTTGGGATAATAATTCCAAGATTGTTATCTTACATGAAGTGTGGACAATAATAATAGTTTAGCTAATATCCATCGGTAGTGTAGAAATTTTGACATGGTGAAGTAACTAAATAGGAAAATCCAATTTTTTGGTCCTAATTCTTGAATCATTTACACGATTGTTAGCCAATCTTTTCTTGCAAATACAAGTAGAGAAAAATAGACAAAAATTTGAGAATCCAAATATTTTAATCACAAGTAAAAAAGAAAAAATACAGGTCTAATTCTTGAATCATGAACCTTCAAAAATAATTTGAAAATTAACTTTGATAAATCAGGATACCAACATTGCCCAATTTCATCTCCAACACCAAATCCGCTATCCTTGATCAATTTCACGATGGATAGAGAATATTCATCATTAATCAACTTCCTAAAAGTAAAAATTTTATTTTCATACTTCTTATTGTCATTCATCTCTATTATATCCCACTAGTAAATAAACATCCCATTCCCGTTCACCAAACTTCTTGCCAGCTCAGAACTCCAGCATAGAAGAATGTACATAAACATTGTAGAAAATGGAATCCGCAACTTTTTGAAACTGATTGCTTCCTGGGTATTCATTTTCTCGATGTGCCTCACGGTATTCTAATCGAATATCAAGGGAGGGCCTACCTTTAATTGCTCTTGAGTCTTTACCTGTGATGTGTTATTATCTTTGCAGGCTTCTTTTTTAGCGTTTAATAGTATGAAACTGAAGAGAGTATATATTTGCACATCATATTTTTGATAAAAAAAACTATTTTTATGCCATTTTTTCTTATTTATTACGCTAATTTATACAAATAGAGTACCTTTTAGATTTTACCTTATGTGAACTTTGTACAATATATAACCCTTGAGAAAGTATTCTCCCAAATAATATTAGATTCGACTATAATGTCTGCTCATATATTTCTACACCTCGTATACAACATAAAATTATCAACTTGCTCAAAAGGGATCTTTAGATTGTTTTCTAAAAGGTACATATCGACTTTACTACTGAAATAGTAAATAAAGAAACAAATATTGATGTTTTGCACTAGATACACTGATATTACAACAGGAAATCTAAAAAAACAATAACTAGGACACTGCCAAGGTGGAGGATTTTTGTGATATCTATACTAGTTGGATCTCATCGGGCAGAGTGAGATGTGTTCTCTGGTGCTTTACAAGACAACCTCATTCCTTGGAGTGTGACGGAGGAGAATCGTTTGAGATTTGAGAGCTTGGTTTAGGGAAGTTTGTTTGTGACCGAGTATGAGGTATGTTTCTGTCAGTTCTCTAGGGATGCTATGACTACTGTTCAGGATGAGGCAAAGAGATTTAGTCGGTTCATGAGAGGATTGAATTTCTCCATCAGGTATTATATGTTCAGGACAACTAGACAATTGGCTTCCTTTCCAGTCTATTGTGAGAACCGCCAAGGAGGTGGAGTTGATGGTCTTAGAGGATTTTGGGGAGCCCAAGATGGCCCTGTCTTCTGGTCACTTTTCTGGTACCTCATATGAAGGTAGATGTTCGCATAGAGGTGTAACACTTTCGATTTCAAAAAGGATAAAGATTTCAATTTTTCACAACTTGGTGTCAGCAACAATAACACCATCCACGGATTGTTGCTAGGACGACAGTCTATAGGTGGTGGCCGTAGTTGGTCAGTTTAACTTTTTCAAAATGTTAAGTTCCAGTACTTGTTCAATGGTTCACCAGGATGGTCTGTTGTTCAATGCACGAGCCGCAGATAAGTCTCATACTTAGAAAGATTTCAGAGTTAGAAGTCGAGAGCGACGACCATGACCTACAGTCCATAGACTAAACCACGACCCGAAGGAAGGGGTCTGTCATTAGTGGCCTAATAATTGAGTCTCTAAATTCAATGACGGACAAACATGATGGTCTGTAGGTTGAGCCACGGACCGTGGTTCACCACCGTCGTTGACAACAACGGTTATTTGGAAAGAAATGGATTTTGGGTAAACTTCAAACAGTCATATATTTTAGCATAAAATGAATTCGGTGGGCCATGACCTATCAAACTAAAGATAATTTAATCCTCTTTCCAATGCCACCAAGATTGCTAAAATGCAAGCTCCGAGTAAAAATTTATGCTCATTTTAGTGAAGCCCTATCTAGCAGACGATGAATGACGACCCCAGTCGACGGTTGGTAGTCCAAATGATGGTCTGTCAGTCCCATAGTAGATGACACTTGTCAATTTTTAAGTTAGGGGTTATTGGGTCTTTTCGCAATTGTTTTAACTCAATACTATGTCGTTTTGCTATCTAATAGAAGCCTCTATAATGATTTTTAACCCCTAAATCACCAAAAACCCAATTCTTTCTCTTAAATTCTCAAAAGAAGATCAAGCTCTTCCTCTCCAAATATTTCTCTCTCTAGAAGTTGAAGAAGAAAACTAGGTTTCAAGATCAAGCCTCCTAATCCTCCATTGCTTCCAAGCTTTTTGGTATCAAGGTATGATAGTTTTTATCCATGGAGCCCTTTCATCCATGGAGTTCCCAAATTCTCCAATTTACAAAGTTAGAATTCTCCAATTGAAGTTAGGGTTTTGTTCCATGTCATGGGTTTTTTTCAATGTTAATTTATTTGATTGAATTATGAATTTTATGCTTGAATTGAAGTAATTGCATGTTTTAAGTTGATTTCCAATGAATCCATTCATAACCCATGTTTTCTAAGCTATGTTGTGGGTCTTGAACTATGAAAGATGAATTTATATAAATTATGCATGTCTTCTCTTTATGAAATTAATGTTTTTTATTTGAAGATGCATTGACTTTGAAGACTAATGAAGCTAATGAATTATTGAAAAGAATGCATGATCATGAAAATATGTTTATGAATCAAGAAAATCTTATAGATGAGATAGTCTATATGTTCTATGACGCTTTGCCGCATGACATGAATGACATCTAGATTTGCCCTCAATGCTTTATGGGCTATTTTCCTAAATTAGGTTTTGATTAGTATGGTAGCCGGTTATGACATCAATGATTATACGCCACGATTTCAAAACTATTTCCAATAGTCTTTGAGGCATATCTAGCTTGAAGAGAATGAATGTGGGTCTTAAAAGCTATTATGAAAGATCATGGTTGGTGAAAACCTTTCTCACGCATGGTCTAAGGAGATATCTATGATAAAACAAGTGAGTTTAAATGTGGAACAACCGCAAAACATTGAATACTGACTCTTTGTCTGAAAGGCTCTACTACTAATGAGCAGATGGGACAAGTCCCCAGCTAACTCAAAAAAATACTAAAAGTAAACTAGCTAAACCAAGAATAAAGAAATGTCCTTGAACTATGAGGACTCACTACTAAAGTTGTTGGGTATAGGCTAGAAATAGAACTAAGCGTGATCTAGATGTTGAGCGCCTGAACCTACATCATGAAATGATGTAACGCAAAGTATGCGTCAGTACTTTGAATGTAATGAGCATGCAGGACATAGATACTAAGCTGAATGACATAATTGAACGATATAATACTGAATAAGGAAATAGGTTGTACTCACATATAACTAAAAATTGAGCTCAATGCAATGGCCAAGTACTAACCATGAAACTAATATGTTGAACTGAATAATGACGTAAATACTGATAACATGCTCAATGTAATAAAAGTGTGGCTGAAGGAGCTACTATTATCTGACATAAACCACATAAGCTAAATGTGGAGTTCAATGTATACGCCCCATCGAGAGGACCCAATATATGTTGCCAGGGGGTATAAAGGCATGACTGTGGTGTGATCACTAAAAATTAATGTCCAACAGAGGGGACTTCTGAACCTACATTGGCATGTCATACTGGGACTTTGAGGGTACATTGAACCGTCATCTAAATCGGTGCTAAGTCTACTCCCAACTGAATTTAAAGTTAAAATGAAACTGAAATAATGAGTAGCTCAAAATACGGACATTCTATTTGGGAATGTAACATAATATACTGAAAGATATGACATTCGAATTCTAAAGCATGATTTTCTGACTGATCTGTCTAGCAAGTATAATTCATGAGTATTGATAATTGATACGAGCTAGGTATCACGACCCGATCCTACATCCTGGGCGTGGTCAGCATTGAGAACCATTGCTAGTCCCCAAGCAAACCCTCATCCTAGCTGAGTACAAGCGGAAGACTAACTCAAGCATACATAATATTAGAACTAAATTAAATTAAATTAACTCAAATAATCAAATTTAAGAAAGATATGAACAATACTCAATAGATAAACTCCTAGTTTCTAAAAACAACTTAAAGAAGATACATATTGAAAAAACTACTCAACATTTTTTATCTATGAAACCTCTACTATTACAGAAGGATATCGGGACAAAGCCCATGACATCTCAAAACCAACTAACTACAAGGTAAAGGTGAAGTCCTCCGAAATATAAGAAGGCTCACATAAGTTGATTGGAACTTTAAGTGGTATCAACGAAGCTTCTATTGATGACCCTAAATACTTGTATCTGCATCAATAAATGATGCAGGCCAAATGACGTCAGTACATTGAATGTACGAGCATGTAAGGGGATTTATAAAGCATAAACATAAGCTTGAACTGATGGAAAAGAAGCATACTTACTTCTTCTCAACTCACTCAACTCAACTTAATGAAACATAGTTCAACACAACTTAGAGAAATAGGGCTCAACTCAACAATAAGATACTCAACTCTATGAAACATAGTTCAACTCAACTCAGAGAAATAGGGCTAGACTCAACAATAAGATACTCAAATCTGTGAAACATAGTTCAACTCAACTTGGAGAAATAGGGCTCAACTAAACAATAAGATACTCAACTCTGTGAAATATAGTTCAGCTCAACATACAGAAATCAGGCTCAACTCAACAATAAGATATTCAACTCTGTGAAACGTAGTTCAACTCAACTCAAAGAAATAGGGCTCAACTCAATAATAAGATACTCAACTCAAGATAATAGCAACAATAAAGGTTGCAATATCTGAAAAGTTGTTAAAACAATAGATAATAACTCAGTTGTATGCAAAAATGCAATAATAACTCAATTGTATGAAAATACAATAATAACTATTATTTGTATGTAAAGATATAAAATAACTCTATTTGGGAGATTCTTTAATCGACAGCCATCACTATGAGCTATGTGAAGATACAACGTCTAGCCCACGCTACCAGAACTGTCCTATATTTTGCCGGGGTATAGAACCTACTAACTAAGTGGATCACTAGTCTATGCAAAAAGCAATAAGAAATAATCTAAAAACTATGATCCTTTCTTCCCACGTTCGCTACATGGTTTATGGGGGCTGTGAGTAGTTAGAACTCTCCCCCATATCAATGTTCAATACTACTCCCAGAATATAACTTAGCTCATTATGTCTTAAAGAAAACATTTCTCTTCCTCATTCTTTGAGATTATTACTAAAAAGGTTTCTCTCAAAAGAGATAGTATTCAAAACTGCTCATGACCACTTTTGGAAATTGGTGTTTCCTCTCATCTTAAATGTAAAAACATTTACTCTTGGAAATACTTAGTTCCCTTATATCATTTTAAAGAAAAATGAACTCAAATCTACTATTCCTCAACTTAGTGCTCAAGTCTTTAAAACAAGTTTTAAAACAATTTGTAAAAAGACTTCTTAAAATAGGGTTCATGCCGAATTATGGATGTGCAAGACACAATTCAAGGTTTTCAACAACCATGCATAGAACTCAATACTTGGAACTCAACAACTCTAGAACTCAAGGAATAAATGATACTTCTAATCTCAAGAATGCTCAACTCAGAGGGTTCATGTAGAATTATGGCCATGAACTAGTCAACTCAAGGACTCAACAATACTCCTCATCTCAAGACTGCTCGACTCATAGGGTTCATGCAGAATTAAGGGCATAAACTACTCAACATAAGGACTTTCATGGGTAACATGTAGTAGTCCCATGAGTAGGGATATAATCCCAAAATGATTAGGAACTCAATACTCAAGACTCAGAACTTGATGATACTACTCCTTTCAAAGATACTCAAATTATAGAGTTCATGCATAATTTATGGGCATGAATGAGTTGACTCAATGATCTCAATGATAACGTAGACTCATTCTCATACTCACTTACTCGAGTCTTGAAACAATTTATAAGTTATTGTAGAACACTCTTCGAAAAGACTCAAAGGGACTTTCTCAAACTTTACTCTTAACTCTTTCTTAAATTTGAATTATTAATTCAAGGTTTATGATTCATGCTATGAATGATCTCTCAATGTTTAGATGTAGTTTAGAGTAGTTAGAATCAATAGGGAGTAAAGGTACACTTTAAAAGTACTTAGACGAGTAAAACAACGAAAGAAGAGTGGGGGCAGGTGACCTAGGCCTATTGCTGGAATGGAGCACCAACCCCTAAACTTCGGAGGCACCAACCTGGCGCACTGCTAGGGCACGACCCCAGCCCCTCTGGCGCATCTGTGGCGGGCCACCCAGCCGTCCTCCAAAACTATGCGATGAATTTTATTTTTTGATTATTGGGCTCTAATTTTCCTAGAATCGACTCCTAACTTTCATCTAAAGAACTCATCAACCCATCCTAATTTCAAGAACTAAAATAATGCTATAAGAACTCTTATCAAGAACTTAAATTTCTCAATATTTATGGATAGCTTCGCAAAAGAAACTCATGATTGGCATGTGGGTGAATGAAACCAACACTATGGAAACTTACATACCTCTTAGGAATCAAACCCTTGGGGAAAATCCGCAACAAAACTAAAGAATCTTGATGAACGCCTTAAACCTTCCCTCATTTCTCCTATATTCTCTTCTTGAACTCTCTTCTAAAACCCTAAGCGTAATTAGGATTTGTAAAACTGAAACAAATCAGTTTAGACCACTAAATATTAATAAAAATTGTTTTAAGCTGATAGGGTAAGGAAAAGACCAAAATACCCCTCATAGTTTTGGTTAAATTTACTTAATTGGACAAGAAAACTTTAAACGGGCATATCTCCCTTATACGAGCTTGAATATTAGCAAACCCAATAGCGTTGGATAGAGGAATCAGAGATCTTTCATTTGATATCTTATGGGTGTCCTAACTCATCTTGTGCAAAAAGTTATGGTCGCCTAAAGTTGACCCCAAACTTAAAGAACCTAGGAATAACTTGAAGTAACTCTCTTTAGTTCATTTTGGAACTCAAGGTGCTACATCTAGCGACCATAAAACTTAAGAAAATATTAAATTCCTCCATAATATCTTATTCACTACAAAGAATGTTTCAAGTCTTAGCTCAAAAAAATTTCCCAGGTGTTACACTAGGGTTCTGAATTCTATACATGTAACTATGGAAATTTTTCCAAGAAACATGTTATGCAGAACATCGAAACTATAGTAGCTAAAATATCATTGAATCTCCAAGGTTTTGGAAACCCTAGATCTAAACGATTTATGAGAAATTGAAGAACTAACTGAATTATACGGACCTAATGGGTGAAAGGAACCCACTAGTGAATTCCCACATACTTGGTAACAAAAACTACTAAGAAATCTTTTGGCTTTCGGGGTTAAACTAGAAGAAAACCTCTGCTTGATTTTGGGAGAAACCGTTGCCTCATTTTATACTTTTCGTTCTAAGTTAGATGATCTTTGGAGAATGAGGGTTATAGGTAGTTTCTAACTAGATTATTAGACTTAGACTAGGTAAAACTACATAGTTTAAGAGCCCAACGCATAGGGGAAAAGACCAAAATGATCCACACTTAAAACAGATGAAGTGACCTTCACGAGGGGACTGATGGGCAATCTAAAGAACCACAGTCTAGTAGGTCATAGTACCTACCCAGTTCTACTAATGCTTGGAAAACTTCCTTCAAGAATCATTTCATGGCTTGTGTAAAGCTCTAGGGGTTGTTTAGGTGACCGTTGTTTTTTAGAGTGGCCTGGGGTTTGTATGCCATTTTCATACGCCACTTTATAGCTCGTGTGAAGCTCTACGGACCGTTTAGTGATCCATGGTCCTTCACAGTGGCTTGGGTGATCCTGTGCCCTTTTCACGGGAAACTCCATGGCCTGTGTGAGGTTCTACAAACTTTCTAGTGTTCCTTGATTTACCACCTTTTACTGGGTGGAAGCCACAAGCAGGGTGATGGGTCGTGGTCCTCTTCACGGCCCGTGGACCCCTATGTGGTTTTCTCTTCTTTCTTCTTCAATGTTAGTTCTGGTTTTTGAGGTGTTACAACATCTTCCCCTTGGGATCATTCGTCCTTGAATGAGGTCTTAACAAGCTGAGCATAGAGGAAAAAATTTGTAGTCCCTACCAACTGAGTACTAGAACACTACTAAAAAACTGCTAAAAAACGGCGGAAGTAAAAGCGACGGACGGTGTCGCTCCCAAAAGCGACGGACAAAGCGATGCCGTCCGTCGCTTTTTAGTTAAAAATTTTTTTTTTTCAAAAGCGACGGACGGCATCGCAAAGTCCGTCGCATTTTAAATTTTTTTTTTTAAATTTTTTTAATTTTAAATTTTTTAAAAAGCGACGGACGGTGTCACAGTGTCCGTCGATTTTTAATTTATTTTTTATTTTTTAAAAAGCGACGGACGGCCTCGCAGAGTCCGTCGCTTTTTAATTTATTTTTTTATTTTTTTAGTTTTAAATTTTTAATTTTTTTAAATGTGACGGATGGCGTCGCAGAGTCCGTCGCTTTTCAATTTATTTTTTATTTTTTTATTTTTTTTAAATTTTAAAAAAAATTGTTTTTTTAAGAAGCGACGGACTGCATCGCTGAGTCCATCGCTTTTTTTCGCAGAATTTTGCACCAACAATATATATAATAAATAATTAATTATTTTATATCGATAGAGACGCAGTTCGTCGCTTTTTATTAAAAATAATTATTTATTAATTTAAAAAAGTCACGCCATCTGTTGCTTTTTATTAATTTTAATTGTTTAATTATTTTTAAATTAGTGACGGACAACATCTTTATGTCCGTTTCTTCTTGGTCAAATATTTTAAAAAAGCGACGGACAATGTCTCTTTTTCCGTCGCTTTTTGGTCAAAATGTTGGTCAAACTTTTTTTCAAAAAAAGTGACGGACATAAAAACTCTGTCCGTCGCTTTGAGAAATATTTTGATTTATTTTTATTTAAATCGTCTACCTGAGGACGGTTTTGTGTAAAATAAAAAACAAAAAAATTATAATACCGACTTTCGGATGTTGGTAAAATTAAATAGTATGTAATAAATTAATATTTTCAATTAACTTTAAATAAATCGTCCTCCAAATGATGGTTTTATATAAGTTAAAAAATAATTTAATATAAAATACCTACCTTCCGATGTCAATATTATTTAATTAACATGATTGCTTTTTATTTATGTTAAAATTTAATGTGATACCGACCTCATGAGGTTTGTATTTTTATTAAATCTAATTTCTTTTAATAAAAACGACATCTGGAGGTCGATTTGTTTAAAATATTCCTATTAATCATAATTTTGTCATTGTGCATAATACTAAAATTTCGTTTACACCTACAATTAATTGTTCAAAAAGTGTAACAATTTTGTATACTTTTATAAAGAAAAAGTTGGAATTCGTGGAATAAATAAGAAAATATCTACAATCCATATTTAGAGTATGAAACTACGTTGATATGAATTAGGAGAAAATTATATATACTTATATTTCTAGAGTAATGCACAAATTTTATCAGTCCGTCGTCTAATCATGAACTTAACATCTCATCTCATGATGTAGAGGTGAAGAACTAACATATAATCCATTCGAGTATGAAATGCGAGCTAGTATTATTATATACGTTCGACCTTGAATGGATGTCAAGTGTAGTGATCACTTCCTAATTATGATGACATGTAAAGGATACTTCGTCGGAGTATGAAATACATTGATTAATTATATACTCCTCGAATAGTTTAACAAATCAAGTCTTATATACTAGTGGTTCAGATATGAAATACATTATCAATTAAAGAAATACGTATGATCAATTCAAGGAGATTTATATATTAAATTTGATATTGATAAACTTTTGTTGATCAATAAAATTAAATTTATTAAATTAAACTTTTGTTGATGTGTAGTTAGTTTTATATATATATATTAGAGGGTATAACTGATTTTTGACCAAGAAAAATAAATGCGGTATGCAAACTTTATTTTGGCAAATGCGTGTATTAGGCAGTTTATACTTTATATCTAAAACATGAGCTTCTGTTGATGTGTGTGTGTGTGTGTGTGTGTGTGTATATATATATATATATATATTATTTAATTACACATCAACATAAGTTTAATTTAATAAATTAAATTTATTAAATTATATTATAAAATTAACTTGATGGATAAATTAAATTTATTAAATTAAACTTCTATTGACGTGTAGTTAAATTATATATATATATATATATATATATATATATATTAACTTGATTGATAAATTAAATTTATTAAATTAAATTTCTATTGACGTGTAATTAAATTTCATATATATATATATATATAAACTTTTGTTGATGTGTAGTTAAATTATATATTAACTTGATCAATAAATTTAATTTATTAAATTAAACTTCTGTTGACGTGCAATTAAATTTCATATATATATATATATATATATATATATATATATATATATATATATATATATATATATATATATATATATATATATATATATATATTGTAGCCGATTTTATTATATTTTCTTTCAATTCTAGCCCATTCGATTTCAAATTTTATTTTAATTATAGCCACTTTTTATTTCAATTGTAGCCAATTTTTATTTCAATTTTGGTCATTCCAATTTAATCTCAAGATCCATTCATTTTAATCTCATCCGTTCATCTTTAAATGAAATCCTAAATCAAATCCTAGCCGCTCATCTAATTCAAATCCAACAGTCAAGATCAAATCAACATTTTCTCTCTTTTCTAAGCTACCAAAAGAGTAAAACCCTAGAACTATTCATTCTTTTCTAAAGTGACAAGTCTCACTCCTCCCTCACTCCTCTCATCTCATCTCATTGGTGCCCCATTTCCACCCATCCCCGACCGGTGCCAGGCCACGCTACCATCGCAGGAGCAGCTCGCGCCGGCCAGCAGCAGGAGCAGTTCGCGCCGGCCAGCAGCAAGAGCAGCTCGCGCCGGCCAGCAGCAGGAGCAGCTCGCGCCGGCCAGCAGCAGGAGCAGCTCGCGCCGGCGCCTTCCTTTCGACCGGCGCCGCCTCCATCCCGACCCACTGCCCTTCTCCTTTAATTCAAGGTTCGGGTTTCATAATATTATTTTTAATTTCTTTCAATTTGAGTGTTGAATTTGTTAATTAGTGTATTGAATTAGTTTTTTATTGATTGTTAGTTAATTAGTAAGTGAATGATTTAGGGTTTTTGATTGTTAGTTTGACTTAGGGATTATTTGATTGTTAGTTTGTGTTTGTTGATTGTGAATTGAAAATTTAATGTTAGGGTTAGTTTGAATTAGCGTATCTAAGGATTTGTTTGAAATTTGGTATCTCTTGAGTTAATTAGTTTGATTTTGGAATTGTAAAATTAGATTGAATTAAGGTTTTAAGGAGTTGTTTGAATTTGGATATTATATGAGTTATTATTGAGATTTTAAGAGTAATAGTTTGAATATATATATATATATAACTAATATTCTTGGATTTGAAGTTTATATTTAACTAATTTAAGAACTTTTCGTGCTAGGCAATCGAGGAAGCTCAACATCTAAAAAAGTTGATACAAGACTATATTGCTTCAAAGTTGGAGATAAGGTTGATAAATTTCTTAAGTTCAAGTACAATTGTTTTCAATAATGTGTTTGTGTCCATCTAGTATTAATACTTAGCTTTAATTTTATGAATAATATATTTGTTAAGCATAAGTACCAACACTAGTTGATCCTAATGTGTTTGTGTGTTTATATTAAGCGTTAATTTAGGAATAATGTGTTTGTTAAGCATAAGTACCAACACTAGTTGATCCTATTGATGACTAAATTGATTTTCTTGCAAAATCGATTTGTGTCCATCTAGTGTTGACACTTAGCTTTAATTTAGGAATAATGTGTTTGTTAAGCATAAGTACCAACACTAGTTGATCCTATTGATGACAAAATTGATTTTATTGCAAGGTCGATTTGTGTCCATCTAGTGTTGACACTTAGCTTTAATTTAGGAATAATGTGTTTGTTAAGCATAAGTACCAACACTAGTTTATCCTATTGATGACAAAATTGATTTTCTTGCAAGATCGATTTGTGTCCATCTAGTGTTGACACTTAGCTTTCATTTAGGAATAATGTGATTTAGTTGGTGGATTTTGTTGTTGTATTAAGTCAAAACTAAACTAGTTAAAGTTGTAAAGTTGTGTAAATTAAATAAGTTAAAATAAATAATGTGATTTAGTTGGTGGATTTGGTTGTTGTATTAAGTCGAAACTAAACTAGTTAAAGTTGTAAAGTTGTGTAAATAAGTTAAAATAAATAATGTGGTTTAGTTGGTGGATTTGGTTGTTGTATTAAGTCAAAACTAAACTAGTTAAAGTTGTAAAGTTGTGTAAATAAGTTAAAGTAAATAATGTGGTTTAGTAGGTGGAATTGGTTGTTGTATTAAGTCAAAACTAAACTAGTTAAAGTTGTTAAGTTGTTTAAATATGTTAAGATAAATAACGTGGTTTAGTTGGTGGATTTGATTGTTGTATTAAGTCAAAACTAAACTAGTTAAAGTTGTTAAGTTGTTTAAATATATTAAGATACATAATGTGGTTTAGTTGGTGGATTATGTTGTTGTATTAAGTCGAAACTAAACTAGTTAAAGTTGTAAAGTTGTGTAAATAAGTTAAGATAAATAATGTAGTTTAGTTGGTGGATTAGGTTGTAGTATTAAGTTGAAACTAAACTACTTAAAGTTGTGTAAATAAGTTAAAATAAATAATGTGATTTAGTTGGTGGATTTGGTTGTTGTATTAAGTCAAAACTAAACTAGTTAAAGTTGTAAAGTTGTGTAAATAAGTTAAAATAAATAATGTGGTTTAGTTGGTGGATTAGGTTGTTGTATTAAGTCCAAATTAAACTAGTCAAAGTTGTTATGTTGTGTAAATTAAATAAGTTAAAATAAATAATGTGATTTAGTTGGTGGATTTGGTTGTTGTATTAATTCAAAACTAAACTAGTTAAAGTTGTTAAGTTGTTTAAATATGTTAAGATAAATAACGTGGTTTTAGTTGGTGGATTAGGTTGTTGTATTAAGTCAAAACTAAATAGTTAAAGTTGTTAAGTTGTTTAAATATGTTAAAATAAATAATGTGGTTTAGTTGGTGGATTAGGTTGTTGTATTAAGTCGAAACTAAACTAGTTAAAGTTGTAAAGTTGTGTAAATAAGTTAAGATAAATAATGTGGTTTAGTTGGTGGATTTGGTTGTTGTATTAAGTCGAAATTAAACTAGTTAAAGTTGTAAAGTTGTGTAAATAAGTTAAAATAAATAATGTGGTTTAGTTGGTGAATTTGGTTGTTGTATTAAGTCGAAACTAAACTAGTTAAAGTTGTTATGTTGTTTAAATAAGTTAAAATAAATAATGTGATTTAGTTGGTGGATTTGGTTGTTGTATTTAGTCGAAACTAAACTAGTTAAAGTTGTAAAGTTGTATAAATATGTTAAAATAAATAATGTGGTTTAGTTGGTGGATTTGGTTGTTTTATTAAGTCAAAACTAAACTAGTTAAAGTTGTCAAGTTGTTTAAATAAGTTAAAATAAATAATGTTCTTTAGTTGGTGGATTTAGTTGTTGTATTAAGTCAAAACTAAACTAGTTTAAATTGTTATTTTGTTTAAATAAGTTAAACTAAATAATTATTTATAATATAATTGATTATCTATATTTTTGTCGATGGATCATCGTTGTGGAGAAGGTATTGGACGACTCCAATCAGGCTTAGAAGGTATTGAATCGTCACGTCAAGCCGAGGCACTTGACGTTGTTCAAATTGCTGTTATGTCGGATCAAATAGGTAAACTTACAGCGGCAGTAGCAGAGTCAGAGCGGAGAGGAGTAGCTGAACAAGAAAACATGAATGACACTGTTCAGCTAATCAAAGAACAAGTGATGAACCTGGCTCGTCGACCTAACACTTCAGGTCCCGATGACACCGACGACGAGAGTGATGAGGATGATTATGTAGATCTCACTTCCTAGTTTATATCTCTAGACATTTGTGAACTTTTTTAAACGAATTTTGAAAGATTTTATAATTCTTTAATTTATGATTTAGATACTTTTGAATGTTATTTTAAGTTTTTTTTATTTTGTTTATAATTGTGTGTTTGATTGGGTGAAATAGTGTAGAATTGAATTGCATTTGCATGTGGCCAGCAGAAACTGGGAGTTTTTGCTGCAAAAAATAATGCACGAAAAAAAACGGACTGCGTGGTTTTGTCCGTCGCTTTTCTGAGTTTTATTTTTTAAAAATCCCAGAAAAGCGACGGACTGCATGGTTTTGTCCGTCGCTTTTTCTGGGTTTTATTTTCTAAAATTCCAGAAAAGCGACGGACTGCTTCGTTCGGTCCGTCGCTTTTTTTGAATTCTAAAAAAATAAAATTTCCAGAAAAGCGACGGACTGCGTCGCATTTTAGAAATAAAAAAAAATGAAAATTTTAAAAAAAGAGACGGAGTCCGTCGCTTTTATGAAAAAAAAAAAATTTATAAAAAGAGACGAAGTCCGTCGCATTTTTGCGATGGAGTCCGTCGCTTTTTGAAAAGAGTCGAGTTAAAAAGCGACGGAAGTGACTGCGTCGCTTTTGACCCGAAAAGCGATGCAGTCTGACGCTTTTTGCCGTCTTTTTTTGATAATTTTTTAGTAGTGGAAACTGATATCTAACAGAACTAACTTTTATGAATCATGCAAATATGTTGAAATGCAATGATAACTAAGAGAAGGGGATATTGAGACCGAATTTACACAAGATTAACTGAAAGACTGGAGAGGAACTATTACCTCAAGCTAAAATTGAATTAGAAGGAAAAAGGTGATGATACTTGGCCATTAGGGTTGCTTCTGCTTCCCAATTAGCTCCCTCTATAGATTGACTCATTCACAAAACCTTTACTGAAGAGATTTCCTTATTTCTCAACCTATGAATCTAACGGTCGACACACTCAAATTACACCTCCCTAAAGAAGTATATGCGATCATTGTCAAATAAAGAACCCAATTTGTAGGTTGGGGTTGATCCCATGAGGAATATGGTTTAGACTTAAACTTAACTCACATTTATATCTTTTTAGTAAAACTATTTCCGAGAAAAGTAAACAAGAGGTAACTGAAGAAACAGATTGTTATAAAAAATGATTAAGTAAAAAGAAAGATTCACAATTTGAGTTATCAATATAAGATGGAAATTAGGGTATACGTGTTCCCCACAAGATCTTAACGCAGTAATCCGAATAATAGTAATATTATCCTAGTGTTTGACATGCAAGATTGGTAAGCTAGATATCCCTATGTAATTGGTCTTCCAAGTACGAAATCTCAGCACGCAACTTGGTCCGTCTACAGATGTATGCTTTACTAACCCTTACGTTTACCCCAAATTAGTCATCATATCAATTTAGCTTAGTTTTAACCCTCACTTCAATTGAAATCAGACTATTAGATAGCATCTACTAGATCTCTATTGTTTAATCATTTTTTCATTCGTTACCCCCTTGGTAAGGCAAGTAGGAACAAGACAAGTTATAACGTTGCACACCGCTATAAAGACTTCTAAACGAAAGGATTAACAATACATACACAAACATTTTTCAAGAATTACTTAATTATTATTAATACATTGTTAATTGCTCATGGTTCCCACAACACTAGTTGTAGATTTATCTACTCATTCTTGAGAGTTCACAATTCATAATTAGGTTAAACGAATTCATGCACTTATAGTGAGAATGGATGAAAACCGAAATCTTGAATTGAAATTCAAACTGAAATTTGCATAACCAACTTTCGGAAATTAAATTGCTCAAAGCTTGCAAAATAATTCCAAAAGACCAAAAATAAAATCTAACAATAATGTCTAACTCCAAAAAATGGAATTTACAAACTAATATTTATAGAAAACAAATCCTAAATCAACTAGGAAACAAAATAAGGAAATAACAGCTTTAGATGCGGTTTTTGTTGACGACTCGACCTACGAACCATGGGTCAACCTACGGTCCATAGATCACCCTCTGTGGTTCCACACTTATGCAATATTTCAGGGCGTACAAATGATGACTCCACCTATGGTCCGTTGATTGGACTACGGTTCTTCCTGTCACTCCATGGTTGGAGTACTGAAAATCAGCTTTCTGACCAAGACCTATGATTGTCTATAAACGGCCCGTCACTGGACCTACATTCCATGGTTGGCTCCGTCAATGACCACTTCAACATTTTTCAACTCGTATCTTTATCAACCACATCCAAACCTATTTCCTGCAAATTTTACACAAAAAAAACATTTTTTCTAATAACAAACTAACCCAAGACACACACAAACTTTAAGTGAAATGCATCAACAATACCGTAAGCTCACGGTATATCAACACTCTCAACTTAAACTTGTTGTTTGTCCTCAAGCGACACACTAAAACTCTAGAAGACACTTATGAAGTAGCAAACAAACAAACTCAAGCAATCACTTGGCTTCCTCAATCAATTCCATCACTTAGTGCAAATCTTTTCATCTAGACTCAACAAGTTAAATCATGTAGATCAAAACATGACATAGACAAACAAATACATATCACAACATACACTTTTCACAATCACCAACGTTCTAACTCTCCAACAGTGTAACTAGTTCCCTCACTTCAAAAGAAATCCTTTTTCACACAATAAATCTGAATTTCAAGTTTTAAGGGTTCATTCAACACTCATGCTCAGAAATGACTACAACTACAGTTTGTGATCAATAACATAGGCTTGCCCTTATTTTCACTGCATAGACTCTCCAAACTAGTCACTAGGATTACTATAGGATATTCTTAGCTTGTAACGTGGGCACAAGATCAGGTAGGGTACATTTGAGTACTTTTAGTGACATTACATTGGCTTTTTACCTGTTCTCTCAACCAATTTTTGACATCTTTTTATTTTCTGCTTTTTTCCTTCATTCTCTTCAGCACACATGTGACTTTGACTTTAACGCTCTTTTTTCAGTTTTTCTTTTTCTTTTAGTTCTTCTTTCTTTGTTTCTCATCATCTTTGTCATTCTTTTTGTTTCTTTTGACTTCAGTCACATCTTTTTCTATCTTTTGTTTCCTCTACACACAACTCTTTTCATACCCTTTTCTTTCGGTTTACTTTTCCGCAGCCACCCCCAACTTATGTATTTTGCATAAGTTGAGGTGCACAATATCTGATGACGGACAAGGGCAAAGATTAAGGTAACTTTTTGAATTAGCCACCCTCAACGTGCACACATCCAAGAAGGGACCAAGGACAAAACAATCTTTTAGGGAAAGTGAGTTAGGTGTTTTGAAAGAAGTGGTCTACATTAGGCTCAAACATTTTGATCAAGGGGAGCATTTATTTCTTTATGTTGAATCATTTTAGTCTTTAGTGGACTCATTTGAACAAGGGCCTATGATCATCTCCTAAATCCTAGCCTAGATTGTCTTAACAGTACCAACAGGCAAGTTCTAGATTGGCACACACAGCATGAACATGCAAAATCATCTCACAAACACTTGACACATTGTTTCATTATTGAATTATTGAATTACGTAGTTCACATTTTATCTTAACTCATGCTATCATATCGGTTTCTTATCATGTCATGCAGAGATCTAGCACATTCAACCTATTGAACCTATAGATCTAAAACATTTCAAAATTTTGGACATGTATCTATTTCATGCTTCTTATGCCATTATGCTTTCATACTTCTACTTACATCTACACATACAATCCTAAACATGTCGGTTCAACATAAAAGTAAATCAGACCCTTCAGGGAAAAGAACACATACAAGAAAACCCCAATGGAGGTTTATCATTTTGGTTATTCAGACTTCACCCCATCACACACAACACATTTACCCCACCCCCAACAAAATATGGTGCAATTTCTCTCAATGAACAAAATAAAAAAAGTAAATCATAGGGTGAAGCAAACCTGTGGCGCAAATGCACCGAAGACCCATCACGAAGTGGGTGGGTCCAATTTCCCGAAACCTGCTGGATCAGTACTATAGACACCATTAGTAGAGCCCTCACTAATAATTGAAACACCATCAATAGTTCTCCTCAAACCAGAAGGGCCAACATCAACTTCTCAGGCCCACTACTGTCGCCTCTCCTCATTAATAATGGACTGCTTCTAGGCTGCCTCCGACTGCTGGTGCTCTTTCTTCCTCAATCAGCGAGCCTCTTCAGTGCCGAAAGTGTGATCGAAATGGTGGTGCTTCCCAACAATATGGGAAGGATTGGGTGGTGGCATAGTGTCACCAAAGAGGGCAGTTATCACCACCTCATCCTCCTCAACCTCAGGTGCAGACTCCGATGCATCCTCAGTGAGGGATAGTAGGGCATCAACATCATACCGGAGCCTATCCAACTATGTCTAGAAAGTACTCACATCGATAGTAGGGGAAGGCTTCTTTAAACTCTCAATTCAAATGCATCCAGGCGCTTATGGACTGCCTGAATCTTCCTGTCCATCATGCACTCCATCCTAGCCTCAGACTCCTCCACAGATCGCCGCATCCACAAACTCATATGTTGAAGTAGAGTGGCCATCTAGGTCTCTAACTTCTGGATTCGGGCCAGAGGAACATTAGTTGACCCTGAAGAATAATTGGCATGGGATAAGCTCGCAACATGACTAGTAAAAGTAGAAGGTGGAGCATGTACATCATTAGTCATGGGAGGAACGACAGTGTCATCAACTTGGATCTTCTCCATATCAATAGAAATGTCAACATCTAAGGGTGGTAGTTCAACATGGGATCCTTTTGCGGTGCAACAAGGTTGGCATCATCTCGAATAAGGCCAACATCCAAAGTCTTGGTAGCCTCCGCTAGTCTATCACTGTGCCGAATAGGAACAAAAGTTGCCTTGCACATATGGAAGATGAGGCAATTGAATCACAAGGTATTAGTGGTCTTAAAGGCCCTCTCATGGATCTCGGCAATCAAAATCTGGGTAAAGTCTAGCTCCAGTCCTGCCATCAATGCTACCAACATCACTGCCCTGTCCCATGTAACCACTTTGTTTGCGTGTGTAGGGGACAATCTAGTATGCACAACGGCCTAGAAAAACTTTAAAGTGAAGCTCAGCGATGCCTTTATGATAGGCAAAGAAGTATTGCACACCTACTCGGTACACTCCACATCCTCAACAATATGACTTGCCATTCAATGAAGCAAAGTCTCCCTCTGCTCAACATCCCTATTAAATTCCCCATTCTGAATAATACCCATCCTGTAGTCATACTCTGCTGTAGTAATAGGCAGGGTGTGGGCTGGGCCATAGATGAACCGATCGATAGTAATCTCGAAGATGTCGATGGAGAAATTCTGCACCAAGGTGGCCTAAAGTGGGGGCTGAGCTATAGGCTTGGCCCGTTTAGATATGGCATTACGTATAGTGGTGGTATATGAGGCATAAGACTATCTGGTTATCTCCTTGGTGTATTTCCCTAGGCTCTGTGTCATCCACTCGCATCTGTCTCCTGAAAAGATCCTCAATAGTAGGTACCATGTAAAGACTCCAGTACGAACCCGACACTCCTCAGTAATAATGTAGGTTGTCTTCTTATGTTTATTCAAAACCTTCCCGTTATTATATATTTGGTATTGGCCCTCGACGCACCACCTGTTTGGCTCGGTGGCATTAGGAACTGGCTCAGCTTTGGGTGGTACCTCGAAGTCTCTTTAGCTATCGGCATTAGAGGATGAAGTGGGGCTGCCACTTGAATGGTAGTCGAAATGCGACTCAGAGCTGGACTGTGACTCTTCTGCAGATAAAGCCCCCTTCTAGGACTAGGGGACAAAGACCTTAACCTCGTTACTAGATTAAATAATATGCCTACCCCTGTTCCTCGTGGTTCGGGAGGAGGTAGGGGAGACTCTGGTGGTCTCAGGGATGTACTCTTGATCGATGTCTTCATCTAATAGACGTCGGGAAGGGGCAATTGACATGGGATTGTCCTTCCTTGAGTAGATGGGAGTATGCTTCGAATGCATGGTACCTGTGGAAGACTCGTTAGTACAAAAATGAGACCAAAACATCCATGAAATAATTTTAGAACAAGAATTGGACTTAGACAAAAAAGTAAAAAATTCCAGAGAGTAGCAGCAAGTTTGGTGACCTATAGTGGGTACCTATGGTCCGTTGATGGATTGATGGCTCGTGGGTCCCCTCCGTAGATCAGATCATTTTTGGGTCTCTAATGTTGGAACGACAGATGTGTAGAATGGTCTATCAATGAAACGACGGACCATAGTTTACACTGTGGTTCTAAACTTAACAAAAATATTTGTGAGGGGTAGTCACGGACCACTACCTACGGCCCGTAAGTAGACCTACGATCCGTCGGTGGTGGCCGTGGACCCAAGCTGTGCCAGGTTTCGAATTCCATATTTGATTCCAACAATAACAACACAAGAATTACTCATTTATTTAAGCTTAAACATGTATTTCAACAATATTATGTGGTAGTTCATCATCCGTAGGGTTTCGATCATGCAATTTTCAACAATCAAAACAGAAACTTCGAAAACCCTAAGTCAAAACTTCCAACTAGGCCTATCAAACCCATTTATTCAATTTAAATTAGTCACACTCTCACACACCGTCATCCCAACAGTATTATGTAAACTAGATCAACCAATTATGCACTCATTTGAATTACCCAAGGTCAAGTTCAATGTTGTGACTTCAAATATAAACAATGAAACATTCAAAGTTTGAGAGAAATCGACTACCTTATAAGTAAACAACGCTTGTGAGTGTGTGATCAAGTGCAAATTATCCTAGACCGACGGTGAACCGAACCCGAACATTGGAAGCTTTAGGAGAGAAAATGGTATTGAGGGAAGGAAATTTTTGTGAATATGGGAGAATGGGGGAAATTGATTTGGAAGGGAAGGATATGAGGGAGTTTATGGGTGAATATGGGGTATTTCATCAGTTTTTAATGGTTGATGGGAAAGAGGGAAGTAGCAAATGAATTTAAAATGAAGGGTTATATTTAATTGGGGGTCTGGGTTGGGTCATCAAAAAACCTAACTTGGACCCACGAGATCCCGTCGATGGTCTGTGGGTCGACCTATGATCTGTCGTTGGGTTCTGTTAGTCACTCTAACACTTAGAAAAATTTAAGACACATACATGGGATTTATGGGTGCCATCCAGGTCCGTGGATTGACCTACGGACTGTTGATGGGACCCATAGACCACTGCAACAACTTATTTTCTGCAGATTTTTCCTTTTTGTCTTTGAACACGTAGCAAACATTAGGACTTGCTTCTTACATTTTCTGGATACTTTTTAGACACGGACCCTATTCTATCTACATCTAGCCAACACTAAACCTAAAACATTAAGAAACACCTATATCTATAAAAAAAACAAAAAAACTAAAAATTTAAGAAAAATCCTATATCTAAATTAAACTCCTATAGTTGGCTAAATTGTACATCTTGGGTTGCCTCCCAAACAACGCTTGTTTTAATGTGGTGGCACGACTCAGACACCTCGATTACTCAGACTTCATCAAGGTGCTAAGCTGCCATCTCTTCAGGTAAACTCTCAGATTTCCCTATGTAGTTTTTTATCCTCTGTCCGTTCACCTTAAACCTCATTCCTTCCTTGTTCTCGAGCTTAACCACTCTATGTGGAAATACTTGAGTTACTCTGAATGGCCTGGTCCACTTGGACTTGAGCTTACCAGGAAACAAGAGCAACCTTGAGTTGAATAAGAGCACCAGATCACAGAAAACAAATTCACGCTTTTCAATCTTCTGATCATGGTACTTATTCATCTTCTCCTTGTATAAGGCTGAAACGTCATATTCTTGTAGGTGAAACTCATAAAGCTCTTTCATGTCATTCATTCTTTGACTCGATGCCGCGCCCCAATCCAAATTCAACTTCTTTAGCGCCCACATTGCTTTGTACTCTAGATCCACAGGCAAATGACAATATTTCCCATATACAAGTTGGTAGGGGGACATACCAATGGGAGTTCTGAATGCAGTACGATAAGACCGTAGAGCAACATCAATCCTTTTCGACCAGCCAGTTCAGTTAGTATATATGGTCTTTGCAACAATTTGCTTTATCTCGCGATTCGACACTTCAACTTGCCCACTAGACTGCGGATGCTAAGGAGTGGCTACATTGTGGCAAACACTATATTTCTTTAGCAACGCTTTGAACAACTTGTTATAAAAGTGAGAACCTCCATCGCTGATAATTGCTCTAGGTGTACTAAATATGGAGAAGATACTCTTTTTCAGGAATGCGGTGACACTCTTTCCCTCATTGTTTGAAAGTGCAATGGTTTCCATCCATTTCGATACATAGTCAACCGCAACAAGAATATTCTTCTTCCCATGCAAACTTATAAACTGATCTATGAAGTCAAAATCCCAGATATTGAATAACTCAATCACCAATATCGGGTTCATAGGTAGCTCTTGCTTCTTTGAAATTCCCCCTCGTTGACAACAATCACAAGTTTTGGCAAAATCATGAGCATCTTGGTGAATGGTAGGCCAGTAATACCCACACCGCAAGATCTTATGAGAAGTTCGAATACAACTATGGTAACCTCCAATAGGTGATGAATGTCACGCCTCGAGTATACTCATCATCTCAACCTCGAGCACACAGTTACGAATAATCACATCCAAAAAAATACGAAATAAGTAAGTCTCATCCCAACATAATTTATTCACATCAGACATGCATTGATTTCTTTAGTGGAATGACAAATTCGACGGAACCAAATTACTTGCCAAGTAATTAGCAAAATTTGCAAACCAAGGGATAAGATCATAAGAAGCAGCCAATACTTGTTCATCAGGGAACGCATCATTAATCTCAACTCCATCCTCTAACATCATCATAGCTTCCTCCTTTAGTTTGGACAAATTGTCAGCAACCTGATTTTTTGTTCCCTTTCTATCCTTAACCTCAAAATCAAACTCTTGCAGTAATAGTACCCATCTAATCAACCTCGGATTTTCATCCTTTTTAGCCATCACATACCTCAATGCTGAATGATTAGTATGCACTATGACCTTACTACCAAGCAAGTAGGATCTAAATTTCTCAAATGCAGAAACCACTATAAGGAGTTCCTGTTCAGTTACCGTATAGTTCTTTTGAGCCACATTCAGAGCTTTGTTGGCATAGTAAATTGGATGAAGAATCTTATCTCGCCTCTGTCCTAATACCACACTAAGTGCCACCCACTTGAATCACACATCACTTCAAACGGTTGCCCCCAATCCAGTGAAATAATGATAGGTGTGGAAGTTAACTTGTCTTTTAACTCTCCAAATGCTCTTAGACAAGCATCATCAAAATCAAACTTAGACTCCTTTTCGAGTATTTTGCACAATGGGTGTGCAATTTTTAAGAAATCTCCGATAGGAACCTGTATGCCCAAAAAAACACCTAACACCTTTGATTGAGTTAGGTGGTCCAAGCTTTTCTATTACCTCAACTTTGGCTCTATAAACCTCAATACCTTTTTGTGAAATTCGATGGCCAAAATATACCCTCTTTCACGATAAAGTGGCACTTCTCCCTATTGAGTTCAAGGTTGCACTCTTCACATCTTTTTAGTACCTCGGCCAGATGCATCAAACAACCATCAAATGAGTCACCTACCATAGAGAAATCATCCATAAATACCTCAATCATGTCCTCCACCATGCCTGAAAATATCAACATCATAAAATGCTGGAAGGTTGCTGGAGCATTACATAACCTCAATGGTATCCTTTTGAAAGAGAAAGTCCCATAAGGACAAGTCAATGCGGTCTTCTCTTGGTCATCCTGACCTATGGAGGTTTGATTGTACCCCAAATACCATCTAGAAAACAGTACCAACCCTTGCCAGCAAGACGATCAAATATCTGATCCAGGAATGACATAGGGAAATGGTCCTTCTCAGTCTATGCATTTAAATTGCGGTAATCCATACACACTTTCCAACATGTCACCGACCTCATTGGAACGAGCTCATTTTTAGCATTGGGAACCACAGTGATTCCTCCCTTCTTTGGCACACACTGTACTAGGCAAACCCAACTACTATCAGCAATAGGATATATAACTTCAACATCCAACCACTTAATGATTACCTTTTTCACAACCTTTTGCATAGGGGGATTCAATCTTCTTTGATGCTAAATACTTGGCTTACTATCCAGCATGAGTTGGCTTTTGTGAGAAAAAATACCCAGTGGGATCCCAATAATGTCCGCAATAGTCCATCCTATAGCCCTCTTAAACCTCTTCAATACAGATACCAAGGCCTCTATTTTCTCTTCGCTTAAATAAGCCGCAATGATTACTGGTAAAATGCTATCTTTCCGCAAGAATATATACCTCAAGTGGGATGGTAGATCCTTGAGTTCCAGTTTTGGAGGCTTATCTACAGGCGGTTTTGTAGGTGGAGAGTCACGATTATTCATATCTAACTCTAATCTTTTTGGTGTGGAATGAAATTCGAACCTAGCAAGTGTGGCAACTAACTCATCATAGTCTTCAATACATATACCATCACTATCAAAATTAATCATTACCGCTACTAGTGCATCAACACCCAACCTCTCTTCAATAGATACTTCAGAATCTTTCTCCACAATGTGATTTAACACCGATACCGATTTAAGATCATTTTCCTGCTTTATAGACCTACAAATGTTAAAATTTACCTCCTCATTATTCAGTCAAAACTTCATCAGCCCTCTCTCCATATCGACTAAGGCACTCTTAGTGGTAAGGAATAGTCTCCCTAAGATAATGGAGGCCTCAAAATCAAACTCACAATCAAGGATCACAAAGTCCGCCTGAAAGATGAACTACTCCACTTTCACAAGGACATCTTGGAGCACTCCAATGGGCCTCTTCACAGTTCTATCAGCCACAAGTAGACACATCACAGTCTATTTTGGAGCCCTTACATCCAACTTCTTATAGATGGACAATGGCATCAAATTAATGATAGCACCCAAATCACACAAAGCTTTCGCAAAGTGTAAAATCCCAATGGTACAAGGAATAGTGAAAGCTCAAGGATTCTCTTTCTTTTTCACAATGACCTAGTAGTGATAGAACTATAATGCTGCAACCTCTCATCATTCTAAAAAATAATAGCCCTCTTTTTGGTCACCAAGTCTTTCATGAATTTAGCATACCTAGGCATTTGTTCCAAAGCTTCTATCAACGGGACGTTTATGGACAGTTGCTTCAACATAACTATGAACCTGTGATATTTTTCCTCTTCAGTGTTTTTCACCACTATCTCTAGAAATGGAGGTGGAGGCCTAGGCATGGTTACAACTTTTTGGGTCACCTCAACTACCTTTTCAGTATCATCTTTTGATATTTCAGTAATCTCAATCTCATCCTCATCTCTTTCTATTACTCTTTCTACCTGAGGCAACATCAGAGGGTCAATGGTCTGCTTTCCTCCATGAGTAGTGACTGTCATACAATGCCCATTATTTTTCGAATTCTGGATGGTGTTTCTAGGAAGTGTGCCAGGCTAACGTGGATTCACAATGGGGGACAACTGACTAAATTGCTACTCAAGTTGCTTGATTGACACTGCATGTGCATTAACTTTCTGATCGATTCCAGACAAGTCATTTCACATCTCTTTCAAATTCTCATAAGTTGCATCAAAACTCTTCATCATCTTTTGCATAATATCCTAAATGTGTGACATACTATTACCAACCTCTCTATTACCAGGAGGAACATATGGCCCAACCTTATCATTTTTGTTGCCATAGTTTTTCAGGTTGTAATTGTTATCCGACTGTAGTTCCCATCCTAGACATAGTTACCCTCACGGTTGTAGTTGCCATAGTTGTTTTGATTGTAATTGTTATCATGATTGTAGTTCCTATCCCAGACATAGTTATCGTCATGGCTATAGTTTTCATAGTTCCGACCTTGGTTTCCTTGACCTTGGCGCCAATTATTCGAGTTGGAACCTTGGGCGTTGATTTGGAAACCCCCAATCTAATTATTCACCAAATTTGCATCCTCCTAATTGTAATACTCCTCAACCAGCGGTTATGTCCTCATTTGAGCCATCTCTTCACGAATGTCATCATTAGATTGATTTGGTGCAGTTTGGACAGCAAATCTGCTCCTACTAGTATTTGCCTTTCTAGTGCTCCATGCTTTATTGTTTTGGGAAATCCTCTAAAGTTTTTCAATGATCTCCTCGAAAGTCCACTCACAATATGATCCTTCAGCAATAGTATCTACCACAACTCTACCACTGTCATCCTCTTCTCTATAGATGTACTCCTTTAATGACTCATCATATATGCGGTGATTTGGAACACTTCTTATGAACCCAGTGAACCTATCCCAAGAACTGCTTATCGACTCTCCTAGTAATGCCATGAAGTTGTTCAGTTTATCCTTATGATTTAACTTCTTGGACACCGGAAAATACCTTAATGTGAAAACCTTGTGTAATTGGTCCCAAGTATAGATCAAATTATATGGCAGCTCAAAAAACTACACAGCAACATCACCAGTCAACGATAATGGGAATACTCTCAAACCTATAACATCCATATACAACTCTGGTCGTCCTACACAACTCTTACAAACACTTGAAAATTTAGCCATGTAAGCATATGAATCTTTTGAAGCCAACCCAGAAAACAACCCTCTCATTGTAAGAATTTGTATAAGACTATTGGTCACTATAAATGTATGTCCTAGAGGTAGATGAGGGAGAAAAATAGGCCTATCTATTCGAACCGCATCATAGTCAACCTTGTAATGATCATGAAACCTTGGTGCTAGCGGATTCTACACCCTTTCTGCATTTACGATTAGATTACCACCATGAACCTGAGTGGGCATATAAACAACCCCTGGAGGCTACAATTCAACTCTATCTCCTAGACCCTCTCCGATTGGATTGTTGTGTACCCCTTGATTATTCATTTTCCTCATAGTTCTTCTCAATTCAGGATCATAGGGGGTCAAGGGTTCGGCTCGACTCCGTGTACTTGGTATACACTAGAGTTGGAACCTATTAAAGACAAAAGAAAAACAAAAAACGTAAAATCAGGAAATACTTACTAAAGTTCAATAATGTAATTAAACTTAATCTACAAGTTGTATTCCTCAGCAGTGGCGCCAAATTTGATATGCTCAAACTACACCTCCTAAAGAAGTATAAGCGATCGTTGTCAAATAAAAAACCCAACTTGTAGGTTGGGGTCAATCCCATGAGTAATATGATTTAGACTTAAACTTAACTCACAATTATATCTTTTTAGTCAAACTATTTACAAGAAAAGTAAAAAGGGGGTTTTGTAACTAAAATAACAGATTGTTATTTAGAATGATTAAGTAACAAGTAAGCAAGATTTACAATTTGAGTTATCAATATATGATGGAAACGAAGGTATATGTCTTCCCACAAGCTCTTAACGTAGTAATCCTATCCTAGTGTTTGCATGCAAGGTTGGTAAGGTAGGTATCCCTAAGTGATTGGTCCTCCAAGTAGGGAATCTCACCACGCAACTTGGTCCATCTATAGGTGTATGCTTTACTAACCCTTATCTTTACCCCAGATGTCATCATATCAATTTAGTTTAGTTTTCATCCCCACTTCAATTGAAATCGGACTATTCTATAGTATCCATTAAATCTTTGTTGTTTAATAATTTCTCATTTGTTACCCCCTTGGTAAGGCAAGTTGGAAAAAGACGAGTTCTAACGTTACGCACCACTATAAAGACTTCTAACCGAAAGGATTAACAATACATGCATAAACACTATTCAAGAATTACTTAATTATTATTGACACATTGTTAATTGCTCATGGTTCCCACAATCCTATTTGTGGATTTTGCTACTCATGCTTGGGAGTTCACAATTCATAATTAGGTTAAAAGAATTCATGAACTTACAATGAGTATAGATGAAAACAGAAATCTTGAATTGAAATTCAAAGTTAAATTTGCATAAACCAACTTCCAGAAATTAAATTGCTCAAAGTTTGCAAAATAATTCCAAAAGACCAAAACTAAAACATTACAATAATGTCTAACTCCCAAAATGAAATTTACTACTAATATTTATAAAAAATAAATCCTAAATCAACTAGGAAACAAAATAAGGAAATAACAACTTCAGACACAATTTCTGTTGACGACTCGACCTATGGACCGTGGGTCGACCCACAGTCCATAGTTAGCCCTTTGTTGTTGCACACTTGTGCAATATTTCAGGGCCTTCAAACGACCACTCCACCTACAGTCTGTGGATTGTACTGTGGTCTGTCCTGTCACTCTGTGGTTAGAGTACTGAAAATAAGCTTTTTGACTAAGACCTGCGACTGTCCATCTACGTAGTCATTGGACCTACCATCCGTGGTTGGCTCCGTCAGTGGCCACTTTTGCATTTTTCAGCTCGTATCTTCATCAACTGCATCCAAGCCTATTTTATTCAAAAGTTACACCAAAAGACATTATTTCTAATAACAAACTAGCCCAAGACACATACAAACTTTAAGTGAAATGAAGCAAAAATACTATAAACTCATGGTATATCAACAGTCAAGAATCTCAACTGGAACCTCTTCATAGGTGAGGCTATCCCTTATAGCCACACTCTCTAAAGGTACTATTTATGCCATATCCCCCACGCAGACAAGTAAATGTGAATGACTGGATGAACTACTAGTAGTTCTGCTGGCAACTATAACTCATAATCCAACTTACCAACGCTTTTCAAGGCCTACAGACCTAGGACTGAGCTTCCCTTTCTTGCTAAATCTCATCACCCCTTTCCTGGATGACACCTTAAGAAAAACCCAATCATCTATTTTAAACTCTAAGTCCCTTGTCCTTACATCTGCATAAGACTTCTAACAACTCTAAGTTGTCTTTAGTCTATCTCTAATGAGCTGAACTTTCTCCATAGCCTCATGAACCAAATCTGGACCAATAAAGGCTGCTTGACATACTTTGAACCAACTAATTGGAGACTTGCATCTATGCCCATATAGTGCCTCATATAGGGCCATCTAAATACTAGAATAAAAGCTATTATTATAAGTGAACTCTATGAGAGGTAGGTCATCATCCTAATTACTCTTGAAATCGATCACGCAAGCTCTAAGCATGTACTTTAAGGTCTGAATTGTACTCTCTACCTGACCATCCCTCTGAAGATGAAATGATGTACTAAGATTTACCTAACTACCAACACCTTTCTGAAATGAATTCCATAAATGAGATGTAAACTAGGTCCTTTATCTGAGATGATAGATAAGGGAATCCCATGAAACCTTACTATCTCGCTAATGTAGAGTCTAGCATAATCCTCTACTGAATCTATAGTCTAGACAACCAAAAAGTGAGCTGACTTAGTGACTTTGTTCACTATCACCCAAATGGAGTCATGTTGTCTCTGGGTATGAGGTAAACCTGCAATGAAATCCATATTTATCACTTCCCACTTCCACGTACAAATACTAATCTCTTGAGTCACACCTCATAGTTTCTGATATTTTACTTTAACCTGTTGATAGTTATGACACAAAGCCACAATATTTGTGACATACCTCTTCATTCCATTCTACCAAAAGATTTCTTGTAGATCATGGTACATCTTAATGGCACCCAGATGGATGGAATATGTGGAATTATAGGCTTTTGTAAGGATCTTCTTTTTCAACTCACCCACCTTGGGAATACATAAACAACCCTAGTAATGAAGCACACCCTCTCCCCCTTGAGAGAAATCCTTTGCTCTCTACTGGTGAACTGTACCTTTCAACTGAAGTAATATAGATTCACTATCCTAGTTTTCCTTAACCACCACTACTAATGAAGATTCTGACCCATTTTGAAGTATCACACCACCATCTGGCGTGTACATAAAGCAAACTCCTATGAGAGCAAGTCGTTGAACATCTTTGGCTAATTCTTTCTTGTCTTCCTCAGCATGTGATATACGACCCATGGATAGTCTGCTGAGGGCGTCAACCACTAAAATGGCCTTACCCAGATGATAGAGCACATTCAAGTCATAGTCTTTGAGGAACTCAAGTCATCTCCTCTAATGAAAATTTAACTCTTTTTGGGTGAACACATACTGGAGGCTCTTATAATCTATGAACACTTCAACATGAACACCATACAAGTAGTGTCTCAAAATCTTTTCGGCAAACACTACAGCTGCAAGCTCGAGGGCATGAGTCGGGTAGTTCTTCTTGTTGAACTTAAGTTGTCTATTACAAGCATAAGTTATGGGCTTACCTTGTTGTATTAACACACAACCTAGGCCGACCTTGCATGCATCCCAATAAGCCACAAAACTATCTGACCCATCTCGTAGAGTCAAGACAAGAGTTGTAATCAACTTGTTCTTCAGTTCTAAGAAGCTTTTCTCACACTCATCTATCCACTGAAAGTTGACCTTTTAAGTCAACTTGGCTAGTGGAGAAGCTATAAATGAAAATCTTTCAACAAACCTCTTATAGTAACCAGCCAAACCTAATAAACTTCTGATATCAGTCGAAGAGGTGGGTTTGGACTGGTGCTGTAATGCCTCAAATTTTTTGAGAATACACTCTGATACCTTTGCTGGATAGAACATGACTAAGGAATGCGACAAACTATAACCAATATTAACATTTGCTAAACTTAGCTAATATCTAGAGATTTTGAGGGTTTGTAGAGCAACTCTCAAATAGGTCATACGCTCTTCACTCTGAAAATAAATGAGGATATCACCAATAAAGACGATGATGAACAAGTCCAAATATTGTTTGAACACCCTATTCATTAAGTCCATGAAAGTTGTAAGAGCATTCTTTAGTCCAAAAGATATAACTACAAATTCATAGTGACTATACCCAGTCATGAAGGCTGTCTTCAGGATGTCACTATCCCTGAATCTGAGCTGATGACAGCCAGATCCGAGGTCTATCATAGAAAAACAACTAGCGCCCTAAATTTGGTCAAACAAGTTATCAATCCTGGGGATGGGATATCTATTTTTGATTGTGACTTTGTTCAACTGACGGTAGTTAATGTATATTTTGAGAGAACCATCTTTCTTCTTCATGGACAACAATGGAGCACCCCATGGAGAGATACTAGGTCTGATGAAGCCCTTATCTAGAAGGTCTTTCAGTTATTCTTTAAATTCCTTAAGCTCAACTGGAGCCATCCTGTAAGGAGTAATCAAAATAAGCTAGGCATTTGGAAGGATCTATTCCGAAGTCAATTTCCCTTGAGGGAGGAACTCCGTGAAGATCTTCTGGAAACACTTTTGAAAACTCATTTACTACAGGGAGTGACTCAAGAGTTGGGCTTTTAGAGTTTGAATCCTTAACCCAAACAAGATGATAGATATACCCTTTCGAAATCATTTTCTTGGCTTTAAGGTAAGGAATGAATTGATCTAGAGGCACTAAGTTACTATCCTTCCATTTTAAGACTAGCTCTCTTGGAAACTAAAACCAAATTATTGAAGTTCTACAATCAACTGAGGCATAAAAGAAATGTAATCAATCCATGCCTAAAATGATATCAAAATCTACCATTTCTAATTCTACAAGATCTGTTGATGTTACTTTCTGGGAAACATTGACAGGGAAATTTCTGCATACCCGTCTAGCTATAACTGGGTCACCAACTAGAGTAGAGACTGAGAAGGGTTCTAAGAGAGTTTTTTGACTGACACTGAAATTTACTACTATATAGTGATTTACAAAAGAAAGTGTATCCCCTAAATCTAATAACACATAAACATCTAAATAGATTACTTGTAACCTACCTAGGACCACATTAGGAGAATCCTTCTTATCCTATTGAGCCTGAAGAGCATATAACTTGTTATGGCATCGACAACCACCTAAACCAGACGAGGCACCCTTTTGAGTGGGCAAACCTGCTAGCATTGCCGAAGCTGTAGACTAAGCTCTACTACCTTCTTGTCATTGCTTGGAAGAAGGGCAATCCTTTAATCTATGACCAAACTGACCACACCCAAAGCACCCCTCTCTGCCAGAAAGACACTCGCCTGGATGGTTCTTACGGCACTTTGGACAAGATGAAAAATTTTGGTTACCTGAAGCACTTCACCGAGACTTATAGCCTGATGCCCTTCCTTCTTGATCTTTTCACAACATGGGGGATGGAGTGCTAGCTAATGAAGGTGTTGGGGCTATAAAACTCTGTTGAAACTGTGAGTGATTTCCACCGCCCGACCTCTGTTGAGAATATTCATAGGTGCTAGTTCTAGCCTTTTTGTTATCCTTTAGCCATTTCATTAAGCTTATATCCCTCAACCTGCTAAGCATGGGTCATTAGTCTAGAGATATCCATATCCCCTAATAGCATAAAAATTCTACACTTGATCTTCACCACATCGGATACTCAAATAAGAACTTGCCCATTTGTGCTTTCGCATTAGCCACTATATGTGGAGAATACCTAAAGAGCTGGGTGAACTTTAGCCCATATTCTTGGACCGACATAAAACCATTTCTCAAGTTCATAAAATCTTGGGCCTTAGCCTCCCTTAACTCTCTCAGAAAGAACCTTTTGAGAAAAGCTCAAGTAAAAAACTCCCACGTCACAAGAGATGCATCCGCACCCTTATTGTCTTTCTACTGCATGAACCTTATATAAGACACATCCTTAGGTTGGTAGGACTCTATCTCAACACTATCATTACCAGTCACTTGCATTACCTCAAAATTTTTCATGACCTCATCAACGAAGTTTTGTGTGTTTTCACCAACCTTTGACCTTATAAACTCTGGCAGATTCATACGAAGAAAGTCTTAAACCCTGGCTGCAGCTAATCCACCAGTGTGGTTTGTGGGAATTGGTGCCTGTTGATTGTTCTAGTTAGCCATGGTTTGAGCAAAAGGCTGGATTCTTTTTAGCTCAGTATAGGATGGAAATCAAACTAAGCATGATCTGGATGCTAAGTGCATGAAACTACATCATAAATAATGTAGCACAAAGTATGTGCCAGTACTGAGCTTGCAGGATATAGATACTAAGCTGAATGATATAACTAAACAATATGATATTGAATAAAGAAATAAGTTGTACTAAAGTATAACTGAAAACAAAGCTTAATGCAATGAGAAAGTACTAACCATGAAACTAATATGCATAACTAAATACTAAAGTAAATACTGATAACATGGTCAATGCAATAAGATTATGACTGTGGAGGAGCTACTATTAACCGAAATAAACCATGTGAAACATGGAGTCTGATGTATATGCCCCATCAAAAGGATCCAATATACCTTGACAGGGGTATAAGGCATGGTTGTGGTGTGATCACTAAAAATTGATGCCCAACAAAGGGGACTTCTGAACCTATGTTGGCATGCAGTTCTGGGACTTAGAGGGTATATTGAACCCTAGTACAGCTCGATCCTAAGTCTACTTCCAACTAAACACAAAGCTAAAATGCAACTGAAATACCGAGTAGCTCAAAATACTGATATACTATCTTGGAATACAACATAATCTACTGAAAGATATGGCATTCAAATTCTAAAGCATGATTTTCTAACTGATCTGTCTAGCAAGTATAATTTATGAGTACTGACAATTGATACGAGCTAGGGTTCTGAATTATCCACATGGAACTATGCAAATTTTTTCAAGAAACATGTTACGTAGATCAGGGAAACTACAGCAATTAATATCACAATGAATCTTCAAGGTTTAGGAAACACTAGGTCTAAAGAATTTATGAGAAACTGAAGAACTTACTAAATTCTAGGGAGCTATTGAGTGAAAGGAACCAACTAGTGAAATCAAACATACTTGATGACCAATACTACAAGAAATCATTTGGATTTTGTGGCTGAACTTGAAGAAAACCTCTAACTTATTATTGGGAGAAACTTTCACCTCTTTATATTCTTTTCTTTTTAAGTTAAATGATTTTTGGAGAATGAGCATTCTACGTAGTTTCTGACTAGATTATTAGGCTTAGACTAAGTAAAATGATGTAATTTAAGTGTCCAATGCATAAGGGAAAAACCAAAACAACCCTAACTTAAAATTGACGAAGTGATCTTCATGAAGGGACAAACAGGCCGTCTAAAGGACTATGTCCCGTCTAGTAGATCATGGTACCTGCACTTCCTGACAAAGTTCTAATAACGCTTGGTAGGCCTCCTTCATTAACGCTTTCACAGCTCGTTAGAAGCTCTATGAATCATTTAGGCGACCATGGTTCTTCACAATGGCCTGGGGTTTGTGTTCCATTTCCACGGGCAACTTCATGGCCCATGTGAAGCTCCACAGACCGTCTAGTGGTCCGTAGTCCTTCACAGTGGCTTGGATGATCATGTGCCCCTTTCATGGGCCACTCCACGGACCCTCTAGTGGTCCGTGGTTTACCAACTTTAGTTGGGTGCAAACCACGAGCAAAGTGAAGGGTCGTGGTCCTCTTCACGGTCCATGGACGCCTCTGTGGTTTACCCTTTATTTCCTTTTCAATCTTAATTCAGATTTTTGAGGTGTTACAGGATGAATATACTAGATTTTCATAGTCCAAAAATATAGAAAGAACCGTAAAATTGATGAAACGTTGAACAATTCAAAGTTGAAAACTTTCACTTGATATTATTATTTGCAAAATATAATATAAAATTACTATCAGAACTGAGAATTGAGAAATTGAGAAAGAATTAGAAGATTTGATGTAGGAAAAATAAAGATATGTGTAGCTATTTGTAGAATTTTTTTTTGTGAATTTTAATTTTTTTTTAAAAAAATACCATTTTGGCCACTTTTTAAGAAAGTGGTCGTTGGCCCAATGGCCACTTTTTATAGTAGTTGTGCCAATGACCACTTACTGAAAAAGTGACCTAACGGATATCACACACAATTTCTTTTTATCACAGGGTCGGTGCACCAGTGGGCCGTGTACCTCTCTCTTACCAAGTCGGCCTTACCGGCCTGTTGGTGAAAATAATCTGGATCGTCCCACCCACAAATATTGGGGGATGGCTGTCACTCTGGACATTATCGAAATCAGGCTCTTATTGGGCCGTCCTTAATGGGCTGAAACAGGACGAGCCATCCCAATTGAAAAGTTTAGTACTAACATAAGAAGCTGGAATTTTGTCATTCTCATAATTAAGATCGAATTATATTTAATTTTGTGGTACAATCATCAAGATGTTTGTCCAACTTCATCTTTGATGTGAAAAATTAATTTGTAACGTATATGAACTGACAATTTAAATCATCCATGTATGAGTTATACACAAAAATTATCTACTATATAAGTAATGGACACACATATAAATACAATGATCTATTCATACAAAGACTTTATTATAATAATTCACATAAAATACAAAGTCTTTGCAAATAATTAAAATTAATACTATAACTCAACCATATAGTTAATAGTGTATCCCAACAATCTCCCACTTAGATTTATAACCATGCATGTAAAATTTTAACATCCATTTCTTCCACATGCTTATCAAAGGCCTTCTGAGGTAAGCCTTTCGTAAATGGGTCTGCCAAATTGTTCTTTGATTAACCAATCAAAACTCTCACATCAGTACCTCTTTGAGTTATATCACGAATCAAGGGATATTTCCTCTTAATGTGCTTACTCCTTTTATGGCTTTGTGGTTCTTTATCATCACAATAGAGTATGATTGGTACTTCAACCGAAGGAATCACTCCAAGATATTTTAGAAAATTTCTTAGCCTAACAGCCTCTTTATGTGCCTCAGAGGCAGCTACATATTCCGCTTCAATGGTGGAATTAGCAACACATGATTACTTGATGCTCCTTCAAACTATCGCTCCACTTCTTAGAGTAAATTCATATCCTGAGGTAGATTTTCTAAAATCTCTATCTGACTAGAAATATAATTTATATATCCAACAGGTAGAAGATTGCTAGGGTGGAAAAAAAAGCATATAATCCCTAGTCCTTTTCATGTACTTGATAATATGTTTGACTACAGTCAAATGTTCTTGGCCAGCATTATATTTAAATCTTCTAACCATATATATCATAAAGCAACTATTCGATCTAGTACATAACTTAGGATACATGAGACTCCTTCTAGTAGAAGCGTAAAGGACCACCTTCATCCTCTCTATCTCATCAGTCGTTTTGGGCGACTAGTCTTTTCATAAAATAATTTCATGTCTAATAGGAAGAAATCCCTTTACAGAACTGTGCATAACCAACCTCACAAGAATATTATCTATATAGAGTATTTGAGTCAAGCCTAATATACTTTGTAAGTGGTCTCACGTAGGCATAATCTCGAGGATATGAGTTGTTTCTCCCAAGTCTTTCATATTAAAACGTGGTGACAACCAGTCCTTTATAGAATTCAACATGCTCATATTATCTCATATGAGTAAGATGTCATCTACGCACATAATAAGAAATGCTACTCTGTCTCCCTTCCATTTCTTGTAGATTCATGATTCATTTTCAAATTGATCAAAACCAAAAGTTTTTATCAAACTGTCAGAACAAATGTTCCATGCCCGAGATGCCTGTTTCAATCCTCAAAAGGATCTTTTAATTTTACAAATCATATGTTCATTTCCACTTTCCATGAAACCTTCTGATTGTGCAATATAAATGCACTCATTAAGACTTCTGTTTAGAAAAGTTGTCTTGAAATCCATTTGCCAAATCTCATAATTTTAATAAGCAACAATGGATAAGATAATCTTAACAGATTTAAGCATGGCTACCGGCGAAAAAGTTTCCTAATAATCGATTCCTTCTTTTTGAATAAACCGTTCGCAATATGCCGAGCCTTAAAAGTTTTCACTTTTCCATCCACACCTCTTTTTATCTTTAGATCCACTTTACAACCAATAGGTTTAACAACAATAGGTTGTCTACAAGATCCAAGACTTGGTTTGAGTTTATAAACTCCATTTCAGATTTCATAGCAACAACCCACATTCCAACATCTTTATCAAGTAGTACTTCAGAATATGATTTCCCCAAGAGTGTAAACTGTTTTGGTTTTCCAGTAACTAGCCCACTACAATGTAGCAACTACAGAGTCGCTACATTTTGACTAAATTATGAATATCCTAAACTAATTCCTCTACAATTGCACACTGCATGACATTACCCCCACTAGTTTGTGGTAGCGTGATGTCTAGAATCTACTCTTGAGCAACCTCTTGCCTATCAACATTCCTCTCACTATGTGGACGCAATAGTATGCCAACAATTGTTTTAGGAAGTTGTGCTTATGTTTCATTAGTAGTTATTCCTTTGCTTAGTTCTTGTAATACATGTTTACTTGTAGGAGCATGGCTAATTAAATAGTCACGTTCTAGAAACTTTACATTTGTTGAAATAATTACCATTTGTTTTTTAGGACAATAAAATAAACCTCTTTTAGTTCTTCTCTAATATCCAACCAAAATGCACAGTTCTGTTCTAGATTCCAACTTATTTGTTTTTCCTTTTAGTACATGTGTTGGACATCCCCAAAGTCGAATATGTTGTAGACTAGGCTTGCGCCCATTCCATAATTAATAGAACAAATTTGGAAGAAACCAAATTTAGAATGTAATTTGCAGTTTCTGAGGCATATCCCCAAAGGCTAAAAGAAAATTTTGAAAAACTTAACATTGATATAACCATTTCCAATAGAGTTCTATTTCCAGTTTCTGAGTCATATCCCCAAAGGCTAAAAGAAAATTTTGAAAAACTTAACATTGATATAACCATTTCCAATAGAGTTCTATTTCTTTGCTATTCCACACCATTTTGTTGTGGTGTTTCTTGGCAGAATATTGAGATGTAATTCCCAATTATGATAAGTACTTATTGAATTCCATAGAAAGGTATTCACCACCATGATTAGATCATAGTGTTTGGATGTATTTATCATGTTGCTTTTCTGTTTCTATCTTAAATTCTTTGAATTTTTGTCAGCAATCTATGGTGCAACAAATAAATGTATGCATATTTAGAGTAATCATCGGTGAAAGTCACAAAATACTCAAAACCCCCTGTTGCTCATATATTCATAGGACCGCACAAATAAGATTGAATTAATTCTAACTTTTTACTAGATCTATTTCCTTTGGAAGGGAAAGGTCTATTTGTCATTTTACTTTCTAAACAAGATTCACAGGTTGCTAGTGCCTCCACTTTCAATGAACTCAGAGGTCCATCTGAAACCAACCTTGAAATCATATTTATATTAATATGATATAGACGTAGGTTGCATAATTAAGTTTGACTCAATTCAGAAATACATTTTCTTAAAAATAGAATTCTGGAACTATTGAACGAAAAAGAAATAATTCATATTGCTAAGACTGGTGTTGGTTCCCCAATCACCTGAAAGACACAAACTTCATTCTTAGTTAGCCGTTACGTTTCCTAAAACCCCTGCAAGAAGTACAAGCATGGTTAGTGGCTCCTAAATCTACAACCTATAACTGGTTAGAAACAACCACTAAATAGGTTTCAATGATATTTAAACAAGGATTACCTTTGTTCTTTTGGCTTGATAGTCCGGGTAGTGCCTCTTGTGGTGTACATGATACTTATAGTGGAAGCACTTTCCCTTAGGCTTAGCCATACCACCTTTAGAACCTCTAGGTGCCACAATCTTGTGCCTCCTCTTCTTCTTTTGGGCTTTCACTGGCTTAGATGAAGAAGTGATATTTTGTCCACCATGTATGCAATAGAGGGAGGATCTTGCTGCTTGATAATGGATTTCATCGTTGTTTGTTATAAAATAGTTTTGCAACAAATAAAATCATCTTGTTCATGTATAATTGAAGAGAAATTGTGGAAAAATGTCCGGCAGACTCTGAAAGACCATCTCCATGCGAGATTCCTTATCAATGACATTTCCAAGTATCTACAACTCATTCGGATAACTCATCATGTTCACCACATATTCCTTGGAAGGTGATCCTTCAACCATTTTGGTTGTCAAAATAGTCTTCATGTTAGTTTACTTGGCAGCATGGTTCTAGTCTCTGAACATCTCTTTGAGATATCCGAGCATATCATAAGCAGAGATCATGGACTAATATTGATGTTGCAAGACATTCACTTTTGAGACAAGAATGTAGCACCTTGTCATCTCATCAGCCTTGAACCATTTATCATAGTCCTTGATCTCCTCATAAGTAGCATCCGTTGATTTTATGGGGATTTCTTCAACCAACACATATTTGAAACCCTCGGATGTTAGAACAATATTAAGGTTTCCTTTCAAGTCCACATAGTTAGGACCCTTCTAGTTTGTTTTGGTTCAAGATAGAGGACGTGGGATTGGAGTGAGACATGGTTACTTTGGGAGATATTTAATACATATCATTGGGAGCATATTCTTTATTTTTAAAAACAAAAAAAAATACAAGACACATATAATCATGCTAATGAACAATAAGAATCAATAGGAAAACTTAACTATTCAAGTAAATTTATGAGCAAGTTATTATATAGTACCACTTAAGCAAGACAAGTCCAACTTAGCTGAAGAGTAAACTGTGAAGTTTATTCAGGTAAATATATTGTCTCTTATACATTGATTCAACATGCAAATGAGTTGAAAAGCTAAAACAAGTCATCAAATCAAAAGACAAACATAACAATATCAAAATATACAAGTTTAACAGATTCGGAAGAGGACATATGTCAACATATAAACCCATATATTAACTTGAAAAATCATTTGTAAGAAGTAGGGATGATAATTTTATCAAGACCACAAAACTAGACAAAACCCCATCAAAATGAATCTGAATGGAAAAAAAACCCTACTTCACAGAAAATCCACGTGTATTGCTCGATGGGTCATTTTCAATGAACCAACCAAAATAAAAGTCCATCAAAGTTGATCAAAATTTGAAAAAACTCTAATACCGACAAAATTGACAATCATCGATCAGGTTTGTTGCGAGGGTTAGTAAAGTTATCCACACATCTCTCCCTTACCACTAAGTTGCTAAACAATTTTCTTTTAATCAACAAAAATTATTCATCAAAAGAACATCATGATATATACAGATTTAATCAAACATGTATCAAATTAGGGACTCTTATTACATTATCAATTATATGCAATGAGGCTCTGATACCAGTTATTAAAAATGCATAGCGAAAACATCATTCAAGATCACAAACATACATAATAGCATAATAATCTAAATTGAATAAATTGTGAAACTCTAACCTTTTGAAGCTTTTACACAACTCTTCAGGATCAAGGACTCCAAAATTGAATTCTTTTATTGATTCTTTGCCAACTCTGTCATTCAAGTCTTGTGTGGACAAGAATGTTTTGAGAAAAATTATCTTCTTTCCTTGAGAACCACCACCCTTATATATACTTTTTAGCAGAGGGGAAAGAATTGGAAGATGAAAAGTTTGCAACCATATTTAATAGTCAATAAATACCATTAAGGGTATTCAACAAACATTAGACATTGTTCAGGTTATTCAACAACCATTAACAATCATTAAATATCATTAAAGGTATTCAACAACCATTAAACACCGTTAATGGTAATTTTAACAACCATTAAACATCATCAATAGCCATTAACAGTCATTAAATACCATTAAGGGCATTTAATAGCCCTTAAACACCATTAATACTCATTAACATCAATATTTGCTTCTTTCTTCTTTTAAGGAAATAAAAAGATGCAATATTTTCCTCTTTCTTATTTTGAGGAAATAAAAAGTTCTTTCCTCTTTTAAACCAATAAATAATTTAAAAGTCAAAAATAATTTATTCCTAAACTTAAAAAAAAATACTAAAAGTCCTTTTATTTTATGAACTCAATCAATCAATCAGGCATAGTAGGGACCGCAAATTTATTAGCAGAGGCTTCCAATTATAATATTTAATTCGTAAAAGCATGAATTAACCATATCATAATAAATCACATAATGTGTCACAAAAAATCTGTAAGTACTCCTTTATTAATTTCAAATTTTACCATTACAACTTATTTAACTCCCTAAGTTAGAATTACCATCACCAATTAATTAAATCAAACTTCTAAAAAATTTAATCCATTAATTAATTTAATTCTTTATCTATGCTTATAATTTATGCACATTTTGTGCTAACGTGGCACCTTCAACCACCCAAGTTGGTTGTGCTTGTACACACTCGCCTGCCACATGTGTAAATATTATTTTTGAATTTTTTTTAAAAAAATCTTATTTTCTTTATCTTGTATTTAGATTAAGTTAATACACATTTGTTAACCTTGTATCAAAACCTTTTTTTACCTACATTCATTGGTTTTTCTCTTTTATTTTTGTTTTTATTTTATTTTGGTTGTCTTTCATTTTGATTTTATTTCAAATTTAATTCGAAATATCTTGTATTTAAAATATGTTAAATCTTGAACGGATATCAAAATAAGTGAAGAAAATTAAATAAAAGATCAAAAATTAAAATGTTAAAATCAAAGGTCACTTTTAATTATTTTTTAAGAAAAAATACACATAATTTTTTTAAAATAATTAAAAGTGAAAAGACAATAAATTAATTAAAAAAAGTTTTAAGTGAAAAGAAATTAAAGTAAATATTTTGCAATGAAAGAAAAAAAATTAATATATATATATATATTATGTGTGTGTGTGTAGTAACTAATTATAAAGTTACCAAACAAAAAATTACATGTGTCCAATTTGTGCATGCATCA
The DNA here is from genome assembly GCA_037074985.1 of Solanum bulbocastanum. Classification (NCBI taxonomy): domain Eukaryota; kingdom Viridiplantae; phylum Streptophyta; class Magnoliopsida; order Solanales; family Solanaceae; genus Solanum; species Solanum bulbocastanum. The sequence continues at coordinate 34,660,914 of CM073601.1, forward strand.
CTTGCCTTCAAGACAGTGTGCACACTCTCTATGACATGTCAGTGTTTGTGGTGTATTTATTTCATTTAAATTAGTTTAGAGGGGTAATAGATCATAGTCTTGGGGGGCGGGGCTACTTGCGCCTTATCCTTTACTAAAATAAGAACCTAAGCTAATATCTCCTATTTTGTCCGTTCAATATATACAAAATGTACTTACAAACGAAGTTGAAATTGTACTATTCCTATCATAAGATTGAATCATATTTAATCTTGTGCTACAATCATCAAGATGTTTTTTCGACTTCATCTTTGATTGTGAGCATTTAACTTATAACTTAATTGAACCAACAATTTTAATCTTTTGCGTATGAGCTAAGCAACTGCATACACAAAAATCGTCTACTATATAAGTAATAGACATACATAAAAACACAGTCATCTATTCTAACAAAGATTTTAGTATAATAATTAACATAAAATGTAAAGTCTTTAAAAAGAATTAAAATCAATACTATAACTTAACCACATGGTTAATAGTATATCCCAACAAGGACAGGGCCTGTCTCCACTAGCTCTCTAGGTGCTACTCATGGTGTTGTTCACTTTGTAGGCTTCTTCTCCAGTTTTTTATGGTAAGAAATCGGAAAATGTTTCTTTCCTCCTCCAAATCATCCATGCCAGTTGAATATCCATTGACAATCAAGAATAGAATATTTGGGAGAGACTTTTAGAGAACAACAGAGGGAAATATATCTTTTTCTTGGGGAAACTGATTTCTCAACTTTAGGTGTATAATATATATTTATAGGTGGTTATATGTAGATCAAAATGACATGTGATTAGTGAAATGTATATATTTTTGTGGACTCATATTCCTACTTAATTAATTTTATATAAGTTTAAGTGTCTACTTATACACCCAAATTTTGAGGGTATAGATATTGTCACGACCCATACCGTCATGATTGGCACCCATACTAAACCTCCAGTGGGAGAACTATTACTACAACCCAAACTAACAAATTTTATGAAAACTAAGACATTTAAAGATACAGAAATAGATTTAAATGAAAACAAAAATGGAGTCCCCACAAACTCCAAGGTTTTTAACAAACAACTAACCAAACTAATGCGGAAGAACAACCCCTAGAACCTAAAAGTCATTGCACCAAAACTTTACTAATCACAAGTCTAAGAACAAGAGGTACAACCCCGAAACTAAACAAACACCTTAAGCAAATAGTCTGAGTCCGAAAATGTTGGACTTAAACAAGAAAGATTCATGACTGCTTGAAAGAACTCGCTCACCCTTGAATTCGGTCACACTCAATAGTCACCTAACTGAGGTCTATCAATAGCTGCCTAAAGATGCCTTGTACTCAACAAAGAACAAGCAAGTGCAGTATCAGTACACAACAACAGTGTACTGGTAGGATCACACGACTATTACAAAGGTGAAATATACATAAGCAGTCACAACAAAGTAAAATACGCATATACAATATTAGTCATCACTTACCAATAACATACAATTTCACAAGTCTCAAGAGATACAATGATAATTTTAGAGCAACATACAGCCTTCCAATATCAATCATCATTAGATATGAACATAATCATCACAAGTATATACATAGCATAATTTAATGGTCCTATCACATCCAATTCAATGGTCGTCTCATGGAACCTAAACCCAAACTGTTAGCATACCAGTTTGTGGTACCCGATCCAAGTTAGTGTGCCGAAACGTGGCAGCCGATTCCATGTTTATGTCAGAACGTGGCAACCGATCCCATGTTTATGCAAGAACGTGGCAACCGATCCCATGCTTATGCCGGAACATGGCAACCGATCCATTCAGCAAGACACAATCACAATCACAATGTACATTCTCATAATCATACAATCAAGTGTTGATACATGGCATACAATCATTCGTTCATACTGAATTACATTAGGTGTGATCAATATATTTCATTCACATACATATATGCATTACAATGAAGAAATTACAAACATATATCACACCAATATTAAATCACAACAATCACCTACCTCGAATCCAAGCTTGAATCCCCCAAGGCATTTGAATCTTCCCTTTCCAGATTCTTCCCTCTTGTTCGTGGTCTAAAAATAACAATTTATACACAAGGATCAACAATCAAAGGTCTAATTATTCGGATTATAACAAACTCAATAACCCTAGACCAAACCCTTGGTCCCCATACCTAGATTAGGAATTTTTCCACCATAATTTCATATCAAACATTCCCGCATCGATAATTACCCATTAGATTACGTTCTACGGATCGAAAAATGGATTCAGGGAATTAAAACCTTACCTTTAGCCTCAAGAATGTTGAAAAATGGTCAAGAGCTCATCTGGGGTCGTTCCTTAGCTCTCAAAGTTGAAAAGTGTAGAATAAAAACGTTTTGGGATTTATTTACGACTTTAAGTCCCGTCTGGCCTGCCACAGCGGCCCTCACCCCACTACAGCGGCACCGCCAGAGTGACCAAAACCACTGCCAAAGCGGCTTGCAAAAAGAAGTGAGCTATTTTAATAATTCCAATACCCCCATTTCACAACACACCTTTAACTAATGACTCTTACAAAATATCGTTCACGCTAAGTCGATTTAGGGAGTTCTACTCACCCGAATTCAATTATGTAAAGTCGTACGGATTCCTTAACGACTTATCTATTTACTCATGTAATCAAAATCATAATTAGATCTCTTATTTGTTACCAGATTTCCCTAGACCTCACTGACTTCGATTTCATCCAAATTTGGACTAGGCTAGGAAATCCCAAGCTACTACTAAAAAGTTTTCTGACCCCAATTCTTTCCCCAATGGCTTTTCTCTAATGACAGAATCAGGTCGTTACAATAGATACCAATTTACTCATCACTCATCCCCGAGTGATCAACTAGGAAAGGCTGGCTAATGTAAGGGTAGAGTAGTTACTGAATCGTCGAATTATTGGGGATACTTGTGCCACATGCCCTTCTTACCGAATCTCATTACCCCCGAAGGGTTTCACATCTCCAACCTCAAACCAACCAATTGAATACCTACATATCCTCCCTTACAATGTCTCAATGAAGTCATCTGAATACTCAAGTGATAAATATTGTTTTATGTAAACCTAATTAATCAACAAAATGATTCCCAACAACCATCAAAGTTGATCATACATACGTCTGCCACATATTGTCAAGGATCTTAACACAATCATCAGGACTAATCCTTTCTCACATAAGCATGATAAAATTCTAAATCAATACTCGCTACAATTAGAAGTGAACCTAAACCAACCAACACAAACTCATAATAGCCAGCAATCACAGTTCTCAGCAACCTCTCCATCCCACACCATAAACTCCCATGAGTTTAAGTTATAACCAATTTGATCTTTAGAAATTAGATACTCATCGAGGGATATGTCCAAGCATACAACCCCTCCAACAACACAATCGAAATGCTAGATTTATTAATTGTAGATTACATCTTAAGAATAGTAGAATTGGACCCAATGATCCTCACATTCAACCACACATAATCGATACATGACCTTGACGACTAGAGGACTATTAAGATTGCTGGACAACCACAAATATACATGGTAGCTCTTCTATAAATTCTCATAAGCAAGGTGGTACAAGTAGGACCACTAAAATACTTTAACAACTGCAAGACAACACCAATTATGTCATTAGAAATAACCAAATCTTTCCAATCTTCCCATTCAACCAAGAAAACATCACAGGATTTGGTACCCCTGATCCACCACTAGGGATCCACCCACAAAAGTGAAATCACACTAGAGCATAGCTAGTAAATTATACTCACAACACTAACAACCATCATAAATAGTCGACCTTTTACCTTACTATAAACTAACACTTTTTAAAAATGAAACCTTTCTTAGATACTTATCAATCAATAGTAGTAAACTTATGACTCACCCCATGTGTAAGTCCTTCCAAATGCTCAATACCGAATACAATTGATCATTCCTCACCTTGTCAATTCATACCTTGACAAAATACATCACCACGAATGTAGACTCATAATGAAAAATTTGAATTGTAATTTCCACCATATAACACAATCCCTTTCTCTATCAACATTAGCTTGCACCTTGAAGGTTTTTATGAATTCATAGATCTCCATTTATCATTGATTGCATCTCCATCGATCTTACAATATATTTCGCTAAAATTTCTATCATACTCATTACTAGACTAAAAAACAAAACCAAGCACTTGTCATCACACTCAAGCTAATGTCCGCACACTCCTTTCTCAAGTCTTTTTCAATAGTTTCTGACCAACCTGATAAATCCGTGGCACTATTACCATAGGCATATCAAAACGAATAAAATCAAGCGTCTCTGAACCCAATAATCTACCCTTCTAAAGATATATCTTTAGCCTTTGCAATCAAATAAAATATCCTTTCTCTAGCCTCTCTCTAAAGGTTGTACTACATCCCACTATATTTTCCTTTATTATAACTCTATCTCTTTAGCTTTCTATTCGAGTGGTGTCCCACCATCTATTAAAACATTCCATACAACCACGTTACTCACCCAATATTAGAAAACCACAATTTTAGATACTCGCAAGTCGTACATACTATACAAAATTCGCTTTACCAACAATCTTATTATATAGTTGCATCCCATCACAAACTCATACCCCCATTACACTCAGTTAGCCCTGACTATCACTACGAAGTCAACCTTTTCATCGACATGACACCTCAAACTCAGGTATACCCATCAAATTCAAAGGGCTAACCCAATTATATACACATTTACTTACTAAACTGTTCAATTATCTTCACCCAAGTATACTCAATGGGACATTATTTATCCATAAGCTTGTCATTCTGGTATCAATCCACTCATTTATAGCTTAAGATAAAATCACCAGTCCTCATACTACCCTCCTTCTTCTTAAAAAACAAGACAGGAGAACCCTACGTGGAAACACTAGGATGATAAAACTTTTATCAAGAATCTCTTAGATTTGAGCTTTAAGTTTTCTCAATTTTTCCAAAGCCATGCGATAAGAAAGAGTGTCAATTTCCAAATCAATTCAGAAATCTATATCTTTATCTAGAGGCATACCAGAGAAATCAGTAAAAGACACTCATCTAATTCAAACATTACAGGAATAGACTCAATATAGGGAGACGTGACCTCAACATCCCAAATATGTGTCAAATAAGCCAAACAATCCTACCCCACCAGTTTCCTAGCCCAAATGGAGGATACAACCATAGCTAGCTTAGGCTTGTACATCCCTTCCCACTCTAATCTTTCCCTACCAGTGATCTCTAGAGCTACCGACTTAGTATTACAATTAAGCCCTGTATAGTAGGGGGGATGTAACGACCATTCCGAAAAACATAAACCAATAACTTATGAGATTTCTTTTATGCACATATTGTCCTCACGCTATTAACATGATATACGACAAATATCAACAATTTTCCGAGTATCCAACCAAGTGTTTCAAGCTTCATCCCACCATTCAAAACAAGTAGTGCAATTAATATATTACATGACTTGGGTTTACACACCCCAAATAAACCAAACAATTAGCCATACTTATTTTACAAACCATTGTGACATGATCCAATTATTCCTCAAAATTTCATGCAAATATACAACACATAGGTCATGTATAAGTCCCAAAGTTTATACAAAATATAGATGCCTATATGCAAATGTGATCTTCTTTAAAGCTCTCAAAATTTCCATCTCTAATGGCCAGCTTCATGCCTCCTCTCGATCAGCCCCTAGATAGAAACAACTATCGCTAAGCATATAATTTTGTGGTGTAAAAACTATAGGTTCGGAGTCCTCAAAATTCACCAAGCTACCTTTCTCAAGTCAATGAGCATCATACTTGAAACATAATAAATAAATCAAGTAAAAATATATAAATAATATCAAGTTCGATATTTAAAGATCCAAATGTCAAGAAAGCTTATAGCACCATTTTCCAAGGGATTCAATAACAAGGCTCACCCAATATATACATCATGTCGTCACCCCAAGCACAAGCAAGTATCAAGAAGGGCCGACACCTTGTATCAAGAAGGGTAAAAAACCAATAATCAAGAGAACCAAGAACCATATTAAAAATGGTTTTCTAGTTCGTACTTAAAATGGACAACTTTCATTCTTAAGACGGACTACAAATCCATAATCAAGATGGCAAATGATCCGAATCAAGAGGCAGGCCAATGGTGACAAAGTCACAGCCACAAGAAGGACAAGGTCCCAACAAGAGTGCCAAGTGATCAAACAATCCGTACAAGTGGGCTAGTTACAGAAGCGTCATACCAACACGACAATGCAAAGTGACAAGAGGTAACCAAGGTACCAATAGCAACTTTCAGATATACCAGCAATTAAAAGAGTAATTCACTACTAAAAAATTTTCAAAAAAATTTCAAAAAAAGACGCCAAAAAGCAATGGGTTGCGTCGCTTTTCAGGCCAAAAGCGACGCAGTCACTTCCGTCGCTTTTTAGCTCAATGCTTTTCAAAAAGTGACGGATTGTGTCGCTAAAAAGCGACGGACAGTGTCTCAAAAAGCGACGGACTGCGTCGCTTTTTGTAATTTTTTTCTTAAATTTTATTAAAAGAAGCGACGGACTCCGTCTCTTTTATTTTAATTTTCATTTTTTTATTTCTAAAATGTGGCGCAGTCCGTCGCTTTTCTAGAAATTTTATTTTTAAAAAATACTAAAAAAGCGACGAATTGCGTGGTTTTGTTCGTCGCTTTTCTGGAATTTTAAAAAACAAACCCAGAAAAAGCAACGGAAAAAACCACGCAGTCCGTCACTTTTCTGTATTTTGAAAGAATAAAATCCAGAAAAGCGATGGACTACGTGGTTTTGTCCGTCACTTTTCTAGAATTTTTAAAAAATAAAACCCAGAAAAGCAACGGACAAAACCACGCAGTCCTTCACTTTTCCTGCATTATTTTTGGCACTAGAAACTCCCAGTTTTGTTGGCCACCTGCAAATAAAATTCAATTCAATTCAATACTTCTCTATTCAGCCCACTTAAATAGACAATTATAAACAATCTGAACAAAACATAAAATAACATTCAAAAGTACCTAAATCATAAATTAAAAAATTATAAAATCTTTCAAAATTCATTTAAAAAAGTTTATAAATGTCTAGAGATCTAAACTAGGGAGTGAGATTTACATAATCATCCTCATCACTCTCGTCGTCGATGTAATTGGGGGCCGAAGTATTAGGTCAACGAGTGAGGTTCATCACTTGTTCTATGATTTGCTGAATGGTCTCATTCATGCTTTCTTGTTCAGCTACTCTTCTCCGCTCTGACACTGCTAATGCCGCTATAAGTTTAGCTATTTGATCCGACATAGCAGCAATTTGAACAGCATCAAGTGCCTCGGCTTGACGTGATGATCCAATACCTTCTAAGCCTGACTAGAGTCATCTAACATCATTTAGAGAGCCTAGACCATAACATCTACCCTTGTGTGTCCCCCTACCACTTTTTCTTTCCAAATCTGGGTGGACAGTTTAGGTATCCATTGGACTGAACTATTTAGATTCTCAGCGACGTAGTGCTGAAAGTAATTCTGCATATTAAATATAAAAATTGACATGAATATATATACATATCATATATTCACTATTAATATATATTAATCATATTAAATAACTTACAAAAGTTCGTTCGGCCCTTTCCTTCACCCACACATCCGGATCCGACTCATTTTCTTTCTTCCTTACATGAATCTTCTTGAAAACCTCTGGTTCAATGGGAGGACGTCCCAATTATTTTTCATATAAATAAAAACTGAAATTTATAACGATATATATGAATTAACTAATTATTTATTTAAAAATTTAAAGAAGAACTTACCATCTCTCGTGCTATTGTTCCAACCGTCTTTGCACCTCTGGTGTGCAACGAGCCACCTTTAAGACTGCCTCTAGCCTTTGTGGCTTGATATGATATTGCCTTAAACTCATCTGTTTTCCAATACATACCCAATTCATCAAAAATATTAGGCAACATCCAACTGGGACATACGCCACTATCCCGAACACTCTTTAGACAGGCAGACAGTCTGGTGGATGCCTTCCTCTCAAATGTGGTCTCAATGACCAGATTGTACCTTGACTTCCAAGTACACATAGTCTGAAAAAAAATTGAATAACGTTTATTAGATCGATAGTAAAAAAAAGTAAAGTATACTAAACTTAACTAAAAAATATATACCTTAAAGTTAATAAACATCGCTTGGCGTATACTATTTGGAATCTCGCTCCAAGAGTGATAAGCCTATGTATAGAGTCTTCTAACACATTCTTTTAAAGCCCGGGCAGCATCCTTTGCGTGATACCACCTGTAAAACACATAATAAATATGTTAGTTCATGAATAATATATTAAAGTATAAGAAATAAATAAAATAAAGTAACAAATAGATAACAAAACAAACTTACGATGATCCATCCGGCTCAATCATGACTCTACCAAGTCTGTCCTTCTGGTCAGGAGCTAGAGCAGACATCGTATCATGTGGTGTAGCACTAGGTGTAGCTGTAGACGAGGGTGGTATGTTAGGATGCACAAAACACTGAGTCAATGGAGGGGTACCGGCCATTGCATCTGACTGCTTGCTACTAGAATCTCCAAGCCTCATGGAAGATAACTGAGGAGATGTACCTGTGGGAGATGGAGTACCCGCCGATAAGGGTCGTGCTCGACAAATAGCCTATAAAGGTAGGTCCTCATAGCGTCGTGCATAAAATGGTTGTGAAGTAGATGAAGTACCGAGTGGTCGACGATAATTAGGATAATATTGTCGAGGATCTGCCGTACCAAATGGAACAACAAATAAATGAGTATCATGGCTGATACGCTCTGGCGCAGAAGAAATAGATCCTGCAATATCCTAGAGATCTATCGGCCTCCTAGACTCCTTCTTCTTAGCCTGTTTAGTCTAGCTAACTCCAAGATTCTGGCGATGTCTATCACCGTCACCGCCTGATGACATTTGTATGCAAATTTACATGTATAATATATATAAAAATCATAAATTAAATAAAATTAGCAAAATACACTTACATATATACTATCTAGCTTTCATTCTACACTATTCCTCCTCGCTTTTTTCAATTCCATCATTCTCCCATTCTTCCTCCTCAATTGTTTCATTTTCATTATCGTCTCATTCTTCTTCTTCTAATATGTGTTGAGGATGTTGTAGTGTGGTTTCCAATTCAACATCAACTTTTTGTTGAACAATTGCAACATCATTTTGATACGCCACATCTAAGACATTGTCAATTTCAATTCTTCCCACATGCTTACTTTTTATAACAACCCACCAATGAGAATTGTCTCTACGCAATGGATATGAAGTGTAATACACTTGTTTAGCATTTTGTGCAATAATAAAAGGATCATAACTTCTGTATTTCCTAGTGTGCTTAATTTCAATTATATTATGTTGATGGTCCATCTTTGTGCCTCTATGTGATGGGTCAAACCACTCACACTAAAACAATACAATCTTTTTCTTAGGCCAATCTGAATATCTCACTTCAATAATCTCTTGAATGACTCCATAATATTCAATAGTTTGACCAGTATCATCAGCATCACCTTGTATGTACACACCGCTATTATTTGTTTTCTTATTCCTAGAAACTTCTTCAGTTTGAAACTTAAAGCCATTGACACAATACTTATTCATTGTCAATACTTGAGATTCAGGTCCAAGTGCTACTTCTTTCACTAATTGCAAATGTTGGACACTTGAATATTCATCGTAAACCTACGTGATTGTTATTTCAAGTAATATAATTTAGTATAACATGAATATATTATTAAATACTTAGTGATTGCACACTTACATAGTTCCTCAGCCATTTGGAAAAGTCTGTATAGATGGCTTCATTACTACATGTGTTTACGAACAAGCTGATCATTTTACATTCAAGTATTTCGTTAGTTAATGATCACTTATTAGTATGTAATTTAATAACATATTTTTAACACTTACTTTACATATGATTGAATCTCTGGACAATTAAGCAAAACATGTGTCACAGCTGATTGCATTTCCATATCAATGAAGCCTCGCTTTCCATGCTTTTTAGATACTGTACCATTTTGATTAAAAATTGATATCGGTGGAAATAAAGGATCACTATCGCCTTCATCATTGCGATTGGGCCTATTTCTCCTACATAACACATCTTGACCAAAGTAATAAGAATAAAAATCACCAGTTTCTCTCCCAATATGACCTTGAACAAATAATCCTTCGATCCTTCCCCTTTGCTTAATTGTTTGCTTCGAACTACCAATTTTTATGCATGTATGTATATATTTGTTAATATATAAAAGAGTTGGTGAATATATATAACTTAGTGAATATTTCAAGTGGATACCTCTCAAATGGATACATCTATCTTGTTTGAACCGGACCTCTGAGGCGAGCCTCTTGTACAAGGTGAATTGAAAGATGCTCCATCACATCAAAGAAACCACATGGAAATATCTTCTCCAACATAGTAGTTGTAACAAAAATATTTTCCTCCATCCTGTCTAAACTACTCTCCAACAACTTTCCAAAACACAAATCTTTAAAAAAAAAGACTTATCTCTGTGATTGGTTTCCATATCCTTTCGGGTAGATGGCTAAAAGCGATAGGAATTAAAGTTTCCATGAACACATGACAATCACGACTTTTCGTACCAATTAATTTTCCTTCATTCATATCTACCTGCTTTCCTAAATTCGAAGCATAGCCTTCTGGCATCCTCAAATTTTTAACCCACTGAGCAATTTCACGTTTCTCATCAAATGTGAATGAAAAGCTAGCTTTGGGCTTAACTATTTTATCATTCTATAATTCCTGCAGCCATAACTCTTTTCTCCTAAAATATTCCTTTATGTCCATTCTAGCTTTTGGATTATCTTTTGTCTTACCCTTAACATCCATCACCGTGTTAAACAAATTGTCAAAGTAATTTTTTTCAATGTGCATCACATCTAGATTATGTTGTAGCAGATTGTCCTTCCAATATGACAACTACCAAAATATGGTTTTTTTGGTCCAATTATGTTCAACACCATATCCAGGAAGTCTAGAAGGTGAAGCTTCTGTAACTTTAGGTAATTGAGAAACTCTCTCCCAAATTTGATGCCCTGTGAGTAATGGAGGTGGGGGGTCATTTTCAACCTTATTTTTCCTAAATGCATTTTTCATCTTTCTAAACTCATGATCCATTGGTAAGAACTGGCGATGACAATTAAACCATGTATTTTTTCAGCCATGCTTTAAAGTGAATGCCTTACTATTTTCCATACAATACGGACATGCTAGCTTTCCAGCTGTCATCCAACCAGACAACATCCTGTATGCAGGAAAATCATTAATAATCCACATTAAAGAAGCACGCATAACAAAATGCTGCTTAGTTGATATATCATAAGTCAAAACGTCTTCAAACCACAATTGTTTGAGCTCATCTATCAATGGTTGTAGGTACACATCAATCAAACATTTTCGATTACGGGGACTTGGAATAACACAACTTAGAAAGATGTAGGGACTTGTCATGCACATTTCAGGAGGAAGATTATACGGAGTAAGAAATACCGGTCAACATGAATAAGGCGAAGCATTGTTAGAGAATGGTGTGAAGCCATCTGAACACAACCCCAATCTAACATTTCTTAGTTCACTAGCAAAATCAGGATATACATTATCAAAATGCTTCCATGCTTCACCATCAGATGGATGAGACAAGACACCCGCGACCTTCTATATTTACGATGCCATCTCATATGTGGGGCAAACCTCATCGATGCATACAACCTCTTTAACCTAGGATTGAGAGGTAGATAATGCATCTCCTGAACTGGGACCATCTTTCCAGCCGGAGTCCTCTTATAACAAGCATGTCCACAAAACTTACAATTTTCTAATTCATTATCAGTGTTGTAAAACAACATGCAGCCATTAACACAACAATGAATTCTATCATGCGTCAATCCTAACTTGGACACCAAACACTTTGCCTGATAGAAGTTCTTTGGTATGTTAAACTCCGGTATAACTAGTTCACCCAAAAGATCAGCCATTGAGTCCATAGCAGCATTAGGAACATTCCAATCTGATTTAATATTCATTAATCTAATTGCAACTAACAAAGCAGAATGCGGACTCCCTTTGCATAGTGGATGACTAGACTCTTCTAATTGATCATAAAAGCGTCTTGCTTCTTCATTAGGAGCTTCATCAAAATATTGTTCCGGTTCCATCCCATCTTGAACCCCGAAAGCATCATTAATCATTTCATGAACCTTATTATGTTCAGCCCTAACGTGTTCAACCCTAACCTGTTCAACCCTAATTTGGCCATGTGGTGCAACCATATTATATACATCCACAGGCATCGAATTATATAACATACAATCCAATCCATCACTTTCTCCATGATCAATCCATACAAAATATCTAGGCTTAAATCCATTACGGTACAAATGAACCATAACTCTATCTGGTTAAAAAATTTTAAGCATCTACATGCACTACAAGGACACCTAACCAATCCATTATTCTTGACATGCCAAGTGTCATTGTATGTTCAATAAAATTTCTAACACCGTCAATAAACTCAGGTTTCAAACCAGCACCAGTTTCATAATGCATACTATACATCCACAAACGATGATCCATCAACAAAAATATAGATATTCAATTATATTATAAATAATTATTTATCTTAACATATTCACACAACTTAACAACTTTAACTACTTTACTTTTGACTCAATACAACAACCAAATCTACCAACTAAACCACATTATTTATCTTAACATATTCACACAACTTAACAACTTTAACTACTTTGCTTTTGACTAAATACAACAAACAAATTCACCAACTAAACCACATTATTTATATTAACATATTCACACAACTTAACAACTTTAACTACTTTACTTTTGACTTAATACAACAACCAAAATCACCAATTAAAGCACATTATTTATCTTAACATATTCACACAACTTAGCAACTTTAACTACTTTACTTTTGACTTAATACAACAACCAAATTCACCAACTAAACCACATTATTTATCTTAACATATTCACACAACTTAACAACTTTAACTACTTTACTTTTGACTTAATACAACAACCAAATTCACCAACTAAACCACATTAATATTTATCTTAACATATTCACACAACTTAACAACTTTAACCACTTTACTTTTGACTTAATACAACAACCAAATCTACCAACTAAACCACATTAATTATCTTAACATATTCACACAACTTAACAACTTTACTTTTGACTTAATACAACAAACAAATCTACCAACTAAACCACATTAGTTATCTTAACATATTCACACAACTTAACAACTTTAACTACTTTACTTTTGACTTAATACAACAACCAAATTCACCAATTAAACCACATTATTTATCTTAACATATTCACACAACTTAACAACTTTAACTACTTTACTTTTGACCTAAATTAAAGCTAAGTGTCAGCACTAGATGGACACAAATCGATTTTGCAAGAAAATCAATTTTGTCATCAATAGGATCAACTAGTGTTGGTACTTATGCTTAACAAACACATTATTCCTAAATTAAAGCTAAGTGTCAACACTAGATGGACACAAATCGATCTTGCAAGAAAATCAATTTTGTCATCAATAGGATCAACTAGTGTTGGTACTTATGCTTAACAAACACATTATTCCTAAATTAAAGCTAAGTGCCAACACTAGATGGACACAAATCGATCTTACAAGAAAATCAATTTTGTCATCAATAGGATCAACTAGTGTTGGTACTTATGCTTAACAAACACATTATTTCTAAATTATAGCTAAGTATCAACACTAGATGGACACAAATCAATCTTGCAAGAAAATCAATTTTGGCATCAATAGGATCAACTAGTGTTGGTACTTATGCTTAACAAATATATTATTCGTAAATTTAAAGCTAAGTATTAATACTACATGGACACAAACTCAGTATTGAAAACAATTGTACTTGAACTTAAGAAATTTAGAAGCACCAACCTTATCTCCAACTTTGATGAAAGAAGCAATATAGTCTTGTATCAACTTTTTTAGATGTTGAGCTTCCTCAGTTGCCTAGCACGAAAGTTCTTAAATTAGTTAAATATAAACTTCAAATCCAAGAATATTAGTTATATATATATATATATATATATATATTCAAGTTTTAATACGTTCAAGTTTCAATTCAAGTTCATATCTAATTTCTAAACTTAATTAGTTATATATTCAAGCTAATTAGTTCAAACTTCAAGTTCTAATTTCAAGTTCATATTCCTAATTAAGTTCAATTTATAGTAAATTCAAGTTATAATTAATTAGGAGTTGTAATTAAGTTTTAATTCAAATCCCTAAAAATTCAAATTCAAACTAGCTAGCTAATATCCCAAATTCAAACTATTAATTAGCCTAAAATATCAAATATAATTCAAACTATTAGTCCTAAATTCCAAATTAAAACTAGTCTTAAAATCACAAATTGGAAATACTCCTAGAATTCAAAAACCAAACTATAGTGCTAAAATCCCAAATTCAAACTATTAGTAGTCCTAAAATCTCAATAATAATTCAAACTAGTCCTAAATTCAAAATTCAAACTAGTCTTAAAATCACAAATTCAAACTACCTATCTATTCCTAATCCCAAATTCAAACTATTAGTCCTAACATCTCAATAATAATTCAAACTAACTCAAATGATATCCAAATTCAAACAACTCCTTAAATACCCTAATTCAATCTAATTTTACAATTCCAAAATCAAACTAATTAACTCAAGATATACCAAATTTCCAACAAATCCTAAGATACGCTAATTCAAACTAACCCTAACATTTAAATTTTCAATTCACAATCAACATTGACAAACTAACAATCAAATAATCCCTAATTCAAAATAACAAACAAAAACCCTAAATCATTCACTTACTAATTAACTAATAATCAATAAAAAAACTAATTCAATACACTAATTAACAAATTCAACACTCAAATTGAAAGAAATTAAAAATAATATTATGAAACCCTAACCTTGAATTAAAGGAGAAGGGCAGTGGGTCGGAAGGGAGGCGGCGCCGATCGAGATCGAGGCACCGGCGTGACCTCTGCTGCTGGCCGGGGCGAGCTACTCCTGCTGCTGGCCGGGGCGAGCTGCTCCTGCTGCTCGCCGGTCGGTGTGAGTTGCTCGTGCTGCTGGCCGGTGGGGGCTGCTCCTACTGCTAGCCGGTGCAAGCTGCCGCTGCTGCTGCGACAGTGGCGTGGCGGCGCCGGTCGGGGATGGGTGGGGATGGCAGATGAGAGAAGTGAGAGAGGAGAGAGGAGTGAGACTTGTCACTTTGACGTAGAATTTTAATTTTAATAAATTTAATTTATTTAGGCTGATTTAATTAATTAAAATCACACACACACACACACACACACACATATATATATAATATTTAACTACACTTCATCAACAAAAGTTTAATAAATTTAATTTATCGAGGCTTTTATATATATATATATATATATATATATATATATATATATATATATTATAAAATTTAACTACACATCAACAGAAGTTTAATTTAATAAATTTAATTAATTTATTGATCAAGTTAAGTTTATAAATTAAATCTACACACATACATACATACATACATACATACATACACATATATATATATATATATATATATATATATATATATATATATATATATATATATATATATATAAATTTAACTACACATCAACAGAAGCTTAATTTAATAAATTTAATTAATTTATCGATCAACTTAAGTTTATAAATTAAAATTACACACAAACACACACACACACACACACACATATATATATATATATATATATATATAATTTAACTACACATCAACAAAAGTTTAATTTAATAAATTTAATTTATTGATGTTGATTTTATTAATTAAAATTATATATATATATATATATATATATATATATATATATATATATATATATATATATATATATATATATATATAAATTTAACTACACATCAACAGAAGCTTAATTTAATAAATTTAATTAATTTATCGATCAACTTAAGTTTATAAATTAAAATTACACACACACACACACACATATTTATATAATTTAACTACACATCAACAGAAGTTTAATTTAATAAATTTAATTTATTGATGTTGATTTTATTAATTAAAATATATATATATATATATATATATATATATATATATATATATATATATATATATATATATATATATATATATATATATGTATGTATGTATGTATGTATGTATGTAATTTAACTACACATCAACAAAAAATTAATTTAATATATTTAATTAATTTATCCATCAAGTTAATTTTATAAATTAAAATAACATATATATAAAATTTAACTACACAGTAATAGAAGTTTAATTTAATAAATTTAATTTTTCGATCAATTTAATTTTATAAATTTAAATTATATACCTTCTAATTATATAAATTTAATTTTATTGATCAACAAAAATTTATCAATATCAAATTTAATATATAAATCTCCTTAAATTGATCATACGTATTTCTTTAATTGATAATGTATTTCATATCTGAACCACTAGTTTATAAGACTTGATTTGTTAAACTATTCGATGAGTATATAATTAATCAACGTATTTCATACTCCAATGAAGTATCTTTTACATGTCATCATAATTAGGAAGTGATCACTACACTTGACATACATTCAGGATCGAACATATATAATAATACTCTCTCGCATTTCATACTTGAATGGATTATATGTTAGCTCTTCACCTCTACATCATGAGACGAGATATTAAGTTCATGATTAGACAATGGATTGATAAAATTTGTACATTACTCTAGAAATATAAGTATATATAATTTTCCCCTAATTCATATAAACGTACTTTCATACTCTAAATATGGATTATAGATATTTTATTATTTATTCCACAAATTATAACTTTTTATTTATAAAAGTATACAAAATTGTTACACTTTTTGAACAATTAATTGTAGGTGTATGTAAATGAAATTTTAGTATTATGCACAATAGCAAAATTATGATTAATAGGAATATTTTAAACAAACCAACCTCTGGATGTCACTTTTACTAAAAGTAATTAGATTTAATAAAAAATACCAACCTCATGAGGTTGGACCTCAGAGTCTCTATGTTCGTCGCTTTTTTTGAAAAAAGTTTGACCAACCTTTTGACCAAAAAGCGACTGACAAAGAGACATTGTCCATCGCTTTTTAAAAATATTTGACCAGATATTTTTACCAAGAATCGACGGACATAAAGATGATATCCGTCGCTAATTTAAAAAATAATTAAACAATTAAAATTAATAAAAAGCGACAGATGGCATGTCTTTTTTTAAATTAATAAATAATTATTTTTAATAAAAAGCGACGGACTGCGTCTCTATTGATATAAAATAATTAATTATTTATTATATATATTGTTGGTGCAAAAATCTGCTAAAAAAAGTGACAGACTTAGCCATGCAATCTGTCGCTTTTTTAAAAAAATTAAAAAGCGATGGACTCGGCAATGTAGTCCGTCGCTTTTAAAAAAAAATTAAAAATAAAAAATAAATAAATATAAAATTAAAAATAAAAAAAATCAAAAAAGCTACGGACTCTGCGATGTCTTCTGTCGCTTTTGAAAAAATAAAAAACAAAATAAAAAAATTTAAAAAGCGACGGACTAGGCAATGCAGTCCGTCGCTTTTAAAAAGTATTTTTTAAAAAGATAAAAAATTAAATTAAAAAAAATTAAAAATAAAAATAAAAATAAAAAAGCAACGGACTCTGCGATGCTATCCGACACTTTTTAAAAAAAATAAAAAAAAAGAAATTTTAACTAAAAAGCGACGGACAACATTGCTTTGTCCGTCACTTTTTGCGGAGCGACGCCGTCCGTCGCTTTTAGTTCTATCATTTTTTAGCAGTTTTTTAGTAGTGATTTTATACACAAACCTCACTGCTTTAGCCTAACAACAGTCCAACAAAATTCCGCAACTTCAAACCGTAGACCACCCAACGTATCAAGGTCCTCAACTTGTTCACAAGTAAATACAACCTTAAAAATGCAATTAAATAACTTCTTTAATTCCTAATATATCATTAATATCGAAATAAAATAGGATTATCAGCACAAGTAGGCTCAGCCTACACAGATACAACTATGTTCCCAAAACAGTGATTCTGGCCAATCTAGTACCCCATAATGTAACTTAGATTTGAATAGGAAAACAACCAAACTAGACTTTGTAACCTTCATGAAATATGTAGATACATCTCTTACGATTGCAACGCAACAAGAATCACCAAAAAATACATTTTCTAGAAAAAGATATCATCAATAAACTAACAGTAGTTCGTACCAGATTTCTAAATCCGAAATCTGGATAGAACTTTTCCTATGTTGCGTCCCATATTTCAAATCCATAACATCTAAATTAGACTTTATAACCACATGAAAGATGTAGATAAATATCTTAAGGTTGCAACACAACAAGAATCACCGAAAAATACATTTTGCATAAAAAGATATCATCGATACACTAACAATTGTTCATACCATATTTCTAAATCCGAAATCTGGACAAAACTTATCCTGTGTTGCGTACCATATTTCAAATCCATAAAAGCTAAATTAGACTTTCACACAAACATAATAGTTGTAGATATATGAATTAGCTTTCCAAATCATATTTATTCACAGTAACCTAAGCTCTATTGATCGAGATAGACACCAATTACAAACCACTACCCAGCTCAGAAACAGATTTAGGCCACTTACCAAGAATGCAGTGTGTGTCTCGAATTCCAGCCAAAAGAACCAAATTTTTTTCTTGTGATTTTGATGAAAAAAAGGTTAATAAAGGTTCTAAGGTTTTTTAGACTTTGAAGGAACCAAAATTCACTAAAGGAGATGGCAAAATATAGGCTCAAAGGTGATATTTATCCCAATGAACAGCTGTCCTCAAGGCTGCCCAAAATAGTGTTGTGTGCTGCCCAAAATGCATGCATATACACCTATATCTATACATCCTTCACCTCCTTTAAAAGTATACATAATTCTAATTAGATTATTACATAAATACCCCAATACAATCCCATAAATTACGATCCAATCTATGCTAAACAAGCTAGCAATTATCCTAAAATTTCAAGTTCCCAAAATGAAAATAAAACATATTGAAGTAGTTTAACGACGGTAAATCAATATACGACTCTTGTTAGCATTTAGGGGTGTTACAACTCTCTCCCCCTTAAAGAAATTTCATCTTGAAATTTACCTTACATTAGTCCCGAAACAAGTGTGGATATTGGGTCCTCATGTCTTCTTCTCTTTCCCAGGTATCTTCTTTTCCCGAGTGGTTCCTCCAAAGTACCTTTACTAAGTGGATTTTCTTGTTTCTAAGTTGCTTCACTTCTCAAGCTTGAATTAACATAGGTTATTTATTATACTTCAAGTCAGGATTAACCTCGATAGATTCAACTGGAAGAACATGAGATGGATCAGAACGGTATCTTCTGAGCATAGATACATGGAAGACATTGTGGGTCCTGTCTAACTCAGGTGGCAAAGCCAATTTATATGCAACTTGTCTAACCCTTTCAAGTATCTCATACGGTCCAATAAATCGGGGATTAAGTTTTCCTTTTCTGTCAAATCTCATAATATTTTTCCATGGAGACACCTTTAAAAATACTTTATCTCCCACTTGATATTCAATGTCATGCCTTTTAAGATCAGCATACGACTTTTGTTTATCTAAAGAAATCTTTAGACGATCCTTGATAATTTTTACCTTGTCTTCTATTTGTTGCACAATTTCAGGACCAATGAGTTTCCTATCACCAACTTCACTCCAACAAAGAGGGGTCCAAGATTTTCTTCCGTACAAAGCTTCATAGGGAGGCATTCTAATACTCGATTGGTAACTGTTATTATAAGAAAATTCTATCAAAGCCAACTGTTTGTCCCAACTACCCTCAAACTCTATAATGCAAGCACGAAGCATATCATCCAAAACTTGTATCACCCTTTCCAATTGACCGTCTGTTTGAGGATGGAACGAAGTGCTAAATTTCAACGTAGTACCCAAAGCTTCCTGTAAGCTACCCTAAAATCTAGATGTAAACCTTGGGTCTCGATCAGATACAATAGACATAGGGATCCCATGTAGTCTTAAAATCTCATTAATGTACAATTCGGCTAGACACTCAAGTGAGTAATCCATCCTGATTGCTAAGAAGTGTGCACTCTTGGTTAGTCTGTCCACAATCACTCATATTGCATTCATGATTTCCTTGGGTGTGAGGAAGTACAGAAACAAAGTCCATAGTTATTCTCTCTCATTACCATTCCGGCATCGACAAGGGCTGTACTAAACCAACTGGGACCTGATGTTCTGCCTTTACTTATTGACAAACCAAACATTTAGAAATGAACTCCGTAATGTCTTTCTTCATACCATTCCACCAATAATTTGCTTTGATGGTCTGGTACATCTTTATACCGCTAGGATGCATTGCATATAATGAGGTATATGCTTCATTTAGTATCTCTCTCTTCAAATTGTCATCATTAGGGACATAAAGTCTATCTTGATAAAATAAGACACCATTCTCTGATAATGTAAAATCAAGTTTTTCCCCGTTTTGAACTTCTCGGGTCACTTTGATAAGTTTCTAATCCAACTTTTGTGCTTCTTTCACCTATTCAAGTAATATTGGCTTTACTTGCAAATTAGCAACAACTGAACCCTTTGAATCAAGTGTGAAAAAAACATTCATGACTCTTAACTCAAGAAGAAAGGGCAAAGGACTCAAAGAAATACTTGCGAAGGATTTTCTACTTAAGGCATCTACAACAACATTAGCTTTACCTGGATGATAATCAATCGTGTAGTCATAATCCTTAGTGAGTTCAAGCCATTTACTCTATCGGAGGTTTAGCTCCTTCTGAGTACCCGATCAGTGAATATATGACATTTCTCTCCATACAAATAATGCCACCATATTTTTAAAGCAAACACTACCGCGGCAAGTTCAAGATCATGAGTAGGATAATTCAATCCATGCGGTTTTAATTTTCAAGAGGCATAAGAAATAACCTTCCCTTCTTGCATCAAAACACTTCCGAGACCATTGTGAGAAGCATCGCTATATACTACATACTCCTTCCCTTCAGTTAGTAAAGTAAGTATAGGTGCTTGAGTCAACAAGGATTTGAGAGTTTCAAAGCTTTCTTGCCATTTGTCATTCCAATTAAACTTCACTTCCTTCTACAATAGTTTATTCAATTGAGAGGTGATAATAGAAAAGTCTTTCACAAATCTTATGTAATATCCTGCTAAGCCCAAGAAACTTCTTACTTCGGTTTGACTTTGGGGAGGTATCCACTCAAAAACTTCTTGTATCTTACTAGGATCCACCTTCACGCCTTCGGCCGATACAACATGTCTCAAAAACTTCACTTCATCAAGCCAAAATTCACACTTGGAAAGTTTTGCATAAAGTTCCCTCTCTTTCAAAATTTGCAAAATAATTCAGATGTGTTTATCATGATCTTCACTACTTCTGGAAAATATTAAAATATCATTTATAAAAACAACCACAAACTGATCAAGATAAGGCTTGAATACTCGATTTATTAGATCCATAATACCACAGGAGCATTTGTCAACCCCGAATGGCATCACCAAAAATTCATAATGACCATACCGAGTTCTAAAAGTAGTTTTAGGAATATCATTCTCTCTAACACGCAGTTGGTGATATCCAGGCCTTAAATCAATCTTCAAAAATACTTTAGCACCCTTCAGTTGGTCAAATAAATCATCGATCCTTGGTAGTGGATATCTATTCTTGATTGTGATTTTGTTCAATTGTCTATAGTCAATAAAAAGCCTAAGAGTGTTATCTTTCTTCTTTACGAATAAAAAAGGGGCTCCCCAAGGAGAAACACAAGGTCGAATAAAACCTTTCTCAAGAAGTTCTTGCAATTGACATTTCAATTCTCTTAATAATGCCGGAGCCATTATATAAGGAGTGATAGAAATAGGGGTAGATCCAGGAATAAGCTCAATAGGAAATTCAACCTCTCTTTCCGGGGGCAATCCCGAAAGGTTTTCTAGGAAGACTTCTCGGAAATCACGCACAGCAGGTATGTCCTTGATACCAGGATTCTCCAACCGTGTATCAACTATGTGAGCAAGGCATGCCCCACAACCTTGACGCATCAACTTCCTTGCCAAGGCCGCAGAAATAATACTGGATGTCAATGATCTTTCACCTTGTACAATGATGTGTGAAAATGTAGGATCTTTAAAAGTCACATGCTTAGACCTACAATCTGCCACTGCATGATATTTATAAAGCCAATCCATCCCAATAATAACATCAAAATCCTTAAAGGGCATTTCAATCAGATCAGCAGGAAAGACTAGATTTTGAATCATAAAGAGACAATCTTGATAAACTCGATTACACACAACTTGATAGCCCAAAGGATTTTCAACTAGCACATCAAAATTAAGTCTCATAAATTTCACGTTTTCAAGAAGATCAAGTGATGAACAAAGATAGGAATATGTAGAACCAAGATCAAACAATGTAAACACACATAAGCCAAATAAGTGAAATTTACCGTCAACCATGTTTTTTCCATCTTGATTCTCCCTCTGCCTCATAGCATAAGCACATGCAGTAGCCCTTGGTCCACTAGCTTTATTTGCTCCACTTGCACCTGCTGCTTGTGCATTTTTAGGTCTTGCATCTTCATTAGTTTGAGGAGGATTAATAGAAGGTTTATGTACAAAGCCTTCAGTTCTCAATGAAAGAGCATTATTAGGATTAGGACAATCCTTCACTTTATGATCAAAGTTCCCACAATTGAAACATGCACCAGAAGCTCTCCTGTAAGTACCATAATGATTATTTCCACATTGTGGACAAGTAGGAACACGAGACCCGCCTTGACCATAATTTGGAGTGCTAGCTGTATTAATTTTGATCTGCTTTGCTTTTGCTGAGGTGGCCTGTTAATACTACAAGCTTTAGAATCATCAAACCTTCCCCTTTTGGATGGACCTCCAAAATCTGATCTAGGCTTTCGAAATTTGTTTTCATTTGGACTAGCTTCTTCTTTATCAAGTCGTTCCCAAGTAAAAGCAGCAGACACTAACTTACAAAACTTCTCATGTTGCAGGATCGCCACATTCTTCCTAATGGAATCATTTAAACCATCTTCAAATTTTCTACACTTGTATTTTTCCACTTTAATAATACCTCCAGCATAACGAGAGAGCTTTAGAAACTTCTGCTGGTACTCAGCAATAGACATGCCTCGTTGCCTTAAATTCAAAAACTTTTTTCTCTTTGCATCACAATAAGTAGGTGGGACATACTTCATACGAAATTCCCTAAGAAAATCATTCCAAGTAAGAACAGGAGGTTTTACCTTGGCATTTGGAACACTTTCCCACCAATCATAAGCATCCTTTTGTAGTAGTGAAATAGCATACTTAAATTTGGCAACATCTGAACAGTCTAACTGCTCAAATACCCTCTCCATGAGCTCCGGCCATTGTTCAGCATCCGTGGGATCAACGGTGCCTTCAAACTCCACTCCACTCATTTTTCTCATTTTCTCAAAGTTAATCACGTTGGGATCATGCATCACTTCAGCCGTGTGGTGGAAGAATTCAACCATTTGTCAAAAAGGAGGATTTATGGCTTGAGTACCACGACTCATGAGAGGATGTGAACCAGATCTGACACCCTGATGATTTCCCATTTCAGATCCACTAGTGTGGGGAACAAAATGATCCGAGAAAGGTTCTCCAACCTTTTCTAGTACATGAGGTTGGGAAACAGAGGCACCCGAACCTTCATGAGCAGCTTTCATAGGTCGGTCAGCAGAAGTGGCCATAACTTAATTCCTTCAAAAGGGAAGATCAAATTGCATTAGGGACATGTATATGATGTATGTGCACTCTACAAGTGATAAAATATTATAAACCATGTAAGTGAACAAATAGTCCAAATAAATTTTTTTTTTTCAAAAGAGAACAAGTATACAAGTAATTCACAGCAAAAGTCCTAGAAAAACAAACCTAGACTCTTATACCAAACTTGTAACAACCATTCCGAAAAACATAAACCAATAACTTATGAGATTTCTTTTACGCATATATCGTCCTCACGCTAGAAACATGATATACGACAAATATCATCAATTTTCCGAGTATCCAACCAAGTGTTTCAAGCTTCATCCCACTATTCAAAACAAGTAGTACAATTAATGTATTACATGACTTGGGTTTACAAACCCCAAATAAACCAAACAAGTAGCCATACTTATATTACAAACCATTGTGACATGATCTGATTACTCCTCAAAATTTCATGCAAATATACAACACATAGGTCATGTATAAGTTCCAAAGTTTATAAAAATATAGATGCCTATATGCAAATGTGATCTTCTTTAAAGCTCTCAAAATTTCCATCTCCAATGGCCAGCTTCATGCCTCCTCTCGATTAGCCCCTACGATAGAAACAACTATCGCAAATCATATAGCTTCGTGGTGTAAAAACTATAGGTTCGGAGTCCTCAAAATTTACCAAGCTACCTTTCTCAAGTCAATGAGTAGCATACTTGAAACATAATAAATAAATCAAGTAACAATATATAAATAGTATCAAGTTCAATATTTAAAGATCCAAATGTCAAGAAAGCTCATAGCACCGTTTTCCAAGAGATTCAATAACAAGGCTCGCCCAATATATACATCATGTCATCACCCCAAGCACAAGCAAGTATCAGGAAGGGCCGACATCTTGTATCAAGAAAGGTCAAAGCCCAATAATCAAGAGAACCAAGAACCATATTAAAATGGCTTTCTAGTTCGCACTTAAAATGGACAACTTCCATTCTTAAGATGGACTACAAATCCATAATCAAGATGGCAAATGATCTGAATCAAGAGGCATGCCAATGGTGACAAAGTCACAGCCACAAGAAGGACAAGGTCCCAACAAGAGTGTCAAGTGATCAAACAGTCCATACAAGTGGGCGAGTTACACAAGCGTCATAGCAACATGACAATGCAAAGAGACAAGAGGTAACCAAGGTACCAAGATCAACTTTAAGATATACCAGTAGTTACAAGAGTAAGTTTATATACAAAGCTCGCTACATTAGCGTAGCAACAGTCCAAAAAAAATTTTGAGAGTTCAAACCGTAGACCACCCAACGTATCAAGGTCCTCAACTTGTTCACAAGTATATACAAACTTAAAAATGCAATTAAATAACTTCTTTAATTCCTAATAACACAATGATATCGAAATAACACAGGATTATCATCACAAGTAAGCTCAGCCTGCAAAGATACAATAATGTTCCCAAAACAGTGATTCTGGCCAGTCTAGTACCCCATGTTGTAGCTTAGATTTGAACAGGAAAACAACAAAACTAGACTTTGTAACCTTCATGAAAGATGTAGATAAGTATCTTAAGATTTCAACGCAACAAGAATCACCAAAAAATACATCTTTTCACAAAACCATATCATAAATACTCTAATAGTGGTTCATACAGGATTTCTAAATCCAAAATCTGGACAGAACTTGTCCTGTGTTGCGTCCCATATTTCAAATCCATAATAGCTACATTATACTTTATAACCTTCATGAAATATGTAGATAAATCTCTTAAGGTTGCAACACAACAAGAATCACCAAAAAATACATTTTCCACAAAAAGATATCATTGATACACTAATAGTTGTTCATACTGGATTTCTTAATCCGAAATCTGGACAAAACTTGTCCTGTGTTGTGTCCCATATTACGAATCCATTACAGCTAAATTAGACTTTCACATAAACATAAGAGTTGTAGATATATGAAATAGATTTCCAAATCATATTTATTCACAGTAAAATAAGCTCTAAAGAACGATCTATACACCAATTACGAACCACTACCCAGCTCATAAATAGATTTCAGTCACTTACCAAGAAAGCTGTGTGTGTCTCGAATTCCAGCCAAAAGAACTAAATTTTTTTCCTGTGATTTTGATGAACAAAAGGTTAATAAAGGTTCTAAGGTTTTTTAGACTTTGAAGGAACCAAAATTCACTAAAGGAGATGGCAAAATATAGGCTCAAAGGTGATATTTATTCCAATGAGCAGCTGTCCCTCAAGGCTGCCCAAAATGCATACATATACACCTATATATATATATATATATATATATATATATATATATATATATATATATATATATATATATATATATATATATCCTTCATCTCCTTTTAAAAATATACATAATTCTAATTAGAATATTACATAAATACCCCAATTACAATCCCATAAATTACGATCCAATCTATGCTAAACAAGCTAGCAATTATCCTAAAATTTCAAGTTCCCAAAATGAAAATAAAACATATTGAAGTAGTTTAACGACGGTAAATTGATATATGACTCTTGTTAGAATTTAGGGGTGTTATAGGGACAACCAAGTCATGCTTAAAATTATATCAAGTCAGTCATGTCCAGCATAACTAAATCAACCTATTCTAAAAATCCATAACCACAACAGGACAGCACGATACTCATGGGTGACTATGGCCGACTCTTCAACTGGCATAGAAACGTGGATGGGGGCATCAAGTATATCACAAACTACATCAAATCCCAAGGTAATTGAACCGACACATATGAATAAGTAGAGTCCAGATCAAACAAAATAATATTCATCTAGGCAAAGACAAGAGTAGCATTTATAACCACTACATCAAACCCTCAAACTCAATCTTGCTAAAAAAAAAACATAAAATTGAACCCTGTCATCTTGATAGGCAACCTCTTTGCCTGGCTGCACTACTCTGCCTACATTACCATTTCCCCTGCCTCCATGGCCTTGCTGATTTCCTCCTCGTATGCCCAGGTTCTCTACTATTTTAATACACTTTATAACCTATAATCTATTGTTGAACACCGAATTATATCGTGGGTTTAGTTCGGGTACCATTTGGGGTCTATAATTGTGACTTAGAAAAAACAAAGGAGACAGGGTTGAGATTCTCTCTCGCCCTGTCCCGCTCTGGCAGCCTCGCCTTGGTGGGAAAAATCCCACCCCAGCAGCCTCAACAGAAACAGAACCAAGCAATAAATTTTTCTGGGGTTTTCTCTTTTCTAAATCTCCCAACAGTTTCAGCTTTACTGAGAAATTTAGGATAATCCTCTGAACTAGGATAATAATGGTCTACCACGAGTCAATCCAACGATATACAATCCAACTCATTCTCATTAATTTAACACCATAATCCACACATCCACAGGATACACCCAGACACTGATGAGTCCATAAATTGGACTCATTTAAAGCTATATTTTAATAGAAATTGTGTCTTCAAATGCTTATTTTATCTCAATATCTGATGAAAACCCTTAAGTTTCAGGTATTTGAAGTTTGAAGGAAAGCATGGATACTACTTTGCAAAAAGGAACGAAAAGGTCACTACACCATTTTAGGCCTAAAGGCACACTAAATCAAGACAACACTTGTCAAGTGTTGCCTAAACTTCTTAAGGCTACACTTTAGTTTTTAGCTTTTGACCACGGTAATATTGGCAACACTTGTAAAACGTGCTCATTAGTAGTATATGCTACACTTTATAAGTGTTGTCACATCATGATATAATTGGCCACACCTATTTATATATATGACTATACTTTTAAAGTGTGCTATTTTTATAATTATAAAACAACCCTTGCTAAGTGTGGCCTTATAATATTTACTAAATATTATATTCCCTCCAACAAATATAACTCTCCCTCCCATTTTTAATTGGCCAAAAAGAAAATTCATAAACAATAAAAAAAAAACTCCAAATCCCTAAAAGAGATTTTGGTTGCCCTAGATCTGAAATTTTACAAGGCTTTTCTAAAAACAGATTTTTGCCCAATTAACAAGTATTTGTTGAATGTTGTCCATTGAAGATGAGCACTCCAATTGAAGGAGTTTCCATTGGTCCAAAATCCGCCATTGAAGAAGTTTCTACTCGTCTAAAACATCTGCAATCCATCATTGAAGAATTTCTACTCATCAAAAAGATCTAAAATCCGCCATTGAAGAAATTTCTACTCATCTAAAAGAATCCAATCCACCATTGAAGATGAGGACTCCAACTGAAGAGGTTTCTATGGAGATAGAAGAAGTCGCCACTAATCTAAAATTCACTATTGAAGAAGTTTCTAGGGAGAAAGAAGAAGCCTGCATTGATCTAAAATCCACTATTGAAGAGTTTTCTACTCATCTAAAAGAATCCAACTACGAGGATTGGATTCAAAATGTTACTAAACTAGTGGAATGCCTCGGTGATTTTTGCTTCCAGCATTTCCCGTCAAGTATACAACTGGAAATCTTTGACATCGAGCATCAAATTGGTTTGTGCGTCCAAGTCCTCAAATCAGTTCCAAAAGGTATGGATTATCCAGAGGAAGGAAAACACACAAAGTAATGATTTTTGACAAAACAATTGAAGAATGATTTCAAAATACTTCTCTGATTTTTCACTATCTTTTGAGATACGAAAATTCCAAATCGAGCTCTTTTATCTCTATTCACAGTTTTCTCTTTGTTTGTCGCCGACATACAAAAATTCCTTACGGTTTTGTCGTTGTTCACCAAGGATAGAGCAATGAAAATGATATCCTAAAGCATCATCACATCGAAAGGGTTTTTTTGAATAGAGTTCATCAGGTAAGAATTTCTACCTTTAAAATTCTGAATTTGTTGCCCCTGGGTTTATTGCATGGATATGGATTTTGATTTTCTTGTGTTGTTGATATTTGGGATTCCAGATTGTAGTAGTATTACACCCATTAGTTGATTCTTTGTCGTGGGCAATAACGATTAATTAAGCATGAGAATTTCTATTTTTCCTTAAATTGATAAGATGATTCAGATTGAAATCATCCATGAGAATATAGGTTTTCATGTCATGCTTATTAGTAGGATGTTGTTTCTGCTTTGCCTTTACTAGTTTATGAAACTCGAGCTTCTTAAATTGGTTAGAAGGGATTCTAGTTGTAGTAGTATACACCCATCAGATGGTTCTTTGTCATTGGCATTTGTTGATTAATTTTATCCAACTTGAATAAACTAATTTGTCAAGAGAACATTAAATTTTCATCATTGATTGATCATAGCAACATATAAAAATTAAAGGTATCCACTCGGGCTAGTTCATCAAGCTAGTCAGAAAATAGTTGTGTGGACTGTCCAGTTTCCCAGAGGTTTATGTGTGTGGATTATAGGGTCCCATGACATTTTTTAATGACTTTTGAAGACTACGAAAATCTCCCTTTGGAGGAGAAGGATGCTGGTGAAATAACTTTGCATCGCATAGCACAAATTAAGAGATTAAGGCGTTGTTAACAGTGTAGGAGGATGATTGAGCTCACACATGGATGCTATAATATGACTTATTGGTAATATATTTGGTTACTTCAACTTTTAATGAAAAATTCAGGTTCCTATATTGGTTTTTGAATCTGTGAGAATAATATATTGATATTCTGAATGTGTTAGCTATATCTTTATGTTTTCATATCATATACTTGTAGATCCTTATTTGATTAATGTTTCCTGAAAACTGATGTTATTTATTGGATGGTTAATGAAAAGCATCAAGCAAATGATGGTGATAACGTGTTGTGGAGTGAAAATCAGAAGTCGAGCAAGCATGAAAAATCATCTTTCTTCACTTATTTGAGGTCTGTTTATCATTCATTTCTTCCCTCTTTATTATTATTTCATAGTACTCATGTGCTTTTACTGCCTTGCAGTGTTTATTGTTTAGTATATATTCTTCTTCTCACTTTTTGATGAACTACAATCTCCTTTACACTTTTCTCCCTTTATAGCTTCATTCCTTCTTCACAATTTATTTGGATATGTTCTTGACTTGCTGCTTTTCCATATTCCTAGGTGAACTTTATATATGAGGGATCCTTTAAGAAATCTTGTGTTATTAGAAATCTATAACCAATATGATATTATTATACAACTAGTCTCTGGTACGTGTGTTGTGTGTGTTCTCTTATAAATGAGAATAGCGTTTTCTAAAACACAACTATTATTGAAAAATGTGGTTTATGGTTGTAATTTTTTTCAGTACACTGTGCTTGTGGTTTGTTATTTTGACTGAAGATATGCTCTTATATCTTTGTAGCAAGTCATTTTCGGTAATTCATGTATGATGATCGGAAATATGTTTTTTATAGAAGGGAACCACATACTCAACATCTTTTTCTTCTCTAAGTTTGTGGGATGATTGGATGGAGTGTTAGATATTTAAATATTGCTCATTCTCATCCCTTTTTCTTCTGATTTGAAACAGTAAATTGTTTATACCAGCATGACAATGTTCTGTTCAAGATTGGAAAGGTAGTATAGCCCCTTCTCTGTCTCTTCTGTCTCATTATTGTTTTTTCTAATCTGATTTTCTTGTTCATGAGAGTTTAGAATAATAATTATCTGTACTTATGTATGTCTCCTTTTATTATGAGCATTATTTCAATAGTGATAGCTTTCTGGAAGTTGAACACACTTTGTATTCTATTGATTACAGACCCTGTGATGACCCACATGCATTGTCCCGATGTTTTGTTCTCTTGTTAGCATTGAAGATTACCAAATACATGTTGTTCTACCCCGTGGGCAACCCCTCCTAAGCAAAATCCAGCTCTCTGATTGAATTTCTTTGAACCTTGAGAGACTTATAAAAATATGGTATTTTGTATTTACTACCTTTTGTATTTACTCCAGTGTCCTTCCTCATTTTTCTACTGAATGTCAAGCTACATATTTGTTTTGCTAAGCCTATAAGCAACTATATTTTACATATTTTCTTAGCAAGGGGAATGCTTGATTATTCCAAAAGCTAATAAACATAGAAGAGTTATGGACTGAAATAAGGGAAATATTTTGTCCACCTATTATCAATTAGATAAGAGGTTTTGTAGTATATTTGGATAAAAAGTCTTCGAGGACAAGTATAGCATTACTAACTACTACTGGAAAAAAATTGATGGTCTTAAATCATTGTAAGTTTAGATATGTTAGATAAACATGTAATTTGAAGTCATTTCAGGGTTAGATTATGTTATAAAATATTCATCGTAGCATGCAACAATATCTAATAACATCCCCTGATAGGGATCCTGGCTTTTCCTACTGGGTTCTTGACATGTTCAGATGCAAGAGGTTGTTGGGAAACATGGAGGTTACCTTCATAGAAGAGGTGGTATAGATTCTTGCTCACAATAATTGCTTCCTCCTTTTTTCCTTTGTTACATTAGTATGTCCATATAATGGAAATGTGAAATAGTTTCTTGAACCTTGTTTAAGTTGTATATTGTAGCCCTGGACAGCGATGACTTGCTTTATCTCAAGGAGCAGATGGAAGCCGAGGAGGATGTTGAACGCCTTTTGCGACGAACTGAAAAACATGCATTTCAAGCATTCGAGATATTTTTTTTTTTTGTTCCTTCTTTGATACCTCTGCATAATAATATTGAATGGTGACAAGAAATGCTAATTGATGTTAATTGAATTTCATTCACACATAGAGTTGTTAAAAAAGTTGATTTGATGATTTTCCTCGTCGGATTTTAGCTTTTCCCACAAAGTGAATGTGTTGTGGTTTGCGAAAGTTGGGAACACATATAACTTATCCCCCAAAAATGACAGATATGTACAGTTATCAAGTTGTATAACCATTTACATCTTCTATGTATTGCTTAACTAATTTAAACAAAGTTGTTGTTGATTCTTCACCTGCATTAATTCCCTTGCCACTTCGTGTTAAGCCCAATCTAAAATGTGGAATCATGTACAATTGATTAATTTTACATTCATACTTTAGACACATTTTCACTGTAACTGGTCATCGTTTCACCATAAATTTAGTTTCCTCTTTTTCTTGTTTCCAGCTATATTAAACAACTACGAGAAGGTGTGCACAATTTCTTTGCAACATTTATGGATTTTGTTATAGTTGTTTACTGTCACATCTTATTAGCGTATGAAATACATGTTTTAGTGGGAACTAAGAGCCTTGTTTTTCATGACACTACCACTACATTGGGAAGGGGCAGGGAAGTATTGTTAATAATGACTAGTATTGACCATATTAAATACATGATTTATTTCACTAACTTATAATTTTATTTTGAATGTGCAGGAAAATGCCAGTAATTGAATTTGAATAGTGGCTAGAAGTAAATTAGATCTATTGTATTGAACGATGAAGAGTTTTTGTATTATCGTCGTATTTGTTTGAATGCATTTGATTTTGTGGAATTTATTGATAGTAGAGATCTTTAAGCAATCACTTTCTAAGTATTAGTTGTACAAGACATGTTTTTCGAAGTTTATTCAAAACATATAACTTTGATTTATTTATTAGCTAATTTTGTGCTTTAGATCACTTATATATTTAATTATGTGATTATTGAGTATATGCAAATACAAAATATTATTCTTAAAAATGAAAAATTGTGGCTACAAAATTTCTACACAACATTGCCACACTTTATAAGTGTTGTTTTAGATGAGATATAAAAGGTAACACTTTTTAAATGTGACCAATAACAAAGAAAAGGCCACACTTTTAAGTGTAGTATAATCAAACAAAATGTGTGGCTAATGAATTACTACAAAGTGTGCCCTTTATACCTCTTTGGCCATGCTTTTTAAGTGTAGCTACTATGGTGACATTTCAAAAGTGTTGCCTAATGTCAAATGTTACGCTTCTTTTGGCCACCCCCTAAAAAGTGTTGCTTAAAGTCCAAAAAGTGTAGCCTTTTATCAAAGGCCACACTTTTTGCTACTTTAGTCTACACTTTACTGGGGTGGCCGTAGGCCTAAAATGGTGTAGTGGGCTAAAAATAACGAGAAAATGAAGGTTTGAGGATCGCTGAGTCCACTTGACGAATTGCCGAAGGGTCTCACTTCACCTTTTGTTCCATCTTGAAGAGCCTAAAGGAAAGGATCAAGTCGGCAGAACAAGGGACCAGTCGGCGCATTGCCAAAAAGTTCCGCTAAGTAGTACTATATCTCTCAATGACCCAGAGCACGATGATGCAAGAATGGTGCAAGAAGGCGATGAACTACACTAAAGGGCAAATCGCCATGTTGATCGGCAATTCCAACTAATGTCGCCGAATGATCTATCGCAGCATAGATTTTTGACAACTATAAATACTCATTGAGTGTTATAAAGAGTATATCATTAGACAATATCAGATTCTTAATATAATTTTTTGTACTTTTATTCTTTGAGTTTGGAGAGGGTTTTGAAAACTTGAAGAAGAAGAGGGTTTCATCTCCAAGGATTTGGACTTGGGTCTCTTGGATTCTTCATTCTTGGCCTGTAACAAGACTTAAATATTCATACCCATTTGAATGCAAGCTCATTTAGGTATAAATTTCTATCTCTTCATATGTGGCTAAAAACCCCCCATTCTTAGGGTGTGATTTAGCAAATATGTGTTGAAATTATTGTTGGGTGTTGGTTGTTGATAGGTTAGATGTAATTTAATGGTGATTTCACCTAGTGGTTGTGGTTTAATTTAATGGGTTTGTAGTTGCAAATACAAAACCACCCATGTGCTTTCGGCTTTCGAGAGAGAGAGGTTGTGAAACCAAGACCACTATATTGATGGACTAAGAAGTGGGTTGACATAAGGTTCAGCCCGAGAGGGTGAGCCCTAGTCTCATATCCTAACACTTAGCTCGAGAGAGTGAGTGGGGTAAGGCATAGGCTTGCCTTCATGCGGCAAATGGGTGTCCGAGAGGAACCTATTTGATATGGAGTAAGTTGCCCGAGAGGGAACTTATTTCCATCTAAAGCTTTGCCTAGTCAGTATGATCTAGAAAATTTCCTATCGAAAGCATGTACCCAATGATTTAAATCAACATATATTGCGGTCACACCCTAAGAATCCCCTCTCATTTATAGAATTCTTGTGAATTTTACTATTTTTGCTATATCTATGACAATACCCCCAAATCGATATTTGACTTTTTTGTGTCCCCCATTATTAATTTACAATGTTTTTAGTCGTTTATATCTTTAGTTACGACTAGTTAGAACTAAATTTTATTTTTCTATTAATTCTCAAAACCACTCCCTTGGGACTCGACCCCAACCCTTGGTTGGGTTATTATATTATTGCATGATCGTAGACTTGCATTGGAAATTGTGTCGTTGATTACGCAAACATCAAAATGGCACTGCTGCAGGGGAGTGGTGTTATTTGGGAATTCTTAGTTAAATATAAATTTTTATTCTTGCTAGTTTTAATTTTACTAATCAAAAATATAGTTTTGTTTTACTACTTTGAATATCAATGCAGGGAATGAAGGATGGAAAATCATTACGGATACCACACGGATCATCCCCTTCTGAAACTATTGAACTTGAGGGACAATCTCTTGACCTTTAAACAGGTAGGGGATGAGATGAGTCAGGAAATGTGGTAGAATTTTCATGCGGTGCTGCAACCATGCCCATCTCACGGGATGACGGACAAGGGGCTATTGGAGTGCTTCTACAGGGGTCATGGATTCGATAATAGATGTATAGCCGATCAGCTTTGTAATGGTTGTATGCTACACCATCCCTATGAAGTTGTAGCAAACCTCTTTAATAGCATGGTAGAAGCCAACAAAGAGACTAGAAAAAAATAGGAGTGGGACACACTAGTCTCTTAGTTGGATGTTCTATCCGCCCGAGTCACAAAATTAGAAGTACAATCCATAGAAAAAGAAAAGCACTCCTCCCTTTGAGAGTGTAAACATGGGAAGAAGTAGATAGGTGTGCAGGATGATGAAGCCCTATCACTCATTCAACAAAAGATTGAGGCATATGAGAAGATCTTGAATGAGATAAAGGAGAACATCGAAATGCCAAACAAAGTGTTAGCCTGTCAATCCATGACTAATTAATTGGAAGATGCCCAAATCGGCCATCTGATATCAGGTCAATACCCACTATTCGCTGAGGACTCGCCTAATTACAACATGGGTGACTCCGAAAATGAAGAATAGCCGCGGACTAGCATTGTACCACAACTTTAACTAAGTAGCTGTTTGGGAGGCAACCAAAAACCCTTTAATATATTATATACTTGCGTATTAGTAAAATAATGGTTTGCTGATTGGTATAGGTGGAAGTGCAAGAAGTGCTCGAAAAGTGCAGAGTGACAAGCAACAGATCAAATTGGCGAGTCACCGAAGTGGTCGGTGAACTCGACCTTAATCGCCGTTTGACTACAAACATCCCAAAAGTGGATTCTTTAAAAGTCGGCGAACTTGAAAAATCATTGGCGTATCGCCAACTCTATTAGAGATCTAGACGGTGACCGCCGTTTGAACACTTAAGTTTGTTGGAAAGATCTGTGACACTCAGAGAAACATGTGATTAGTCGGCGACATGCCAATTGATTTGGTGATTCAGACTGATATTGTCGGATGCGTAAGAAGTGGACAATGCTTGAGTAAAGTGAAACAGGGTGGTGGTGAAGCATTCAAGAAAGTGGTCGAAAATAGGCATGCTGGATTGCTTGGTGATGTTGTGTAGAGGTCGCTGAATCACTCAACAATTCGCTTAACGTCCCCACCTCACCTTCTTTTTAATGATAAAATTGTAAAAGGTCTACTCCCAAAGTCACAAGAGAATTATACCGCCCTGATAGATGGAGCAACCGCCTAGACAAAATCACTTCTTCATCTCCTTATTTGTCTTACTTATTTTTACTTTTGGGTATTGTTAATTACATTTGAGGACAAATGTGTTTTTATTTGTGGTAGGGTGAGGCTCGCCTTTTGTGTGCTAATTGTGAGTCATTTTTTGTATATATTTTGGTTGTTCTGTTTAAAATTGTTGTTACACTGCTTTTTGTGGATGTTTGAGCTCATGGATCTCTTTTGTTTTAAATTATAGAAACAATTTTGACCATTCCTTCTGAAAAATTTTGAAATTTTCACACATTTTTTCCACCTCTCGATGTTGAACGTGGCGGTTCTTTGGCAAAGTTTAAGTTTCAGTTCCGATCAATACTTATGACTTGAATAGTGTTATCAATCGAACGAACATGAATGCACAGCTACGCCGAGACCAAATGAAGTTGCATAGACAATGTGTGAACTCTTTGCATCTCCTTGTGATTAGTCATTTATCGAATTGATTCTCATGTAATGACCGTTGCACACTAGCAAAAGTGTGTAGTCTTGTTTGACTTAAGTATCAATGCCTTGTGTGATTAGCTTACTTTGAACCATGCATGAATAAACCCAGAATTTGCCTCGTTAGTCTGATTGATTTAGAAAGGTATGCTCTTGAAATGATCTTAGGCAACTTTAAAGAGTATGAGACAAATTTGACATATACCTCTTTTGTGGCCTACCCGTGAGCGTGTGAACCTCTTTTGAACACCCCTTGAGTCTTACCTTTCTTTGGAAGAACCTTGATGAACCCTAGACCTTACTTGACCCACTACCTATAATCCTTTTGATTTGTGGTTTAGTGAATAACCAACTTAGGCCAAAACCCTAAGTTGGGGGTGTGGTGAAAGGAAAAGGAAAACTCAAGAAGTGCAAGAAAAGTCTCCCTTAACCCATGGTATTGCAAGACAAAATGGAAACCCTTCAAAAAAAAAAAAAAAGGTTTTTGAATAAAAAGAGTAAAAGGAATTGGGTTTCCAAGCAATACATAGAAAGTGAATAAAAGGATACCTTAGAAGGACTAGAAGAAAAAGTAATAAGGGAAAGGAGAAGGACGTTTTGATAACACCACATCTCACGAGGATGAAGAAGTCATTGAGCCGAAATGACTATACCTTTGCATTCAGCCCCATTTCAAGCCTTGAAAAGACATTTTTGATCTTGAGTAAGTCAAATCAAAAGTCGATTGGAAAATAAGGGCAAACCTATGGAAAAAATCATGTATTGTGTTCCTCTTTTTAAGTGTGAGCATTGCATCTGATTCCTGATCTTGATGTGATTAACCTCTTTGTGTGAAAATGGAATCATTCTTTATGTGAGGGCATTTAGATAATTTTTGTTTAGCTTGAACTTGCACAAGTAGTAAGTATTGCGAGCATGAGAATCTTTTGTAAAGGTGTGTTACAACTTGAATCTATAAGTACACAATTGATCTTTGCATGAGTAATTTGAGTCTTGTTGTGTACATTCATGATTGAGTCTTCTGTAGCACTGTTTGAGACACCCTTTGTGATCAGCTGAACTCGAGTTTGCTTGAGGACAAGAAAAAGTTTAAGTTGGGGGTGTTGATGAGTCCACAAATTGGACTCATTTAAGGCTATATTTTAATAGAAATTGTGTCCTCAAATGCTTATTTTATCTTAATATCTGATGAAAACCCTTAAGTTTCAAGGATTTGAATATTGAAGGAAAGCATGGACACTTCTTTGCAAAAAAAGAATTTAAAGGCTGAAAAGAACGAGAAAATGAATGCCTGAGGATCGCCGAGTCCACTTGGCGAATCGCTGAAGGGTCTCACTTCGCCTTTTGTTCCAGCGTGCTGAGCCTGATGGAAAAGATCAAGTCGGCAGAACAAAGGAGCAGTCGGAGC
Organism: Solanum bulbocastanum; assembly: GCA_037074985.1. Lineage (NCBI taxonomy): Eukaryota > Viridiplantae > Streptophyta > Magnoliopsida > Solanales > Solanaceae > Solanum > Solanum bulbocastanum. The sequence goes on from CM073601.1 coordinate 34,698,742, forward strand.
ATCGCTGAAAAGTTTCACGAAGCAGTACTATATCGCCCAATGACCCAAAGCACGATGATGCAAGGATGGTGCAAGAAGGCGATGGACTTCACCAAAAGGCGAATCGCCGAGTTGTTCGACAATTTCGACTAATGTCCCCGAATGATCCATCACAGCACAGATTTTTGAAAAATATAAATACTTGTTGAGAGTTATAGAGAATATATCATTAGACAATATCATATTCTTAATATAATTTTTAGTACTTTTAGTTTTGCTCTGAGTTTGGAGAGGGTTTTGAAAACTTGAAGAAGAAGAGGGTTTCATCCTCAAGTCTGGGTCTCTTGGATTCTTCATTCTTGGCTTGTAACAAGATTTAAATCTTCATACCCATTTGAATTCAAGCTCATTTAGGTATACATTTCTATCTCTTGATATGTGGCTAAAAACCCCCATTCTTGTGGTGTGATTTAGCAAATATGTGTTGAAATTAATGTTGGGTGTTGCGTGCCGATAGGCTAGATGTACTTTAATGGTGATTTCACCTAGTGGTTGTGGTTTAATTTAATGTGTTTGTAGTTCCAAATACAAAACCACCTATGTGTTTTCGGCTTGCGAGAGAGAGAGGTCGTGAAACCAAGACGGCTAGACTGATGGCATAAGGAGAGGGTCGACATAAGGTTCAACCCGAGAGGGTGAGCCCTAGTCCCATATCCTAACACTCAGGTCGAGAGAGTGAGTCGGGTACGGAGTAGGCTGGCCTTCTTGTGGAAAATGGGTGTCCGAGAAGAACTTATTTGAAACGGGGTAAGTTGCCCGAGAGGGAACTTATTTCCATCTAAAGCTTAGCCTAGTCACTATTATCTTGCAAATTTCCTATCGAAAGCATGTACCCAACGATTTAAATCAACATATATTGGGTCACACCCTAAGAATCCCCTCTTATTTATAGAATTCTTGTTAATTTTATTGTTTTTGTTATATTTGTGACAAAACCCCCAAATCAATATTTGACACTTTTGTGTCCCCCCTTTTTAATTTACATTGTTTTTAGTCATTAATATCTTTAGCTACGACTAGTTAGAACTTAATTTTATTTTTCTATTAATTCTCGAAACCACTCCCTTGGGACTCGACCCCAACCCTTGGTTGAGTTATTATACTATTGCACGATCGTAGACACTTGTATTAGAGATTGTGTTGTTGATTACGCAAACATCAGACACTCATGCGGTCATTACTAAAGCGCAAGACACGTCTAGATCTTTCTTACGAATCACCTTGTACATTATCTTGACCCTTGCATCGAACTTAGTCGTGACCTTCTTTTCACAACAAGTTTCACGATACTCAGCAGTTACAACTTGCATACAAGTCCAAATTCTTTAATTAGTTCGTTCCATAGACAACCATTACTTATCATATATGCCTTATGGTAACTAGAACTTGAATCAATCTTAGAGAAAACTGATACACCTTGCAGTTAGTCAAAAGGCCATCTATCCGAGAAAATGGAAACTTGTTCTGAATGGTGACCCTATTCAATTTCTGGTAATCTATACACATCCTCTCTTGCTAGAGATGGTGTTACCGCTGTCGTTGCTCTAGCTCGGACCATAGAGTGAAGGAGGAAAGATGCCAATTTGTATCACCCAGACACTAAATGGATTCAAGTCATAACACGAAGGAGTAGAAAGAAGTGAGTTTTTCCTAAATTCCTATAGCCTCTCGAAGAAAAGTACCGACGTCATTGTACCATTCCGCCAGACTCTACTAGACTCGTTTTGGTACAATGAGATTAACGAACCTAGGGATCTGATACGAACTTTGTCATGAACCAAACCGTCCTGATTGGCACCCACACTAAACCTCCGGTCGGAGAACCATTACTACAACCCAAACAAACAAATTTTATAAAAACTAAGGCATTAAAGATATGGAAGCAGGTTTAAATGACAAAAATGGAGTCCCCATAAACTAACGTTTTTAACAAACCACAAACCAAACTAATGCGGAAATACAAACCCTAGAACCTAAAAGTCATTGTACCAAAACTCTACTAACGACAAGTCTAAGAACAAGGGATACAACCCAAAAACTACACAAACAAACAAATAGTCTGAGTCTGAAAAGAGTGGACTTAAACAAGAAAGATCCATGGCAGCCTGAAAGAACTGGCTCACCCTTGAATCTGGTCACGCTCAATAATCACCTAGTTGAGGTCTATCAATAGCCGCCTGAAGATGCCTTGTACTCAATAAAGAACAAGAAAGTGCAGTATCATTACACAACCACAATGTACTTTTAGGATCACATGGCTATCCCAAAGGTGAAATATACATAAGTAGTCATAACAAAGTAAAACACGCATATACAATATTAGTCATCACTTACCAATAATGCATAATTTCACAAGTCTCAAGAGATACAATTATCCTTTTAGAGCAACATACAGTCTTTCAATATCAATCATTATTAGATATGAACATAATCATCACAAGTATATACACAACATAATTTAATGGTCCTCTCAGGGAACCCAATTCAATGGTCCTCTCATGGAACCGAAACCCAAAGTATTAGCATACCGGTTCGTGGTACCCAATCCAAGTTAGTGTGCCAAAATGTGACAGTCGATCCCATGTTTATGTCGGAATGTGGCAACCGATCCCATGTTTATACAGGAACGTGACAATCAATCCCTTGCTTATGTCGGAACGTGGTAACTGATCCATTCAACAAGCTACAATCACAATCACAATGCACATTCTCATAATCATACAATCAAGTGCTGATTCATGGCATACAATCATTCGTTCATACTCATTACATTAGGTGTGATCAATAGATTTAATTCATATACATAAATGCATTACAATAAAGATATTACAAACATATATTACAACAACATGAAATCACAACCATCACCTATCTCGAATCCAAGCTTGAATCCCCCAAGGAATTTGAATCTTTCCTTTCCAGATTCTTCCCGCTTGTTCGTGGTCTAAACACAACAATTTATACACAAGGATCAACAATCAAAGGTCTAATTATTCGTATTATAACAAACTCAATAAGCCTAGACCAAACCCTTGGTCCCCATACCCATATTAGGGCTTTTTCTACCATAATTTTCAGATCAAACCTTCCCCCCATCAATAATTACCCATTAGATTATGTTCTACGGATCGAAAAATGGATTCGGGGAGTTAAAACCTTACCTTTAACCTCAAAAATGGTAAAAAAGGGTCAAGAACTCGTCTGGGGTCCTTCCTTAGCTCTCAAAGTCGAGAAGTGCAGAATAAAGATGTTTCAGAGTTTATTTACATCTTTAAGTCGCATCTAGCCTGCTACAGCAGCCCTCACCCCGCTATAGCGGCACCACCAGAGCGACCAAAACCACCGCCAAAGTGGCTTGCACAAAACCGTCCCAGACCCCTATTTCATAACACACCTTTAACCAACGACGCTCAGAAAATACCGTTCATGCTAAGATCAATTTCGGGAGTTCTACTCACCCGAATTCAATTCTGTAAAGTCATACGGATTCCTTAACAACTTATCTATCTACTCATGTAATCAAAATCATTACTAGATCTCTCATTTGTTACCAGATTTCCCTAGACCTCACTGACTCCAATTTCGTCCAAATCTGGACTAGGCTAGGAAATTCTAAGCTACTACCAAAAAGTTTTCTGACCCCAATTATTTCCCCATTGGCTTTTCTCTAATGACAGAATCAGGTCGTTACAAATACACGTGAAGCCTAGTTAAAGGGCATAGTTAAGTAATATCTCTACAAATGTACACACAAAAATGTCCAAATATTTATATTAAAAAATAATATTTTATTTTTAAAATTTATATATATAAAAAATAATGTGTCTAATCATACGTGCCAACAAGTATTCTCGCTTGAGTCTTATTTCTCCATCCTTGTTTTCAAGAATTCATTCCTCTATATATTCTTCTTACTATGTTTTTTAAAACAAAGAAGTAATGTTGTTCTTTGCTACAGACTTCCTTATTTTCCATGGCCATATCTTTGACTCCTGTTCTGATTCCTGCGAATGTTGATAAGGTGGAGGCACTAGACTATCTATCATTTGTCCTCCCCGGCAATCCTAGGAAATTCCCTATACTGACTTTCATCTCTACAACCTTGATAGAGATGAAGTTATGTTTTATGGTAGAAGTAAATCCAAACCTACTCCTATTTCTGCAAATTTGTGGGTTTAAGTGGACCATAATGTGCAAATTTTTGGGTAAGTAGTTTGTTTTTGTATCCCTTATACCTGGAAGTCTTTCCTTACCGAAATATAAGTAGTTTGTTTTTGTATTATGCAAAAAATTTCAACCTTTTGTTGTACCTTTCTTAAGTCATTAATGAAGCACAAAATATTTTTGTATATGTGATCCATTTTCAGACATTTAATGAAGAGAACTATGCATCAACATTTCACATTACTTAAAAGAACAAACTTATAATCATCAATAATTAACAAAAGATAGGATCACCTAATAAATTCTATAACAAACACACACATACCATGAAAAAAAACAAAGAAGATAACATAGGTAAAACCTAAAATATCAAAAAAATAAAAAAAATCTAAGTATTGGATATTTCATTTTGATACTCTAGTTAAGCCTTCTTTCAATTGAATATCTTAACTCCTAATAAAGTATTCAAATTAGATACTTTCAATTTAAATATTAAAAATTTGTTTGTGTGTGTATTCTCATATAAAAGATAATTAAAATAATATTAAGATGTCATTTTAAGCATTAAAAGAATCTAAAGGCTAAAATTGTAACATCTTTATAGTTTTCGCCACATTTTAGCATGTAGAGTCCTTAATGGTTAACATTAGTCTTTTTCATAAAAAATTATACACTTGAAGTTTATCTAATTTTTGTTAGGGCTCCATTAAATGATAAATTTTTACGACAGTGAAAGGTGAATTGTTAAGGATTTTACATGTAGTTATTGAACTTTATATGTAATGCGGTAAGTTACAAAACTATTTTTTGTTATATTAAGTTTAGTGAACTATATGTTAAATGCCAATAAATACAAATTACTACAAAGTCAAATTTTTGGCTTTGGTTTATAACATATCACTAAATACACCAATGTTTTACCATTTTGTATTTTTTTTTTTACGTAGAAAAATAAAAGAAAGCCACTACAAAAAAGTTTTGACCACCAACACAGAAGTTAATTAAAATAGCATTTAGATGCCATTTAAGGCATTTAAAAACTTGAGATATGAAATTTTGACAACTTTTTAATATTTGTACTTCATATTTCAACACATGGGGCCCTTGATGATTAACTTTGCATATTTTCCTTAAATGACTATACATACGAGTTCATCTATTTCTAATTGGAGTACCATTAAATGGTATCATTTGAAGGTAGATTGTGATGGATAATTTATGTGTGGATATGAAGTATTTTATAGGTAATAGTAAGTCACAAAATAATTTTTTAGTATATTAACTTTACAGAATTATTTGTTAATTTTCCTGCATACAAATGACCAGAAGGCCAAATTTTTGGCGCCGGTTGATAACATGACACTCACTACATCTTTCTCATTCTTAAAATTTTATGTAGAAAAATAAAAGAAAATCACTATAAAAGTTTTGATTACCAACATAAAAGCTAATAAAAATAACATCCAAGTGTCATTTTAAGCATTAAAAAACTCAAGGGCTGAAATTTGACAACTTTTACGGGGTTTCCCCCATATTTTAACACGTGGAGCCCCGGATGGTTAACTTTGCACATTTTTGTTAAAAAAATGTACACATGGGGTTCATCTCCATGAAACAATATCATTAGATGGCAAATTGTTAAGGATAATTCTAAGAATGGTTATGAATTTTATGTGTAATGGTAAGTCACAAAATTCTTTTTTTGTTGTATTAAATTTACTGTATTATATGTTAATTTTTCAATAAATATAAAAGATCATAAGGTCAATTTTTTGGCGTCAGTTTATGAAATGTCACTCACTACACCAACGCTTTGTCATTCTGTATATTTTCAAATAGAAAAATAAATAGAAAAAGCACATCAATTAAAAAATTTGACAACCCACATAAAAGATTAATAAATAACATCTAAATGCCATTTTAAGCATTTTAGAAACTTGGGTATAAAATTTTAATACATATTTGAACACATGGGGACCTTGACGGTTATGTTTTTTTTTTAAAATTGAACTTCTTGACGGTTAACTTAACCTATGTTTTTCTTAAAAAGTTATACATGTGGACTCCATCCATTTTTAACTACTCTTCGTTATATGTAAGATTATTACGACATCAGAATGTATAATTATTAGTGAGTTTAATTTAAACACTATAAATTATGATTCATTCCGCTTGCACACATGAGAAATTATATCTATTCGATATTTTCAGCACATGAGAAATTTCAGCCCTTGAGTTTTTTAATGCTTAAAATGACGCTTGGATGCTATTTTGATTAGCTTCTATGTTCGTAATCAAAACTTTTATATACTAACTTTCTGTTATTTTTCTACATAAAATGTATGAGAATACACACAATAGAAAAGTCATCATTGTTAAGATTCCTTAACCAAACACTTCCACCTTCATACTTCTTAGGGACATTCTCCTCACTTACATTCCACACAACAACACACACCCTGCAGCTGTTCTCCAAATTTTTGCTCGTGTCCAAAGTCCAGTATCAAAGAATGTACTCAAACATATGGATATATGTAATCATCAACATTCCTACATTAATTTCACCATTGGGTTATATTTTTCTTGATCTGACATGGGTTTTGACATGGGTTTTCCAGATCAATATTTCGGGCAGGGTATAAGTCCCTTATCTCCACTAGTTCTCGAGTCACTTCACGTGGAGTATTGTTAACTTTGCAAGCTTTTTCTTCAGCTTTTGATGGAAAGGAATCATAAAACAATGTCTTCTTCATGCTAAGAAATGACCTCTGCTCAGACATTGAAGAAAGTGAGGAAGGATACAATTCTCAAGAAATTAAAACACTGAAAAATAGAGAGGCAGTAACGCGTTATAAAAACACAAATTAGGTTTTCTACTCCAGCTTTGAGCGGGAATCAGATAAAATTATTACTACTTTTAAATTTTAATCTTGCGTCTTAAGGGACTTTTGGAGAAGAGTTATAAAATAGGATAAATGAGTCATTTTTAAAATTTAAATTCAGGATAATAACTCCAAGATTGTTATCTTACCTGAAGTGTGGACAAAAATAGGAGTTTTACTAATATACATCGATGGTGTGGAAATTTTTACACGATCAAGTAATTAAATGGGTAAATCTAATTTTTTGGTCCTAATTCTTAAATCATTTACACAACCTTCAGCCAATATTTTCTTGCAAATACAAGTATAAAAAAGTATACAAAATTTGAGAATCCAGATATCCAATAAAACGTGCAAATGAAAAAAATATAGGTATAATTCTTGAATCACTAACCTTAGAATACAATTTGAAAATTAACTTCGATAAATCGAGATGCCAATATAGCCCAATTTCATCATCAACATTATTTTGTGGCATTTTTGGGACAGGTGGTGTCCAAGGAGGGTATTTGGGTAGATCAAGCAAAGATTGAGGTAGTTAGGGTTGGACAAGACCTACATCAGTTACTGAGATGAAGAGTTTTGTGGGACTTATGGGCTATTACTGACAATTTGTTTAGAGCTTATCTACCATTGTATCTCCTTTGACTAGATTAACTCGGAAGAGTATTAGTTTTCAATTGTCTGATAACTGTGAGGAGAGCTTTCAAAAGCTCAAGACCTTGTTGACTTTGGCTCCTACTTTAACTTTACCAGAGGAGGGTGTGGATTTCATTGTTTATTACAATTCTTCAAGAGTCAGATTAACTAGTGTTCTAACGCAGAAGGGTAAAGTGATTGCCTATGCTTCAATCTTCTCTGAAAGTCCCTTAAGAAACAAGTTTAAATTTTAAAAATAGTAATGATTTTCTCTGATTCCCACTAAAAGTTGGAATAAAAAACCTAAATTCTGTCTTTATAATGTGATATTGCCTCTTTGTTTTTCAGTGATTTATTTTCTTGAGAATAATATATTTCCTTGGTTTCTTCGATGTCTGGTTAGAGGCCTTTGCTTAGCATGAAGAAGACCTTTATTTACAATATATTTCCATCAAAAGCTGAAGAAGAAGCTTGCAAAGTTAACAACACTGTTTTTGGCCAAACTTTTGTTCATTCTTCGGTGAAGATGTAATTTTGGAAGATGCACTAATTAATTATTAGTTTGCTATGAATGTATTATGAAACTATGGTTGTTATTTAAGTATTTTTGTTAAGCAAATATTGAAACTAACATCATGGGATGTTAACCAATTTATTGTAATCAATCGCATTGTTGTCTTTATCTTTCTACCCCCTTTCACTATATGATCTTTTTGTATCCATATTTTTACTAGTAATTAATTTGGTATTTGTTGATTAATTTAGATTCTTGTGATATTAATGGCTCTAGGATTAATGGTGGTCAGTTAGAGACCACAATTATTGATCATCTCTAATGGTCAATCTAGGACAAAAATTGCTGCTTGTCTCCAATGTATAAGCTAGGACTAGAAATAATACTCGTCTTCAAAGCTATTTTCAGACGAGATTGTTGTTCATCTTTAAAATTACTCTAGGACCACTTTGTTAAGGTCGTTATAACTGTTCTAGGAGAAGATTTTTAATGTTATGTTATGTTATTCTAGGACCAAGTCATACTCGTCTCTAAAACTCTACTAGGACCACGTTGCTTACAGTCACAAAAGAGGTTTAACGACATAAATACCAAGATATAAATGGTCTATTTGAGACCAGGTATATAGTCACTAAAAGGATGTCGCGACTAGATTTCTTTCCCCATCTCAAAACCATTTAGGCACAAGATATTGAACTCGTCCTTACTTACCAGTAGCGACGGTAGTTTCTAGGACAAGTGACGACCAGGTTTTTCTAGTCTCAGTTGCTCATTTGAGACCAAATTTGAACTTTAAGGGACTAGACTTCCCTTCCTTAGAGACTATTTTTCTTGTAGTGCTACTCTAGCTTAAGGTATTTGTAGGAAGAAGATCTAACAGCCCAACATGAATGCAATCTCATAAATGCATATATCTAGGGAGGAAACATCAACGCCAAGATAAAAGATATTCAAAACATCATTTCATGAGGTCTATATGCAAATCTTACTCAAATGCACATAAACATGAAGAATTCAATCAAGTCAACTCATTTCCTCAAGAATGTAAGATTTTCATGAATATGCATAAATGAGGACACATGGGAATAATTAAGACATATGAAACCCAAAGAGTAAACAATGAGGAACTTGAACACAAGACTTACTTCGGCTAGGTTCTTTTATCAATCTCCTGACCCTTGCTTAACACCTTGTTCCATAAACTGATCTCTGGTATATCTGATCCGGAGAGATCTTGTTGAATAAATCGACTTCGATTTGATTTCGTGAAACACAAGCAGATTCTTGAAGTTCCAAATTCAGTCTGCGCAATTCCCTTTTTGTACTTGTGTTTTCATTCCCTATTATAAGTGTTCTTTTAAGTTCATATAATAGTTTAGATAGTTTTGATGTTCTTTCCAGCCTATAAATGAGCTTAATGTGAGAAATAAGTTGATATACTCAAAGAAAAGGCGTGGGAATAAGAACCTAAAATGACCTAATTAAGGACTTAATGGTAGAAGAATACCCATCAGAGCTTAATCTTTAAGTTGATGGATTTCATACAACAGAGTGCAGTAAATAAGATATCTATAGAATATATGAGTACAAAGTATTACGACATGTTTGAATCGAAGAATGTGATTTCTAAATTGAACAGAGATGTATTAACTTAAGACAACTGATTTTGTATCACCCTAGGGTCTAAACACTTTAAATCATCCGACTGAAAGCTTTTTCATTAGCACAAGAATAGTGATACATTCATCTATCATCAAAGCACCTTATTGTTATGTAGTCATCGATGAAAAAGGTTTCCATGGTAGTATACTTGACAGGCTCCTTAGGGAGAACAAACATGAGACCCGCTGCATACGGCTTATGTGTGTCCCCCTCACCGGTTATCAATGTCCTGAGATCCGATACAATGAAAGCTTTTGCTTTAGAGCTTCAGATGCCAACCAGTCGGTCGTGATCTTACCTTCTCTCTTCTCTATGAGTATGCTTACAAAAGCACTGCCAATCCTTTTAAACAAGATTCCTACAAGCTTGGATCAGTTGTTCTTGAGGGTGACATCAATGTTGCAGCAGAGTACAAAATTTCAAAACAAAATTTATGTCATTATGCAGCTGTGTAGAAAATAAAAAATAGATCTAGCATAAAAGATTTGTACAGTTGCGGTTAATTTAAAAATTAATGTACTATGTTCTAAATGTTGCGCCTTTTTATTTTTATTAGAAGGCAATGCATCAGTCTCTCGACTCATCTTGTCTTTTCTTGTCACCTCACCTCAACTCGTCTCGTCCTCTAACCTACTTTATTTAAATAAATTAAGAGTTCAAATGTAACTGCAACTATTCTCTAAACAATCACTAATTTTGCATACAACAATAGACAAGAATCCAACATATATTTTGAGAAACCAAAATTAAACAACATTTGGAAGAGAATAGAAACAAACAGAGTGAATGAATAACATAAAAGATGAGTTGGAGTACCAACATGCTGGCAGAAAACATTAAAACAGAGCAGCTGGCAGCAATGTTGCAGCAGAGCATAAAATTAATGTGCTATGTTCTAAATGTTGCACCTTTATATTTTTATTAGAATGCAATTCCTCAATCTCTCACCTCACCTCATCTTGTCTTGTCGCCTCACCTCAACTTGTCACCTTCTCTAACCTACTTTGTTTAAAGAAATTAAGAGTTCAAATTTAACTCAAACTGTTTTCTGGACAGTTACTAATTTTGTATACAACTATAGACAACATTCGTCAAACAACTCAAGATCATGTAGGCATAAACTAATCCTGCTGATCTTTTGGCAATGCCACTTTCAACAAGAAAACACTCAATGCAAGCCCTAGATAGAAGGGACACTGGATATGATAGACATATATGCATGAAACAAGGCAACAATTGTAAGATATAAGAAGTCACTGAATTTTTGATAAATATATCCATGGAACAAGTTCAACTATAGACTACACCTCAAGCTATATAGACAACTATAGGACATCAAGAATTATAGACTTTTTGAAGGCGACTAAAAGCAATCCTCACACAAAGTAAGATCAATGTATGCACTTAAAGGTTCCGAACATCAAATCAAAAAGTTGTCCAGATATTTCATAAACCAGATGATGCCAAGATTCAATTTCAGCATAGTATCTTATTCTAGTACATAAATAACACAATAGGAAACAAGTTTGTTATTCCATCTTTCTTGTAGTTTTCTTGTGTGACTGGAAATATTTCCTTTTCACATCGAAAGACCCGTATGTTGATACTAGTAGAGTTGCGAATTTGCTCTCTAAATAGTTCTCCGCTCTTTAAAAACCGGTGAATGCCAAGACACTCGATGTTTGCCTAAGGAAACTTTTGGATCCTACAAACAAGATAAATGTGGCTTGGCCAGATTCAAGAATAATAAATTAGGCATGGATTAGCTAGTTGGTGCATCAAGAATACCAAGACACTACGTAATAGAAATGTTCTATACTTAGGTTTGTTTTCAGGTTTATTAGGTGCTAAGGATGGAAATCAAACTGGAGAAAAGAGTATAAAAGCTTATTATTAACTCAATAGGCGTACCTGAAAACTTTGAGAAGCAAAATACTCCTTTATTATCCATTCCCATTCTTTTTTGTCTACTCCCCTTAGGACAGTCTTAAGAGACTATTGGATTGGCTTGTCCTTCACATATTTTGCATGCAAGTGTCCTCTCCATTTGTTCCATAACTCATTCATCCATCCCAAGATATGATTAGTATGATCGTCCATATCAACACTCTCAAATGTCTACTACAACAATTGAAACATAAGTTGAGTTATTATATTCAGAAAAGAGAGAGGCATCATATGTTATCAGCTACATATTATAAGTGAAAACTTAAAATTATTTGACAAGTGTACATTACTTTTTAAACATCAATTAATGAAAGATATAAATTAGAATCAGATGTAGAATGGATTCAAAAGTTGTACAACAATTGCTATATGTATAAGAACATTCGATGTATTAGGTAGCACTTCAAAATTTGAATCAGGTGTATATTTGTTACCTCAAGGGCTGCCCACATGTGATTCAACTTTTCTTGCTTAATATCATGCCATGATGATACCCCCAAGGGACAAATATTAGGATCACACATAATTTTTTCTAAATGCCTCGAAAAAAAATTGTTATTTGTTCCAGTTGTTCGATTATTGTAGAAGGTGACTTTCAGCTTTTGTCCAATTTCAAGTGAAGCAACTTGTTTGCACATGTTGCTTCCTTGAACTCTTTTTACCATTGTAGTATTAGATGAACCTACAACAACTTAATTTGATAAAAAATATAGAAATCAAACTCAATTCTACAACTTAATAACATATGAATTCAAAATATCATACCTTTTTCTATTGTTTAAGAGTGGTTCATAACTTGATCAATAGATGGAGGTAATGAAGCATTGGTTTGCATATCCTCTTTCTCAAGAATCATTTTTTTTTCTTTTTTTATTTGCATTTCTTGAATTGATGACATGGTAGAACTCAATTTTGTGCATTAAGAAGGAGTTTGCATATGTTGATTATCAAAAACAACACTCTTGTTGAAAGATCCTGTCTCATATTCAGAAATTCCCAAAGAGGAGTTCACAGATCTAGTTCTTTTCTCTAGTTCCTTTCCTATAGCACCTGGACTCACTTAACGTGATATAAGTTTATCAAAAAAATTTGAAAACACAGTATATTTGTGAAAAATATAACATTTTTGAAAAAATGTTACTTGTTTCAACTTCTCGGGTGTATTTCTTAACTCCTAGGAGATGAAGTATTAATTTGTATCTTCTCTTTCTCAAGAGCCATGGAGTTCTTATGCATCATTCGTATTCCTTGACTAGTGGATATGGTAGAGTTTTTAATTCCTTATCCTCAGCCCTTACCTATTGAACCTGAAAAATATAAATCATACTATCAATACTTTAGAACAATATTTTGGAGAGCAAGAAGCTGAAAAAAAGACTCAACTGGAACGGCTCCTAAAGACAAGATATTTAAGAAGTACATTGAGATAGAGCTACTTTTTGGCCTGATATTTAACTTTTTATCATGACATTTACATATATCACTTCATGCCATATTGAAGGTAAAAGGCTAAATAAGACTGTATGCGTGATACCATTATACCTATTAATATCTTATGCCTATTTTCTATATCAAACAGAGCATTCAATGTTTGATTCAAAGAAGAATGAGAAAAATTTTGAAGTGCCTTGTTGAGGTAAAAAAAAGATCAAATATTCATCAAGGAATACAACTTATAGGAATAACAAAAAATAAGAGAAACAGATTAAAGAGGTGATTTCACCAGTAAACTTAAGAGGATTTGTTCGAGATTAAATATCAATGGGTTCAGCCACTTTCGTCAAAATGATTGACATTCCGCACCTTCTCCTCCAAAACAAAATACAGAAAGTTGGAAAAGATATTTCTTCTCAACACAATTAAAGATTTTGCTATGCTCTAGAGTGAAAAAATACAAAATATCTTACTTGTTTCAATTTCTTTGATGTACTTCAATTAGATCACTTGATTGAGGCAATAAACTCTTAGATGACAAACTTCCTTTCTCACCCAAATATTTAAGCCCTCGTCCTCGTCCCACCGGCGCAACAAATGTATTTGTGAAAGTACTCTTCATATTAGAACGAACCTCATTTTCAGTCTTCAATGATTTCATCTTGAACCATCAAAAAGAGTCAGAACGCTAAAAATTAACCCTGAAAAATATCTAATTATGTAGTAATAAAAGAAATTGTGCCATCATAACGTTGAATAATGAATATACTAATTCATAAAAGATACTTCACCTTACTAGTTCGTTTTCTTTTATATTGGGAAGGACTTCCTAACTCTACAATATCATCATCCATTTGTTTCACAATCTCAAAGGAATCACGAGGTTGAATCTTTCTCACTACTTTCCAACCTTCGTTGGAATTATCATTAGCATAAAATGCTTGAGATTCTTGATTCACTAAAATATATGGCTCATTTGTTTTCAAAAATCTACATGGATTAACACTCAAAATATCATATTCTTCCTTTATAACTCCTTTTATTTTATCATACACATCAAACTAGTTACATTGAATTAAAATTACTCTTCTATCCATGACAAATTGCAACTCAATCACATATGTTAAAATTCCATAGTAATCAAGGTTCTCACTATCTTCATCATTCTCACCCAATACACAACACCACAATTTTGAGTCCTTAACTTTTTATCATAATCTTCTACATGAATTCTATATTTATTAATCACATAACCATTAGAACGCATTGAATATTTGGTGGAACCACGTGAAAGTGAGAGTAGATCTTCCATGATTTGACTATCATCTAGTTTGTGCAATTGTGTGACCTATCAACAAGAGTATTAAAATGTTAAAATATCAAAATTTGATATTTATGTATTACCCAACCTATGTTTAAACCATCTAATAAATTGTCGACTCCATTCTACATCAGACAAGTGTCAAGCATTCTCAATAGTTTGTGCAAACTCTTTATAAAATTGAAGTGAACCATAAGTTTCATATAGAAAAGTAATTAACCTTAAAGAAATAAAAATAATGAGATTATATAAAAGAAATATCCATACTTGAGATATGGTATGACTTCATCACAGTTCTTCAATATGTATATATGTGCTTGTTCTAGTTCATTTGCTTCAAGCTCACATGGATCTTTAGCTCCTAGATTTTTTCCAGCTTAACTAAAAATATATAACCCACTATTTGATTGTTTTAAGCCACCATCATAATTTCATTGAGGAAGATTGAATCTTGTGTCAACTCTATGCAAATACCTTGAACATAAAGTCATACATTCATTTGCAATTTAGACCTCTGCAATGCAACCTTCTGGGCATGCGCTACAACAAATGAGAGAATTCAAAATATATAACCATCATTCCATAGGACACATCCACCAATAATGAATCAGTCCAGCAATATTAGCTTCAGTAGCTAAATGAACAGGTAAGTGTACCATGACATCAAAAAATGAAGGAGGAAAGACCTTTTCCAACTTGCAAAGTGTTATGGGTATTTGTGCTTCAATATGTTCCAAGTTTTAAATTCTCAACCCTTTTCATCCAAGCACACTAAAAAATATTGATAATTCAATAAGAGGTTCACACACTTATTTGGGCAACATATCACGAAGTGCAAGAGGGAGTAGATGTTGCAAGAGAACATGACAATCACGACTTTTCAATCCAGATATCTTGTGATCTTTCAGGTTCACACATTGAGAAATATTAGATGAAAAACTATCTGAAACCTGTATATTCTTTAAGAAAAGGCACAATTTATGCTATCATCAGGAGAAAATGTGTAGCATGCTTTTGGAACTTCAATTTTCTCCCCCTTTTGGATGGGGTGCAATTTCGGCCTATTGTTCATATCTTGTAAGTCTAATTGAGTGTTAATTGTGTCATTGGTATTTCCTTTGACATTCATAATTGTCCCCATGATATTATCACATATATTTTTTTTCAATATACATAACAACCAAATTATATGGCAACAAGAGACACTTCCAATATGGAAGTTCAAAAAAGATACTTTTGTTGTTCCAATTATCCATTCGATTTTCATGTGATATGTTCTTTCTTATCTAAGGTTCCTTTGATAGTTGTAACCCTTCAAGATCTTGCACTTCATTCTGTATCGCAATACAACACACTTTTGGTGAAGGACTTTTCTCTACTATACTATCAAATGATCCCTTCTCACTTCAACATTTGTGATTCTAAGAAAGATAACGCCGATGACCCATAAAGCACTGCTTCTTATCCTTAGCTAATCGAATTGAGGAAGTGTCTTTATTGCAACATGGGTATGCCAATTTCTTTTTGTACTCCATCCCAATAAATTTTCATATGCTGGAAAGTCATTGATGGTCCATATTAAAGAAGCATGCAACTTAAAATTTTACTTAGTTGATTCACCATAGGTATCAATACAAACTTTCCACAAATCCTTCAATTCCTCTATTAGAAGGTTGAAGAGTTGCCTCAATTGCATCTCCTAGACCATTTGGACTCGGGATAAGCATTGAAAAATAAAAATTCTTGCTTCATACACAACCAAGGTGGTAAATTTTAAGGAATAAGAACCAAAAGCCAAATGCTATGTGAGGTTCTTGAATTCCGAAATGTTTGAAATCAATCACTAGCAAGTCTAAGTCTAGAATTTCGAGGCTCAACCGTAAATGAAGGATGAAGTTCATTAAATAACTTCCAGGCCATTGAATCAGTCGGGAGCCTCATTATTCCATCATCAACTCTTTTATACTTATACCATGTCATCATAGTAGATGTCTTGGTACACATAAAAAATATCTGAAGTCTAGGCTACAAAGGAAAATAGTGTAAACTCTTTGATGCTATCTTTTTACCTTTTTTATTCCATGCTTCCCCACTATGTGTATTTATTTTCCATCTCGATGCACCAAAAACTTTGCAACAGTCGAGTAAGCTATCCTCCTTCCATTATAACATGCAATCATTAGTACAAGCATCAATCTTGTTGTATGAAAGACCAAGTTCTTGAACTATCTTCTTTGCCTCATAATATGAATTTGGCAAATTGGCAGCATCAAGCAACAATTCCTCTTTCAACATTTTCAATAGCATTGTAAATGATGTATTACTCCAATGACTCATACTTTTAATATGAAGCAATTTGATCAAAGTGGAAAGCTTTCAACTTCTGAATTTTGGTATAATGGCAATTTGAAATCCTTCAATAGGTTGTAAAACTTTTTATGCTTCAACATTAGGTTCCTCTTCACGTAAGTCATCACAACCAGTATGTGTAGTTCCTCCATCAAGATTAGGATATAAATCTCTCAATAGTTCTTCTACTTCATCCTCACTCACATTCTTCTACTGCATCATCATCTTGTTCTTCATCTTCATATTATGATTTTGATTCTTATTCTGATTCTGATAATGACTCACCCAAATGTTCTCCATTGTAATACCAAAAATAATTGTGAATTATTCCATGTACTAGAAAATGTGTCTCAACTATTTTACGAGTTCCTAAAATTGTATTCTAACATTTGACACACGGAAATCATATTACATATTCTTCTCCTATTTTTTGAAAAGCATAATCCAACAACTTTTGCACGCCAATCAAGTAGATTTCATCGAGATGATTGTCAACAAGTTGCATCCACTACTTACTAGGTGAGTTTACCTTTAAGAGTACATAAAAAAGTTTTAAAATGATAAAGAATAACAAAAAAGCTAAGATGCAAACAACTTGTTACAATCAAATACACACAATAGGTTTGAAATCTAAGGATAGATGTCACTAAGAATTATAAAAGATTATAACTTTACTTATTATTAAGATGTTAGTTCCTGAAACATGATTTTCCTTTGAGCCTAACAAAGATTGCAGCAAGTAATTATACAAAACACTATATATTACGACATAAGATTATCTAAATAGTTGTTTGTTACTAAAAGAAACTACTTGTTTATATTTACTAAATAGTTAGTTTACGTGAATCTTCAAAGAATACATAAAGAAAGGACTAAGAAAATTAGAAATCACTAAATCACTAAAGATGTGAAATCAGTATGTTATTCATACCATAATTATTTTTTTAAAAAAAATTGATATGTACCTTAAATAAAATAATAGTTTATAGATAAAACCTTGAGAAGCAATCATTAAAGAGATGTACATAACTTGAAAAAATGATAGGAAATGTTATCCTATATGCATCGTTACAAGCTGCAAAAATTTTTTTGTACTTCCTGAAACACATAATCGCTAGAACCCCACATGGAGTTAGTCCCTGGAAATTCATAAGCAAGACTTTATGGAGCTTAAAACCTCTATTACCCCACATACACTTAGCCACTGAAATTCATAAACAACAGAAACATTGTGATATGAAAATATATCTTACTTTCAAAGTTATATATATCAAATACGTACATCCCGAATGAATATAGCAAAGATGTAGCATGACTAATCCTTATTTGGCTCGCAAAATATCAACATCGAAGACATAAAACTAGTATGTCATTCACGAAATAATTAGGATTTTCAAATACAACACACTGTCAAATTATAAGTTCAATTATTTACTCCTTATACTCTGTTTTTAAGCCATTCCTTGTCCAATACTGATGATCATGAAACAAGTGAGCATGACATTAACTGGTGGTGTAGCAATACTCCTCATCCTAATCCATGTAATTACTTCCTGTCATCTGGTGATTTCAAACCCAAAAATATATTTGAGTTTCGGACCATGAGAACTCTATAAAATATGAATCTTCAGACTCATAATACACTTCACAAAATCAAGTAAAAAATTAGAATGCTCAACCCAATAATCTTTTATTCAAGTAAGAAAACATAGCAGAATATGAAACTTTTAACCTATTTAATGTCAGAAAAGAGGAAGAACAAGATGTACAACTTCAATAAAACAAGAAAAAGATCCATCAATACAATTTATGGAAGAAACAAGCAACTTGATTTAGAAGAGGAAACAAACCTGGAATTCCTTTTTTCATAGTTAAGCAACAACTACACAATGAAAAAGACAAAGTTGCTATGAAAATTCACTGGCAAAATCAAGTCAAGTAT
Organism: Solanum bulbocastanum; assembly: GCA_037074985.1. Taxonomy (NCBI): domain Eukaryota; kingdom Viridiplantae; phylum Streptophyta; class Magnoliopsida; order Solanales; family Solanaceae; genus Solanum; species Solanum bulbocastanum. The sequence goes on from CM073601.1 coordinate 34,717,635, forward strand.
TAGAAAGCTCAACCCAATAATCTTTTACTGATTGTAAGGAAGAAAACAGAGCATAGTATGAAACTTTTAACCTATTTAATGTTAGAAAAGAGGAAGAAGAAGAAGACTAACTTGAATAAAACAAGAAAAAAGGCATCAATACAATTAATGGAAGAAAAAAACAACTCAATTTAGAAGAGGAAACAAACCTGGAATTCTGTTTTTCGCAGCTATGTAGCAACTACACAATGAAGAAGACAACACTGCTACAAAAATTCAGTGGTGTTGAGATTGGGGCAGAGTCGAAGCAATCTTTATTTGAGGCGATACTAATTTGAAGAGAGCTAGGGCAAGTTGCGACAATATTCAAGAAAGACTTTTCCTTTTTCGTCGTTTACTTTTCAGAAAATAGAGCGGGTCTTTTCCTTTTTTGCCTTTAATAAAAAAAACTTAGCACTTAAATTTTGGTGAAAACAAAAGTTTATTTATTTAATACTTCATTATTAAATTTGGATGGAAGTAATTCCCGCAAATGTAACACCCCTGATTCGAAAAAAGATAATATGGAAAATTTCAGGAAGTTGCAGGTGCCAGTCACGGGGGCCAACCACGGCCCGTGGATAGGACCACGGACCGAAGGGTGGTCCATAGACTGGTCACCCCCAAGATTATCAGAGGCCATGGAACCACGTTCTGACCAACGGACCATCGGTCAGACCACGGTCCTTGGTTTGGGTCCCGTCGTTCAAGGTTCCAAAAATCAAGTTTTGACCATGAACAACGCTTGTGTAGGATGGCCCGTCATCTTGTCCACGGTCCATTGGTCGTTGGCCGTAGATGGTGGGCTGGCCGTTATTTTTAGGGGCAGTTGAGTCTTTTCCTAATTATTTTTATCTGTATACTACGTCGTTTCACCCTTCATTAAGACCCCTATATAAGTGATTTCAAACCCCAAATTAGTCCATTCTCTTCAAATTCACCAAAACGAAAAGCTCTCAAATATTTCTCTCTCTAGAAAGCTTGAAGAAGAAGGATTCAACCTAGGGTTTCAAGTCAAGTCTTAATTACTCCGTTGAAGATTAGCAATTGGCTTCAAGGTATGATAGTTTTCATCCATGGATTTCTTCCATTCATGGAGTTTCCAAATTCCTCTAGTTTCAAAGTTAGAAATTCCCAATTGAGTTAGGATTTTCTTGAATTGTCATGGGTTATTTTGATTATTGATTTCAATGATTGAGTTATGATCTCTTGTGTGTGAATTGATGAAATAATATGATTTTATGATTATTTCCCCATGAACCCATGTAATCCCTATGTTTTCAAGTTATGATCATATGATGTGGGATTTTGATTATAAAGCAAGAATTTTTATGAAAATACATGAATTTATGATGAAATTCATATCTAACCCATGTTTCCTAGGTGTTGAAGATTGAAAGTGGTTTTTGAACCTTGAAAGGTAAATTATGGAATTATGCACGTTCTTATGAAATCTATGCATATGTATTAAGGGTGCTTTGAGAGTAAAGTATCAGTGATGATGATGTTGATGTGCTAATGAAAGGATTTTCTCATATACACATGAAAGCATGATTGTGAAAGGTTTTCTCACATAATAAGGATTCTAAGGTTGAAAGGTATTCTCACCTAATTGAATCAAAGATTAAGAGCTATCCTAATGAAACCTAGCTTGGATTAGTTATTGAATGACACCTTTCCATGGATGATGACTTAGCTTGGATTGGCAAGATGATGTGCCCTTCCATGGATAATAAGAACAAGTAAGAAATGACTATTCCATGGGATTTATGCTTAACACTAAGAGGATATTGAGATGGAGGCTCTCCCGTTAGTAGAGACTGGGTTTCTAGAACTAATCTCCCTATCCCTTGTCTATGTGCCCTCATAGGATGATTGTCTAGATAGACCTTAGCTAGTGGATCCACCTAAGCTAGAAGTTCATGGTCCTTACCTTGGCAAGTAGGAAAATGCTTACGGTTTGGGAAACATCGGGGGATCATGTTATAGCTCATATGGTCTCTAAATCGGTTAAGGCTAATTCCCCACATTAATAATGAACTATGGTTACTTCAAGAAGTATCTCATATGTGTTCAAAGATTTCAAATGATGTTAGATTGCATTGACCATGTTTCATGACTTATGTTTTCTAACTCTTTTACATCATGTTTTAGCTTGGTCAATTGCATGTCATGAAATGTCCTATTTTAGCATGATTTAAATGTTTTATGCATAGCTATCATACTTGGTACATTGTTTTGTAATAATGCATACTTTTGCCTACATTTTCCCAAATGTAGGGTCTGACACTCAGGTTTCTCAGTTTTGTGGCTAGTGGTTGATTTCATGGTTCTCGAGCTTTGGCTAGTCCTCATGCTTCGAGGACGGACTTTCGTTGTTCTTAGTTTCTTTCTTATATTTCACTTTTGGATATGATGTATGGGCTAGGCCTAATTTCAATTGATTGTATTAGATGTCTATTGAGAGAAGTGTTTTAGACTTCCGCTTTTCTTTTATAAAACTATTGGACTAGGACAATTGTTTTATTTCTATTGTTCTATTGCTTTTGTTTTGAATGCTAAGTAGCTTGTATGGGGTCTTTAGGGGTCCTATACGCCATGTTACATCTAGAGGGTACCCCTGAGTCCTGACAACTAATTCCATGACTTTCAATTTAGGACCAGCTAATAAGTTCTTTAGGGACTGAATTTAGTATATTCGCTACAAAATATATAAATAAGGACAAAAATATAATTTCGTCCCTATACATATATCATTAGAGAAGGGATTACTAGCTTGTTTCTAATTGTTGGTCTTAAATAAGTGTTTTTCTTGTAGTGTAGGAATGGAGGGAAAGAGATGTGGATAATGGGACATCATATCAGCCTCGACCTCCCAAGTAGCACTCTCAACTAACTTCCAATGAGCCTTTATGAAAGCAACATCTTTGTTTCTCAACTTTCGAATTTGCCGGTCTAAAATCTCAACTGGAACTTCTTTCATAAGAAAGATTGTCCTTCATACCAAGACTCTCTAATGGTATTATAGATGTCAGATCACCAACACATTTCAGCAATAAGGAGACACAAAAAATCGGATGCACCGATTCCAAGTCATTAGGTAAATCAAGTTCATAAGCAACTTTACCAATATGCCTCAAAATCTTATATGGGGCCACATAACGGGACTAAGCTTCCCTTTATTTTTAAACCTCATCATACCCTTCATGGGTGAGATTTTCAAATAAAACCAATCATGAACACTAAATAAGGTCTCTCCTTCTAACATCGACATATGGATTTTGTTGACTTTGAGCCGTTGTCAACCTTTCTCTAATAAGCCAAACATTCTCCATAGCATCTTGTACCAATTAGGGACATATCAAAGAAAATTCACCCACTTCAAAATAGTAGATCTACACCTCCTATCATATAGAGCCTCAAATGGAGCCATACCAATGCTTGAATGATAACTCTCTTTATATGCAAACTCAATCACGGGAAAATGATCATCCCAGTAACCCTTGAAGTCAATTACACAAGCTCTCAACATATCTTCTAAAATTTGGATAGTACGCTCCGCTTGCCTATCAGTTTGAGGATGAAAGTCCATACAAAGCTTAACACGAGCACCAAGCCCTTTTTGGAAAGATTTCCAAAACAGAGAAGTGAATTGGGTACCACGATGGGAGATAATGCATAGAGCACTTCATTCAATCTAACAATCTCCATTAGATATAACTTAAGCATAGTCCTCTGCCAAATAAGAAACCTTGACGGGAATGAAATAAGGCAATGTGTTTATTGGATCCACAATAACCCAAATCAAGTCATGCCGTCACCAGGTACGGGATAAGCCCACAATGAAGTCTATATTCACATCTTTCCACTTCCAGGTAGGGATGTTGATATCTTCAGACAAATCTCTTGGATTTTGATGCTCAACTTTCACTTGTTGACAATTAGGAGATTTAGCCACAAATTCCGTTATATCTTTCTTCATTCCATTCCCCCAATAGACCTCCCGCAAGTCACGGTACATCATGGTGGTTCTTTGGTGAACGAAATATTGAGAACTATAGACTTCTGATAAGATTTTCTCTCTCAAGTCATCTACCTTGGGAACACACAAATGTCATTGCTATTGTATCACTACATCTCCCCCTTAGGAGAAAACCTCAATTAACTTCTTCATCACTTCTTCTTTCAACTTAATCAAGACCGAGTCAAGCCCTTGCTTTGCTTTCACTTCTGACATAAAAGACGATTCAGAACCATTGTGAACCATTACACCATTTTTGGTGGAATCAACCAACTGAACACCCAATCGGGCCACTGTATAAATATCATGAACCAACTCCTCAACATAAGGAATACTACCCATTGATAACTGACTAAGAGTATCTACCACCACGTTCCCTTTTCCAGGGTGATAGAGACCTCTCATGTCATAATCCTTTAGTAACTCAATACACCTTCTTTGGCGAAGATTTAGATTTTTCTATTCAAACACATATTGGAAACTTTTATGATCAGTAAAGACAACAACAGGAACACCATATAAGTAATGCCTCCAAATATTTATGGAAAAAACAACTACCACTAGTTCTAAATCATGTATAGGGTAGTTTTTTCGTAAATCTTAAGTTTCCTTAAAGAATAGGCAATAACTTTCCCATTTTGCAGAAAGACACATCCTAACCCAATTCTTGAAGCGTCACAATAAACAACAAACCCATCGGTTCCTTCTATTAAAGTCAACACTGCAGCGGAAGTAAGTCTATCCTTCAGTTCTTAAAACTCTTTTACAAGCTTTCGACCACAAGAATTTGACTTTCTTTTGGGTCAATGTTGTTAATGGAGAAGTAATCGAAGAAAACCCTTTAACAAACCTTCTATAGTAACCATCCAAACCCAGTAAACTCGAATATCCGAAAGGGATAGAGGTCTAGGCCAAGTCTTAATGGTATCCTTCTTCTTAGGATCTACCTCAATACCTTTTCTAGAAACAATGTGACCAAGAAAATCCACGGATCTTAACCAAAACTCGCACTTACTACACTTTGGAGAGAGTTGTTGGTCCTTGAGAACTTGCAACACAATCCTCAAATAATTGGTATGCTCATCCTCACTCCATGAGTAAATAAAGATATCTTCGATGAACATAATCACAAACATGTCAAGGTATAGCATAAACACCCTATTAATCAAATTCATAAATGCGGACGAGCATTAGTTAATCCAAAAGGACATCACTAAAAGCTCATAATGACAATATTGAGTTTGAAAAGCTGATTTTTAGAATGTCATCCTCATTCACCCTCAATTGGTGATAACCCAACCAGAGGTCAATCTTAAAGAAGTAACTTTCTCCTTGTAGTTGATCAAATAAATCATCTATCCTTGTAAGAGGATATTTGTTCTTAATGGTAACCTTGTTCAACTGATGGTAGTCGATACACATGTGAAGTGAACCATCTTCTTTTGAGCAAACAAAATTGGAGCCCCCCATGGTGAAATACTTCATCGGATAAAGCCCTTATCAAACAAGTCTTTCAACTTATCCTTTAATTCCTTAAGTTCTTCCAGAGCCATTCGATTAGAAGGAATTGGGATTGGTTGCGTACCTAAGAGTAAGTCAATACTGAAGTCTATCCCCTTTCTGGAGGAACACCCCGTAGATCATTGGGAAATACTAAACTCATTAACAATGGGGAACAACTCAAGTGTAGGGGTTTCAAAATCCATATCCCATTAGATGGTATATGCAACCCTTAGAAATCATCTTTCAAGCTTTAAGACAAGAAAAAAACTGACTCTTAGGCATAGAATTAACTCATCTCCACTTTAGGATGGGTCCACTTAGAAACTAAAACTTGACTACTGGGTTCTACAATCAATAGAAGCATAGCATGAATGATACCAATCCATAGCAAGAATAACATCAAAATTTAACATATCAAGCTCTAAAAGATCAACATGGATGACTCTATGGGATAAGGAGGCGGGACAATTTCTATAGACTCTCTTAACCACAATAGATTCACAAATAGGAGTAGGGATAGAAAAAGGGTCTAACAACACATTTGGAAGAATATCAAAACTCATAGCCGTATATGGTGTCACAAAGACACGGTGGCACCAGGATCAAGAAGGCATAAACATCAAGATGAAATACTTTCAACAAATCGGTAACCAAATCGGTAGAACCCTCTTGCTCATGATGAGTTTGAGGTGCATCGGTTTTGCTTTGCAGCCTTTGAACCCAAACCACTAGGTGGAGCTTGCTTACCTTCTCTTCCCTTTAGTTGTAAGTGAAAGAAAATCCCTTATCTTATGACCAATCTTTCCACAACCAAAGCAACCATCTGTATCATATAAGCATTTACCCCCATTCTTCCTTCCACATTTAACACAAGTAGATGATAAAAATCCACCATCATTTCCTCCTTGAGGTTTAGGGTTAGACACCCTATCTTTGTTTAATTTTGGAGGAGCATTGGAGGAACTTGACCAAAAAATATTTGTCAGAGCATAGAACGACCATGTCCATCGAACCTTGAATATGGAAAGCCACCATCACCGATCCTTGCCTTTTTGTCTCCATAGATCTTTCCCTAAGTTTCTTTTCTTCTATTTGTTGAGCATGCAACATTAGATGAGAAATGTCTATATCATTGATGAGCATGGCGGTATGACATTCTTTGACTACCATCTCACACACTACCCAAACAAACATACACATCTTTACCCTAGGATCGACAAACATAGTGGGAGAATACCTAGACAATTGTGTAAACTTCAAACATGTTCCTTCACACTCATGTTTCCTTGACTAAGGTTGATGAATTCAAGTACCTTTGCCTCCTTCATCTCAAGGGGAAAGAACCTATCAAGGAAAGCGACCTTAAAGTTCTTCCCAATCAAGAGGACTCGCATCAACCACCCTTTCTTCTTGCCATTGGTTGAACCAGACTTGAGCGATACCCTTAAGTTGTAAAGTGGCTAATTCCTCCTTTTTCCACCGGTTTCACTCCTATTTCATCAACACCTTATCCATTTCATCAATGAACTCTTAAGGATCTTTCTCAACCTTGGAACCATGAAACTGCGAAGGATTCATTCTAGTGAATTCCTTCACTCTAGATGTCGTTGTACCCATATTTGGGTTCACAAGGACCACAACCTCCCTATTGGCTTGAGCCATCATATTGGCTTGGGTTAAAACTTGAAAAGCAGCACTAAACTCCTCATTAGCCATTTGTTCGGCCAAAGGATTGGCCGGAACTTGAGGATCTCTTTGTTGTACATTCTCATTCACATTCCTCCTAACGTATACTCTTCGAGGGTCCATATCTTGAAAAGCACTAAATAGGGATTAAGAGAAGGACATAGAATTATGCTCTATTGCACGACTTCCATGTAATGAAAAAGGTGAAACTTCTTAAACATCTTATAGCTTCTCATTCATAAATGTGGCGTGCTTCACAGTCATGAACAAGACTCTACTCGGCGTGGCTTAGAGACTTTCTAGAACCTTTTTAAACATTATGCTCTGATACCAAGTTTGTCACGAACCAACATACACCCTAGTCGTAACATTGTGTACAGGACCACGAGAGACCCTATACAAGGCACTTAACATACATATATAAGATAATAGAATCTTAAAGAGTTCAATAGACAATTTATATCATAAAGAGTTTGACGAAAAGTGACATAAGTCTCAATGCTATTTATTACAGCATATGAGTGATTGGGGTGCAACCCATATATCTTATACAAAATCTGAATGAAAAGTCTTGAAAGAAATAAAAGAGTATCGGTCCTTGGAACATGAGAACCCACCAATCTTCATAGTCTAAAAGGAACCACTAGCCACGGATCTGGGAGCTTGGAGCGTCGGACCCTACATTAGTGCAACAATGTAGGCAAGAGTATGTGTTAGTACATGGAATGTATAAAGTATGATATCCTTGCATAAAAGTTACAAAATCATGCTAAAAGGACTTTACATAACATGCAATGACCAAGACAAATCATAAAATAACATATTAGAAGACATGAGTCAAAATCATGGTCCATGCAAGCTAAAAATCTCTAAAACATATTTGAGATACTTCTAAAAGTAACCTTAGTTCATTATTGTGGGAAGTTTTCCATTAACTGACATAGACCATGTGAGCTATAACATGGAATCTAGTGTCTATCTCACACCGAAAAGAGATGTCCTTACTTACTATGTAAAATACATAGAGTTCTAGCTTAAGTGGATCCACTAGCTAATGTCTATCTAAGACAAACCTATGATGGTACATAGTTATGAGATAGGGAGATTGCTACTAGAAACCCGGCCTCAAGCTACGAGAGAGATTCCATCTCGATATCCTCTCGGTGCTAAGCATAAATCCCACAAAATAGTCATTAATATTGAATTAACTTATTATCCATGGAAAGGCACATCAAGTAGCCAATCCAAGCTAGAGTTCATTATAATAGCTCCTTATCTCATTTCATCTAAGGTGAGAAAATCTTTCAACCTCATGAATCCTTTATGTGAGAAAGTTCTTTCACAAAAACAACAACAACATAGATGCTTCACTCTCAAAGCAACCTTAAATCATTTTCATCAATGTTATAGAGGATCATGTATATCTTCGTAAATTTATCTTTCTTAGTTCAAATGATTCGTCATATGATCAAATTCTAGAAATCATAGATCATGCATGGATTCAAGTGAATTCAATTTAAAAACATGTAATATCTTTAATTAATGCATAAAAAGACATACAATAATCAATTGGATCATAATTGAAAGGAACCAATGAGATGGAAGAAAAATCTAACTTCAATTGGAGATTTGAACTTGTAAAATTGGAGAATTCACAAACCTTGTGGAGGAAAGAACTCCATACGTAAATACAATCATACCTTGATGTAAAAATCCCAAAATTAATGGTGAATTTGGGGACTTGATCTTGAACTTCTTCTTCAAGCTTTAGAGAGAGAAATATTTGGGGATGAACTTGGAGGGATATTGGGAATTTTACAAAATGATTTCGAATACTTATATTTTAGGCTTAAATGACTTATATAGGGTATACGATTAGGATCAAAACTAGGCATTAATAGATTAGGGAAAAGATCAAAAAGCCCTTAAAATAATTATCTACCACCACGTACGGTTAGATCGATGATTCGTATGTCCTACTGCGGACCATCCTGGTTGACCGTAGATGGGGGTTCAGAAACTAAATTTTTGGATCCCCAACCACGGGACCCAGGTACGTTCCATTGGTCTCCCTACAACCCATACATGTCATCTGTTGTTCACAACTTAGACCCTCAAAATTTTACTAAATCTGGGACTCACCTACGAGACCTATAGATGACTCGTGCAAGGAATGATGGACAATCTTGGTAAACCATAAAAAGGGTACTAGAACTTGACATTTGAAAATTATTTCACTCTAACGCCTATGGTTCCCACCTACAGCCCGTAAAAGAACCTACAAACTGTCGGTGGGGTTAATCAGTACTGACGCCAGCTAAGAAAATCTAAAAAATTTCCTTTCTTTAAAATTTGAGGCGTTACATAAGTGTGAGGGGAGCTTACAAAAGCTCAAGACCTAATTGATTTTGACTCATGTTTTGACTTTACCCAAGGAGGGTGTAGACATCACTATTTATTACGATGCTTCTGGAGTCTAGTTAGGTGGTGTTCTGATACAGAAGGGTAAGGTGATTGCCTATGCTTATAGGAAGTTCAAAACCCATGAGAACAACTACCCTACGCATGATTTAGAGTTGGCAGCCATAGTGTTTGTTCTTAAGCTATGACGACACTATTTGTATGGAGTTCATTGTAAGGTTTTCATGGATCATCGGAGTGTCTGTACATTTTTAGTTAGAGAGATCTGAACTTGAGACACCAAAGATGTCTTGAGCTAGTTAAGGACTATGACATCCTATTATGTATCATTTAGGGGAGGCCGATGTGGTGGCCGATGGTTTGAGTAGGAAGACTTCGAGCATGTTAAGTCTTGCCTCTATTATTGTGGAGGAGAGACCATTGGATAGAGATATCCAGAGGTTAGCCAGCAGTCTCATCCGGTTATGGATTTCTGAGGAGATGGATGATTTGATTTCTTTCATTGAGGCTCATTCTTCCTTAGTTGAGAAAATTTCTGAGCTCAAATTTGATGACGAGAAAATATGTCTCATTTGAGACAAGGTGATGAAAGGGGAAGCCAAAGAGGTTGTCCTTGATTCGGATGGTGTCTTGATGATTGAGGGTAGGATTTTTATGCCCAAGGAGGGAGAGTTGATTCGATTGATTCTTAAGGAGGCCTATTGTTCTTGATATTCCATCCATCTAGGTCCGACAAAGATGAATCATGAACTGAACCAACACTATTGGCGGTGTGGTATTAAGAGGAATATTGCAAATTTTGTTTTGAGGTGCTTGACGTGTAAACAGGTCAAGAGTGAGCACCAGCAGCCTCAAGGTATATCTTAGAGGATTCATATTCCTACTTGGAAGTTGGAGCGGTTCCTTTACTTCAATTGACCAAGTCTACCCATTTCATCGTGGTTCGGGCGAAGTATACAGTGAAGAAGTTACCTGATCTTTATAGAATTTAAATTGTGTGATTACATGGAGTCCCAGCTTTTGTTGCCTCTGATTGAGGTTCCTTGTTCACTTCATATTTATTGAAGGCATTACAACATAATTTGGGTACTTGATTAGATTTGAGTACAACTTTACATCTTTAGAAAGATGATCAGTCTGAGCAGACAATTTAGGTGTTGGGGACATGCTCCAAGACTGTGTGATTGATTTTGGTGCTAGATGGGATTGACATTTTCCCTTAGAAGAGTTTGCCTATAACAGTAGTAATCATTCAAGTATTCAGATGGTCACTTTTGAGGTGTTTTATGGCAGACAGTGTAGATCTCAGATTGGATGGTTTGATTCAACTGAGATGGATTCATTAGATATAGACTTTCTTAGAGATGCTATGGAAAAGGTTCTTATAATCCAGGGTAGATTGTTGAAAGCCCAGAGTCGACAAAATAGTTATGCATATCGGAGAGTTTGAGCCCTAGTGTTCATGGAGAATGATCATGCTTAGCTTCGAGTGCCACCCATGTGTTATGAGGCTTGGAAGGAAGGGCAAGATTAACCCTAGTTTCATTTGACCCTTTGAGATTTTGAGTCATATGGGAAAGGTGGCATATAGGTTGGCCTTACCACCTAGCTTTTCAATTCTGCATGCTGTGTTTCATACTTCCATTCTTTGGAAGTATGTGTCAGATGAGTCCCATGTACTTTCTCTTGATTTAGTTAAGTTGGGTTCATACTTTTATTTTGATGAGGAGCCTATATCCATCAAGGATAGGCAGGCCTGGAAGATTAGGACCACAAAGATTGCTTTAGTAAAGATGCAGTGGAGGCATTGTTCAGTCGGTGAGGCAACTTGGGAGATTGAGTCAGATATGCGTGCCAAATATCCTCAGATTTTTAATGCCCCTTGACTTTTATTTTGCTTTATGTTTGAGGAGGAGCATGGTTTTTAGTGATGTATAATGCAATGATGAGGTTGCTCATTTTTGGAAAGTTTTGTGAATTGACCATTTTGTACCTCCCGATATCGACCCCGAGTCTTTTATGATTGTGTTTGAAAAGTTGGTTTTGAACTTGGAAGTAAAAATTATGAATTTGGTAAGTTTATGAGTTTTAAAGGCTAAGTTATTAGAAAGTGGTTGTTAGAGACTTATGGAGTTTCGAGTGACAAAATGGAATTCAATCAATTTCATTAGTCCCGAAATGTGGAATCTGAGCTGAGAGAGTTGTCGTTTTCAATTTCTGAGACTTTTAGAGGATTTGAGGCCCTAAGTTGTGAATTTGTCGAATTTTAGCCATTGGGTTGAATTTGGTCAAGATTCAGGGTTTGGATGCTCGGATTAGAATTTCTAAAGTTTCATTAGATTCATAGGATGATTTCAGGCGTATGTGAGGTCTTGGTTGATTTTTGGAAGGTTTCGAGTTTGTTTTAGCCTTTTTAGGCGTGAGTTAGTTTATTGTGGTTTTCGTGGAGACCAAGTGAAGGAAACCTCAAATTCGTGTTTTGACAGTTCCATGAGTCCAAAACATTGAGCATAATTGACTTGAATATTTGGTTTGTGTGTATGGGGTTCCGAATGAATCTCGAGGGTCCTTTTTTTGTTTTGAGATTTGGCTGAGTTGCTGGTGTTTGCAGCTTTTGCGAAGGCATATCGCTTAAGCGACCTTCGTAGAAGCGAGAGCCTCTTTTCTTAAGTGGTCTTTCCAAAAGTGAAGAGGGATTCACTTTTGTGAGAGCCACGTTTTAGTGGGTTTCGTATAAGCTAACCCTAGGTCTCTTTTGCGAGACCTGGGAGGATTTTTGGCCTGTCATTTTGGGGTTAATCCCCATTTCACCATTTTGAGTTTTGGGAGCTTTGTGGTGGAGATTTGGACCAGATTTTTGAGGAAAAACTTTTGGGTAACGATTCTTAACTATAAATCTTAAATTATCCATTATTGTTTAGGGATTTATGTGTTCAAATCAATCTTTTGAAATGAGAACCCAAGAACTTAGTAAAATGGTGATTTAAGCTATTTTTTCAAAATTTTATTCCCTAATGAGTTCCTAAAGCCTTGAGTAATGTTTTCAAGTATTAAATTTTGGATCCAAAACTTAATTTTAGAATTGGGTTTTGTGTTGATTCACCTACTTTTCAAGGGAATTGTTGTTTTCGAAAAGTAATTGTGAATACTTGCTTGTATATAAGTTGTGGGGCTTTGGAAGTGATTCGGAAGGGGAATACTCAACTAGTGGAGTGATCGTTGATTTATTAAAGGCAAATGATCTCCTAAACCTTGTATGAATTCATATACTTCCTTCGTTGCTTGTGTGTTGAGAGTAATGGGGATGAGGTGAAGGGTTTAATTGTCCACTTGATATATCTAAATAGATAAAAAAGGGGTTGAAATGAAAAGGACTATGTGATGAACTTGATGATGTATATTGCCTTATTGTGCTCTTATTGATTAATTGATGAAATGCTTGAATTGTGTGAATTATTATCCATGTTGGGAATATGACAGTTTTATAATACATAACCTACAATTAACTAGATCACAACCTTTCTAGACATTTGAGAGGCTAGCGCTCTCCAAGAATTCCCTTTTCCATTTTCTGAACACACTCTTCTAACTACCTTGCCCCTTTTCTACATAAAAATCATCCCTTAACTGTCTCATGACAATTATTAAGTCTTTTAATTGTTTATTTTGGTCTCCTAGAATAAGCTTTAATAACTTGCGGCACATCAATACATAAACGTGTAGGAGATTTTATTTTTTTTAAAAAAAAAAGGTCATTATTTAAAGGGAAAAGGCTCGAATAGACTATCGAACTTCAGAAAATTACACAAGGTGTATCCTAAATGTAGTGGTCTTGATTTTTTGTCCCCCGTTAGAAAAGTCTTTGAAGAATTAAAAATTGTTCCTTCTTATGGCACGTGTTCGAACACTTACCAGGGAGGTATCCATTCTTGTTTGCAACTTAGAATAGAAATGCATCAGCGGAGAAAACTAGTGGAACAAAATTTGTAACACTAGACTTGCTGAAAAACTCTGGTGGTGAATAACATATCAAACAATGTACTATCACCTAGTATTTGGGGATTTACAAAGTTACGACATATAGGAACTGATAATTATTTTGTATTTGAACTAACCCTTTTATAACATAACACAAAGTCAGAGAATTTGAGAATACCATATGAACTCAACTTTTTCTATTTGGAAGACCTAGAGGAATCTTTACATGTGCACAAAGAATAGAAGTATTATGGAGATCCCAAACAGTTTTTCTTCATTAAAGTCAATCACATAGTACGGAAGCCATCAACTTAAAGATTCAACCCAGATGATTAAGAAATATGTTGCAGATATGATGCGAGAAGACAAGCTTGGGGTAATCTTCAACATGTGAGCCTGTGCATGAAATGGGGTCCTTACTTCCATGCATTTGATAAGATTATATCAACTTTGGCAGAATGACCATTAAAACTTTGCCTTTTGTGACAACTTTATATCTACTCACAATCTCCATAGAATCTTCTTGGTGCATTTATTGCAGTCACTAGCCCATAAAAAAACAAAATAGACACCGCCTCTTTGATTTTTTTTGTACATATTCTGTTAGGTGAACCACAATGACTAATGACGATTGATGATAACAACAAATTCAAGTAAAAATGGAGAAAAGATTCTATCAAAAAAAAAATATACAAAATGAGAAAGAATGTGCTTGTTGTAAGACCTTTTAAGAACGATAGTACAAGATATTTTTGGAAAAACTGTGATCAAATAGCACGAGTTATTACAAGACACTCAAAACTGTACAACCATCTCAAATTATCAGTTCTTTGTTCAATCTAATTCAATTCTTAGCTATTCAGGCATGACATTCAAGATTGCATAACCATGCATTGAGAGACAAGATCCTTCATAGGGAGCGAACGAATGAATTGAATTGTATAACCATTCATCTCTTAATTATCGAATAATAGATTGTACCAGAAATCTTTTCTAAACACTTACTCCTAATACAGAAAAGCAGATTAAGAAGAAAAAATATGGGTATCTACAAAAATCATCATATATTCATACTAAATATATTCCAACTTATCGGTCCTAATTCTTGAATCATTTACATAACTGTCAACCAATCTTTTCTTGCTAATACAAGTACAGAAAAGAAGACAAAAATTTGAGAATCCAGATATTCCAATCACAAGTACGAATGAAAAAATACGAGCCTAATTCTTGAATAATGAACCTTAGAAAATAATTTGAAAATAAATTTTGATAATAAACTAGGATGCCAATATAGCCCAATTTTATCCGCAACACCCAATCTGCTATCCTTGATCAATTTCACAATGGATAGAGAATAGCCATCATTACTCACAATATCCATATAATGAATACCATTTCAATAAAATCATGAATCTGCTTGATGTTTCTATTGCAGTCACTAGACCAAAAAACAACAAAATGGACACCGTCTTTTTTATGTTGTTGTGCATATTCATTTAGATGAACCATGGAGAACTACATTGACTAATGCTAATGCAAACAGTTGGTTACTAGAATTCAATTATAATATAAATTCAAACCAGCAAAATCGAGGTGTGAAGACGATCAATGATATCGTCAAATCCAAGTAAAAATGCAGGAAAGGTATGGACTAAGAAAGAATTTACTTGCTTTAAGACCTTTCAAGATCAAGCAACTTGAGTTATCACAAGAGTTAAGATCTTGTTCCCTTATTTAAGGTATTGACTCTACTATTGTGGATATTTATTTTTCTCCACTGAAATTTCAAGAGTTGAAGTTGCCTTTCTTCTTCTATTCTTCTTTTGCTCTAGTTATTATCTAGGATTTTCCAAAACAGTTGAGCAGCGAACAAGTTCGATTATGCAGAAAAATGGAAACAAAGACTTGAATGAATGTAACCTTACTCTTGTGCTAATGCAATATCTTTCAGTCAATTAAGTCTTATGTTACAAAATCAAATTTTTCTTAAGTTAATACATCTATGTTCAATTTAGAAATCACATTCCACTATTCATAATGCTCTATTACTTTGTACTCTGATTCTCTATAGATATCTTATTTATTGCACTCTATTGTATGAAATCATCAGCTTAAAGATTCAGCTTTGATGGTTAAGAGGTAATCTTCTGCCACTGAGTTTGTGTGTTAAATGGGGTCCTTAATTAGGTCATGTTAGATCCTAATTTCCAGGCATTTTCTGTGACGATATCAACTTATTTCTTACATTAAGCTCATTTCTAAGTTGGCAAAGAACATCAAAACTATCTAAACTATTACACGAACTTAAAAGAACACTATAATAATAGGGAATGAAAGCAGAAGTACAAAAAGGGAATTGCGCAAATCGAATTGGGAACTTCAAGAATTCCAATTTCATAATTATGTATTCAACTATTACAATTATATGAAAGAGTAATCCTAAACCAAAGACTATGATAGTATGTTGTTTCTGGTCCTAAATTACTGGACCTTTCCACTAAGAGCCACTTGAGAAAGCAATTTGAACACTAAATTGGAAGATCTAGGATCCCAATAAAGCCAAATTTCATCACCTTCACCCAATCTGCGACCCTTGAACAATTCGTTGCACCAAAGAGAAAAATCATCATTGTACACCTTCCTTAACCAAACACTTTCTCCTTCATACTTCTTAGGCACATTCCCCTCAGTTACATCCCATATGTCAACACACATTGTAGCTCTTCTCCAAACTTTTGGCCATGTCCAAAGTTCAATATTGAAGGATGTACTCAAACATCTCAAAAATTGGAATCATTAACATTCCTACAATGATCTCATCATGGGTAATCTTTTTCTTAATTTGCCTTAGGTTTTGCAGATCGATTTTTGAGGTAGGGTATAAGTCATTTATCTCTACTAATTCTCGAGCCACTACATGTTGTGTGTTATTAATTTTGCAAGCTTCTTCTTCAACTTTAGATGGAAAGAAATTGTAAAAGAAGGTCTTCTTCATCCTATTCAAAGGCCTTTGATCAGACATCAAAGAAACCAAGGATGAATACAATTCTCAAGAAAATAAAACACCAAAAAAGAGAGAGAGGTAGTAACACGTTATTAAGACGCAAATTAGGTTTTCTATTCCAACTTTGAGTGAGAATGAGAGAAAATTATTACTATTCTTAAATTTGAGGTTTGTTTCAAAGAAAAATTATAAAATAGGATAAATGTGTCATTTTAGCATTTGAATCCAGGATAATAATTCCAAGATTGTTATCTTACTTGAAGTGTGGACCAAAATATGAGTTTAACTCATAACCATCAACGGTGTAGAAATTTTTACATGGTCAAGTAACAAAATGGGTAAATCAAACTTTTGGTCCTGATTCTTGAATCATTTACACAACTGTCAGCCAATCTTTTCTTGCAAATACAAGTACAGTAAAGCATACAAAAATTTGAGAATCCAAATATTCCAATCACAGGCCTAATTTGTGAATCATGAACCTTAGAAATAATTTTAAAATTAACTTTGATCAATTTCACGATGGATAGAAAATTCATGATTACTCAACTTCCTAAATGGAGTCCGCAACTTTCAAAAGTAAGTTCTTCCTGGGTAATCTTTTTCCTGATGTGCCTCACGGTATTAAGATCGAATATCAAGGGAGGCCTTATCTATATTAGCTCTTGTGTTTTTACCCGAGACGTGTTGTTAACTTTTCAGGTTTCTTCTTCAGTGATTGATGTCATGAAATTTATGAGAGTATATATTTGTGAGTCATTATTTTGATAAACGGCTATTTATGCCATTATTTTCTTATTTATTTTGCTGATTTAAGCAAATAGATTACCATTTACATTTTGTCCTTATGTGAAATTTGTCCAAAATATAACCCTTGAGAAATTACCCTCCCGAATAATATTAGATTGGCTATAATGTCTGCTCATATATTTCTCAAATTTAGATACAACATAATAGGCTATTGTCTGATGTTTGTAATACCTTACATAATTTTTTATCGCAGTTAGACATTTCTCATACGCTTGTTGGCTTTCTCGAAAGGGATATTTAGACTGTTGCCTGAAAGGTACGTAAACATGTAAGAGATTATTTTTTTAAAAGAAGGTTATTTATTAAAGAGAATGGCAAAGGGCCAACTACACCCCTGTACTATATGAAATAGTTTAAATATACACATAGTTATACTTATGGGCTAAAAATACCCCTCCGTTATACTTTCAGGATAAATATACCCTTATGACTAATAGACAACACATGAATGGTCAGGATTAAAATAACTATTCAACTTAAAATAAATCAAATTCAGATATAACCAGCTTGACCCTACCCGACCCGACCCAATAATTTACCAGACCTAATCCCCAATTTATCTTTCAAACAAGAAACCTAGCTAATGTCCGATTGATTTCTCTCTAGAAAACTTACTTCAACTTTGACTTCTTAAATTTCACAATTTCTATTAAACTATCAAAGAGTTAATTTACCTGTCGCTGGAATTGAAATAAGATCATTAACATCCCAAATTTTAAATTGTGACATTACTAAAATCCGTCTCATAGAACTATCAATAAACCACCAAACTACAATAATAGAAATATCTCATATCCTTAAACTCACATTATATTGATCGAATTCATCGAAAACTGCTTCTCCACAAGACACCAAGTATTCACAAACACTATGAAGAATTCATAAAACACAACACAGGTCATAAATTATATAGAAATATCTTAGTCTACAAAATAAGTCTAAGGATAATGATTATGTGGTGGCGTGTTTTCTGCATACTCCTTTTCATCATCTTCATGAGTAGGCTCATCTACAAGACTTCGTATTTGATGGTTGTCATAAACAAGACACTGTGCTAGTGTATTATTATCCCTTTGCTGGTTGATTATCGTGATTGATTCCCAGATATGGATTCCAAAGAGCAAGTGGGATAATAAACAAGTCTGATTGAATTATTCCAGCGTTTGTTGCGGCGTGAAAAGGTGCAACAATTTAAGAACTTAAATTTGGGGTAAGTTTTTCGGAGATAACTCAATCAGACATTAGGTTTCTTGTTTGAAAGATAAATTGGGTGGGTCAATAAGTTAGGTCGGGTTAAATTATTGGGAAGGAAGGGTTATATCTGTATTTGATTATTTTAAAATGAATAGTTATTTTAATCCTGATTGTCCATGTGTCATCTGTTAATCATAAGGGTATATTTAGCCCGAAAGTATAACGGGAAGGGTATATTTAGCCCAAAATTATAACTAGGGGGTATATTTATCCCAAAAGTATAACTAGGGATATATTTAAACTATTTCCTATAGTACAGGGGTATATTTGGCCCTTTGTCGTAAAGTGAAAAGGCTAAAATATGTCAACAAACTTTAGAAAATTTCACAAGATGTCCCCCAAATATAATGGTCTTGATTTTTTCCCCCATAAGAAAAGTCTTTAAGGTTCTACTCTTGCACACTTATGGACTCCTGTTTCAAATTCAAAAATTCTTTTACCTTTGTTTCCCTTAGCTCATGTCGAAAGAAGTGCCCTAAGAAAGCACGTTCAAACACCGCCCAACTCAAAAATGGTGCCTCATCTGCCCTGCTCTTTTTCCATTGGTCATGCCATATTCTAAAAACACCTTTGAATTGGTATAAGGCTAACTCCACAAGCTCTACATTGCAACACGCATAACCTCAAACACTTTCTGAAGTTCTTCCATAAAGTTCTCCAAATCCTTAGTGATATTCGACCTTGTGAGCTTTGGGGGATTCATTCTCAAGAAATCACGCATTCTAGATGTATCATCCATATCTTGATGACCCACTCTTTGTTGACCAGCTTGATTCGCCATAACGTAAGTCAACTTTTGAAGAGCCTTACTAAACTCAACATTGGTGACCTTTTCCTAAGGGGGTTGCACTTCTGGTGCATTAGGAACCTTTTGACCTCGCTGATTAACATTCCTCCTAGTAGGACATCCTCAAATATCTCTCCGTGGAGGCATGATCTGAAAATATACGCATAGGCATGAGTTAGAGGAAACTTTTATAGAGGTGAACTCTGCCACATGAAAAAGAGAAAGAAGAAGTGAAATGTTTCTTAAATGTCGTAGCCTACTAATTATAGATATGGTGTGCCTCACACTGATAAAAAAGGCTCTATAGAGATGGCTTTATAGATACCCTAGGAATTTTGAAGTCTGTGCTCTGATATCAAGTTTGTCACGCCCAAAGCCTACACCCTAGACGTGGCCGACAATCAAGAACCATTGCTGGTCCTCAAGCAAACCCTTTGCCTAGCTGACTACTTAGCGACAGGCTTACTCAAGCAAAATGGACTCTAAGTGCACAATTAAACTCAAAATGTCTCAATTATAACTTAACTCAATGAACAGGTAAAAGTACTTAATAAAACATAAGCAACTGTCTTAAGGTCTCAAAACATCAACAAGGAAAATAATGAGAGACTCCTCAACTTCAAACTATATATGAAGCCTCTAAATACTAAGATAGATGTCGAGTCAGGGCCCTCGACAACTTATCAAAATAAAAAATATAAGTGTGAAGCCATCCAGAAAGCAAGGTGACTCACCAAAGAAAGCTGGAGTTTAAATGGTATCAACAAAGCGCATGTTGATGACCCTAAACACATGTATCTGTATCATAAATAAATTGTAGGTCGAATGACATCAGTACATTGAATGTACGAGCATGCAAGTGGAAATAAAAGAATAGATAACTCAAGTTATAAGACTGGAAGACATACTCACCTCAACTCAAATCCAATACAAAAGCAATACTAAGAGATGCATTATTTAAAGCTTTATAAAATAGAAATATTAACTCAAGATACATAAAAATACAATGGTTATTCTTTACTCTTATTTGAGAGATTCTCTAACCGACAACCATCACTATAAGTTATGTGATGATACAACGTCTCTCCTACTTGCCAGAATTGTCCTATACCTTATCAGGGTACAGAACACGTCAACTAAGTGGATCAACTAATCTATTCTTTAAAGCAATAAGGAATTTTCTATAAAGTATGACTTTTTACCCATGTTGGCCACATGGTTTATGAGGAATTTGAGTTGTCTGAACTCATCCCCATATCAGTGCTCAATAATACTCCCAATAATATATAAACTCCTATTCAAATGTATGAAATATAAATCTTTTTCAATTTGAGGTAATTACACAAAAGATCCTCTTAAAAGAGGTAATACCCTGAAATATCTCTGAACTCATAAACTCAATTAGAAATCAACGTTTCTCTCTTTAAATGTAAAAAGTGTTACATTTAGGAATACTGTTTTCCCTTATACTCTTTTTCAATCATGAATAAAACTCTCCTCATTCTCATATTTACTTTCTCAAGACTTAGTTCAAAACCATTGTTGATTAAAAAAGAATTTCAAATGACTCAAAAAGACCTCTTGAACTTTCCTATAAAGCTTACTTTAGTTTGGAATGTAAATTAATAAATGTGCTTAGGACATGTCGGATCTTTCAAGGATTAATGGAGCCTTTATAAGCTAATGCAAAGAAGAGAATTTTTATACTTAATTTAGGGTCCTAACACATTTGGAATGGATGAAATTCTCCTTAACTCTTCTCGATTCTCAAACCCAAATGAGTACATGAGGAATTCAACACAATCCCTTTGGGAATCATAACCTTTACAAAGGATTCACAATACACAAGAATTTGCAACCTCCATTGTTAAGAAATTGAACAATTATCAACAACTATTCAATAAGCCTTTAGATACAATGATTTCATGGATATATTAGATGCAGGGTGTGAGGAAAATTAAGTCCATCACTGTGAGAAGCCTTACATACTTGAAAAGAACAATGTTCTTGGCGAAATCCTCAATTCTTGAAGCAACGATTGAAACCCTTCCCTTTTCTACTATTGAAACGTCTCTCTAACTCTCTAATTTTTTAGGAACATGAAAAAGTGGTCTAAATCTGATTAGACCCTTATTTGGGGTAAACAAAAATATTGCTAAGCCTAGTGGAAAAAGTAAAAGACCAAAATACTTTTTTTTAAATGAATGGAATGCCTTAAATAGTAAGGCTTCACTCAAACATGCATAACTTCTTACTCCGAGTTTGATATTAAGCAAATTTGTTGGTGTTGGAAAGATGACTCAAAGTCCTTCTATTTGATAGCTCATGTGCCACCTAATTCTTTATGTTCTAAAATGTGATCATTTAAAGTTGACTCAAAACTAAAAACTGATGGGTGACTTGTACGAATCTTTATTTAGCTCTTTCGAAGTCTGAGGTGTTACAGAACATCTATTAGTAGATGTTTATTTTACATACTAACAACAATGAGTGCTTGTATCGAAATCTCCTAAACTATCATGGATTAGGAAAATTTCATGCCTAAAGTACATTGTTCTCATAGTTGAACACCTCTATTTTACTCTATCTGATTTATTTATTTATTTTTAAAAAAAGAGAGCATTATAATAATAGAAGTACAGGAAAGGGATCACATAGACTAAATTGAGAACTTTATAAATCATCATACTACAAAATTTTCAATTTCATAATCAAATCTTTAACTATTACAACTATATAAAAGAGTAGCACTTATAAAAAGACTATGGTATATGGTTTTTGGTCCTAAATTCTTCGAATGTTCACCAAGCGCGAACCTGAGAAAGTAATTTGCATATTAAACTTGAAGATCTAGGATCCCAATAAAGTCCCCTTTCATCATCAACCCCTAATCCACAATCGTTGAACAATTCGATGCACAAAAGAGAAAAGTCATCATTGTATAGATTCCTTAAGCAAACACTTCCATCTTCATACTTCTTACGAACATTCTCCTTAGTAACATCCCACACATCAAGAGACATACCATACCCGTTCTCAACACTTTTGGCTATGTCCAACGTCCAGTATCGAAGAATCTACTCAAACATCTCAACAAATGGAATACAACGACCTCGTCATGGGTAATATTTAACTTGATGTGCCATGGGTTATCCAGATCGATTTTTGGGGAGGATATATATCCCTTATCTCAATTAGTTCTCGAGTCAATACATGTGTAGTGTTGTTAAGTTTTCAAGCTTATTCTTCATATTTTGATGGAAAGAAATTGTAAAAAAGGGTCCTCTTAAGGCTAAGCAAAGATTTTTTTATTTGAGATTGAAGAAATTGTTATAACGATACAATTCCCAAAAAATTATTATATAGAAAAAGAGAGAGGCAGGAGCGCTTCAATTTATAACAATAAAATCTTAAAAAATTAGGTTTTAATATATATTCCTATTTTGAGAGGGAAACTCCAAAAGTATATTACTTTTGGTCCGAATAACATTTATTTTTTTAAAATTATTCTCTTTATTTTAATAAGTTTGTATTTTGACTTTTACCTAATTTTAGAAGATAAAAAAAAAAAAATTATATCTTGTGGTCTTATTTGGCATAGGACCAAAATTTTGAATCAAATTTCAAAATTTTGTATTCAACTTTTATTTAAATTTAAATTCGATTTTGAAAAGTTGAGTAAAATAGGAAGTAAACAAACAAAAATATTTTTCTTGTCTTTCTCTTTTCTGTTTGCTATATTTCTCTACAATGGCTTGTTCTTCTTATCCCGACCAAACAATTGAGATTCACTCGGCTTAGCAGGCAAATTTTCTTCAATACCCAAAGGGCACAAATGCCACCAACTATCATTGAAAGATAGTTCTCTTGAGGAGAAAGAAAAATGCCCTACAAGCAGTAGTTATGAAGCTCTTGTGTTGTAGTGGTATTGTTCAGTTATCGCAAATCATAAAACTAGTAATATGTGGAAACATATTTCTTTGATAATAAGTGCAAGGATTCAAATAGTCAATTTAATGAATTTAGGAATCACATTCCTCAATTCAAACACGCCCCAATATTGCACTCTATTCAGGATTATTAGTTCAGAAGTTGATGATTTCTTGCTTAATTGCAATTCGCATATTCAAAGAGAAACTGCGAATCTGGAATTCATTAAATGCTTCTTTCAGAAACTATAACACCTCGGTCTTAGAAAGGGCTAATATTAGAAAGAACTAAATTAGAAATAGCCTATTTGAGATTTGTGCAAGTTAGTCTTCAATTCTGAGTTTCCGGTCAACTTTAAATGATTATAACTTTCAGCACAGTATGAGTTAGGTGGCCCATGAGATATTAAATAAAAGACCTTTGAGTCCTTTCTCCAACTCCACCGAGTTTGTTAAATTCTGAATTCGAATGAGGGAGATATGCCCGTTTGAGTTTAGCATGTCCAGTTATGGAAATTTATCCGAATTAAGGAGGAATATTTTGGTCTTTTTCTTAACCCACTAAGCCCACACATTTTTCAACAAAATTAGTGGTCAAAGTTGATTAATATTAGTTTATGCTAAAACAGTGTTTTAAAAAGCAAGGGCGTGAGACGGGAAGTTTAACTTAGTATAGGGCGAGGCGTATGCCTTGACACATGGGGCGTAAGCCCTATGGATATTTAAATTTTTAATTTACAATATAGTATAATAATCTAAAAACACAAAATTATAAAAGTACATCAATAGTTTGAAATAATTACAACCATGATTAAGGAAACTCACAGAAAATAAAACTTCTAACATGACTATACAAGTATAAATAATCTAATATCTTAACTTCCTAGTAATAAAAGAATCATTGTTTCTGAAAAAAATTTATCATACTATACAATTTACCCCTAAAAGAAAATAATCAATGAACTTACTTATATTACAGTAAAAACATCACTCCTTCATGAATAAAAATAAGATTACTTTCAAATAGCTAAATAAAATATGATAATTTTGAAACATATGACAAAACCATGAAGACCAATGATAAGTGAAAAAGTTAAATTTCGCTACCTATTTTTAAAAGAATTGTTACGTAATATATAATCACCTTACCTTGTTACCAAATAGTAAAGATGTGATACTACACTTGTTGTTTGAGTTACTCTCAATCTTTGTATCTCTAAAGATTAAAATATTAATATGTATCACTTATTTACTCAAGAATTATGAAGGTCAACAATGTTAATTAAAAAACTTAATACATAATTAGTGTAAGATCTGTTAGGCGAGTCCCGAGCATTGGAGTTGATCGTGCTTAGGGCGTATAGTCAAGCACTTAGGGCGTAAGTCTTGCAGAACTAAGTCCCACACTTGAGTCTCGGGGCATTTTGCTAGAGCCTCGCCCTAGGGTGAGCACCGAGGTGAGTCCCAGAAGAGTTTTTTAAAACATAGCGCTAAAGTCTAAAATTTTTGGAAAGTTAGGGCAAAGTTCAAAGAGGAGAAAAGGGAAAAAAGCTTCAAGCGTTAAAGATTTCTTGGGATCTTGAGGAATTTCACCAAGGATTTGATCCTTTCGAGGTATGTAAGCTTTCATAGTGATGGGTTCGTTCACCCTCACGCCAATCATGAGTTTCTTTATTAATTTTCATCCATCAAAATTTGTGTATTGAGGTTCTTGATGAATTTCTTGATGTTTCGTTCTTCATTCTTTGTAAATGGGGTTTTGATAAGTTCTTGAGTCGAGGGTTTTGATTTTGATGGTTTTTCTTGAGTAGATTTTCATTTACTTATGTTGGGTATACGAATATAAGAGAGTTTAGAAGAAATCAATCGATTTTAGGTGAATTAGGCCAAAAATCGAGAAGAAAAACTCGTCAGGATATTTTGGAAAAAAGTTGTGGCACTGCATCCCCGATGCACCAGCAGGGCTAGTGTTGGGCGCGAGTAGTGCACCAAAAACCAGCCCCATTAATAGGAGGCCTGGCTCGGCGCACCACCCCTGCGCCACAAGTGTCAGAGCACTTTTCTTGTTCGTTCTCGTTCCGTACTTGTTCCTTTGAGTCGATATTTCATTCCCTTCTTTATCCTAACTATTTAAACCTTCATTAATTATCAAGAGATCTTATATATCATGAATCATAACTGTTGAATTTACATTTCAAATTCAACAAAAGATTAAGAGTCAAGTTTGAGTGAACCTTTTGAGTCATTTTGAAAAGTTTTTGACAAACTTTTAAAACTTGTTTTAAGACTTGAGTACTTGAGTATGAGGATGTGGATAGTTGAATTCATGTTTTCAAAATGAATAAGGGAACTAATTATTCCCAAGGGTAAATGTTTTACATTTAAAATAAGAGGAAACTTCGATTTCCAAATGAGTTCATGATGAGTTTTTGAGAACCTTTTAAGTAATAATCTCAAAGATTGAGGATGAGGAAATGTTTTTAAACATATAAGAATGAGTTATATTATTGGGTGTAGTATTGAGCACCAATATGGGGACGAGTTTGGACAGCTCAAAGTCCTCATAAACCATATACGCGAACATGGGTAAAAAGTCGTACTTTTAGAATATTCCTTATTTCTTTTAACATAGCTTAGTGGATCCACCTAGTTGAGGATTTCTAATGCTCTGGCAAAGTATAGAATAGCTCTGGTAGCATGGCCGAGACGTTGTATCATCACATAGCTCATAGTGATGGTTATCAGTTAGATAATATCCCAAATAAGAGTAAAGTGTTTATTATTGTGTTTTTTAAATACATTGAGTTATTATCTACTGTTTTAAAAGCTTTCTTTATACTGCATCTTTATTGTTGCTTTTATATTGAATTGAATTGAGTAATTCTGAGTTGAGTATTCTTGAGTTGAGTTGAGCCGAGTTTAGATGAGGTGAGTATGTTCTTCCTTTTATTAGTTCAAACTTATGTATATGCCTTAGAGTTCCCCTTACATGCTCGTACATTTCATGTACTGACGCCATTTAGCCTGCAGCTTTCATGATATAGATACAGGTATTCAGGGTTATCAGTAGGCGTTCCGTTGAGACCACTTACAGTTCTAGAGTTGCTTTGGTGAGGTTCCTTGCTTTGGAGGGTTCCACATCTACTTTGAGTTTTGTTAAGAGGTCGTGTGTCTTGTCTCGACTTCCCTTATAGTTATTAGAGTCTTCATAGACAGTAGTGTTTTGAAGAGTCTTTTTAATTACCATTGTTAATGTTTAAGACTTGAGTTGTTTTTTTGGCCAGTTGAATACTTTATATATTCTAAGTTATTTATCTTGAAACATTTGATTAAATCTTGACTTTTGAGTTCATATAATTTTGAGTAAGTCTTCTGTTGAGTATTGAGCCAGGCCAAGGGTTTGCTTGGGGACCAGCAATCGTTCTCAAGTTTGAGTTACGTCCAGGGTGTAGGCTCAGGGCATGACAAACCTGGTAAAGAGTACAGAGTTCAAGAGTCCTAGGGTGTCGATGAAGTCGTTTATGTAGAGTCCTAGTTATCAGTGTGAAGCGCGCCACATCTATAATTAGGAGGCTATGAGATTTAGAAAATATATCACTTCTTTCATAATCTTTTCGTCCGATAGAGTACAACTTTAAAAAAGTTTCTTTCTAATTCATATTTTCTTGTATCTTTCAAATCATGCCTCCACGAAGATCTGTTTGTGGTCGTTTTGCTAGGAGAAATGTTGATCCTCAGAATCAAGGAGTCCCCAATGCACCAGAAGTGCAACCCCAAAAAGAGGTTACTAATGCTGATTTTCGGGATGTTATTCGGATGTTAAGTTAAATGGTGACCAACCAAGCTAGGCAACAGAGAGGGGTTCGACAGGATGTGGCTGATACATCCAGGATCCGTGAGTTCTTTAGGATGAATCCTCCAACTGGTTCAAGTTTCCCTGAGGATCCAAAAAACTTTGTGGAAGAGTTGCACAAAGTGTTTGAGGTGATGTATGTTACATATGTTGAGCGTATGGAACTAGCTACATACCAACTCAAGGGTGTTGCTAGGATCTGGTACGACCAATGGAAGAAGAGTAAAGCTGAAGGGGCACCAATTAGGATTTAGGTTGTGTTTGAAAATGCTTTCATGGTGAGCTTCATTCCTAGTAAGCTGAGAGAGGTTGTATCATCACATAGCTCATAGTGATGGTTGGTGGTTAGAGAATCTCCCAATTAAGAGTAAAGAGTTTATTATTGTATTTTTTTTAAATACATTGATTTATCATCTACTGTTTTAAAAGATTTCTTTATATTGCATCTTTATTGTTGCTTTTATATTGAATTGACTTGAGTATTTATGAGTTGAGTATCCTTGAGTTGAGTTGAGTCGAGTTGAGATAAGGTGAGTATGTTCTTTCTTTTATCAGTTGAAGCTTATGTCTGTGCTTTGTAGTTCTCCTTAAATGCTTGTACATTCCATGTACTGACACCATTTGGCCTGCATCTTTCATGATCCAGATACAGGTAATCAGGGTCATCAATATGCGCTCCGTTGATATCAATTGCAGTTCCAGAGTTGCTTTGGTGAGCCTCCTTGCTTTGTAGGGTTCCATATCTACTTTCAATTTTCTTAGGAGGTCGTGAGTCTTGCCCTGACTTCCCTTATAGTTATTAGAGGCTTCATAGACAGAAGTGTTTTGAGTAGTCTTTTTCATTTCCACTGTTAATGTTTAAGACTTGAGTTGTCTTTTTGTCCAGTTGAATACTTTATATATTCTAAGTTATTTATCTTTAGACATTTGAGTAAATCTTTACTTTTGAGTTCAAATATTGTTGATTAAGTCTTCCACTGAGTATTGAGCCAGGCCAAGGGTTCATATGGGGACCAGTAATGGTTCTCAAGTGCCAGTTACGTCCAAGGTATAGGCTCAAGGCGTGACAGAAACAACCTCTTAGGTTGTGACTCAAACTTATAGAAGGCATAAGAAAGAGCATGTTTGCTCCAGCTATGATGAATAAGTTCATCTTTGGCATTTTCACCCATCGCTATGAGCCACGAGCAATGACCA
This sequence comes from Solanum bulbocastanum, assembly GCA_037074985.1. Classification (NCBI taxonomy): domain Eukaryota; kingdom Viridiplantae; phylum Streptophyta; class Magnoliopsida; order Solanales; family Solanaceae; genus Solanum; species Solanum bulbocastanum. The sequence continues at coordinate 34,746,099 of CM073601.1, forward strand.
TTCATTACGATTAGCATCTCCATTCGGATGAAAATGTATTCCCGTTCTATCAATAATAAAGAATGATAGAGTAGAATTAGCAATGATATCAGCAAATTCAAGTATAATAGCAGAAAAGATTCTATCTAAAGAATGTGCTTGCTGTAAGACCATTCAAGAACCATACTAGAAAATGGTTTTGAAAAAATGTGATCAAACAGATCGAGTTACCACAAGACGTTCAAGATAGTATAACCATGCATTGAAGCACAACATCTTTAATAGGGAGCGAACGAACAGATGAATTGGAACTCATCTCTTAATAACAGATGGCCCAGAAATGTAGAGAAAAATAGGAAAATTTTTGGGAATCATCATATATTCATTCTCTTTTTTACAAAGCTATGATGTTTCTTGAGTCGCTTACTAAATTTGAACATAAAACTTGAAATATCCCAATTTCTACAAATGAGTCAATATCTTTCTTGAATCACAAATCATTGGAACTTAGAAGGCATTTGAACATAAATGTTTGAAGTAAAGGATGCCAAAATAGCCTAATTTCATCACCAACACCCAATCTGTGAATGTTCAACAATCCCACAATCGATAGAGGACAGTCATTATAATTAAGCAGCTCCCAAAATGTATAAATAGCATCATCATAAAACTGAGCATTATTCGTTACTCCTATCTTAGGCTCAAGTTTTGATTCCTGTGATTGTTGAGAAAGGTGAGAATACAGAGGTCCTCATTAAGTTTTTTAATTTTTTTTTTGGTGCTCAGGGTCCTAGGTCCATGGGCTAATACACACGAAAAATTATAGGAATTTGCGCGATTCCTACAAAAGGGCCTGTAGATGTGAAAATGGGTGCGAAAAAATGGTGTGTGTATATGCGATGGTTCCCCAACACAATACGGAGGTGCTCATAAAGTATTCTGAGAAAAAAATATGGGTGCTCTAGCTACCAAATCCATTAGCTAATACACACGAAAAACTAAGAAATTTACACGATACCTAAAAAAAAGACTTGAATATGCGGAAATGGGCGCAAAAAAATAGCATGAGCATACGTGATGGTTCCCCACATCAATATGGAGGTCCTCATAAATTGAGCCAGATCCATGGGCTAATACACACGAAAAATTGAGGAATTTGCGCGATTCCTAAAAAAGGAGATGTAGATGCGGAAATGGGTGCGAAAAAAATGGTGTGAGTATACGTGATGGTTCCCCAATTAAATACAGAGATCCTCATAAAATTTTTTGAGAAAATTGTTTTGGATACTCCAAGCGTCAGATCCATGGTAATACACACGAAAAATTAAGAAATTTGCACGATTCCTTAAAAAAAGGCCTGTAGATGCAAAAATAGGCGCAAATAACATGGTGTGAGTTACATGATAGTTCCCCAACTCAATACGGAGGTCCTCATAAAGTTTTTAGAGAAAAAAATTTTGGGTGCTCCGGGCGCCAGATCCATGGGCTATTACAAAGAAAAATTTAAGAATTTTGTGTGATTCTTAAAAAAGGGCGTGTAGATACGAAAATGGGAGCGAAAAAAATGTTATGAGTATACGTGACGGTTCACCAAATCAATACGGAGGTCCTCATAAAGTTTTTTGAGTAAAAATTTTGGGTGCTCCGGGCGCCAGATCTATAGGCTAATACACACAAAAAATTGAGGAATGTACATGATTCCTAAAAAAAGGTCCGTAGATGCAAAAATGGGCGCGAATAAAATGGTGTAAGTATTTGTGATAGTTACCCGACTCAATACAGAGGTCCTCATAAAGTTTTTTGACAAAACATTTTTGGGTGCTCCAAGCACCAGATCCATAGGCTAATACACACGAAAAATTGATGAATTTGCACGATTTTTGACTAAAGACCTGTAGATATGAAAATAGGCGCGAATAGAATGTTTTGAGTATACGTGATAGTTCTCCAACTCAAAGCGGAGGTCCTCATAAAGATTTTTGAGAAAATATTTGGGTGCTCCGGGTGCTAGATAAATGGACTAGTACACACGAAAAATTGAGAAATTTGTGCGATTCCTTAAAAAGGCAAAGTATATGTGAAAATGAGCGCGAAAAAAATGGTTTTAAGTATACGTCATGGTTTCCCAACTCAATATGGTAGTCCTTATAAAGTGTTTTGAGAAATTTATTTTGGGTGCTCTGGGCACCAAATCCATGGGCTAACACACGAAAAATTGATGAATTTGCCCGATTACTAAAAAAAGGCTTGTAGATGCGGAAATAGCCATGGAAGAAATGGTGTGAGTATACGTGAAGGTTCCCTAATTCAATACAGAGATGCTCATAATGTTTTTTGCGAAAAAAATTTTGGGTGCTCTGGGAGCTAGATCCATTGGCTAAGATGCATGAAAAATTGAGGAATTTGTGCGATTCCTAAAAAAAGGGCTTGTAGATGCCGAAATAGGTGTGATAAAAATGGTGTGAGTATACCCGATGGTTCCCCAACTCAGTATGGAGGTCCTTATAAAGATTTTTGAGAAAAAAATTTGGGTGCCCCAGGCGCCAGATACATAGGTTAATATTAACACATGAAAAATTGAGGAATTTGCATGATTCCTAAAAAACAAACGTGTAGATGCGAAAATGGGCGCAAAAAAAATAGTGTGAGTATGTGTGATGTTTCACCAACTCAATACGGAGGTCATCATAAAGTTTTTTGAGAAAAATTTTTTGGGTGCTTCGGGTGCCATGTCCATGGGCTAATATGCACAAAAAAATTAAGGAATTTGAGCGATTTCTAAAAAAGGAACTGTAGATGCGGTAATAAGCGAAAAATAAATGGTGAGAGTATACATGATGGTTACTCAATTTAATAAGGAGGTCCTCATAAAATTTTTTGAGAAAAATTTTTTGGGTGCTCCGGGCGCCGGATCCATGGGCTAATATACACGAAAAATTGAGGAATTTGCACGATTCCTAAAAAAAGGCACGAAGATGTGGAAATGGGCGCAAAAAAATAGTGAGAGTATACATGATGGATCTCCAACTCAAAACGAAAGTCCTCATAAAGTTTTTCTAGAAAAAAATTTTAGGTGCTTCGGGCACTAGATCATTGGGCTAATACACAAGAAAAATTGAGGAAGTTGTGCAATTTCTAAAAAAAAACAGCTCTTAGATGCAGAAATGGGCACGAAAAATTAGTGCGAGTATACGTGATGGCTCCCCAACTCAATATGGAGGTCCTCATAATTTGTTTGAGAAATTTTTTTGGGTGCTCAGTAAGCCAAATCCATAGGCATTGCACACGAAAAATTGAGGAATTTGCATTATTCCTATAAAAGGGCCTGCAGATGCAAAAATGGGCGTGAAAAAATGTTGTGATGATACGTGATGGTTCCCCAACTCAATACGGAGGTCCTCATAAAGTTTTTTGAGAAAAGTATTTTGGGTGCTCCGGGCACTAGATCCATGGGGTAATACACATGAAAAATTGAGGAATTTGCACGATTCCTAAAAAAGGGCCTGTAGATGCGGAAATGGGCACAAAAAAATGGTGTAAGTATACGTGATGTTTCCTTAACTCAATATAGATGTCCTCATAAATTTTTTTGAGAAAAAAAATCTGGGTGATCCGTGTGCCAGACTAATTGGCTAATATACAGGAAAAATTGAGGAATTTGTGCAATTCCAAAAAAAGAGCCTGTAGATGCACAAATGGACACGGAAAAAATGGTGTGAGCATATGTGATGGTTCCCCAACTCAATACGAAGTTCCTCATAATTTTTTTTGAGAAAATATATTGGGTGCTGGGCGCTAGATCCATGGGCTAATACACACAAAAAATTGAGGAATTTACGCGATTCTTAAAAAAGGGCATGTAGATGCGGAAAGGGGTGCGAAAAAAATTGTGTGAGTATACATGATGGTTCGCCAACTCAATACGACGATCCTTATAAAGATTTTTGAGAAATAATTTTGGCTACTTCAGGCGCAAGATCCATTGGCTAATTGTAACATCCCGTCTTAGAAATATCTAAGAATAGAAAGAACTAATTTGGAAAGAGCAAAATCTGAAAATTTGCAAGTTAAGCATAAGTTATGAGTTTTGGGTCAACTTAAACGATCATAACTTTCAGTACAGGATGATTTAGGTGGCCAATAAGATATCAAATGAAAAATCTTGGAATCCTCTTTCCAACGCCACCAAGTTTGTTAATTTTCGAGCTTGTATGAGGGAGATAGAACCATTTGAAATCTACTTGTCCAGTTAAGGAAAGTTACCTGGATTTAAGAGGGGTATTTTGGTCTTTTCCTTACCAAATTAGATTTAATCAAATTTTGATAATATATAGGGGTCTAAACTAATTTGTCTCAATTTTACAAATCCTAAATTATGCTAGGGTTTTGAGAAAAGTTCAAGAAGAAAAGAAAGGAGAAAGTCAAGGCGTTCATCAAGTTTTCGTGCAAATTCGAAGGTGGTTTCGCCAAAGGTTTGATCCCTAAGTGGTATGTGAGTTCTCATAGTGTTGGGTTCATTCACCCATACGCCAATCATATTAATTTTAATAATTTCGTTCTTGAATCGAAGAAATTAAGTTCTTGATAGGTGTTCTTGAAGTCCATTCGTAAATCTTTATTTATAGGGTTATTGATGAGTTCTTGAGATAAGTCTTAGGGTTCGGAGTGTAGTTTTGAGTGGATTATTGTATACTAATGTTGGGTATTCAAATCTAAGTGATTGGGGAAAAAACCGTTTGATTCTAGGTGAATTGGGGTTAGAAAATGAGTAAGAAAATTCATTGGGAAAATCTGGGCTGGGGCTGGCGTGCCGCGCCAGCAGTGCGCCAAAAAAGAGTGTTTGTAGTTTACCTCCTGGGGAACCATGCCACTCAATGTGCCCCAACTTTCCCTCTATCGTTCAGGGTCTGGCGCCTTGGGCAAATAAGTGTGCTAGGGTAGTTAGGTCCCCTACTCTTTAATCCTTCTTTTCGTATGAGTTCCCTCGAATCGTACCTACGTTTTCTAATTGATTTCAACACTCTAAGGTACATCTAAATATCGAGAGATCATCTATAACATGAGATCATAACCTTAAGTCCATAATTTAAATTCAAGGTAGAGCTAAGAGTCAAGTCTTGAGAGTTCTTTCGAGTCTTTCAAGAAGTTTTTTGCAATCATTTTAAAAATTGTTTTAAGACTTGAGCATTGAGTTTGAGAAAGAGTCGATCTAAGTACATTTTCTTTAGAATGATATATGGGAACTAAGTATTCCCAATAGTAAATGTTTTTACATTTATTTAAGATTAGAGGAAACACAGATTTCCAAATAAGTTTTTGAGTAGTTCTAAGTGTCATCTCTTTTAAGATATATATTTTTGAGTAATAATCTCAAACCACCAAAAGAGTTAAGTTTTTAAAACATATGAGCTAGTTATATTTTGGGAGTAGTATTGAGCACTGATATGGGGACGAGTTCAAATAACTCAAAGTCCTCATAACCATGTAGCCAATGTGGGTAGAAAGGATCATACTTTTTAGATAATTCCTTAATGCTTTTTAGCATAGACTAGTGGATCCACTTAGTAATAGGTTATATTCCCCGGAAAAGTGTAGGACGACTCTAAAAGTGTGGGTTAGACATTGTATCATCATATAACTCATACTGATGGTTGTCGGTTAGAGAAACTCCTACAGAGATATTTTGTATTCTTATATACACAGAGTTTACTTTATATTTTCATATGCAAACAGAGTTTATATTGTATCCTTGCATACAAACTAAGTACATTGTATTTTTAAATACATTGTATTGTTACTTATTGTCTTAAATGTTTTATATAAACTGCATCTTTATTGTTGTTTTTATACTGCATTGAGTTGAGTTGAGATGAGGTAAGTGTTTCTTTTAGTTCCTGTAATGACCCTTCCAAAATACATAAACCAATAACTTATAAGATTTTTACGCATATATCATCCTCACGCTAGTAACATGATATACGATAAATACTATCAATTTTTCGAGTATCCAACCAAGTGTTTCAAGCTTCATCCCACCATTCAAAACAAGTAGTACAATTAATATATTACATGACTTGGGTTTACACACCCCAAATAAACCAAACCAGTAGCCATACTTATATTACAGACCATTGTGACATGGTCCGATTAGTCCACAAAATTTCATGCAAATATACAACACATAGGTCATGTATAAGTCCCAAAGTTTATACAAACTATAGATGCCTATATGCAAATGTGATTTTCTTTAAAGTTCTCAAAATTTCCATCTCCAATGGCCAGCTTCATGCCTCTTCTCGATCACCCCCTATGATAGAAACAACTATCGCTAAGCATATGGCTTAGTGGTGTAAAAACTATAGGTTCGTAGTCCTCAAAATTCACCAAGCTACCTTTTTCAAGTCAATGAGCAGCATACTTGAAACATAATAAATAAATCAAGTGATAATATATAACAAGTATCAAGTTCGATATTCAAAGATACAAATGTCAAGAAAGCTCATAGCACCATTTTCCAAGAGATTGAATAGCAAGGATTGCCCCATATATACCTCATGTCGTCACACCCGGCACAAGCAAGTATCAAGAAGGGCCAACTCCCTGTATCAAGAAAGGTCACAGCCCAATAATCAAGAGAACCAAGAACCATATTAAAAATGACTTTCTAGTTCGTACTTAAAATGGACAACTTCCATTCTTAAGACAGACTACAAATCCAGAATCAAGATGGCAAATGATCCAAATCAAGAGACATGCCAATAGTGACAATGTCACAACCATAAGAAGGACAAGGTCCCAACATGAGTGCCAAGTGATCAAACAATCCATACAAGTAGGCGAGTTACACAAGCATCATACCAATACAATAATGAAATGTGACAAGAGGTAACCAAGGTACCAAGATCAACTTTCAGATATACCAGCAATTAAAAGAGTAAGTTTATAAACAAATCTCACTGCTTTAGCGTAGCAACAGTCCATGAAAATTCCGCGAGTTCAAACCGTAGACCACCCAATGTATCAAGGTCCTCAACTTCTTCACAAGTATATACAACCTTAAAAATGCAATTAAATAACTTATTTAATTCCTAATATCTCAATAATATTGAAATAAAATAGGATTATCATCACAAGTAAGCTCAGCCTGCACAGATACAACTATGTTCCCAAAACAGTGATTTTGGCCAATCTAGTATCTCATGTTGTCACTTAGATTTTTGAATAGGAAAACAGCAAAACTAGACTTCGTAACCTTCATGCAAGATGTAGATAAATTTATTAAGAGTACAACGCAAGAAGAATTATCAAAAAATACATTTTGTACAAAAAAATATCATTGATACACTAACAGTGGTTCATACTGGATTTCTAAATTCGAAATCTGGACAGAACTTGTCCTGTGTTGCGTCCCATATTACAAATCCATAACAGCTAAATCAGACTTTTACATAAACATAAGAGTTGTATATATATGAATTAGCTTTCCAAATCATATTTATTCACAGTAAACTAAGCTTTAGAGAATGAGATATACACCAATTTCTAACCACTACCCAGCTCAGAAACAGATTTCAGCCACTTACCAACAAAGCAGTGTGTGTCTTGAATCTACCACTGCATGATATTTATAAAGCCAATCCATCCCGATATAACATCAAAATCCTTGAAGGGCATCTCAATCAGATGAGCAGGGAAGACTAGATTTTGAATCATAAAGGGACAATCTTGATAAATTCGATTACACACAACTTGATAACCCAAAGGACTTTCAACTAGCACATCAAAATTAAGTCTCATAGATTTCACGTTTTCAGGAAGATCAAGTGATGAACAAAGATAGGAATGTGTAGAACCAGGATCAAACAATGTAAATACATATAAGCCAAAAAAGTGAAATTTACCGACAACCACATCTTTTTCATCTTGATCCTCCCTCTGCCTCATAGCATAAGCGCGTGCAGTAGCCCTTGGTCCACTAGCTTTATTCACTCCACTTGCACCTGCTTCTTGTGCATTTTTAGGTCTTGCATCTTCATTAGTTCGAGGAGGATTAATAGAAGGCTTATGAACTGAGCCTTCAGTTCTCAAGGAAAGAGCATTATTAGGATTAGGACAATCCTTCACTTTTTTATCAAAGCTCACACAATTGAAACATGCACCAGAAGCTCTCCTGCAAGTACCATAATGATTTTTTGTACATTGTTGACAAGTGGGAACATAAGACCTGCCTTGGCCATAATTTGGAGTGCTAGCTGTAGAAAATTCTGATCTGCTTTACTTTTGCTGAGTTGGCCTGTTAACACTACCAGCTTTAGAATCATCAAACCCTCCCCTTTTGGATGGACCTTCAAAATCTGATCTAGGCTTTCAAAATTTATTTTCAGTTTGACTAGCTTCTTCTTTATCAAGTCGTTCCCAAGTAAAAGCAGAAGACTAACTTACAAAAGTTCTCATGTTGCAGGATCGCCACATTCTTCCTAATGGAATCATTTAAACCATCTTCAAATTTTCTACCTTGTCTGTTTCCTCTTTAATAATACCTCTAGCATAACGAGAGAGCCTTAGAAACTTATGTTGGTACTCATCAATAGACATGTCTTGTTGCCTTAAATTCAAAAACTCCTTTCTCTTTGCATCACAATAAGCAGGTGGGACATACTTCATACGAAATTCCCTAAGAAAATCATCACATGTAAGAACAGGAGGTTTTACCTTGGCATTCGGAACACTTACCCACTAATCATAAGCATCCTTTTGTAGTAGTGAAATAACATACTTAAATTTGGCAACATCTGAACACTCTAACTGTTCAAATACCCTCTTCATGTGCTCCAGCCATTGTTCAGCATCCGTGGGATCAACGGGGATCTCAAACTCTACTCTACCCATTTTCCTCATTTTCTCAAAGTTAATCACATTGGGATCATGCATGTGGTTGAAGAATTCAACCATTTGTTGAAAGGGAGGATTCATGGCTTGAGTACCACGACACATGAGAGGATGTAAACCAGCTCTAACACCCTGATGGTTTCCCACTTCAAACCCACTAGCGTGGGGAACAAAATGAACCGAGAAAGGTTCTCCAACCTCTTCTAGTGCATGAGGTTGGGAAACAGAGGCACCCGAACCTTCACGAGCAGCTTCTATAGGTCGGTCAGCAGAAGTGGCCATAACTTAATTCCTTCAAAAGGGAAGATCAAATTGCATTAGGGACATGTATATGATATATGTGCACTCTACATGTGATAAAATATTATAAACCATGTAAGTGAACAAATAGTCCAAATAAAGTTTTTTTATTCGAAAGCGAACAAGTATACAAGTAATTAACAACAAAAGTCCTAGAAAAACAAACCTAGGCTCTGATACCAAACTTGTAACAACCCTTCTGAAATACATAAACCAATAACTTATGAGATTTTTACACATATATCATCCTCACGCTAGTAACATGATATACGACAAATATTATCAATTTTCCTAGTATCCAACCAAGTGTTTCAAGCTTCATCCCACCATTCAAAACAAGTAGTACAATTAATATATTACATGACTTGGGTTTACACACCCCAAATAAACCAAACAAGTAGTCATACTTATATTACAAACCATTGTGACATCATCCGATAAGTCCTCAAAATTTCATGCAAATGTACAACACATAGGTCATGTATAAGTCCCAAAATTTATACAAAATATAGATGCCTATATGCAAATGTGATATTCTTTAAAGTTCTCAAAATTTCCATCTCCAATGGCCAACTTCATGCCTCCTCTCGATCACCCCCTACGATAGAAACAACTATTGCTAAGCATATAGCTTAGTGGTGTAAAAACTATAGGTTCGAAGTCCTCAAAATTCACCAAACTACCTTTGTCAAGTCAATACTTGAACCATAATAAATAAATCAAGTAACAATATATAACAAGTATCAAGTTCGATATCCAAAGATACATATGTTAAGAAAGCTCATAGCACTATTTTTGAAGAGATTCAATAACAAGGATCACCCCATATATACCTCATGTCGTCACACCCGGAACAAGCAAGTATCAAGAAGGGCCAACACCCAGTATCAAGAAGGGTCACAGCCCAATAATCAATAGAACAAAGAACCTTATTAAAAATGGCTTTCTAGTTCATACTTAAAATGGACAACTTCCATTCTTAAGACGGACTACAAATCCATAATCAAGATGACAAATGATCCGAATCAAGAGGCATGCCAATAGTGACAAAGTCACAGCCACAAGAAGGACAAGGTCCCAACAAGAGTGTCAAGTGATCAAACAATCCTTACAAGTGGGCAAGTTACACAAGCGTCATACCAACACGACAATGCAAAGTGACAAGAGGTAACCAAGGTACCAAGATCAACTTTCAAATATACCAACAGTTAAAAGAGTAGGTTTATACACAAATCTCACTGCTTTAGTGTAGCAACAGTCCAAGAAAATTCCGCGAGTTCAAACTGTAAACCACCCAACGTATCAAGATCCTCAACTTGTTCACAAGTATATACAACCATAAAAAAATGCAATTAAATAACTTCTTTAATTTCTAATATCTCAATAATATCAAAATAAAACAGGATTATCATCTCAAGTAAGCTCAGCCTGCACAGATAAAACTATGTTCCCAAAACAGTGATTATGGCCAATCTAGTACACCATGTTGTAACTTAGTTTTGAATAGGAAAACAGCGAAACTAGACTTAGTAACCTTCATGAAAGATGTATATAAATCTCTTAATATTGCAACGCAAGAAGAATCACCAAAAAATACATTTTGTACAAAAAGATAACATCGATACACTAAAAGTGGTTCATACCCGAAATCTGGACAGAACTTGTCATGTGTTGCGTCCCATATTTCAAATCCATAACAGCTAAGTTAGACTTTATAACCTTCATGAAAGATGTAGATACATCTCTTAAGGTTTCAAAGCAACAATAATCATCGAAAAATACATTTTTCACAGAAAGATATCATCGATACACTAACAATTGTACATATCGGATTTCTAAATACGAAATCGGGACAAAACTTGTCCTGTGTGGTGTCCCATATTTCAAATCCATAACGGCTACATTAGACTTTTACATAAACATAAGAGTTGTATATATATGAATTAGATTTCCAAATCATATTTATTCACAGTAAACTAAGCTCTAGAGAATGAGATATATAGCAATTTCTAACCACTACCCAGCTCAGAAACAGATTTTAACCACTTACCAACAAAGCAGTGTGTGTCTTGAATTCCTGCCAAAAGAACTAAGTTTTTTTCTAGTGATTTTGATGGAAAAAAGGTTAACAAAGGTTCTAAGGTTTTTTTAGACTTTGCAGGAACCAAAATTCACTGAAGGATATGGCAAAATATAGGCTCAAATGTGATATTTATCCCAATGAACAGTTGTCCCTTAAGGCTACCCAAAATAGTGTTGTGCTTTGCCCAAAATGCATACATATACACATATATCTATATATCCTTCACCTCCTTTTAAAAGTATACATAATTCTAATTAGATTATTACATAAATACCCCAATACAATACCATAAATTACGATCCAATCTATGCTTAACAAGCTAGCAATTATCCTAAAATTTCAAGTTCCCAAAATGAAAATAAAACATATTGAAGTAGCTTAACGATGATAAATCAATATACGACTCTTGTTAGCATTTAGGGGTGTTACAGTTCCTGTTCATGCTTATGTCTTGTTTAGATTTCCCCTCACATGCTCATACATTCCATGTACTGACGCTATTTGGCCTGCATCTTTTATGATGTAGATACAGGTAACCAGGATCAGCATCCCCTGCTTCGTTGATCTAGTTGTGATTCAGGGTTGTTGGTGAGCCTCCTTGATTCTGGAGGATCCCTTGTATACTCTCAGTCATTTCAGTTTGTTAGTAGGATGTCATGGGTCTTGTCCCGACTTCTCTCTCAGTTAGAAGAGACTTCATTGATAGATATACATAGTTTATGAATATTGTTCATTTCAGTTGTTGATGTTTGAGACTTGAGTTGTCATTTTGGCTAGTGAATGTTTCTTTAAATATTCTGAGTTAGTTATTTGAGTTAAAGCTTTACATTTAAAGTTATTCTATGCTGAGTAAGTCTTCCACTAGTAGTTAAGCCAAGACAAGGGTTTGTTTGGGGCCAGCAGTAGTTCTCGAGTACCAGCCACGTCTAGGGTGTAGGCTTGGGGCGTGACAAACTTGGTATCACAGCATAGAGTTCAAGAGTCCTATGGTTTCTATGAAGCCATATCGATAGAGTCCTAGTTATCGGGGTGAAGCGTGCCACATCTATAATTAGGAGGCTATAGCATTTAGGAACTATATTACTTCTTTCATACTATTTTCATGCGATAGAGTTTATCTCTATAAAGTTTCCTTCTAATTCGTGGTTGCACTTATCTTTCAAATTATGTCTCCATGAAGAGCTATCAGAGGCCATCCCCGCTAGGAGGAATGTTGAACCATAGGATCAAGGGATCCCCAATGCACCATAAGTGAAAACCCAAAGAGAGGTCAGTAATGTTAAGTTCTAGGAAGCTATTCGGATGTTGAGTCAAGTTGTGACCAACCAAGTTGGGCAATAGAGAGGGCTTCGACATGATATGGCTGATACGTCTAGGATCCGTGAATTCTTAAGGATAAATCCTCCATACTTCACTGGTTTAAGTGTCACTGAGGATCTGAAAAACTTTGTGAAAGATCTTCAGGAGGTTTTTGAGACTATGCACATTACTGATACAGAGAGAGTGGAACTAGTTGCATACTAATTGAAGGGTGTCGCTAGAATCGGTTTGATCAATCGAAGAAGAATAGAGCTCAAGGTGCATGAATTGTGAGCTAGGCTCTGTTTGAGGAGACATTCTTGGGGCATTTCTTTCCGCGGGAACTGAGGGAAGTGAAGGTATGAGAATTTCTCACTCTTAAGTAGGATTCTATGAGTGTGCATGAGTACAGCCTCAAGTTCACCCAACTTTCCCCTTATGCTCCGGAGATGGTTGCTGACACGAGGAGCATCATGAATTTGTTTGTTGCTGGGTTGTCTCGTCAATCAAGTAAAGAAGGCAAGGCAGCTATGTTGATATGAGATATAGACATAGCAAGGCTAATGATCCATGTTGAACCGGTTGAGAAGGACAAGCTGAGGGATAGAGAAGAGTTTAAAAACAAGAAGGCTAAGACATCAGGGAATGAGTCTGGGTAGCAGAAAAGTAATATGAACTAGTCTTCTTTCCAACAAAATCAAAAGGGACATGTTCCATAATCTGCTAATGCACCTGCACCAAGGAACATAGGTGAGTTCAAGAATTTGAATTCACATAACTTCTGAGCTAGACCTGTATAGTGGCAAGGTAGTGTGACACAATGAGGTAATGGGACTCCTGCATGTGCTAAGTATGGTAGGACCCACTCAAGAGTCTGTCGTGATGGCTCCACTGGTTTCTACAAGTGTGGTCAGAATGGTCACTTCATGATGAGAGAGTGCATAAAGAACAGGCAAGGTAGTGGTAATGAGGGCAATAGAACCCAATCTTCTTTAGTTGCTCCACCAGACAGAGCTGCATCTACAGGAGCTACTTCAGGGGCAGGCGGAGGAGCAAACCGTCTGTATGCTATCACTAGTCACCAAGAACAAGATAATTCGCCAGATGTTGTCACTAGTATGATCAAAGTCTTTAATTTTAATGTTTATGCTTTGCTAGAACCAGGAGTGAATCTATCTTTTGTTACTCCTTATATTTCTATGAATTTTGATGTTCTTTCTAAGAAATCTCTTGAACCCTTCAGTCTTTCTACACATGTTGGCGAGTCTATCATAGTTGAGAGAGTTTATCGTGATTGTACCATTTTCGTCAATCACAAGAGCACCATGGCTGACTTAGTCGAGTTAGACATGGTAGATTTTGATGTTGGCTTTATTCCTGCTATGCCTCAGTTGATTGTATAACTCGAATAGTTAAGTTCCAGTTTGCTAATGAGTCAGTTTTTGAGTGGATGAGTAGTTCAGCAGTTCCTAAGGGTCATTTTATTTCGTAGCTTCAGGTGAGAAAGTTAGTTTCCAAGGTGTGTGTCTATCATTTAGTCCAAGTTAATGACTCTAGAGTTGAGACACACCTATTCAGTTAGTTCCAGTAGTAATGCGTGATTCCTAAAAAATGGCTTGTAGATGCGGAAATAGGCGCGAAAAAAATGGTCTGAGTATGCATGATGGTTCCCCAACTCAATAAAGGGGTCCTCATAATGTTTTTTGAGAAAGGAAATTTAGGTGCTCTAGGCACCAGATTTATGGGCTAATATACACGAAAAATTAAGGAATTTGTGCGATTCCTAAAAAAGGGCCTGTTGAAGTGAAAATGGGCACAAAAAATGCTCTAATTATACCTGATTGTTCCCCAACTCAATACAGAGGTCCTCATAAAGTTTTTTACAAAAATATTTTGGGTGCTTCGGGCTCCAGATCTATGGGCTAATTGACACAAAAAATTGAGGAATTTGTGTGATTTCTTAAAAAGGGCATGTAGATGTGGAAAAGGGCGCAAATAAAATGGTGTGAGTATACGTGATGTTTCCCCAACTCAATACGGAGGTCCTCATAAAGTTTTTTTGATAAATTTTTTTTGGGTGCTTCGGGCGCTTGATACATGGGCTAATACATACGAAAAAATTAGAAATTTGTGTGATTCCAAAAAAATGGCATATAGATGCGAAAATGGGAGAGAAAAAAATGGTGTGAGTATACGTGATGGTTTTCCAACTCAATACGGAGGTCCTTATAAAAGTTTTTGAGAAAATTTTTTTGAGTGCTTCGAGCGCCAGATCCATGGGCTAATTCCTTTTTGTCAGCCGCATTCTCCCTTCTATCTATCAACCATTTCATTATGGAACTTTCTCCCCGAGCTGCGGAACTAACAAGTCTATTAGAAAGTCCAAGTAGTCACTTTTACACGAATTTTCAAATGGATGAAATCGGTCGAGTGGTCTCAGATGGAGATGGGATTGCACGTGTTTATGTATTGAATGAGATTCAAGCTGGGGAAATGGTTGAATACACACAAAAAATTAGGGATCTTGCGCGATTCCTAACAAAGGACCTGTATATGCAAAAATGGGCGTGAAAAAATGGGGTGAGTATATGTTATGGTTTCTTAACTCAATGCGAAGGTCCTCATAAGTTTTTTGAGAAAAAAAATTTAGGTGCTCTTGACGCTAGACCATGGGCTAATACACTCAAAAAATAAAGGAATTTGTGTGATTCCTAAAAAGGAGTTTGTAGATGCGGAATTGGGCGCGAAATAAATGAGTGTGAGTATACATGATGCTTCCCAACTTAATACGAATTTCCTCATAAATTTTTTTGAGAAAAATAATTTGAATGCTACGAGCGCCAGATCCATGGGCTAATATGCAAGAAAAATTGAGAAATTTGCGTGATTCCTTAAAAATAGACTGAAGATGCATAAATGGGCACAAAAAAATGGTGTGAGTATACGTTATGGTTCCCCAACTCAATACCAAATGCCAAATCCATGTCTAATACACACGAAAAATTAAGGATTTTGTGTGATTCGTGAAAAAGGGCATGTAGATGCAGAAATGGGCACGAAAAAATGGTGTTAGTATACGTGTGGTTCCCTAACTCAATACGGAGGTCATCATAAAGTTTTTTGAGAAAAATTTTTGGTGCTCCGAGCGCAAGATCTATGGGCTAATACACACGAAAAATTGAGGAATAAGCACGATTCCTAAAAAGGGCTTGTAGATGCAGAAATAGGCGCGTAAAAAATAGTGTTAGTATACGTGGTGGTTCCCAACTCAATACGAAGGTCCTCATAAATTTTTTGAAAATTTTTTTTTAGGTTCTCCAGGCGCTAAATTCTTTAGCTAATACACACGAAAAATTGAGGAATTTGCATGATTCCTAAAAGAGGGTCTATAGATACGGAAATGAGCGCAAAAAAAATGGTGTCAGTTCAAGTGAAGGTCCCCTAACTCAATACGGAGGTCCTTATAAAATATTTTTGAGAATTTTTTTGGGTGCACCTGGTGCTATATTAATGGGCTAATACACAAGAAAAATTGAAGAATTTGTGCAATTTCTAAAAATGGGCATGTAGATACGGAAATGGGTCCAAAAAAATAGTGTGAGTATACATGATAGTTCCCCAATTCAATACGGAGGTCCTAATAAAGTTTTTTGAGAAATTCTTTTTGGGTCCTTTTGTGGGCTAGATTCATGGGCTAATACACATGATAAATTGAGAAATATGCGTGATTCTTAAAAAAAGTCTTGTAGATGCCCAAATAGGTATACGTGATAGTTCCCCAAGTCAATATGGAGGTCCTTATAAATTTTTTTAAGAAATAAATTATGGGTACTCTCGATGCCAAATCCACAAGCTAATACACACGAAAAAAATAAGAAATTTGCGTGATTCCTAAAAAATGGCCTGTAAATGCAAAATGGGCATGAAAAAAATGGTGTTAGTATACGTGCTGGTTCCCCAACTCAATATGGAGGTCCTCATAAAGTTTTTTGAGGAAAATGTTTTGGTGCTCCGAGCTCCAAATCCATGGGCTAATACACATGAAAGTTTGAGGAATTTGCGCGATTCCTAAAATAGGGCATGTAGATGCGGAAATGACCGCGTAAAAACTGGTGTGAGTATACGTGATGGTTTTAAAACTCAATACGAAGGTCCTTATAAGGTTTTTTGAGAAAAAAATTTGTGTGCTCCGGGCGCAAGATCCATGGGATAATACAAACGAAGAATTGAGAAATTTGTGTGATTCCTAAAAAGGGCCTGTAGATGAGGAAATGTGCGCGAAAAAATGGTGTGAGTATAAGTGATGGTTCCCTAACTCAATACGAAGGTCCTAATAAAGTTTTCTGAGATAATTTTACTAAATTCTCTGAGCGCCAGATTCATTAGCTAATACACATGAAAAATAGAAGAATTTGCACGATTCCTAAAAATGTGCCTTAAGATGCGGAAATGGGTGCAAAAAAAATAGTATGAGAATACTTGATAATTTCTCAACTCAATACGGAGGTCCTTATAAAGTTTTATGATTAAAAAATTTGGGTTCCTAGTGCGCCAGATCCATGGCTAATACACAAGAAAAATTGAGAAGTTTGTGCGATTCCTAAAAAATGGCATGTAGATGCAGAAATGGGGAGCGGAAAAAATGGTATGAGTATAAGTGATGGTTCCCCAACTCAATATGGAGGTCCTCATAAAGTTTTTTGAGAAAAAAATTTTGTTTGCTACAAATGCTAGATCCATGGGCTAATACACATAAAAAAATTAAGGAATTTGCAGGGTCCTTAAAAAAGGGCATGTAGATGCGGAAATGGGCACGAAAAAATGGTGTTATTATAGGTGATGGTTATCCAACTCAATACGGAGGTCCTAATAAAGGTTTTTAAAAAAAAATTTGGTGGTCTGGGCACAAGAGCTATTTGCTAATACGCAGAAAAGATTGAGAAATTTGTGTGATTCCTAATAAAGGGCCTGTAGATGCAAAAATGGGCGTGAAAAATGATGTGAGTATACATGATGGTTCCCCAACTCAATATGCAGGTCTTCATAAAGTTTTTTGAGAAAAAACTTTTGGGTGCTCCGGGTGCCAGCTCTATGGGCTAATACACATGAAAAATTGAAGAATTTGTGCGATTCTTAAAAAGGAGCTTGTAGATATGGAAATATGTGCGAAAAAAATTGTGTGAGTATAAGTGATGGTCCCCAAACTCAATACGGAGGTCCTTATAAAATATTTTTGAGAAAATTGTTTTGGGTGCATCGGGCGTCAGATCTATGGGCTAATACGCACGAAAAATTAAGAAATTTGCATGATTTCTAAAAAAGAACCCGTAGATGCGAAAATAGGCGCAAAACAAATGGTGTGAGTATACGTGATGGTTCCATAACTCAACACAGAGGTCCTCATAAAGTTTATTGATAAAAAAATTTGAATGCTCTGGGCGTCATATCCATGGGCTAATACACACGAAAAATTGAAAAATTTGCACGATTCCATATAAAGGGCCTGTAGATGCGGAAATGGGAGCGAAAAAAATAGTGTAAGTATACGTAATGGTTCCAAACTCAATACGGAGGTCCTTATAAAATTTTTTGAAAAAAAAATTGGATGCTCTGGGTCCCAGATCCATGGGCTAATACGCATGAAAAATAATATGGAATTTGCTTGATTCCTAAAAAAGGGCTGGTAGATGCGAAAATGGGCGCGAAAAAATTATGTGAGTATACATGATGGTTCTCCAACTCAATACGGATGTCTCATAAAATTATTTGATAAAATAATTTTGGGTGATCCAGACACAAGATATATGGGCTAATACACACGAATAATTGAGGATTTTGCGAAATTCCTAAAACAGGGCATGTAGACGAAGAAATGGGCACGAAAAAAATGGTGTGAGTATACGTGGTTCCCCAACTCAATACGGAGGTACTAATAGTTTTTTTTGAGAAAAAGAATTGGGTGCTACGGGTGCCAAATGCATAGGCTAATACATCCGAAAAATTGAGGAATTTACACAATTCCTAAAAAAGGGTGTATAGAAACGAAAATGGGAGAAAAACAAATGGTGTGAGTATACGTGATGCTTAACTACCTCAATATAGAAGTCCTCATAAAGTCTTTTGGGAAACAATTTTTTGGGTTCTCCAGGCACCAATTACTTGGCTAATATACGCTAAAAATTGAAAAATTTGTGCGATTCCAAAAAAAGTGCATATCGATTCAAAGATGGGCGTGAAAAAAATGGTGTGAGTATACATGATGGTTTCCCAACTCCATATGGAGGTCATAATAAAGATTTTTGAGAAAAAATTTTTAGGTGCTTCGGACGCCAAATCAATGGGCTAATGCACACGAAAAATTGAGGAATTTGCACGATTCATAAAAAAAAAGGCATGCAGATGCGAAAATGAGATTGAAAAATATGTGTGAGTATACGTGATGGTTCCCCAACTCAATACGGAGGACATCATAAAAAAAATTTTCTTGCTCCCAGCGCCATCAATGGGCTAATACACAACAAAAATTGAGGAATTTGCGCGATTCCTAAACAAGGGCTTGTAGATGCAAAAATGGTCGTGAAAAAAATTCTCTGAGTATACGTGATTGTTCAAAACTCAATACAGACGTCCTCATAAAGTTATTGTAAAAACAATTGGGTGCTCCAAGCCCAGATTCATGGGCTAATACAGACAAAAAATTGAGGAATTTGTGCGATTCCTAAAACAGGGCCTGTAGATGCGGAAATATACGGGAAAAAATGGTGTGAGTATACGTGATGGTTCTCCAACTCAATACAGAGGTCCTCTTGAAGTTTTTTGATAAATCTTTTTTTGGTGCTTCGAGCGCCAAATCCATGGGCTAATACACACGAAAAATTGAGGAATTTACGTAATTCTCAAAAAAAGGCTTGTAGATGCAGAAATAGGTGCAAAAAATAGTGTGTGTATACGTGATGGTTCCCCAACGCAATACGGACGATCTCATAAGGTTATTTGAGAAAAAAATTGGGTTCTCCTGGCATCAGATCCATCGGCCAATGCACATGAAAGATTGAAGAATTTGTGATAGTCCTAAAATGGGTCTGTGGATGCGGAAATGGCATGAAAAAATGGTTTAATTATACGTGACTCAATCCAAAGGTCCTAATAAAGTATTTGAGAAAACAATTTAGGGTGTTGCAGGCGCCAAATCCACGAGATAATACACACGAGGAATTTGCACGATCCTAAAAAGGGTTTGTAGATGCAGAAATGGGCGCGAAAAAAATGGTGTGAGTATATGTAATAGTTACCCAACTTAATATGGAGGTCCTCGTAAAGTTTTTTGAGAAAAATATTTTGGGTGCTCTGGGCGCCAGATAAATAGGCTAATACACACGAAAAACTGAGGAATTTGCGTGATTCTGAATAAAGAGCATGTAGATGCGGAAATCAGTGCAAAAAAATGGTGTGAGTATAGGTGATGATTCCCCAATTCCATACGGAGGTTCTCATAAAGTTTTTTGAAAGAATATTTTGGGTGCTCTAGGCGTCATATCCATGGGCTAATACATACGAAAAATTGAGAAATTTGCACAGTTCCTATAAAAGGGCATGTAGATGCGAAAATGAGCGTAAAACAAATTGTGTGAGTATACGTAATGGTTCCCCAACTCAATACGGACGTCCTCATAAAGTTATTTGAGAAAAAAAATTTGGGTGCTCCGGACCCCATATCCATGGGCTAATACACACCAAAAATTGAGGAATTTGCGCGATTCCTAAAATAGGGGCCAATATGCGAAAATGAGCTAGAAAAAAATAGTGTGAGTGTACGAGATGGTTCTCTAACTCAATATAGAGGTCCTAATAAAATTTTTTGAGAATTTTTTTTGGGTGCTTCGGGCGCCAGATCCATGAACTAATACACACAAAAATTTGAGAAATTTGCACAATTGCTATAAAAGGGCATCCAAATGTGAAAATGGGCGAAAAAATTGTATGAGTATACGTGATGGTTACCCTACTTAATACAGAGTTCCTCATAATATTTTTTTGTAAATTTTTAGGTGCTCACATGAAAAATTAAGTAATTTGCGCGATTCTTAAAAAAAGGCCTATAGATGTAGAAATGGGCACGAAAAAAATGGTGTGAGTATTTGTGATGGATCCCCAACTCAATACAAAGGTCCTCATAAAGTTTTTTTTGGTTGCTTCGGGAGCTAGATCCATGGGCTAAAACGCACGAAAAATTGAGGAATTTGTGTGATTCCTAAACATGGAACTGTAGATTTGGAAATAAGCGCGAAAGAAATGGTGTGAGTATAGTGATGGTTACCAACTCAATATGGAGTTCCTCGTAATGTTTTTTTGAGAAAAACAATTTGGGTTCTTGATGTTTGCGTAATCAAGACACAACTTCTGATGCAAGTTAGTAAACCAACCAAGGGTTGGGATCGTCCCAAGAGAGTGATTTTGAAAATTGATAGAAAAATAAAATTTCGTTCTAACTAGTAGTAGCTAAAGACAGTAATGAGTAAAAACGTTATAAATTAAAAGGGGGACACAAAAGTGTCAATTAACAATGGGGGTTTTTGTCACTAGTAAGTAAAAATAGCAAAATAAACAAAGGTTTCTAAATAATGAGAAGGAATCCTTGGGATGTGAAGGGAATATGGGTTAATCTAGATTACTAGGTACATGCTTTCAATAGAACATTCATAGAATAATTGTGACTAGGAGAGACTTTAAAGGGGATAAGCTCTCACTCGAGCAACTTACCCCGTTTCAAATGTGTTCCTCTCGGACACCCATTTGCCACATGAAGATGAGCCTACACCTTAATCCACTCACTCTCTCGAGCTGAGTGTGTGGACATAGGACTAGGGTTCACTCTCTCAAGCTGAACCTCATATCGACCCACTCACACCGGCTATCAATTTAGTTTTAGTATTATGAACTCTCTCTTGAGCAAGCCGAAAACACATAAATAAACTTTTATTTGCAATTACAAATTCATTAAATTGATTCACAACCACTAAATAATATCATATTTAAACTACGAATAGACTAACAACAACCAATACCCAACAATGATCTTAACCCACATTTACTAAATCACACCCCAAGAATTGGGGTTTTTAAGCCACACATCAAGAGATAGAAATTTATACCTAAATGAGCTTGCATTCAAATGGGTATGAAGATTTAAGTCTTGCTACAAGCCAAGAATGAAGAATCCAAGAGACCCAAGCCCAAATCCTTGGAGATAAAACCCGTTTCTTTTTCAAGTCTTCAAAAACCCTAAAAAACTTTGAGAAAAAATATCCAAAGTACTATTCTAAGTGAAAATTATAATAAAAACTGTTCCACCACAAAACTAAAACTCTAACTATTATTTATAGCTATCATAGATTTATGGTGCAGCGGATCATTTGGCGTCATTAGTCGGAATTGCCGATCAACTCAGTGATTCACCCTTTGGTGTCGTTCATCATCGTCTTGTACCAACCTTCAACATCTTCGTGCTCTGGGCCATTGTGCGGCATGGTACTACTTCGCGGAACTGCTTGCTGATGCGCCTACTGCTCTCTTTTTTCGCTGACTTGATCCTTTTCTTCAGGGCTCAGCACACTGGAACAAAAGGCGAAGTAAGTCCCTTCGATGACTCACCAAGTTGACTCGGTGATCCTCAAGCCTTCATTTCTTCGTTCTTTTCTGCCTTTTCGTTCCTTTTTATGACGTAGTGTCCATGCTCTCCTTAAAACTTCAAATACCTGAAACTTAAGGGTTTTCATCAGTTGTTGATATAAAATAAGCATTTGAGGACACAATTTCTATTAAAATATAGCCCTGAATGAGTCCAATCTATGGACTCATTATCACTCTCAACTTAAACTTTTGCTTGTCCTCAAGCAAACTCAAGTTCAGCCGTTCAAAAAGGTTGTCTCGAATAGTGCTACACAAAACTCAATCATGAATGCGCATAACAAGAATCAATTTACTTATGCAAAGATCAAATGTGCACTCAAATATTGAAGTTGCGACTCACCAATATCAACGAATCTCATGCTTACAATACTTGCTTCAAATGCAAGTTCAAGTTCAACTATAGTGTTCAAATGCCCTCACACAAAGAATGATTCCATATTCACACAATATTTTCAATGTTTAAAGCTTTTGAATCAAATGCAACACTCACACTTACAAAGAAGAACATAATGCATAATCTCACCCATAGGTTTGCCCGTATTTTCCAATCAACATTTGTTTCAGGTCACTCAAAATCAGAAAGGTCTTTCCAAGGCTTGTAATGGGGCTGAGGGCAAAGGTATGGTCATTTAGGCACAGTAACTTTCATCCTCATGATATGTGGTGCTCACAACACTTCTTTCCTTTCACCTTCATCATTTTCATTAGTGCTTATAAGTCATCCTATTATTTACTTTCCATGAATTGTTTAGAACCCCTATTTCTTTTGTACTTTATTCCACAACT
This sequence comes from Solanum bulbocastanum, assembly GCA_037074985.1. Taxonomy (NCBI): domain Eukaryota; kingdom Viridiplantae; phylum Streptophyta; class Magnoliopsida; order Solanales; family Solanaceae; genus Solanum; species Solanum bulbocastanum. Next base: position 34,769,125 of record CM073601.1, read on the forward strand.
TTCTTTTTCATTATTTTTCTTTTTATTTTATGTCTATATATATATATATATATATGGAGGGGTTCCATTTTCCTCAAAACCATGGGTACAAGGGACTTTTTTGCACTTATTGATTTGCCTTCTCTTTTTACCACACCCCCAACATAGGCTTTTGGCCTAAGTTGGCAATGCAAACTAACCATAACTTCATGAGGATTATGGGTGATGGATTAAGAAAGGTCTAGTTTTCATCAAGTTTCTTCCAAAGAAGGTTAAGGTTCAAGGGGGATTCAAGAAAGGTTCACACGCTCATAGGGTAGGTCACAAAAGAGGTATATGTCAAATTGTTTCACACTCTTCGAAGTTGCCTAAGATCATATCAAGATATAGCATCACTCAGTTGACTGGACCAACGAGGCGAATTCTAGGATCTATCATGCATGGTTCACAGGTAAGCTCATCACACTAGGCTTTGACACTATAAGTTAAACAAGACTCCAGACTTGCGCTAGTGTGCAATGGTTATTACAAGAGACTCAATTTGATACAAGTCTAGTCATAACGAGACACAAAGAGTTCACATATTGTCTATGCAACTTCATTTGGTCTCATCGAAATCGCGCATTCATGTTCGTTCGATTGTAAGCACTATTCAAGTCATCGATATTGATCAAAATTGAGACTCAAATTTTGCAAAAGAACAACCACATTCAACACACGAGGGGTGGTAAAAATGTGCAAAAAATTCAAAATTTTTCAAAAGGATCAAAATCATTTTGTAATTTGAAACAAGAGGAGCCACAAGCTTTAACTTCCACAAAGAGCAGTATTTCACACAATTTAAACACCAAATACATAAGAAAAAACATGAGTCACAAATAGCACACAAAAGGTGGGCCTCATCCCACCACAAATAAAAGCAATTTGTCCTCAAATGCACTTAAAAGTATCAACAATAAAAATATAATAAGACAGAGAGGGAGGTAAAGAAAGGTCCTATCTATGCAGTCTCTCTCTCTATTGGGGTCTTAGTAGATGGTGTAATAGTCTGTATATGGGCATCAGTGCTCGGAGTAGCCTCGGACGGAATAGCGATGTTAGATCCATTAGGAGCTGCTGTGGACGTCTCAATTGGTAATGTCTGGATCACCGGCTGTACAACCGTCTCTATAAGATCTGGCAAGTCTCTGAATATGCCCTCATCTCTGCTCTCGTCAGAATATACTGATATCAACTCCTCATCGGTCTCTACATCCGACTCTGTATGTGTTGTGCCATCCCCCTGCACATCTCCGATGGTCTTAGGACCATCCTCATCATCTGCCATCTTTAATAATGAATTGAAGTCAGTAGACTTAAGATAGTCTAAGTTATCCCTCAAACTCGCAATCTCGACTTTTAAAGTCGTCACCTCAGAGGCTTACCCCAGTCTGCTCTCACAAGCAATGACTTTCACTGTCAAGGCATCAACAGATGTCTAGAGGGGGGTAAGTGCTACTAGTATGGCCCTGTTGATCATCTCTGGAAAAGACCTCTCCAGTCGGGTAGCTCTCACATCAGCTGAATAAGCCAACTGCCCCATCTTCAAAATCATGGCCTGAGTGATCCTGGCAGGTTGGGAGGAAGAGGAAGAAGGAACGGGTATACGTGAGGGCTCAGAGGCCGGATTAGGGAAAGATGCCTCTATTGGTAATGAGTCAACATTGATCTCTAGAGAAGTATCTGCTGGAGCTACTCTCCTCCTGTCAACCTACTCTCGTGTGAACTCGGTCTCTATACGCCGAATGTCCGTAGAGGATAAAGGGATGACCTCTATATCATGTGTAGGATCCCGTGGTACTCCGGCATGCTGGCATAACTCAGTGATCAAAACTGGGAATGGCAGAGAGGTAAGTCTCTGTTTGGCTCTCATGGACATCTCCTGCGAAGTCAACAGTCCTAGATCAATCCGCCTACTGGCCATGATAGAACTAAGGCAAGCCACCTTAGGATAGCGCAGAATAGACTCGTTCTGGGATGGCATGATAATGCTGATGATGAAGCCAAACCAAAACTTAGAGGCAATGTTCATGTCCCTTTTATCAATGGGAGCTCTTACAACCATCCACCTCGGGGTGGTGTCAGAAATCATCGAAGCCAACCACCCCTTCAAGTCATCCAGCAACTGAACAATCGGCAAACCCTTGTAAGGGAGTACAGAGTGCAGCGGTCTACCTAATACAACATTAATATGCTCGTTGTAGTACTCCACCTCTTTACCTTTGACTTTCACTGGTCGAATCATATATCAATCAAGGTGCCAAATCATCGACAAGATAGGGACATTAGGCGAGCTGCCGAGTCGTTCGGCGAGCTCGACTTAGCTCGCCAATTGACCCAACGTGCCTATTTTCAACCCATCTTCTCGAATTTAATCCCGCAACCCCCAAAAATCAAATCAAAGCATGCACTCATGGAATTCAAACAAGACCCATACTACCCTTTTCCCCGAGATACTCAGATTTCTCCCAAATTTGCCGCATTTGGCCATTTGACTATATTTGCTCTTAAGAGCGGTGTCACCTGCTCTATCATTGAGAAAATGTTTGACATTTAGCACAAACGTGAGCTACTAAGACTTTACCCAATCAATCTAACAATACGCAATAATGACCAACTTATTAAGAAGCACAAAGATTACGAGCATTTGACAATCAAACCATACGGGCATTTGACAGTCAAACCATACGGGCAAGATTTCTTTCAAATTTAAACATACAATTTAGGATTCTAATCCTACCAGAGAGGCCCATAACACATCATTACCATACTATTACTGCAAAAGAGTTTAAAAAAATTTTAACAATAAACTCGGGGTTCAGGAACCAACCTTTGATGCCGATTAAATTTTGATTGAAAAGCTATGCGGCATAGTATTCCAACTCTGAGCACAAATCAACAAACTAGAATGCTAGAAAAATGATAAAATAAAGAAAATACTACTTCAGTGTGAGTTTAGGAGATTTAAAAGCAAGGGAAAGTGAAGAATTTCAAATTTGAAGTCTCTTGGCCATTATAAACTATCAAGTTCGCGCCTGTTCGGCGACGTTAGTCACACTCGCCGATTCACTTGGCGATTCACCAAGTGATCACTTGCCCATCGATTGCTAAAGTTATTTCAGTTTCTTGGGGTCAAGACGGCGATCTGCATCGAGGTCGCTGACATGTCGGCGACACGCTAACTGCTTCATAAGTCCACTGAGTTTTACAGGCTCTGACTCAACCTTGAATTGAGCCAAACGGCGGGTCGAGTTGGGCTCATAGACCTATTTGGCGTGCTGCTGACTGACCATTTTCTCGCTAATCTGCATTTTCTAAACACTTCCCGTATTTAAACCTACACAATCAACACACCATTATTTCTAAAAAGCAAAATAAAGCATTTAGAACCTTGGGCTGCCTCCCAAGAAGCATCTTATTTAACGTCGTGGCACGACAGGAGTCTTTACTCACTCTTCATTGGTTGGGTTGGCCCTAGTGCTACTAGGTAACCCCAATAGTTCATTTGAGTGAATAGGAGGCACCGCATAATATAGGAGTGTCCTAATCAGCTGAATTGATCTACAGTGAGAGTCAACCATTTGATTCAACACTTCAATACTATCCGTCATTTCTTCCAATATTCGATCTTGTTCGGTGATTGTTTGGAGAATGAATTAAAGTGTGTCCTCGACATGATTGCTCTCCCTGTCTCTAGACTACTTCCTCGCGTGAGGAGGTATGTACCTCCCTTGACTCTTGTACTGGTTTTCCTGCTCTGTTATTTTGGTGGACAACTCATTCGTCACCAGTGCGGTTAACTCGAAGTCCCTCTTGACTTCTTGGCTCATCTCAGCAGAGTTGTCACCTTTTCCCCTAGCCATGCTTAGGGTACCTACATACATCACTAAATTCAAAGGAAAACAAAACTAAAAATAAGGTTACTAAACTAAGACTAAGAAGAACAAAAATTCTACTGATCTAAAAGTTCTTAAATAGCAACACTCCCCAGCAGCGGCACCATTTAGATGTTTGTGTAATCAAGACACAACTTTCGATGCAAGTATCTACGATCGTACAATAGTTTAGTAACCCAACCAAGGGTTGGGATCATCCTAAGATAGTGGTTTTGAGAATTTATAGAAAAATAAAATTTCATTCTAATTAGTCGTAGATAAAGACATTAACGAGTAAAAACATAGTAAATTAAAAGAGGGACACAAGAGTGTTAATTAACAATAGGGGTTTGTGTCACTAGTAAGTAAAAACAACAAAATAAACAAAGGTTTCTAAATAATGAGAGGGAATCCTTGGGATGTGACGGGAATACGGGTTAATCTAGATTATTGGGTACATGCTTTCAATAGAACATTCATAGAATAATTTTGACTAGGCTAGACTTTAAAAGGGATAAGCTCTCTCTCAAGCAACTTACTCCGTTTCAAATGTGTTCCTCTCGAACACCCATGTATAGTATGAAGACTAGCCTATGCCTTAACCCACTAACTTTCTCGAGCTGAGTTTGTGGACAAGGGACTTGGGTTTAGTCACTCGAGCTGAACCTCATGTCGACCCACTCACACCGGCCATCAATTTAGTAGTTTTAGTTTTATGACCTCTCTCTCGAGCAAGCCGAAAACACATAAATAAACTTTTATTTGCAACTACAAATTCATTAAATTGATCCACAACCACTAAACAAAATCACATTTAAACTACGAATAAACTATCAGCAAGAAAGATCCAACAATTATCTTAACCTATATTCACTAAATCACACCCCAAGAATTAGGGTTTTTAGCCACACATCAACAGATATAAATTTATACCTAAATGAGCTTACATTCAAATTGGTATGAAGATTTAAGTCTTGTTACAAACCAAGAATGAAGAATCCAAGAGACCTAAGTCCAAATCCTTGGAGATGAGACCCTCTTCTTTTTCAAGTCTTAAAAAACTTAGAGCAAAAATATCCAAAGTACTAATCTAAGTGAAAATTATAATAAAAAATGTTCCACCACAAAACTAAAACTCTAACTAGTATTTATAGTGATCACAAATTTGTGTTGCAATGGATCGTTCTGCGTCATTAGTCGGAACGCCAATCAACTCAGCAATTTGCCCTTTGGTGTAGTTCAACGCCGTCTTGTACTAACCTTCAGCATCGACGTGCTCTGGGCCATTGTGCGGCATGGTACTGCTTTGCAAAATTGCTCGGCCATGCGCCGAATGATCCTTTTTTCCGTCGACTTGATCCTTTTCTTCAGGGCTCAGCACACTGGAACAAAAGGCGAAGTAAGTCCCTTCGGCGACTCGCCAAGTTGACTCGGCGATCCTCAGACCTTCATTTCTTCATTCTTTTTAGCCTTTTCGTTCATTTTTGTGACGTAGGGTCCATGCTCTCCTTAAAACATCAAATGCCTGAAACTTAAGGGTTTACATAGATATTGAGATAAAATAAACATTTGAGGACACAATTTCTTTTAAAATATAGCCCTAAATGAATCCAATTTGTGGACTCATTAGTTCTCTGGTCGCCGGATCAATGGCTTAATACACACTAATTATTGAGGAATTTGCGTAATTCAAAAAAAAGGCATGTAGATGCGGAGATGGGCACGAAAAAGTTGGTGTGACTATACATGATGGTTCCCCAACTCCATATAAACCATGTAAACCATGATTTTGAGCGAAAAGAGTGTCTACAACCTTTGTCAAAGTCATCGATGTCTTGTCCAGCAGCTCAACAACATACTTACTCTAACTTAAGTGGATACCCCTATCAAAATACTTAACCCCTACTCCTAGAAAAAAGTATAAAGGACCAAGATCTTTCATGGGAAATTCTTTCCCAAGTTGTCGAACCAACTCTGAGGCATGTGATGGATTACTTCCTGTGACAATAATATCATCCACATATAACAAGAGAAAAATGGTGCCTTCGTGAGTATGCAATGTAAATAGTGAGGGATCTGCCTTACTACAGATGAAACCAAGGTGTAGGGGATGCATGACAAACCTATCAAACTAGGCCATTGGTGCTTGTTTAAGCCCGTACAATGCCTTTTTAAGTAGGCACACATGCTGAGGATACTTGGGATCAATAAATCCAGGAGGTTGACTCATTTAGACCTCCTCTTGTAGGAAACCATGGAGAAAGGAGTTTTTGACGTCTAGTTATCTAACTTCCCACTTTGAGCTGACACCAATGGATAGAACCATTCTAATAGTTATGGCTTTAACCACATGGCTAAATGTTTCTTCAAAGTCTATGCCTTCAAGCTATTAAAATCCCTTGGCCACAAGTCTAGCCTTGTATCTATCTATTGTTCCATCAGCTTTTAATTTTATCTTGAACACCCATTGTGATCCAACCAAATTTATACTAGGAGATTTGGGCACTAATATCCTTATCTTGTTAGTGTATAAAACATTGATTTCCTCTTGTATTGCTACAAGCCAATGAGGTGACCTAAGTACTTCCTTAGTAGTATTTGGTTCCCTCGGAATTTCTTTGCTGCTACGAGCAACAAGTGATAAGTGATGTTCCTTCGCATTGTGTTTGGTGATCATATGATGCCCTTGTGGTGTAGGAAGTACCTCACCTGGTACATCAACTAAAGTAGTTGATTGGATTGTAGTATCGTCAGATTGATGGTCAACTAGTACATCAACTAAAGCGTAGTATCTTCAGGTTGATGATGCTCATTGACTGCACCTGTAAGATCAACATGTTCCTTACTGCCGCTAGCAGTTACAAATCTGTAGGTGGAGTCTTAATACCACTGTATGGATCATCACTTTCAACTTGTTCCTCATAATCATCATCTAATCTTGCACCTTAGAGGTCAATAGGACTCTCATCATCAAGGAGTATATGGGTTGTTATTGTAGCATTGTCACCAGTAACTTGCGTACTATGAGCATGTTCTTCCCCTGAATTATCATGTGCCTGCAATTTAGAGAAAGATTCAACAAAAGTAGCAATGTGAGGTGAGACATCAATGTTTGTCTGAGATTGAATTTGAGGCACATAAGGTAATATGTTTTCATCAAACACAACATGTCTGGATATGTAAACCCTTCTTGTAGAGGGATGATAACATCTATATCCTTTGTGTAGATTGTTGTATCCTATGAACACACAAGGCTAAGTCTTTGGATTGAACTTATTGATAGCCTTGATATATGGAAAATATCTACACCCAAACACCTTGATGTTGTTGTAATCAGGTTGTTCTCTATACAACTTAACAAATGGAGTCACCATATTTAGGACGGAAGAGAGTTGTCGATTAATAAGGAAAATTGTTGTGAGGAAAGCCTCAACCCATAGAAACAAAGGTAGGTTAGCATGGAGTAGTAGAGTTAAGCCAATATACAATATGTCTATGTTTTCTTTCTGAAACACCATTTTTTTCATACGTGTTAGGACATGAAATAAGTCTCACAATTCCACAATCTTCCAAATGTTTGATGAAGTATGTTTTGATAAACTCACTACCTCCATCACACTAAAATATCTTAGTTTCTTTAGAAAAAAAAATTTCCACCGTATTTGGAATTTTACGAAGACCTCAAAGAATTCAGATTTCTTTTAGTGGATAAAACCATGTATATCTTGTGTGATCATCTACAAAAACGACATAATATTTCATATGTTGAGAAGACTCGATAGGAGCAGGTCCCCACTAGTCACAATGAATTTTCAATAAAGATTCTTTTTCAATTTTATTTCTTAAACCAAATGAAAGTTTACAATTCTTGCCCAACTTACAACTAGAACAAACAGTAGGCATTTTATTCCAACTACTAACATTGATGAAGTTATTACTACTCAAAATTTTTAAAGACTTCAAACTAGGGTGTCCTAATCTAGTATGCCACATGTTGTCGGGCGTGTTTCAATCGTGTGCAGCAATTAAAGCAAAGAGATTGTTATCTTCCAAAGCATTAAGTCCATTCCTTTTAGACCCCTTGATCAGAAGTGCCCTTGTCTTCTTGTCCTTTACAACAAAGTTATTTTCATAAAATTCAAGAGTGCAACAATTATCCTTTGCTCGCTTACTAACTGAGAGTAGATTTTTATTAATCTTAGGAACTACAAGAACTTCTTTTAACTTTAGACCTGGTCCTGATATTTTCTCAACATGTGTTATGTCCAATTTTGATCCATTCCCAATAATGATTTTATTTGGTCCTTTGTAGTGTTTAAGATCAGTTAGGATACTTGAATTATGTGTCATATGACTACTTGCTCCTAAGTCCACATATAAGGTGTCATCAATAGTGTTTTGTAGATTAGTAGCAACCAATACTTGTGGTAGCTCATCTACGACTTGGTAAGAGTAATACCACCTGTAAAAACACTTAAGAGCAGTATGTTATTCCTACCAAAAATTTGTCATGCATTAGTATTCTTCCTCTCATGACTTCCACTTGAGGGACTGTTCTAAGGACGTGGTCCATTTATGTTGTTATAAGAACTTGTTCCTTGTCCAGCAAGCTTGATGCCTCTTCCTCTGGAATTGAAGTTATTGTTTCTCTTCTTTGAGAGTAGTTTCCTCTTCCCTTGCCCCTTTGGGCAGAGAATGCCATGTTATGGTTTTGTTGTGGAACTTCTTCTTCATCCTCCCTCATATCAAAACCTCTGAGAGCATTAACAAATTAATTAAGAGTAGGATATGGTGCCTTACCTAGCATGACAGTCCTGAAGTTCTTGTACTTAAGACCTAGACCTCTAGAGGAATTAATTACTTTGCTATCTTTATCTACAGACTTGTGAATGGTTGCAAAGCCATCACATATGGCTTTGAATTCCTTAATATATTCATCAATCATTTTGGTTCCTAGCTTCACACTTTGCAGTTGTTGTTTAAGCTGGAACTCCTTATCTTTTGTTGCTTGAAGATAAGCTTCTTCCAAGCATTCCCACATCTCCTTGGACGTTGAGCAGCCTACAATCAAGTACATGATTTCTTCTATCAAGATGCCTGAGATCCAACTCCTTAGCAACACATTTTTCTCCTCCCAGTCATTAGTAATGTTGCTGTCTTCTACACCCTTCTCGCCTGCTATAACTTTCTCCCAGTGGAACAAGTACCTTTAGTTGATTCATTCTCTGTGATGAGGTAGGTTAATCTCATCACTTGAATAAACTGAGACATTTGTGTCCTCCATAAAAGATAGTTCGTTGGCTTAAGTTCAATGGAGCATGATGAAATAAAATGATGAAGTAAGGAGGTCGAAAGAGTGTTGGTAGAAGGGGCCATTGCAATTCGATATTGTGGTTGTTTTGGTTTTGATCTAATACGTTAAAGAGTGGAAAAGCTTTAATGCTCTGATACCATGTAGAAATCTCACGTAAAGTATGGATAAATCAAGGATTGTATTGATAGTTGATATGTTGAGTTACATACTCCTTATATAGGAGAAGAGTCTTATACTACCTACACTAGGAGTCCTACTACAACACAATATATTATTTACACCTTATCCTAGTCGACTACATCAACTTTAGTCGTACATAAATTAGGTAGGATTGTACATAAATTAGGATTCAATAGTATAGTCCTAGTGTAACTCTAACTCTAACTCGTCAGTCAACTTCGTTGAACCTGTTGCTTTGACATGCTCCATGAGCTTCCTTCAATAGAATCCACAAATATTTGAATTTGCTTTATATATATATATATATATATATATATATATATATATATATATGCACATTTTCCTTGTCCAATGAAGCCCAACATCTCATTTCAAATGCACTACTAAAATATGTAAGTTTGAAAATATTTATCAACGTGAATAAAAAATTACATGAACAACAATCACAATACTTCATTTAAAGAAGAGCTTTAAGAATATCTTAAATGTGAACAAGAAGTTCTTAACTATGAGCATTCGCTAACAATCCAAAATTTTAGCTATAAGAACTTAATTTCTACTGATTTACAATGTAGAAATTACACTATCTAGCCAGCCAAAAACAAATAAAAAATTCAGGAATACATATTAAAAAATTAGACTAGTCAAATTTTATTTTTTCTTCCACTTTTTAATCTTCCCATTATTCTCTTCTGTTTTATCCCTTGGAACATAAAAACATTGGCATCCATAAAAATTTCAAAAATGTACTCAGCTACCATATGATCCTCTGAAAGCACATTTTTATTGTTGTTTTTAAAAAACTCTTTGTACATATCAGTCAACTCATTATGAAATAGAAAATCAGTTGTGGTGAATTTCACATAATTAATAGTAGGACCATACTTTTCCCTTCTTCGTCAAGTAGTAAAAGATCACATCAAGGTGCTGAAAATAAGAAAATACAAAATACATAATCATATACTAGAACAATAAATGATATATCATAAAAGTATACAATAACTATACATTACGCTACACTCAAAAAGATGAATATAACTTAACTATAAATGAAGTATAAATTGAATATACATTATGATACACTCAAAAGTTGAATATAGCTTACCTATACATGAAGTATATGTTAGCTATATAGTATGATACACTCAAAATTAAATATAGCTCACTTATACAAAAAGTATACATCACAAAATCTAACTCATCATATATCTCAAGTACATCACATATATCTTAGGTTGCCATAAATTTTTCATGATATTCATTGATGCAAGGAAACACCATATCAAAAAGAGCAAAAATACATTATAACCATAAAAATAATAGAGAAATAGAGTCGAATGTGATGGAGTTTCTTATGATACCAAGGTGAAAAAAAACTAATTACAAAAAAATGAACTTATCTATATATTACCTACAGACACATCACATATCCATTGGAATCCAATGGCATGGTAGATCAAAAAATGAAAAAGACTTCAAAATTTCACAAAATAAGAAGAAGAGAAAAATGAATCATAACGTGTCTCTCAAGCCTAAGTGTACAACTTTGAGAACTATCCCTTCATATTTAAATGATATACTCCAAGATCAAATGAAATCAGTCTGTAAAATCATTAAAAAGGAAATAAGAAAACACAATAACTAAACAAAATAGATCACTACTAGAAAACTGCTATAAAACGACTGACTAAAAAGCGACGGACGGCGTCGCTCCAGAAAGCGACGCCAATTGCCACCCTGTCCGTCACCTTTTTTCGTGGATTTTTGCGCCAAACATATATGTAATTAATAATTAATTATTTAATATAGGTAAAGATGTTGCCCGTTGTTTTTTATTTAAAATACTTATTTGTAAATTAAAAATAGCCACGCCGTCCGTCGCTTTTAATTTATTTTATTTTATTAATTATTTTTAAAAAAAAACAATGGACGGCATCTCTTAGTCCGTCGCTTTTTGGTCAAAATATATAGTCAAACATTTTTAAAAAGCGACGGACAACGTCTCTTAGTCCGTCGCTTTTTGGTCAAAATGTTGGTCAAATATTTTTAAAAATAGCAACGGACAAAGAGACAATGTCCGTCTCTTTTCTTAAAATATCTTTGAGGCAGATCGGGTTTTACTCATTTTATTCTCTCTCCTTCTCTCTTTTATCTTCACTCCTCTCTCTGATTCTCTCCCTTCTCTCTAGCAGATTCCATCCAATCCTTGCCTCCACCACCGCCGTTGCTGGGTTGCTGCCTTCGCCGCCAGCATGCTGCCCGTTGTCGCTGCTCACTGATTGTCGTTGTTAAGGTAAGAGTTTGATTTTAGTTTTTTTTTTTTCAATTCTAGTAATTATAATAGGTTTGTTAGTTAGTATATTATTGTTTTAGTTTGTTGGGTTGTGTTATTGTTCATTTGATTTGATTATTGTTAGTTAGGTAGAGAATTGGAGATTTTTTATTTTAGGGTTTTCTTTTAAATTGAGCATTTTTAAATTGGGTATTGTAATTAGTGAATGAATTAGGGTTTTTTGATTTTAGGACTAGTTTGAACTTGAGAATATGTAATTTGATTGTGAATTGAATTTCTTTTTAATTTGATTAATATATTGTTAGTTAGTAAAGTGTTACTTTGAAGTTAGAAATTAATAATTGAAGTGTGTATGATGAATGTTTGAATGTCATGACTATATAGTGATGAATGCTTGAATGTCATGAATATATATTGATCGATGAGGTTTTTTTTGAATTAGAACTTGAATATATAACTAATTGTTGGATTAGAAGTTTATATATAACTATATATGAACTTGAATTTAGAACTTGAAGCTGAACTTGAACTTGGAACTTGAATAAAACTAATTAATTATTGGATTAGACGTTTATAAATAACTAATTTTAGAAATTGGATATGAACTATTGAATTTAATTGGAACTTGAATTTTTGTAGGATTTTAGAACTTTAATTACGTTGTGAACTTTCGAAATCTTGAATTATTGTAGGATTTTAGAACTTTAGGTTGATAACTTTAGAAATCTTAAGTTATTGTAGGATTTTAGAACTTAAAGTTGTCAACTTTAGAAAACTTGAATTATTGTAGGATTTTAGAATTATATAAGGTTGTGAACATTAGAAATCTTGAATTATTGTAGGATTTTAGAACTTTAATTTGTGAACTTTAGAGAACTTGAATTTTTGTAGGATTTTAGAACTTTAGGTTGTGAAACGTTAGAAATATTGAATTATTGTAGAATTTTAGAACTTTAAGTTGTGAATTTTAGAGAACTTGAATTTTTGTAGGATTTTAGAATTTAAGTTGTGAACTTTAGAGAATTTGAATTTTTGTAGGATTTTAGAACTTTATAAGGTTACAAGCGATAGAAATATTGAATTATTGTAGGATTTTAGAACTTAAAGTTGTGAACTTTAGAGAACTTGAATTTTTGTAGGATTTTAGACTTTATAAGGTTGTGAGCGTTAGAAATATTAAATTATTGTAGGATTTAAGAACTTTAAGTTGTAAACTTTAGAGAACTTGAATTTTTGTAGGATTTTAGAACTTTAAGTGGTGAACTTTAGAGAACTTGAATTTTTGTAGAAACTTTAGGTTATGAAACGTTAAAAATCTTGAATTATTGTAGAATTTTAAGTTGTGAATTTTAGAGAACTTGAATTTTAGTAGGAATTTAGAACTTTAAGTTGTAAACTTTACAAAACTTGAATTATTGTAGGATTTTAGAACTTTAGGTTGTACAATTTAGAAATCTTAAATTATTGTAGGATTTTAGAACTTAGATTTGTGAACTTTAGAGAACTTGAATTTTTGTAGGATTTTAGAACTTTATAAGGTTGTGAGCATTAGAAATCTTTAATTATTGTAGGATTTTAGAACTTTAAGTTGTGAACTTTAGAGAACTTGAATTTTTGTAGGAACTTTAAATCTTGAGTTATTGTAGAATTTTAGAACTTTAAGTTGTGAATTTTAGAGAACTTGAATTTTTGTAGGATTTTACAACTTTAAGTTGTGAACTTTAGAGAACTTGAATTATTGTAGGATTTTAGAACTTTAGGTTGTGAACTTTAGAAATCTTGAATTATTGTAGGATTTTAGAACTTAAATTTGTGAACTTTAGAGAACTTGAATTTTTGTAGGATTTTAGAACTTTATAAGGTTACAAGCGATAGAAATATTGAATTATTGTAGGATTTTAGAACTTTAAGTTGTAAACTTTAGAGAACTTGAATTTTTGTAGGATTTTAGAACTTTAGGTTGTGAAACGTTAGTAGTCTTGAATTATTGTAGAATTTTAGATTTTTAGGTTGTGAAATTTAGAGAATTGAATTTTTGTAGGATTTTAGAACTTTAAGTTGTGAACTTTAGAGAACTTGAATTTTTGTAGGATTTTAGAGCTTTAGGTTGTGAAATTTAGAAATCTTGAATTATTGTAGGATTTTAAAACTTTAGGTTGTGAACTTTAGAAATCTTGAACTATTGTGGAATTTTAGAACTTTAGAAATCTTGCAATTATTGTAGGATTTTAAACTTTAGGTTGTGAAATTTAGGAATCTTGTTTTATAGAATTTATGAACTAATTATTAGGTTAAACTTTAGAAATCTTGATCAAATATAGTCATTATGAACTATTTGTAATTTTGAAATGAATTTTTAGTAATTTTGAAAGAATTTGTAAGTCTTTAAATTGTGATTTAGATATTTTTGAATGTTAATTCAAGTTTGTTGTTTTATATGCTTCTTTATAATGTTTTGTGTTTGATTGGGGCTGAATTGAATTGAATTGCTTTTGCAAGTGGACAACAGAAACTGCCAATTTCTGCTATAAATAAAATTGCAGAAAAAACAACGAACAGGGTAGTTTTGTCCGTCCATTTTCTAGATTTTTTTTAAAACCCAGAAAAGTGACAGACTTTTAGTCCGTCGCTTTTTTTAATTTTTTTTTAAAAAAAAACCAAAAAAGCAACAGATAGGGTCCTCTAGTTCATCGCTTTTCTGAATTTTTCAAAATTTTATTTCCAAAAAAGTGACAGACAGCATCTCATTGTCCGTCACTTTTCAAGATTCTAAAAAAATTAAAAATTAATTAAAGCAACGGACTTCATCTCTTTTTAAAAATTTTAAAACAAATTGAAAATAAAAAAAGCGATGGACATCGTCACATACTTCAAAAAAAATAAATTTTAAAAAAACAAAAGTGACGTAGTCAGTCGCTGTTTTGGCGACACAGTTAGTCGCTTTTGGAAAAGCTCCAACCAAAAAGCCACGAGATTGACTGCGTCACTTTTCCGTCACTTTTTGCTGAAAAAATGACACAGTCCATCTCTTTTTGGCAGTTTTTTTGTAGTGGATAGACAACTTTACAAAGACAACTTACTCTTTGTTTCTCTTTTGATATCAAATATCAATTTAGCTAGTTTTCACTGAAATCACTACCTTTTCTTCCTTGATATCATCAGACTATATATATATGTATAGTAAAAATTATAGGAATGACATAGTATAAGATATAAATTACATCCTATCCCTTCTGTTTTCATTTTACAATAAATCCCTTAAAATAATGAGCAACCGGATACATAAAGGGTTGCGGGATACATTATAGATGATACATTCTAATTAGGACTTGTTGCGCTTAAAAAGGAAAGAAAAATCGTAAATTTGATTTTAATAATTTAAATTCCCATGATTCATGCATTACAGGTTGTTAACCTTCCATCCCATAACTTAACTGATTCAGAAATTCAAATTTCAAAATTACACCTTCTCCATCTATCAACAATTACAGTCGAAAAAAGTGCTAAATTCAAAGAACTTGAAGAATGCAGCTGTAGAAGATGAATATATCAATTTTTTTACGGCATTCGAGAATTTGGGTGAGTGAGGTTAGTTATGAAGGTTACAAAATTGATGGAATTGTCGTTGGACAATCAATTACCTTTATGAATCTGAAAGTGGTAATTTAACCGAGTTGGAGATCGATGAAGTTAGGAAAGATATTGAAATCCGATACATCATAGAAGGAAACTCGTGTCCATCTAAAATTAAGAACGACGTGGGTGTGAAACTGTATTTGGAAGTGAAAAGGAATGAGCCTGGGCTCACCATTTATCCAATATGTATTGATACAACAGAGAAGATTGGTCGAGATACATAACTTTGATGGTACATCCGAAAAAATCATGTGTGTCGAAGGTACAAAAAGGGATACAGAAGCTCTTGCTCAAGTTAAATGAAGAATATGTAATTCATATTATATTCCAGCATAAGATGCTATAAATTACATAACTGATTACAAGAGTACATGTGTGATTGTATAAGGATAAAACAACACTCGTAGATGTAATGGAAAAATATGAAATAAAGAATAACTTCAATTTTCAAGTGAAGATATCAGATAAAAAAAGGTATTGGAGTGTTTAATCTCTAATTTGAAGTAGTTTTTTTCCCCTTTTTTTTAGATATATAAATGATGATACACTTCTATTTCTAATGTGTTTGATACATAACAATAATTATTATATGTATGGTGATAAGTTTGTTGGTTTTTGATGATTAGGACATATTGGTATGATAATTATGATTGCTTATTTGTAATAGACTGATTTACATTATGTGTATCGTGCTATACTTGTGAATTTGATACATAAAAATATTGTAAAGTAGTGGTTGTGGTCGTTAATATGGATAATTATTTGAAAAGTTGTGAAACATTGTACATTATATATTTGAAATGTATCTGTTATATGAATTAATATGGTGAAAAAATTTGTACAACTATGTGTTAGTATGCTTTGTTGATGAATGTGGATGAAGTTTAAAGGCTTCGTGCAGAAAGAAATCTGATGCATTCAAAGTGAGATACTTCAATAGTGAACATACGTGTGCAATACAGGATAGGATACTAACCAAATTACAAGCAACAGTTGGGTTTATTAGTGGTGTGACTGCCCCTAAATTGGTAAATCATAAACGAATTCATACTCCAAAAGATGTAATTGACGATGTTAGAGAATTCTATGGGATTGAAATATCATACCATCAAGCATGGCGTGCTAAGAACGCGCACTAGAAATGCTAAGGGGTAAACCATCAGCTGGATATATGCAGATGCCAAGTTACATATGCAAGCTAAATATTGTGTATCCAAATTCATATAAAAGGATGCACAAGTCGGAAAATAATAAATTCATGTATGCTAAATATTGTGTATCCAATTCATATATAAGGATGCACAAGTCAGAAAATAATAAATTCATGTATCTTTTCATAGCCTTGAGATCATTGATGAGAGGGTTCGACTACTACAGACCGGTAGTTGTTATTGACGGTGCACATCTGGGTGGCGCTTACAAAGAGATTTTTGTATCAGGGAGCACTGGATGGGGGCAGGTATGTGTTTTTTTTGTGTAATTGTGAACTTTTTTTATTTGTATAATTAATGTATCTTTAGTGTAAATGTATCTATCAAAAAATAAAATATGTGTTGCTCTGTAATTAGGTTGCATACTACCATTGTCATAAGGTGTTGTAGACTCTGAAAAATGACTATTCGTGGACATGAATCTTCGAACTAATCAAAAATGCATTTGGAGAGCGTAAAAACACGTGTATTGTATCATATAGAAATGAAAGTATTATGAAGAGTGTAAGCATTGTGTTCCCAAATGTACCTCATTGTGCATGCATATGGCACCTTTGGAAGAATGTCTGTTCAAACTTCAAAAGGAGCAGAAACACACTAAGTGATCTATTCTACTTAATGGCAAAGGCATACCGAAAGGAGGATTTTGATAAATTAATAGCTAAGGTGGTAAAAGTTGATCATAGGGTGAAGGATTACCTTGAGGATGTTGGGTATTAGAAGTGGTCGAGAATTTATTCAACAGTAAACAGAGATAGAATGATGACTTCGAACATTGCAGAATGTATCAATGGTTGCCTTGTTGAGGCACGTCAGTTACATATATTAGAATTCTTGGAAAAGGCTAGAATTCTATTTGGTTCTTCAAATTGTAAAATAGAGATTAGCCTCATATATAAAGGAAGCATTTGGGAGAAGATTTGAGGAGGTATTGATTGTAAACGCATCTAAATGTTCAAAGATGAAGATATTTATCAATATACATAACTTCATATTTTATGTATCTAAAACTTGTATCATTTACCTGTTTGATCAGCATTGCTTTGGAAAAGATACAAAAAATGTCATTTCATGTAATGTATCACTAACTTCTAAGTGTTTTCAGGTTGTTCCATTGTCTGAATATATTTTCTTGGTTTATGAAGCTGGAAGAAGATACATTGTATGCCTTGAGCGGAAAGTATGTACTTGTGAAAGATTTCAACTAGATGAGATACCTTGCGCACACGCAATTGCAGTTTTAAAGAACAAGAATGTTATGGATATGCATCCATATTTCTCTAATTACTACAAGCCTGATGTATTAGCAAAAACATATGAGGTTGCAATGGTTCCAATGCCAAATAAGGAGGATTGGTCAGTTCCAGACTATGTTTTACGTGAAATTGTGTTGCCACCTAGATATAAAAGGATGGTAAGACGACCAAGGAAACGAAGAAAAAAAATGCAGATAAGAAGATAACAGTGAACACGAATTCTTGTGGACACTGTGGACAAGAAAGTCACAATAGGAGAACTTGTATATTTTCTTCCCGAAAGAGAAGTGAAATAATTTTTTTAAAGAAACATTCATGTTCATGATCAATAATTTACACTTGTAGAGATTTTTCACTTTACTATTTAGAGTAAATAAAGTGTATTGTTTACATGAGTTAGGTTGATACATTATTTATTATGAGATTTGTTGTTCAACTTAATAATTTGTTAAGATTAGTGTGCCAATGTTATATTCAATAGACAATAATTGAGATACTGCTAAAAACATAAACAAATTTTGACTGCATCAACTTTGAAAATGTAACATCCCGCCTTAGAAAAAGC
This sequence comes from Solanum bulbocastanum, assembly GCA_037074985.1. Classification (NCBI taxonomy): domain Eukaryota; kingdom Viridiplantae; phylum Streptophyta; class Magnoliopsida; order Solanales; family Solanaceae; genus Solanum; species Solanum bulbocastanum. The sequence goes on from CM073601.1 coordinate 34,787,473, forward strand.
TAAATTTAGAAAACGTTAAATTGGAAATAGCTAAATTAAAAATTTTGCAAAGTTATGCTAAGTTATGAGTTTTGGGTCTTCAAACAACCATAACTTTCAGTACATGATGAGTTAGGTGACCCATAAGATATCAAATATAAGATCTTGGAATCCTCTTTCCAACGCCAACGAGTTTGCTAAATTTCAAGTTCAGATGAGGGAGATATACCCATTTGAAATATGTCTGTTTGTTAAGGAAAGTTACTCAAATTAATGAAGGGTATTTTGGTCTTTTCCTTATCCCATCATCTTAAAAACGAAATTAGTGAATATTTGGGAGTCAAATCTGATTTGGGTCAGTTTTATAAATTCTAATTTACGCTTAGGGTTTTAGAAGAGAGTTCAAGAAGAGAAAAGAGGAGAAAATAGGAGAAAAGAGGAAAGGTCCATGGCGTTCTTCAGGATTCGTGAGAATTGTCGATGATCTTCGTCAAATCAAGATATGTAAGCTTTCATAATGTTGGGTTCATTCACCCACATGCCAATCATGATTTACACATTCGAATTTCATCCCCAAGATTGAGCATATTTGAGTTCTTAATGAATTCTTGATGAGTTCTTGAAGTTTAAGTTTTGTTCTTTGATAATGAAGTTCTTGTTGAGTTCTTGAAGTAAGAATTATGAATGAGTTGAGTAAATTGATAGTTTCATGTATGGGTTTAGCTGAGATTGTTCTGGGTTATAATAATTTTAGAGTTTTTACCTTAGAATTGCAGTGGGTAAGAGTTGAATTGAGTTTGGGAGAGGTAGAAAAGGTTGGAGATGAATAGTTGCCCAAGTCCGCACCGCGAACTTGCTCCCCCAAAGAGTTTCCTCTCTCTCTCTCTGCGTCAGAGAGAGCGCGGACTCCACTGTCTCAAAAATTATTTTAGAATAAATTACACCGTCTTTGCGTCGCGTATTTGCTCCCCAAATAGTATTTTCACTCGTTTCTTATTTATCAACTATATAAACCCCACTTATCCATTAAGAGGTCTTTCATAACACAAATCATATCTCTTGAAATAATTCAAATTCAAGATAGAGTTAAGAGTCAAATTTGAGAGAGTCTTCCGAGTCTATTTGAGAAGTCTTTTACAATCTTTTTAAAACTTGTTTTAAGAATTGAGTTCTTGAGTATGAGGATGAGTAAAGTTGAGTTCATTTTTCAAAATGAATATATGCGAACTAAGTATTCCCAAGAGTAAATATTTTTACATTTAAAAGAGGAGGAAACTATGATTTCCAAAAGTGTTTGAGAGGAGTTTTGAGTACTATCTCTTTTTAGAGAAATCTTTTGAGTAATTATCTCAAACCAGAGGAAGAGAAATATTTTTAAACATATGAGCTAAGTTATATTTTGGGAGTAGTATTGAGCACCGATATAGGGATGAGTTCAGATAACTCAAAGTCTTTATAAGCCATGTAGCCAACGTGGGTAGACATACTTTTTAGATGATTCCTTATTGCTTTTTAAGCATAACTTAGTGGATCCACTTAGTGAGTAGGTCCTATACCCCGACAAAAGTATAGGACAGTTTTGGCAGCGTGGGCAAGATGTTGTATCATCGCATAGGTCATAGTGATGGTTGTCGGTTAGAGAATCTCCCTCACAACGTTATTTTGTATTCTTATATACACACAGAGTTATTTTGTATTCTTATATACAAACAGAGTTATTTTGTATTCTTATATACAAATAGACTTATTTTGTATTCTTACATACAAACTAAGTTATATTGTATTTTCTAATACATTGAGTTATTATCTACTATTTTAAAAAGATTTCTTTATAATTCATCTTTACTAATGTTTTATATTGAACTGAGTTGAGTAAGTTTGAGTATCCTTGACGTTGAGTTGACTTGAGACGAGGTAAGTTGCTTCTTTAGTTCCAGTTCAAGCTTATGTTTTGTTTTAGATTTCCCCTTGCATGCTTGTACATTTCATGTATTGATGCCATTTGGCCTGCATAGTTTATGATGGAGATACAGGAAATCAAGACCATCAACCAATGCTCCGTTGATCCAGTCATGTTCCAGAGTTGTTTGGTGAGTCTCCTTGCTTCCGGAGGATCCCTTGTCTACTTTTAGTATTTTCAGTTTTGTTAGGATGATCGAGGGTCTTGTCCCGACATCCCTCATAGTATTAGAGGCTTCATAGATATATAAACAATAGTAGTTGATGAGTCTTTTCATTTCCAGTGTTTGATGTTTAAGACTTGAGTTGCCTTTTTGGCTAGTTGAATGTTTTATTTCTAAAATATTCTGAGTTTACCATTTTAGACAATTGAGTAAAGTTTTCTTTTAAAGCTCTTTATTTATTGGGTAAGTCTTCGGCTAAGAATTAAGTCAGGCTAAGGGTTTTCTTGGGGCCAACAATGGTTCTCGAGTGCCAATCGTATCCTAGGTATAGGCTCAGGGCATGACAGAAAATAATTATTGTGTAATTGCATCAAAATTGATTTACTATTTGATACATAATTTAAACAATTAACTGTCCCCAAATTTAGTTGTTATATAGGTATAAGATATGTATCATATACATTATGTTTGTTGTATCGTATACGTGGATGCTAGTCATGAATAATATACATTAAATCTGTATTGGGTACATTTGTAATCTATTGTATATGATGTATCATATACATGGATATAATTCATGTACCATATACATAGATGTAAATGATATAGATGAATAAAAGTCATCTACCATATACATTAAAATTCTGTATCATATACGTTATTTCATAGCTAAACTATCTATTTACTTTAACTCAATTAGTTATGAGTGTGAAGCTTAACTTTGTAAAATAAAAAATGTATACTTCGAAAGTTTTAGTGGACCATAATGTATCAAAAGCAATATATTGAAAATACAATTTTTAAGAAACAACAAACTACTGTAATATGAATAAGTTTTTAGAGAAAAATTCTAAAACTTAAGTGAATTTGTCTTAAGAACACAAATCATATAACATTGTTTATGCAAACATGATTGAATACTACTCTATGTGAACCAAATCTTCTTCGGGTGGTGATGTGAATTTGCCCTTAGGCTTTTGTGGATCATCATTCTCACTAATGTATCCACCCTCGGCATTGTCGCTGCCGTGTCTCCACAACAATGTTGCATATCTATTGCGTAGATAATTTGAACGAAAACAATCAGGTGGTATAACAAGTCGGTCGATCAAAAACTCCGTAAATGTAGCTGTATATAAACCGCAATCCCTACAACAAAATGCAAAATATAAATTTTTAAAAAAATTACACATATGATTAGAATCAAGAATATAAATACTTACAAGCTATCACTTTTTTGTTGCATAATGTTTTGGGAAAATTCAACCTTGAAAGGATGTTGTGGCTCTAACAGTGTACCAAATTCTTTGTCCTTATATGCATCAAGTTCTGCACAATTTGTTCAATCAGTTTTTTCAAAGAATCCACTGTCAAAGAGGTAAGAAGGTAGCATCCTCGTTAATTTTTTTTTATCTCCCCAGAGTGTACTTTTTTCCTTGAGCCTAGAGAAGAGTCATACACGTGTATCAACCTCTATTTCAATTCAACAACAACCAACACCCAATGGAACCGCCCATCACAGTTAACCGAAATGTAAACGTCGTCCACAAGATGCCATGGTAATCCAACTAGAATTGAAAATCCTTTCATGAGTTTGGTGATTGACCTCTCATGTACAAATACAACCGACGCACGGTCAATGCGTTCTTGGGTACTAATATTATCATCAGCTTGATTGTTATAGTACCTTTCATGGGTATTGTAGATGTATCCATTGAACAAGCAATTGACTGTTGTGTATCTGTATTGATTCATCCTGTAGAGTTTTTATTTTTTATGAAAGCATTAAAAAACAACATCAATGTGCTACACAAAATATTAGAAACATAATTATACATTTGTAAAACAAATAACGAAAAAAAGTGATACATTGATAGTGGTATATTATATTAAAATGTATCTAATACATATAAAATAAATGTATCATTTACATTAAAAAATATATAAATGGCAACTTTACCTTATCAGTCCAACATTTATTTGGCTGTGACATGGCACAGAATCAGTTCTTGTCGATTGGAAATACAACAACAAAATCCATCATCTCAAACCCAAATGAAAATGCTTTTGCTCTATATTTATCCTCTGTTGGTTTCTCGTATTATTGATTGTATTCGAAAACTGTTATTTCAAAATGGATCAACTGGAGTAAATTTTATCAAAAAAAAATATAAAATTTACTTATTGGCAGGACTTTTGAGAAGACCCCTAGTTACCCACTGAATATACTCATCAATTAGATTGGATGGAGCTTGGCATGTAATCTCACAACCTTCAAATGGGAAATACGGACGAATGTCAACCTCCAATTCCTTTTTTTCCTTTTCGCTAGACCCAAAAGAAATCAAATATGAAAATTGGAATTTTTTTGAAGAAATCCTGTTACGTGCCAGAGGAGTCTTTGAATCGCTTCTAACAACAATATTTGTGATTGAAATATCAGTGGGTAATTGATTATCCAAAAGAAAATTGTGGCTGGCATTTAACTCATGTGGATTTACCGCAATAACTGGTTTAGCAGGAATAGGCAATTTTCCTAGATCAGCGATAAGTGTATCTATGGCTTCTTCAGTTCCAGATGATATTATACCAGATGTGGTAGAATCCTATATGATTTAAATTGATATTTTAATAAAATTTAATAAACCAGTTGATAGTGACATGATACATAAATAATAATTTTATCAATGTATCAAATGTAACTGGATCTGGCACAGATTGACTGATGTTCTGTTGAACAGTATATGAAGCATCTTCATGTATAGTTCCTTCATTGAGATTTTGAGGCCCTTGTTCTGCTGCATCATCCTAAATAATAGCATATTGTACAAAAAGTGATACATTAAACTACAATATATCATATACACACTAATTTGATATATCAAACACTGCTAATGTATCATAAAATCAAATGTATCATATACATCCAAATTAAACTACAAAGTATCATATACACACAATTTGATGTATCAAACAATGCTGATGTATCATAAAATGAAATGTATCATATACACAAAAATTAAACTTCACTGTGTCATATACACACAATTTGATGTATCAAACAATGCTGATGTATCATAATAGTAACTTGTCGATGGCAATAATATCTTCATATGCTCACTTGCTTTTGCAGTATCATGAATATTTTTATATGAGGATTGAAGTTCTGGAAACATCCTTTATTTCTTGTTGATTCTTCAATGTATAATCAATCTGTGTTTTTAGATGTAGAACAAGTTTTTTTAAACAAAAATGTTACTGATACATTGTTTAATTTGATATATGCAATGAACAGAAAAACTATCCTCTACACAAATGCAATAACATAAACTTGATCTTCAACCTCAAAGCAGATACACCAATGTTTTGGTCATTATGGGCAAAATCCATTTGTAATGGTGAGGTTGGTTGTTGATCAAACTGAAAGGTACTTGTTTGAGGTTCAGCATTGACCTTTTTATTAGAAACTTCAACCATGCACGACATAGACTTGTCAGCCACATCATTCATCAATGAAATTGAGAACATAACGATATATGCAACTTAATACACCAAAAAAAATTACATATACAACACACTACCTTTGGTGGCTGGTTGTCTTCCCTATGCATATATTTCATCAACTGCGAGTGGTTTCCCTTTATTAAAGCCTCAAGATGCTCAAAAATTTTATCAACCTAGCAAAAAAAAAGGAAATTGTCATTCAGTTTTATATTTATATTGAATATATATAAACATAAATACAATCAATATCATCACTTACGTAATCCTTCATATATTCTTTCAGGTCTTCAATATCGAGATTTATAGACTTAGCTTTTTGGGCATGTGAAGAGACCTGGACAAAGATACATTAGTAGCCAGGGTAGGTGATCCATCTGGCATTGAGAATGATTGGTTTATTGGCACATTCAACTGCTCTAACTGGCTAGGTTCCGACACCTTTATTTTAGGTGTATCAATTTTCTTTCTGCATTTGGGTGGTGGTGGGGATGATGTACAAGAAACCCTTGATGATCTCCTAACCAACTGCTCAGGAGGGATTATGGAGAAATCCTTGAAACCTAAAATATCTTTTGATTGTACTTCCTTTGGATTAACTGTTGTTGTGGAGGGTCCGAGAGGAGGAGCATCTTGAATGTTAGGTAAATCAAGAGCTGCAACTTCGTCTGGTGTTGAAACAATATTTGAACATGCATTCTCAATGACAAAATTTGTTGAATATTATGACAAAAATATGTATCATAAAAAAATGTTATTTACAACAAAAAATTGAAAGCTTAATAAAAAATTGTCATTTACAAGCGTAAAATGAATGCTACATTGGAGAAAACGTTGGACATAAACGTTCCAAACTTTGACTTTACAATCACGAACCTCCAATTGTAAATCCATGGGATAACATTCGCTTCTTTAACAACAATCTCTGGATTTTGACTAGATGCACATTTGTAAGTCCATAAATTCAGTGCATAAGGCATGCCAGATAAGCGATACATTTGTTTATCAAGGTTGAAGTCTGAGTGATTTCAGCAGCTTGGTGAATGTAACTTGACCCAGGGATATAATTGATACCTACCATATTCAACCATTAAGAATTCGTCGATCGGTATTAAAGTCTCACCAAGTTGACATAAAATAAATGTATGGACAAAGTATAGGATAGCTATGTAAATGACATCTTGTGTGGTCTCCCAATTGCCCATCAGAAAGCATTGAGCCAAATGACTCTTGATTAAACTGATAGTTGCATCAGAGAAGTACCTTTGTAATAATCGACTCGGAGTGGATTTCGGGTATGTAAAATCTTTAACATTACCTTTGCATTTAAGGCCAGTTATTATGGCAAAATCCTTGCTACTAAACTACAATACACTCTGTTACCACGTCAAATATGCAGCACATCTGTGTTGTCCTATTGCAACTCCAACAACAATAGGCACTTGGTGATTTTCCCTGAAAATTGCATTTTGGGATGTTTAAATATGGTCCAAAATTTGTATTCTTGAATAGTTCAATGCCCTCATCCCCTATGGACGTTTTGATTTTCTTCAAAAAATCAATGTTGTACGTTGCTCCATATCTTAATGAATGGGTTGGTATCTTTTTTTATAACATATTTCATTCCCTGTAAATTTAAAAATAAATCATAATATTGTACTTGTATAATTTCAACCACGAGATATAATTAAGAGTAAATGATACATATTTTTAAAATATTGATACATGATCAAGTTAGACTATATGTGATACATGAATAGACTACATAAATCAACTAACATAATATTTCATCATGTAACATGAACATACTATGTTAATTGATACATTAAAAAAACTGAAAATCCAGCATATGCATCATAATTTTATAATGACATCATATCAACCACATGATACATTCTGGGAAAAACTGAAAATCCAGCACAATCTGGGATACATAAAATAAAAACTGAAAATTCAGCATATACATCATAATTTTATAATGACATCATATCAACCACACGATACATTCTGGGTCAATGATACATAATAGAAAAATTTTGGAATGTCACCAATCTACATTGCATATGATACATGAATAATTAACACCAGTCTAATAAAAAAACTACTTGACTTAGTATCATGAACATAATGTATATTAGAAGAGGGTCTCTTCTTTGCTGGCCTTTTCATCGAGAGATGTGATCATTGTTGTCCCTTGCAACCATTGAGATATATCTAGTGGAAATGCCAATTTTCAACGGCCATCCGACCTCGAATAGGAGGGGGCAACACTCTGGATCCTCCCCCGCCGCCTACTATGACGCAGCAATCCTTCCCTTAACCCTAATCATGCTTAAGACATGAAATTGGATGCTTCTTACCCCTGACAGGAAATTAAAATAAACTTTATTACTTGATAGATTATAAATACACATTCAAAACTGTACTAAAATTGGGGTTTTTACTATAATTGATATGATTATAATGGAAGATACATTAATGGAAAAATCAATGAATCTGATACACATGTAAAAATTACAATCTATAATATACAATACTGATAGGAGATCTAAATGAGCTTTATTACTTGATACATTACGAATACCCATTCAAAAATGTACTAAAATTGAGGGGTTTTACTATATTTGATATTAACCAAATGGAAGATACATTAATGGCAACATCAATGAATCGGATACACATGTAAAAATTACAATCTATAAGATACAATACTAAAATTTGGGGTTTTAATGTATCAACAAAATACAAAATCAGCAGTAGACTACAATAACATTGTAGTGATAAATCTTCACTGTTAAATGAATCAATTTAAGTATACCCAATAGGCCAAATGTAAAAATGTAGCCAAAATTAGGATTTTAATGTATCAACAGATTACAAATCGATAATTGTCAAACAAACTATGAGAATATTGAATTGAAAAGTAATGTATCTTCACTATTAATGTACCAAGCTATTTCGACCCAACACAAAAAATGTCATATCAAAGAAAACAAAATAGAAAAGGTTATGAAAACTTATACTTTAGGCAGTGGAGATTGGGAATCGACAGGTGCCGCTTTCTCCATTTTTTTTGCGGGGGGGGGGGGGGGGGGGGGGGGTTTCAACCATTGTTTTGACTTGACATCGCTCTGGTCCTTCATCGCTAATGTGTCATGCAATAGTTTGGATCTATTTTTGGGCTATTTTTCATCGTCAAAATCATATGTATGATTAGTATTAGAAGAATTTATTTGAGAAACACGAATACTAAATGATGGACCCTGATCCATATGTATCAGGAAAAAATACGAAAAAGACTACAATGGATCATATGTATGATTGGCATTAGAAGAATTTATTTGAGAAACACGAATACTAAATGATGGACCCTGATCCATGTGAATCAGGAAAAAATACGAAAAAGACTATAATGGAGAATAAAATTTCCACCTATTTGGATGTTTGAAACTGATAGATTTGAGAGAAAACCCTTCTGAAAATCAAATTGATTCTGAAATTTGTAAATGCTAAGGAAGTGGAGGGAATTTAGGGAGAAAATGGAAGTGTGAAAAGGGGAGTGGAAATGTAATGACCTGAACCATCATTGATTAGGAAAATAAAAAATTCAGGAAATTCTGGGCCACTGTCCCGCCAAGGTGGGCAAGATGCCTCTAGGGCAGCGGTGCTAGGGCGGGGTAAGTTGGAGCTAGAGTGGGATAGGTGAGACATAATGTTAATAACACGAAATTCTATTTCCTCCTTCTTCCTAAAATACCTAAATTAGTCATAAAACACCCTAGAAACCCCTAAAAAGATGCTCTAAGCTTAGGAAAGAGAGAGGGAGAGATTTCTAGAGTGAAGATGTTGATGGATTGTGAATTTCGGGTCAAGATCACCATCACGAATCCCAAAAACAATAATCAAAGACCAAAACTCCGTGCAGTTGCTTGGCACCCAGGTAGGCTAGGTTTTATGAATTGAGTAGTTATAAATTTCAACCATTGTTTTGACTTGACATAGCTCTGGTCCTTCATCGCTAATGTGTCATGCAATAGTTTGGATCTATTTTTGGGCTATTTTTCTTCGTCAGAATCATATGTATGATTAGTATTAGAAGAATTTATTTGAGAAACACAAATACTAAATGATGGACCCTGATCCATATGTATCAGGAAAAAATACGAAAAAGACTACAATGGATCATATGTATGATTGGCATTAGAAGAATTTATTTGAGAAACACGAATACTAAATGATGGACCCTAATCCATGTGTATCAGGAAAAAATACGAAAAAGACTACAATGGAGAATAAAATTTCCACCTATTTGGATGTTTGAAACTGATAGATTTGAGAGAAAACCCTTCTGAAAATCAAATTGATTCTGAAATTTGTAAATGCTAAGGAAGTGGAGATAATTTAGGGAGAAAATGGAAGTGTGAAAAGGGGAGTGGAAATGTAATGACCTGAACCATCATTAATTAGGAAAAGCAAAAATTCAGGAAATTCTGGGCCACTGTCCCGCCAGGGTGGGCAAGATGCCTCTAGGGCAGCGGTGCTAGGGCGGGGTAAGTTGGAGCTAGAGTGGGATAGGTGAGACATAATGTAAATAACGCGAAATTCTATTTCCTCCTTCTTCCTAAAATACATAAATTAGTCATAAAACACCCTAGAAACCCCTAAAAAGATGCTCTAAGCTTAGGAAAGAGAGAGGGAGAGATTTCTAGAGTGAAGATGTTGATGGATTGTGAATTTCGGGTCAAGATCACCATCACGAATCCCAAAAACAATAATCAAAGACCAAAACTCTGGGCAGTTGCTTGGCACCCAGGTAGGCTAGGTTTTATGAATTGAGTAGTTATAAATTTCAACCATTGTTTTGACTTGACATCGCTCTGGTCCTTCATCGCTAATGTGTCATGCAATAGTTTGGATCTATTTTTGGGCTATTTTTCATCGTCAGAATCATATGAATGATTAGTATTAGAAGAATTTATTTGAGAAACACGAATACTAAATGATGGACCCTGATCCATATGTATCAGGAAAAAATACGAAAAAGACTACAATGGATCATATGTATGATTGGCATTAGAAGAATTTATTTGAGAAACACGAATACTAAATGATGGACCCTGATCCATATGTATCAGGAAAAAATACGAAAAAGACTACAATGGAGAATAAAATTTCCACCTATTTGGATGTTTGAAACTGATAGATTTGAGAGAAAACCCTTCTGAAAATCAAATTGATTCTGAAATTTGTAAATGCTAAGGAAGTGGAGATAATTTAGGGAGAAAATGGAAGTGTGAAAAGGGGAGTGGAAATGTAATGACCTGAACCATCATTAATTAGGAAAAGCAAAAATTCAGGAAATTCTGGGCCACTGTCCCGCCAGGGTGGGCAAGATGCCTCTAGGGCAGCGGTGCTAGGGCGGGGTAAGTTGGAGCTAGAGTGGGATAGGTGAGACATAATGTAAATAACGCAAAATTCTATTTCCTCCTTCTTTCTAAAATACCTAAATTAGTCATAAAACACCCTAGAAACCCCTAAAAAGATGCTCTAAGCTTAGGAAAGAGAGAGGGAGAGATTTCTAGAGTGAAGATGTTGATGGATTGTGAATTTCGGGTCAAGATCACCGTCACGAATCCCAAAAACAATAATCAAAGACCAAAACTCCGTGCAGTTGCTTGGCACCCAGGTAGGATAGGTTTTATGAATTGAGTAGTTATAAATTTTTGCTCACTCATAATATATGTAAATCAACTATAGGATTTTATGCGTAGGCCTTCGTGCACCGAACGAAACATGATTAAATCCTAAAGAAGAAGCCTTAGATGATGAACTAGGGATAAGTATAGGTGAAGTAATGCTTACATGATATACGTCGATGAGTAGTTTAGATGACGATTGTGATTTGTTGATTGTGAGCTGAGAATTTGTTCTTGCTTCAGTGTATTACGTGCATATATGTGAACAATGCTTGTTGATCACACTTAATGTAATAAGTATGAACGAAGAACTATATGTTGTGAATCACTCTTGTTATATGATTTGTGAAGATATATATTGTGATTGTGATTACAGATCGGGTATTGCGTTTCGACACACTAACTTGAATCGGTTGCCACGTTCCGACATAATTATGGGATCGGTTGCCACGTTCCGACATAATATTTGGATCGGGTACCACGTTATGGTATGCTAATACATTGGTTTGGGTTCCCTGAGAGGACCACTGAGTTGACACAATTGTATGCCTTGAGGATTGTGAAACTGTACCTTGTTCGTAATGGTAATTGATGTCGTATTTCCCTAAGTTGTTTTATGGCTATGAGGACTTATGTTTGATTGTTCTTATATGATTGAGTAAACTTGATATGTATCTTGATGAAAAGTGAACCGGAAGGGGCACACCCAACTGGGAGGTGATGCGGAGGTGGGGAGTCAACATTTCAAGATTTGCTAATGTTCGAGTAAGGGTTTGATGTGAGCGATTAGTTGGAATGCTTGTAGTTGTATTTGGGGACTTTTATATGGGTTAGAATGGTTAGGCTATGATCAAGAACCTAGTAAGTAGGTTGACCGGAAAGGTGGTTAGTCATTAGAATACTAGCGTGATTCGTTGGTTTTTTGAGAGAGGGTAAATATGGAGAAGCGAGGGGTTTTATTGCATGATCTTACTAGTTGTTGTCTTATGTTATGTGGTGGGCATCGGGTTGACCGATGATGCTTACCAGTATATGTGGTTTGTACTAATACTACTCTTTCTATGTCTTTTTGGCATAGTCTTGATGCAGGTTGGTGATGTTTACTTAGGTGAAGATAAAGAATTCTCCAGCAGCTTCAACTTTTCCTTCCACATGGTGGAAGCTGTGTCTTTTATTTATTATGTCCAGTTTGTACTCTTAGTAGCTCTTATATCTGTTTAGACTAGATCCTTGGGGTGTTAATTATTTTACAAGTCTTAACTAATTGTGTTAAAAGTTCTTATTTATAAAATTCTGTTAGTATATTTTATTTCCATTTATTTAATTTTCTACATATTTTAAATTATTGGGATATGAGGGTTCTCCTACTTAGGTGTTAGTACGTAGGTGCCCGCACGGCCTGATGGGTTGGGTCGTCACAGAAAAACGTGAGTCTAGGCTAAAAAGAGGTGTCACGACCCGAGCCTATGCCCTCGGAAGCGACACAGCGTACTTGACCTCGATGGGGTCTCGTACAAGCCTCTTAGCATTCATAACATTTGATACATAGAAATAGTGTAGAATTTAAAAACTTGCTTTAAGTCCATGCAAACCAAAAATACTCATTTAAAACACAGCGGAAGTCTATTGTCTCACATGGCCATCTAAACAATGACTTGAAAACTATAATAGGGTCACGACCCTTTACAATCGAAAAGTCTAATAATAGTCTTTTACATGAAGGAAAGATACATCTAAACACTTGTCCTCGATCTATGAGGACATACCACTTTGCCTTGGAGGAATCTCAATCAAAGCTTCAACTAGAGATAAAGCAACTCAGTTGCCAGAACCTACACTTGTAGTAAAATAAGAGAAATATAGGTTAGGACACAAAAATGTACTAAGTATGATGACCATGCAAAAACATGCTTTTAAATGGACATTTTGGTTGGAAACCATGCATTATGCCACTTTTTAGAAATATCATGTACATTTGTATACGAGACGTAAAATACAAGTATAATCATCATACAAGTCGTAATCATCACATTTGTACATTCACCTTAAGTAACCCTAAGCTACACTTGTGCAATGTAAGGATAGCATCCCATACTACTACCCCTAATAAGTTCCACTTTGAGGCCACCTTAGATGAACTTACCAATTCATACTTAACTTCAAGCAATGCTCATGCATAAGGAACACATTCGTTTCATAAGTCATGACAAGGGAAAATAACTCATAATACAACCCAAGTATAGTATGCATCATTACATTAGACATTTAAGTCAACATTCTTCATTAGCTTCATTAAGAGTACTTTCATTCATTAGTCATTAAGACATTAGAGAACTCACTATGACCCTCTTATATCCTACTCTTGCAATGCATGGATAGCATCCCATACTATCACCCACACTTCATAGAACTTCTCAAGAAACCATAGCGCACATCTCACTTGATGGAAATAGGCATTAACCAACATAGATCATGAGAGCTAACCATGTAATCCGGTGTCATATGGACCCACACCGTAAATAGGTAGTCTACTTGCCTAAGGTAAGACCGTTAACATTTTAGTGTAGGTCGAAACCACTAGCTAATATCCTATGTGGGCACATAGTTATGGGATAGGAATATGTTCGTTGGAACTAGACAAACATTGGGAGAGTTTCCATCTTACCTATCCACTCGATGCTTAGCCTCCATTCCCATAGAGTATTTCATATTCATTAACATTATTGTACTTGAGAGGGCTACCAACATTAGGCCTACCAACATAAGTACATTACACAAGAAAGGATCGCCACCATTAGGTCTACCAATTCAAGGTACATTAAGGATAGCTCATTGACTTTCCAAGAAGGGTGCCATCAACATTGGGCCTACCAATACAAAGTTCATCATCTCACACATGAAAGGGATACCACTACTAGGTCTACCGATTCAAGGTTTATCATCACATTAGTTTCTAGACTCATCATGAAGGGCTACCAACACGTGGTCTACCGGTTTAAGACATAGCCTAGAATACTTCATCATTCATTTATGAAAGGAATGTCATTGGACTATCGATTCATATTCATCAAGCCAAGACACATTCATTCATCATTTATGAAAGGAATGCCATAAGTCTATCAATTTATATTCATCAAGCTAAGACACATTCATCATACAAGAAGAGGATGGCTAAACCTACCAATTCAAGACATGATATTACATTCAAGGTCACATTTATCAATATAAGAAAAGGATGCCTTAAGCCTACCAATTCAAGATATAGCTTCACATTATAGAACCCTTCACATTCCATCATCAACATTCATAAGTGTTAAATTGAGAAATAGCCTTTCAATAATAACACAATTACAATCAAGACATGATCATATTACCTTCTAGATTCACATTCATATACAAGACATCAAGATAATACTCAACTCCACATACTATGCCCTTCAAGGCCATGAATCTCAAATCACCAACAGACCAACAATTCACTATAATTAAGGAATGAGTAATGATACAATTTAGTAACCCAAGGCAATTTAGACAATTTCTATTCACATGCTTTCATAATCAACAAAACCACTTCATAAAGGCATAATTTAGGAATTGAGAGAATTCATGGGTTCATAGAGTATTTCATCATAAATCATCAATTAAACACTAATACAATCAAAATTTTTCATTAATAACCATTTGAAATCATTTGAAGAAGGAACCCATGAGTTAGAGTAAAAACCCTAGGTTTTGAAGAACTTTAAAACCATTGAAAACTAATATTGAATGGACTCTAGGGGTGGAAGCTACCCCTAGATGAAGGATCACCATAACTTGCTTGTGATTCCCCAATAAATTTGCAAAAGAAACACCTTGAATCCACAAACCCTAGCTCCCACTTCTTCTTCTTCTTCTTCTTCTTTAGGAACTTCTAGAGAGAGAATTTTTTAAAGGAAGAACTCTTTGATTTGATTTGGGGAAATAAAGAGTAAATGACTTGTTTTAGGACATAAAACTATATATACTAGTGATATAAAACAATTAAAAACAATCCCATTAATAATTAATTAAAATGAAATCACTTAAACACCCTCAACTAAGGCAGCCCCGTCAGGGACCACACCTACTTTGACGTGTTGTAAGGGCCACCACGACTCGTGGTGGTGCCCGCGGTCCCTTGACCATTGTTCCTCTCCACCTTGCCAAGCCCTCAAAGGCCTAAGGGAAGACTACGAGACCTTCCACGATCTGTGGTCATGACCACGAGTCGTGATGATGGTCGTGGTCGTGGTCGTGGTCATGAAGGCAGTAGCTTGGCCATGTTGCCTTGCCTCCTCTTTAGCCCAAGTGAACTTTACGACCACTTAAACAGACCATCTAGAGTACCACACCTCGTGGTGATGCCTGTGATATTTGGGGCAGTAGCTCCCTCAACATTGCACAACTCCCTCCAAGCTAAGGCAACCCCACGAGCCTTTTCATGGCCCGTGGCAATGACCACGAGTCATGAAGTGGCTCGTGAAGGGAAGCTTTGGTTTGGCACCTCACAAAGGCACACTGCCATGCTAACCACAGCTGGCACCATGACCCGTGGTGACCACCACGGGTCTTGAAGACCCTCGTGGTCTTGGTAGGTAGTGGTGATGCCTAGTTTTTAGGAATCCTTGGCCCCTCACCATGGCCTACACCCAAAACCCTTAGCCCTTGCCCTTAACCCTTGACGTTAACCCTCACGTTTAGGCTCTAGATTAACCCATCATTTTTCGAGTCATTACATTATCCCTCCTTAGAAACATTCATCCTCGAATGACCCTTTAAACACTTTAAGGGATAACGACTGAAGACTAGCAGCCCTTCATGCATGATGCACAAAATCATAGGAGGAAAAATCAACTCCACATCACTAAGCTCAATGCAACACAAGAAAGTAGGAACTACATCTTCAAACTCATTATGCACAAAAACATCAACATTTCTCATTTCGTTGGAGGAATTTCCTTCTCCAACTCACGTCATGTTCATTGCAACATCATAAGGAAATTTATGCAACTCTTCTCAAAAACACATTTAAGCATGCTTAACAATTCAACTCATGAAGCATTTAGGCAACTCATTATAGATGCACTTCAACATGAGGAACACAAAAATCAAAAAGCTCATTTTCTCATTCAACATATATTTCATCAAAACATGCATGACATAAAGAGATCATGGAAACATATTTTTACACATGACTCCAAAACATGAAACAAGCTACAAGGAACTGTTGGTCTCAAGCTTGAATAGGAATAGAAGAAAGAGATAAAGATCTTGGAACTCTCTATAACCTTACAATTCAACATACTATCCCCCACTTAAGAGTAAACCCAACTACGGCTTATCATGAAAACAACATAAGGACCTTAATACCATATTAACAACTATAAGAAATCATCACTTACCAGTGCCTTCATCCGAAAGAGCTTCTTTGTCATCTCTAGCCCAAAGTGCATAGAAATGACTATTCTTTGTAGCATAAGGATTTGGGCCACTAAGAGAAGCTTGTTTGGCCTCCCTTCCTTTGGCCGCAAGAATAGGACAATTTCTCACTTGGTGATCATTCTTCCCACAATCATAGCACCCATTAGTACCTGCTAGGCAGATCTCAAAATGCTTCTTTCCACAAGTGGTGCAAGTAGGTTTAGTAAATCAAGACCCACCACTTTTCTCCTGGCTAACCTTTGGAGTGCTTGAAGAACCTTGGTTAGAAGCTCTCTTATTGAACCTTGGTTGACCTTGCTCATCGGGCCTAGACATCTTCAACTCCCTATTATTCCTCTTAAGTTTGGACTCCTCAATAGATTGAGAATACACCCTGAGTCTAGAAATGTTCATATCATCATGGAGCATCGTCATACGACACTCTTCCTCAATTAGGTCGGATACTCCCGTAACAAAGCGACTCATCTCATCCTTAGGGTTTGACACCAAAGATGGGGCATACTTAGACAATTGGGTAAATTTCAAAGATTACTCTTGAACATTCATGTTACCTTGGCTAAGATTGATAAACTCCTCCATCTTAACCTCCCTCTTCTCATGGGGAAAGAACCTTCCAAGGAATGCTAATTCCCAATTTATAGGCCTCACTTCTACCGTCCTATTACCTTTCCATTGAGTGAACCAAATTTTGGCCACATCCTTCAATTGATAGGCGGCAAGTTCCACTTTCTCAATAGAAGTCACCCCCATAGCATTGACTACCTTGTACACCTCATCCAAAAATTCTTGGGGATCCTCTCCCACCTTGGAACCAAGAAATACCGGATGATTCATCCTGACAAAGTCTCTCAACCTAGAAGCCATAATACTCACATTGGGGTTCACATTAGCCTCAACACCCCTATTTTCTTGAGCCTTCACGGTTTGAACTTGAGTAGTTACGGCTTGATCCATCATCTAAAGAGTCGACCTAACTTTCTCATAGGTCATGGCCGGGGGATCCACCGAAACTTGATTTCCTTTATTGCCTGGAGGAAATTGGTCACCTTAAGGACCTTAGGGAGGAACTCCCTCGCTCACAATCTCCTTTTCCATCCTTCTTGGGTTCGCCCTTGTATTCATATCCTACAAACACAAGATAAGGGTTAAGAAAAAGGACTCTTATAGATATAAACTCTAAGGCACGACTTCAAGAATAATGAAATAAGTGTAACTTCCTAACGTCCTAGAGCCTCTCAATCATTAATGTGTCGATACTCACACTGATGAACAAGACTCTAATAGACGTGGCTTGTGAGACATCAATCCTAAAAACCATTTCCAAAATCTTATGCTCTGATACCAAGTTTGTCACGACCGGAGCCTATGCCCCCGGAAGCAACATGACGTACTTGACCCCGTCTCGTACAAGACTCTTAGCATTCATAACATTCGATACATCAAAATAGTGCGGTATTTAAAAACTTTCTTTAAATCCATGCAATCCAAAATACTCATTTAAAACATAGAGGAAGTCTATTGTCTCACATGGCCATCTAAACAATGTATTAAAAACTAAAGTAGGGTCACAACTCGTTACAATCGAAAAGTATAACAATAGACTTTTACATGAAGGAAAGAAACATCTAAACACTTGTCCTCGATCTATGAGGACATACCACTTAGTCTTGGAGGAATCTCAATTCAAGCTTCAACTAGAGATAAAGCAACTCACTTGTCGGAACCTACACTTGTAGTAAAATAAGAGAAATATGGGTTAGCACACAAAAACGTACTAAGTATGATGACCATGCAAAAACATGCTTTTAAATAGACATTTTGTTTGGAAACCATGCATTATGCCACTTTTTAGAAATATCATGTACATTTGTATACGAGACATAAAATACAAGTATAATCATCGTACAAGTCATAATCAATATATTTATACATTCACCTTAAGTAACCCTAAGCTATACTTCTGTAATTTAAAGATAGCATCTCAAACTACCATCCCTACTAAGTGCCACTTTGAGGACATATTAGATGAACTTACCAATTTATTCTTAACTTCAAGCAATGCTCATGCATAAAGAACACATTCATTTCATAAGTCTTGACAAGGGAAAATAACTCATAATACAACCCAAGTATAGCATGCATCATTACATTAGACATTTAAGTCAACATTCTTCATTAGCTTTATTAAGAGTACTTTCATTCATTAGTCATTAAGACATTAGAGAACTCACTATGACCCTCTTAAAGCCTACTCGTGCAATGCATGGATAGCATCCCATACTACCTCCCACACTTCATAGAACTTCTCAAGAAACCATAATGCACATCTCACATGATGGGAGTAGGCATTAACTGACAGAGACCATGAGAGCTAACTATGGAATCCGATGTCATATGGCCCCACACCGTAAAGAAGTGATCTACTTGCCTAAGGTAAGACCATTAACATTTTAGCATAGGTCAAAACCACTAGCTAATATCCTATGTGCGTGCATAGTTATAGGATAGGAAGATGTTCATTGGAACCCTAGCCTAACATTGGGAGACTTTCCATCTTACCATATCCACTCGATGCTTAGCCTCCATTCCCATAGAGTATTTCATTTTTATTAACATTATTATACTTGAGAGGGCTACCAACATTAGGTAGGCCTACCAATCCGAGTACATTAAAAAAGAAAAGGTCACCACTATTAGGTCTACTGATTCAAGGAACATTAACAATAGCTCATTGACTTTCCAAGAAGGGTGCCATCAACATTGGGCCTACCGATACAAGGTTCATCATCTCACACATGATAGGGATAACAATACTAGGTCAATCGATTCAAGGTTTATCATCACATTAATTTCTAGACTCATCTTGAAGGGCTACCAACACTAGGCCTACCAGTTTAAGACATTGCCTAGAATACTTCATCATTCATTTATGAAAGGAATGCCATTGGGCTATCGAGTCATATTCATCAAGTCAAGACACATTCATTAATCATTTATGAAAGAAATGCCATAAGCCTATCGATTCATATTTATCAAGTTAAGGCGCATTCATCATACAAGAAGAGGATGCCCAAGCCTACCAATTCAAGACATGATTTTACATTCAAGGTCACATTTATCAATATAAGAAAAGGATGTCGTAAGCCTATCAATTCAATATATAGCTTCACATTATAGAACCCTTCACATTCCATCATCAACATTCATAAGTGTTAGATTGAGAAATATCCTTTCAATAATAACACAATTACATTCAAGACATGATCATATTACCTTCATTAGATTCACATTCATATACAAGACATCATGATAATACTCAATTCCACATACTATGCCCTTCAAGGCCACCAACACACCAACAATTCACTATAATTAAGGCATGAGTAATGATACAATTCAATAACGCAAGGCAATTTAGACAATTTCTATTCACATGCTTTCATAATCAACAAACCTACTTCATAAAGGCACAATTTAAGAATTGAGAGAATTCATGGGTTCATAGAGTATTTCATCATAAATCATCAATTAAACACTACTAAAATCATAATTTGTCATTAATAACCATTTGAAATCATTTGGAGAAGGAACCCATGAGTTAGAGTAAAAACCCTAGGTTTTGAAGAACTTGAAAACCTTTGAAAACTAATATTGAATGGACTCTAGGGGTGGAAGGTACCCCTAGATGAAGGTTCACCATACCTTGCTTGTGATTCTCCAAGAAATTTAAAGAAGAAATGCCTTCAATCCACAAACCCTAGCTCCTACTTCTTCTTCTTCTTCTTTGGGAACTTCTAGAAAGAGAATTTTTGAAAGGAAGAACTCTTTGATTTGATTTGAGGAAATAAGAACTAAATGAATTGTTTTAGGACTTAAAAATATATATACTAGTGATATAAAACAATTAAAAACAATCCCACATAATAATTAATTAAAACGAATTTACTCAAACACCCCCAACTAAGGCAGCCCCGTCAGTGACGACACCCACTTTGATGGGTCGTGAGGGGCACCACGACTCGTGGTGGTGCCCGTGGTCCCTTTACCAGTGTGCCTCTCCACCTTTCCAAGTCCTCAAGGGCCTAAGGAAATACCACGATACCTCTCACGAGTCATGTTCATGGAGGCAGTTCCTTGGCTAAGTTGTCTTGCCTCCCCTTCAGCCCAAGTGATCTTATCGACCACTTAAACGGACAGTCTAGGGCACCACGGCTCGTGGTGGTTCCCATGATCTTTTGGGCAGTAGCTCCCTTAACATTGCACAACTCCCTCTAAGCTAAAGCAACCCCACGAGCCTTCTAATGGCCTATGGTCATGACCATGAGCCGTGAAGTGGCTCGTGAAGGGAAGCCTTGGTTTGTCACCTCACAAGGGCACACTATCTTGCCAACCACGGGTGGCACCACGACTCGTGGTGGCCACCACAGGTCGTGAAGACCCTCGTGGTCTTGGTAGGTAGTGACTAGGCCTAGTTTTTAGGCAGCCTTGGCCCCTCACCATGGCCTACACCCAAAACCCTTAGCCCTTGCCCTTAACCCATGACGTTAACCCTCACGTTTTGGCTCAAGATTAACCTATCATTTTCTGAGTCATTACAAGAGGAGTGAAATATTTATGTATCCGAAAGTTTTTAGGAATTGGGAGAATTAAGGGATTTTTGAAATATTTTTAAAAGGTAGGGAAAAATAGATATTAAGGTAAGTAAATGGGTGCATATAAGTAATTTATCCATATATATACTCTGGTGGTATCAAATATCAAATATATTTATGTGTGACAATGGGGTAGTGGATGTAAATAATTTGGGTCATTCGTCCATTAAGGGTGAATAGTTTGGGTTTGGTCTAATTTAGGTAAAGAGTTTCATTAATTGGTCCAATTTGTGTAGTTTTTTTCTTTTTTTTTTTATGGGAAAATTAATCAAATACCCCATAAAAATAAAATAATTACAAACATATACACTATATATCCCCAACTAATTTTACTTAATTGATACTAAATCGATATGTGTGTGTGTGTATATATATATATATATATATATACTGTATTGGTATCATTAAGTTTTTTTGTTCAAAAATTACTCAATGATCAATGATACTATGAGAGTATATTACTCTTATAGTATCATTGACTAATGAGTAATTTTTTAACAAGAAACCCTAATGATATCAATGCAGTATATATATATATATATACTGCCAAAATTATCAGCCTTAATGTGGAGGGTATGGACTGTATTTTTTTTTTTGTTGAAAGAATGAGTATTTCTTGAATTACTATGAATTGGAATATGAACATATAATTATTTTGGATTGTATGACCCATTTATGTAGTTTTCCCTTTTTTAGTTCAACAAATCATTTTGATATAGGGGTCGATTAAAAATAAAAAAAATTATTTATGGGGTTTAATACTATTGTCCAAAACGTTAATGGAACGAAATTATAAATTACTAGTAGAATTAGAACATAATATCATGCATACTTTCGTAAGACTCTGATAAAAGCTCTCTAGAATTTTTATTGTTTAAAAGGTGGAAAAATTAAGACAACATGAAAGATTACAATAAGTTAATAATTGATCCATCGCGCTATTTTATAGTAGTGTAAAAAGCTATGCAAATACAAAAAATTAGATAACACGAGTGGAAAGAATCAATTAATATGAGACTCATGACCCGAGTCTACTAAAACTAAATATCAAATAAAGAGAAATTTAAATTGTATGAGATGATAGATATCTTATACTTTCTAGCTTGCTATTCAAGATTGTTGAAATACTTTGTTGCTTAATAATCAAGATTCTAGAGTTAATTTACTTTCAAAATGAATAGCATAATATTTATAACTTAATTTATAAAATATTATATATATATATATATAAATTTATTTGGTACAATTTAATTTATTTGGTACAACTATAAAAGGCTTATTGGTATTTTTTGATTTTGGTCGATTAAGTCGGGTTTAGAAATTACACCCCAAACTGCAGCATATTAATTGCAAATTGAAAATTGAAAATTGAAAATTTTGTGTTATAAAATTATCGATTTAAAATATATACACGGATAATATATATATATATATATATATATATATATATATATATATATATATATATATATATATAGTTTTCATGTGCAGTTCTAAGTACCATCTCGTAGACTATCTATGGGTAGTGTAGCACAGTAGGCATCATTTTTCCAGAGAATCATAATGAACATGTACAACCCAATATATATATATATATATATATATATATATATATAAACCTAATAACAAGTTATTTATTGACATGACATATTTTCAATTTATCAAAACATGTTTTTAGATAAGAGATTGTGGAGGACACAAATTCGAACAGAAGACTTATAGGTAGCATTGCATTGCCTTGTTATTCATCCATACTAGTAATATAAGTATTGTACTTATAATTTCTCGTCCTTCAATTTTTATTACTATTTGTTGTTTCTTGTTAGTTAGGCTATCATATCATTTTGTTGTAGGTTTTAAATTGTTATTATTTCTTTTTTTTTTTTTTTTTTTGTTACCTATTTACTATGCCTTGTACTTCTTTACATTTTTCCTAGATTGTTTTGGCCTATCTTTTTTCTTTAGTCGAGGTTCTATCCGAAACAATTTCTCTACATTTGAAATAGAAATAAGGTTCGCGTATATTTTGCTCTCCTCAAACTTTTATTTAGGATATTATTGAATATATTATTGTCAATCAAGCAAAATACTTATCATTTATTTTAATTTACCAATCACTATTATTAGGATTTATGTCATACATATATTTATTAATATTAATAATAAATATGAAGAGTATTCTACACTAATTTGTGATATGAGGTTAGTTTTTATTTTTATCAAATTATTAATTATGTGTAATTATCTAATAAATAACTTAGTTGTGTAAAAAAAGTTGCACTATTAATGCATTAAATTCAGAATAAAATTATTTAGTTTTATACGGATTTTTGTATATACCAACAACACAACTCAAACCAAACTAAAAAGTTATTAGACCGCCAAATATTAAGGGGTTGTTTGGTGGGATATATAAAAAAAAACTAGATGCAAATTCCGTGCTAGCACGGGCCCAACATATGTTATTTTTTTTATCTCAATTTATGTAACACAAATAAAATTTTGAGACTCAATCAAATATTTCATATGTTTTAACTATATTTTAAGTTTTTAATTATTGTAATTTATAGTACCTTTTCAAATAATATATATTATTCCTTTCTGCTCTCCATTTAATTATATGACATAATAACCTTATGTTTTTTTAAAATATATTTTTAAATTGTTAATTAATGTTACTTCATACATATATTTTTAAATAATACTCTCATATGTTACCTTTTTTGTCCTAATTTATGTGCTAGTTATAGAATTTAGAAAGTCAAACAATTGTTACTTATTGTGACATATAATACTTTTTATATAATTTGTAAATATATAATTTATATTTAAATATTTTAAATTGTTAATTATTGTTCCGTAGTACTATTTTTAAAAAAATCAATACAAAATAGTAGTAATAAATTGTAATGGTCACTAAATGGGATCATGTTTTCCTGAACAATATACGTAGTAATTAATTCTCTGCCAACATGAAAAAGTAGAAGGGCCCACAAAGATCAAATTAAAGCAATTTTTATAGGATATATGCGTAATTATTTAAATGTTAGTTGTCTTTTTTGTCTAATGGAGAAAATGTACAGTTCTAAAGCACTAAGATACAAGAGATTTAAGCAGCAAAAGATAAGCAAATACCAAAAATAGCCCTGTCATACAAGCAGGCATGTTGACAAACAACTGCCTGCTTGAAGACTCTTATACTATGTAGTAAGAGAAAATTCATAATTATTTTGTTAAATTTAGACTTGTTTTTTAAAAAGACATTTAAACTTTGTGGGAGTCCTATTAACTCTTTATTTTTATTTAGAATGAATTTATTGTCCCATTAAGTGTCTATGTGACATGTAGAGTGTAGTTCACTCTCTAATAGAGAGTGAGCTGAACTAAAAAGTAAATAAATATTTATTTAAGCATTTATTTAATTAGAAATATTGTTTTTTTTTTCTTTTCTTTTATTTATTTTATTATACTTTCTCAATTCTTTATTTTTTTTTATCTTCTTCCCCAAATTTCAAAAGAACCAACTACCTCTTTTTTATCTTCTTCAACTTAGAAGACCCATTTACTTCACTCATTTTTTCCTTGTCTTCTTGCCTCTCTTTGTTCTTTTTACTCCTTTTGTCCCTTATTTTTTTCAAAATAATAATAATTGTAAACTTCTTGATAACATTGTTCTTTTAAAAAAAAATTAAAAAAAAAATTGTTATGTAGTTCTTTAGCATGTAAATAAAGAAATTTCTTTGATTTGACAATATTATAGAACTTTATTATCTTCATCGTAATGGAGTTCCGCTGCATA
Organism: Solanum bulbocastanum; assembly: GCA_037074985.1. NCBI lineage: Eukaryota > Viridiplantae > Streptophyta > Magnoliopsida > Solanales > Solanaceae > Solanum > Solanum bulbocastanum. The sequence continues at coordinate 34,812,686 of CM073601.1, forward strand.
ATTGTTGTAATTTTGAAAAGGAGATGGTAGATTGGAGGTGATTATTAATTTTCAATTTATAACTTGTTAGTAATTTTATTTTTGATTTAACAATGATTTGGTGATATTAATGGTAGAGATGGTATTATAATAGTGACATGATGAAGACTACTCCTAAGGATTGACGAAGATGACGGCTACGTTGAGGATTTCTAGTGATGGTAGTTGGAAGGACCGAAGAAGAGCATATGAGGGTAATGAAGAAAGAAGAAGAAAGAGAAAAAAAGAAAAAAGAAAAAGAAAATGAAGTTAATAAAATAAGAAAAGAAAGCAAAAATCTAAATGAAGATTAAAAATTTAAATTTAACAGGTGGCAGGTAGTAATTGGTGCGTGATTGCACTTCTTTTCTTGTAATTGAGGGTGGCTGAAAAATGGTATATTTACAACACTTTAAAATTGTTTAAAGGGGTACTAGGACCCCCGCAAAGTTGAAGTGTCTTTTTAAAAAACAGGTATTACTTCAATAGGGTAATTATGTATTTTCTCATATAGTAATAATAACGTATGTTTGGATTGGCATTTTTTAAATTTTGGGAATACCCAATTTTTGTTTTTTGACTTTTTTTTCTTTTTATATACTTTTTTCCGCCTAAAAACATTTTTTCCTTATCCTAACATTTCTAAATTTAAAAAAAAAAGTGCTTAAATATGCCAATTCAAATACCCACTTAATTTGTGTATTACTCTCTCCGTCTCAATTTATGTAACACCTTTCGGATTTTGAGATTCAAACAAGTTTATTGTTCATCGTAAATTTTTTATATATCTTTTAATTTTTTTGGATTGTCAATTATTGTGACTTATAGTACTTTTATGTAGTTTACAAATATATAAATTTTATTTCAAAAAAATTGAAGATTTTACGCACAAATTCATGGTCAAACTTAAATTGTTTGGCTCTCGAAAAATGAAATGTGTTACATAAATTGAGACAGAGGGAGTATTAATCTCTTAAGTCTTATTTGGCATAATTTTTTCAACTTATTGTATTATGTTATGTACAATAAATTTATCTATCTATTTATATATACTACCTTAAACATGTCTATCCCTAACTTGAACGTTAAATTACTATAATACCCTCAACTAAAAGCACCCCTAACTTGAATGTTAAACTACTATAAACACCCAAATTTAGTGTATCGTTTATATTTTATTATTTATTTATATTACATTAAAAACTGACACTCTTTCACATTGAAAGATTAGGACTTTTCAGAAGAGTTTTGACTTTTGAAAAGAATTGTGACTTTTCCAAAGGAATATTACTTTTTTTGATGAATTGTGAATTTTTCGAAGGGTTGCGACTTTTCTGAAAAGGCACAATAAAAGCTTTTTTATACCACCCTTGTTGGCTATAAATAGAGGGATTTTATCTCATTTTAAAATGTACTACCTTAAAATCATGAACTTCCTAACTTGAATATTAAATTACTATAATACCCCCAAAACCAAAAAAGGTTGTGACTTTTCAAAAGAGTTGTGATTTTTCAAAGGGTTGTGACTTTTCAAAAGAGTTCTTACTTTTTCTAAGAGTTGCAACTTTTTTGATGAGTTGTGGATTTTCCAAAGAGTTCTGACTTTTCTAAAAGATTCTAAATTTTCTGATAAGGCACAATAAGGATTTGTTCATATTTTCCTTTGTTGGCTATAAATAGAGGGCTTCGTCTTATATATATATATATACACACACACACACACACTCTACCTTAAAAACACGAACTCCCTAACTTGAATATTAAATTACTATACTACCTCCAATTAAAAACACCCCCTAACTTAAATGTTAAATTACTATAATATCCCCGAACTGAAACACTCAATTTATTATATCTTCTATATTTTATAGTATATTTATTTATCTATTTATATTTATTATATTAATAGTAGAAACATTAACACAAGGAAGATGTAACATTCGAAAAATTCTAAGCTAAGACCTGAATCATTCTATAATAACTCGCAATCCTACTCTTAAAATTTGAATCGTTCATGTAAAACCTCAGACTTCAATAAAGGCTATAGTGAGTGAACGAGCAAGTTGTAACACCTCGAAATGGAGAAGGCTAGAAAAAGGGCGAAGCAAGCAAGTCACCAGCCCAAAACTAGCCTATGGGACTCTCCACAAAGCCATTGATAGGCCGTGAAGGGGACCATGACCTGTTTTGAGGATCGTGAAGCTTTCCAGAATTGTCGGGGCCAACATCCCTCCCACGGAGGCATAGACAGCCCGTGGTGAGTTTGACGGGCCATGGTAGGGGTTGTCAAGTGGCCCACCATGAAGGGGTCCCTCCCCTTGCCACTGGTCAAGGACCACAATGGCCATAATGGCTCGTAGAGTCTTTGATGGACCGTGAAGGCCATCGTGAGGTACAGTCCATCAGTTTTAAGTTAGGGGCTTTTAGGGTTTTCCTAATTATTTTAATTCAATACCATGCCGTTTTACCCTTTACCCAAAGCCCTATATAAAAAATTTTAACCCCAAAACCATCCAATTCAATTCATTCTCTCAAATTACTAAAAGAACAAGTTCATCCTCTCTAATATTTCTCTCTCTAGAAGCTTGATGAAGAAGACTAGGGTTTTCAAGGCAAGTCTCCAATTCCACCATTGAATCCAAGTTTGTGGCATTAAGGCATGATAGTCTTCATCTATGGAGCCCTTTCTTCCATAGAGTTCACAAATTCCCCAATTTTGAAGTTAAAAAATCCCAATTGAAGTTAGGGTTTTCTTCTATGTCATGGGCTTCTTTTTATATTGATATAATTGATTGTTTAATGAAGTATTATGCAAGAATTAAGGTAATTTCATGATTTTAAGATTAATCCCCATGAACTCATGCTTAACTCATGTTTTCTAGATTTTGATGATTGAAAGCAGGTTTTGAACTATGAAGGTTGAATTTTGGAAATATGCATGTTCTAATGAAATTGATGAAATGTGATATGAGTTGCTTTGAGAGTAAAGCATAAAGCGTTGTTGTTGTTGTTGTTGTTGATTGTTGTGAAAGGGTTTCTCACATAATTACTCATGAATATGAAGGATTCTAAGGTTAAAAGCTCTTCTCACCTAAAATGAATCAAAGATAAGGATCTATCCTAAAGATAAGGATCTATCCTAATGATAAGGCAAAAGGCGATTACTCATGTCCTCTAATGAAAGACAAGAGCCGATTACCCATGTCCCCATAGTGTAGGGAAATCGGCGATTACCCATGACCCTTAAAGATAAGATGAATATGATTAATGACTATTCCGTGGGAATTAAGCTTAGTACCGAGTGGACAAGTTGTGATTACCTGTGTCCCATAAACTATGTGCCAACATATGTTGTCTAGATAAACATTAGCTAGTGTATCCACATAAGCTAGAAGTCCATGGTTCTTACCTTGGCAAGTGAGAACACCTCTTTTCGGTGTAGGGAGAATACCGGATTCCATGTTATAGCTCACATGGTCTTTATGTTGGTTAAGGCTAATTTTCCACAACAAGCATAATGATGAACTAAGGCTACTTCAAGAAGTATTTTTACAAGTGTTCAAGATATGAGTTTTACTTGCATTTGACCATGATTATATGATGTTTTCTAACCTCTTTCTCATGGTTTTAACTTGGTCTTTGCATGGCATGAAAGGTCCCTTTTTAGCATGATTTTATATCTCTATGCATTGCTCATACGTGATACATTTTTGTACTAACGCATACTCTTGCCTACATCCTCCCAAATGTAGGGTCCGACGTTCCACATTGGCATCTCCGTGGCTAGGGATTACTCAGTAGATATTGAGGATTTGTGAGCCCTCATGTTCCAAGGACCAAGCCTTTATTTCATTAGATACTTACTTTCAGATTTTGTACGTGATGTAACAGTTACGTCCTGGTCACTCTTAATGTAGTAGATGGCTATTGAGACTATATAGACTTTCACTTTGTTTTGATAGAAGTCTTCTTTTAAAATCTCTTGATTCACTATTATCTTGTTTATGTATGATGATGCTTATCGTGACCAACAACACTAACCTACGGTATTAGTGTCTACGATCATCGATAATAGAGTAACCCAACCAAAGGTTGGGGTCTTGTCCTATTGGAGTGGTTTTGAGAATTAATAGAAAAATAAAATTAAGTTCTAATTAGTCATAGCAAAAGACATTAACGAATAAAAACATAGTAAATTATGGGGGTGACACAAAAGTGTCAATTATCAAATGGAGGTTTTGTCACAAGTGAGCTAAAAACAACAAAATTAAAAGGGGAGAGCAAGTATGGGGAGAAGTTCTTGGGGTGTGACCGCAATATAAATTGATATAAATCGTTGAGTATATGCTTTCGATAGGAAATTTGCAAGCAAATAGTGACTAGGCAAAGCTTTAGATGAAAATAAGTTCCCTCTCGGGCAACTTACCCCGTTTCAAATGGGTTCCTCTCGGACACCCATTTGCCACATAAAGGCCAGCCTACGCCTTACCCCACTCATTCTCTCAAGCTGAGTGTTAGGATATGGGACTAGGGCTCACCCTCTCCTGTTGAGCCTCATGTCGACCCACTCCTTAAGCATCAGTCTAGCGGTCTTAGTTTCGTGACCTCTCTCTCAAGCAAGCCAAAAACACATGGGTGGTTTTATATTTGCAACTGCAAACCCATTAAATTAAACCACAACCACTAGGTGAAATCACCATTAAAATACATCTAACCTATCAGCAAACAAGACCCAATAATAATATCAACACATATTTGTTAAATCACACCCCAAGAATGGGGGTTTTATCTAGACGTGAACAAGAGATAGAAATTTATACCAAAATGAGTTTGCATTCAAATGGGTATGAAGATTTAATTCTTGTTACAGGCCAAAAATAAAGAATCCAACAGACCAAACTTTGAATCTAGAAGATGAAACCATCTTTTTCTTCAAGTCTCCAAAACCCTCTCAAACTTAAAGAAAAAATATATCAAAAAGTACTATTCTAAATGGAAATTATAATAATTGTTCGATTCCTTAAAATAAAATTCTAACTAGTATTTATAGTTATTACAGATTTGTGCTGTAGCAAATCATTCGGCATCATTAGTCGGAATCACCGATCAACTCGAGGATTCGCCCTTTGGTGTAGTTCATCGCCGTCTTGCACCAACCTTTAACATCATCGTGCTCTGTGTCATTGAGCGACATAATACTGCTTCGTGGAACTATTTGGTGATACACCGATTGGTCCCTTTCTCCGCCGACTTGATCCTTTCCTTCAGAGCTCAGCACACTGGAACAAAAGGCGAAGTAAAACCCGTCGACGACTTGCCAAGTGGACTCGGCAATCCTCAGGCCTTAGTTTCTTCATTCTTTTAATCCCTTTCATTCCTTTTTACGATGTAGTGTCCACGCTTTCCTTCAAACTTCAATACTTGAAACTAAAGGGTTTTCATCAAATAATGAGGTAAAACAAGCACTTGAGGACACAATTTCTATTAAAATACATCCCCAGATAAGTCCAATTTGTGGACTCATCATATGCTAGGTGGCTTGTGTAGGGTCTCTCGGGATCCTATACTCCATGTTACACCTAGGGGATACTTTGGTCGTGAAACAAGTCCATAAGCCTAAAACAGGCCAGAGACCTTTCACGAGACCCTAAATGGTCCATTTACAAGTTACAAGCCATATAGGGAGGGTAGTCCAACTTTGCATATAGGTGACTCCCTCAGCTTTCAACTTAATGTAATGCCTCGGATCTCAAAATGGAGAAAATCCTAGTTTTAAGAAAATCGGTGCCAGTACCAACAGAACCACCTACGGACCGTAAGTAGGGTTCTGTCAAGGTCTAAATTTTTTATAGTCTCTAATCCCACCCACGGTCGACCAGTACGGTCCGTGGTTGGACCTACGGACCGTATGTCTGACTGTAGGTGAGAGTCAGCAACTATTTAGAGGAAAGTGGTTGTTGGGTCAACTTCAAAAGGTTATATCTTTTAGCAAAATGAATTAGGTATATCATAACCTATAAAATTAAAGATAATTGAATCCTTTTTCCAGGGCCACCGAGTTTGCTAAATTCCAAGCTCGGAGTAAAAAATTATGCTTGTTTTAATGAATCTTTGTCGGGCAGAGCATGAACGACGACTCCAAACGACGGTTGGTAGTTCAAACGACGACCCTTCAGTCCTGTAGTAGATGGCACTCGTCAATTTTAAGTTAGGGTCATTTTGGTCCTTTTCCCTATGCACTGGGCACTTAAACTGTGTCGTTTTATGCCTAAACTACATCGTTTTACTCAGTCTCAACCTAATAATCTAGCCAGAACCTACCATAAACCTTTATTCTCCAAAAATCACCTGAATTAGAGAAAAAAGAAGAGGAAACTTGACCAGCCCTGTCAAGAACAAGCTAGAAGTTTTCTTCAAGTTCAGCCCCGAAATCCAAAGAATTTCTCCATAGTTTTCGTCACCATGTATGTGGGATTTCACTAGTGGGTTCCTTTCATCCACTAGGTCCCTAAAATTCCTTGATTCTACATAGCTTGTTTAGACCTAGGGTTTTTAAAGTATTGGGAATTTATTGTGATATTAGCTTCTATATAATCCATAGTCTAAATATCATGTTTTTCTTGGGAACGTTGTTTAATTCCTTGTATAAAACTCAGAACCCTAGTTTGTGTAGATTCTCTTAGTTCATGAATTACACTTGCTAGGTCAGTTAAACAGATAATCATGCTTTAGATTTCGAATCAGTATATAAATGTTGCATTCTTAGTTAGCATGTCAGTATTTTGAGCTATTTAGTATTTGAGCTACCTTTCAGTCATATACATATTTAGTTGGGAGTAAACTTAGCACCGATTTGAACTAGGGTTCAACGTATCCTCAGACCCAGAACTACGTGCCCCCGTAGGATTATAAGTCCATTTTGTTGGGCATCATATTTAGTTATCACACCAGTCATACCTTTATACCCCTAGAAAGGTATATTGGGATCCATATACATCGGACTCCACGTTTAACTCACATGGTTTATATCAACTAATAGTAGCTCCCACAGTCAGACTCTTAGTGCATTTGACCAGGTTTTCACCATCTATATTAGTTTACAGTTCAACATGTTATCTTCATGATTAGTACTTGGTCATTGCATTCAACTTAGATTTTCAGTTATATTTCAGTATCTTTATCTTTGTTCAGATTATATGATTGCTCAGTTATGCTTTGTTCAGTTCACATATATTTGTTCAGCTTAGTATCTATATCCTGCATTCTTAGTAAATTCCAAGTACTGATGCATACTTTTCGCTACATCCTTTCATGATGTAGGTTCAGGTACTCAGTATCCAGATCACGCATAGATCGATTCTCGGTCCGCATTCAGCAGCTTCAATGGTGAGTCTTCATATTTCGAGGACAATAAACATACTTTCATTTTTCTCTTTACTTTCAGTTTTTAGTTTTCTTAGAGTTAGTTGGGGCATGTCCCAACAACTCAATTAGAGGCTTTTCAGACATAGTAGTAGATTCTGCTTGAGTTGTTAAGTGGTTGTTTCAGTTATCACTAAACTCTTAGTATGTTTTATATATTCAAACTAGTTGGGGTTTTCCCCCACTTTAAGTTATCCACTATTTTAGTTTCCGCATAGTTCATGTCTTATTTAGTTATTTGCAATATGCTTGATATATGCCAAGCATAGGGTTAGATTGGGGTTACTCGTGATCCTAGGTCCCGTGTTACGTCAAAAGGGTAGCCTCGGGGCGTGACAAACTTGGTATCAGCGCATTAGGTTCAAGAGTCCTAGGATGTGTGAAAGACACACTAAGTAGAGTCCCTTTCATGAGTGTGTAGCGCACCACACCTATGAGGGGGAGGCTACGATGTGTTTTAATAAAAACTTCATTTTCCTTGCTATTCTTATCGTGCGTGAGGTATGATCCAATTTCTCCTTTCTACTCCGTTGTTATGCATTTCAGATCATGCCTCATTGTAGATTTAACACACGAAATGCTAATACAAAAAATGCTAATGTAGTTTCTCCAGTACAAACCATGAAGTTATGAATGTAAAATTTTGGAATGCGATCCAGCTCTTGGCTCAGAGTGTGGCCAACCAGAACAATCAGAAGGTCCCATATTTTGGAAACACCATTGGTGGATAAGCTATTGCTAGGGTTCGAGACTTCATTCGAATGAATCTGCTTGAGTTCTTAGGGTTGCAAGTTGGTGAGGACCCACATAACTTCATTGATGAGGTTAAGAAAATTCTTGGAGTAATGGAAGTGACTAAAACTGAGAGTGTTGAGCTAGCATCCTATCAATTTAAGAATGTGGCTCATATCTGGTTTACTCAATGGAAAGACAACAGAGGTGTGGATGCAACTCCTGTGACTTAGGATTGTTTTACTGCAGTTTTTCTGGACAGGTTCTTCCCGAGGAAGTTGAGAGAAGCTAAGGCACGAATAGGGCTAGGCATTCGGTAATTCAGTTCGATTTCAATTTTTTTTTTGTTTTTTTCATTTTTCAGTTCTTGTACCACACGTACCGAACACCAAACCAAAATAATTTGGTTCGATTCGGTTTTTATTATTTCGGTTCGGTTTTTATTAGTTCATTTTTTTGTTATGGGCCTGCTTATTGGGCTTTTTAAAATTTTACAATTTTTTTGTTTGATTTTTTCAGCTTAATGGGCTAAAAATAAGTGATCCTTAAAGTGTTATGGATATGTTTGAAGCAACAATGCTAATGTCACTTAGATTAATTAAATTAGTAATACATCTTTTTTGTGGCATCAAAATATCTAATTTCTATTCTAATTTTATGGTATGCTACTATGCTTTAGTGGTCCTAATTCCTTGAGCTATTACTCTTTATCAAATATTTAGACTTTAGTAATGACTAGCAATCTAGCCAACTATACTAGGCATTTAATAAGTAAAAATAATAAAGCCAAAAAGGCACTAACAAGCAACAATTTAACAAGTAATAAAACCTCACTATACTTCACAAATACAATGATCAATTGATCATGACATTACACAACAACATAATAACAATCTAACAAGTGACAATAATGCACTAATGTAGTTTCTTCCATGAGACCACTTTCAAGTTTAAATTGCCAACAATAACAAACAACAATAATGAGCAACAAACAATGTAGCTTCTTCCATGAGATCACTTTCGAATGCCAACAATAACAAATAACAATAATGAGCAACAACATAGTTTATTAACTTTGTTTCCATGAGACCACTTTCAAGTTTCAAGTGCCAACAAAAACACTAACAAAACTTAGTACTTTACGTCTTTCTTCATTGTCTTGACTCGTGGACCTTTTAAGATAAAATCAAATGTTAGAATACTACCTTTAAGATTACAAAAATGATTAAATAAATGACGTATTGAACTCACCACTATTAAATACTTGAGACTTGCAAGCCAAACATAGATCAATAATGGAAGAGTTTCTTCCACTATTTGCCATTCTTTAAATAAGAAAATCAAATATGTCATACAATACAATAAGTATTTTATTTTTTCCAAAACAAATAAAAAATAAAAAGTCTTACCAAGTTCAATTTTTCAAGAAACTCCAAACTTTCTTCAACACAAAAAAGCTTAGTTTCTTGTCTAAGCCAATCTTAGACACAAATAGGGCATTGCACACATTTGGGAGTCAATGAACTTCTAAAGAGATCAAGAATATGACCACCGGTGCGAAATGCACATTCCGATGGCACACTCGACATAGGAATAGCCAATACATCTTGAGCCAAGTGTGAAAGTATAGGAAATCTAGGAGAATTAACTTTCCACCAAATCAAAATATCAAAATCCTCAGATTCAGGCTCTTGGTCTTCAAGAAGATATCTATCCAACTCAGATTTAACACCTAAACTTCCAGAATCTTCCTTTTGTTTCTTCATGTAAAACTTAGTTCTCAAAGAATTTGTTTTCACATTTTGAGAAATACCACAAGTAGATGAATTAGATGAGTCAGATGAAGATGATTGATTTTTAGAACCTTTTGCATACTTACTTACATAGATCGCAAATAATTTCTACAAGTAAACATCTACCTCATTATTCACTATCTTTCGCTTTTCTTCCCTAAGTAATTCTTCAAGAGCAAAACTGACATACACAAATTTATTTCAAGGATCGAAAACAGAAGCAATAAAAAGCATTTTGTTCATCTTTTTATGAGTATCCCAATATTTCTTGAACTTTTCTTTCATACCCAAAGTCATTTCACTTAAATCAACATCATCACTTATCATACGTACTTTAAAATATGAATCAAGCTCACATATATCCTCAAATTGAATATTACAAGTAACATACCGTGAACCTGAAACTTTCAATATCAGCTCATCAATTTTTTCTAGAAACTTTGTGACATTCCTCACATTAGCCCAATCCTCATTTTGAATTGAACCTGCAATACTTCCATCTTCACAAACATCAGTAGCAAGAAAATAATTAAAATTACCATCATACAGATCAAACCTCTCAAAAGCCTTCTCAAACTTTTATGTCGTGTCCAACATCAAATAGGTGGAATTCCACCTAGTACGCACATCTAAAGACAACATTTTATCACATTCTATCTTTTGCATTTCAACACATTTCAAGAGGTTTCTTGTCCTTGTGGAAGATGATTTAACATATTTCACCATTTGTCTCACCCGTTTGATAGAAGGACCAATTTCTTTCAAACCATCTTGCACAATTAGATTAAGTATGTGAGCCATACATCTCACATGGAGATGCTTACCATCCATCATATTAGTTCCCCATACATCTAATTTTTTGGACAACTCTAAAATTGCCACATCATTTAAAGAAGCATTATCAATCGTAACAGTAAAGACATTGTCCAAGTTCCAATCAAGTAAACAATTAATAATACACTCAGCCAAATGCTAACCTTAATGACTAGTGGTAGGAGAAAAATTCAATATTCTTTTATGAAGCACCCAGTCCCTATAAATAAAGTGAGCACTTAAACACATATAATTGATTCTTTGCACCAAAGTCCATGTGTCTGTTATGAGACAAATTCTTGGTTGTATTTCTCTAAAAGACTTTTGCAACATTATCAATACATCATAAACTTCATAAGAATCTCTTGTTATGGTTCTACTAGAAGGAATCTAAAACAAAGGTTGGACTTTACTCTTAAACTTCTTAAAGCCTTCATTTTCAACAAAACTAAAAGGTAGTTCATCAAAAATTATCATCCCAACTAAAGCTCTCCTAGATACCTCTTGATCAAATTTCCAAGTCTCTATCGAAGAACTATTCCTTTGAATATTTAACAATTTTTGAATACCAGGTGCAATATGTGGGGGCTTATACAATTTACATCGGTTGGTCAAATGTTGTCTCAGTCCACTTGTTCCATTTCTAGTTGTATTAGTGATGAGTCCACAAATTGGACTCATTCAGGGCTATATTTTAATAGAAATTGTGTCCTTAAATGCTTATTTTATCTCAATATCTGATGAAAACTCTCAAGTTTCAGGTATTTGAAGTTTTAAGGAAAGCATGGACACTACGTTGCAAAAAGGAACGAAAAGGCTGAAAAGAACTAAGAAATGAAGGCCTGAGGATCGCCGAGTCCGCTAGGTGAGTCGCCAAAGGCTTTTTACTTTGCCTTTTGTTCCAGTGTACTGAGCCCTGAAGAAAAGGATCAAGTCGGCGAAAAAAGGGAGCAGTCGGCACATCGCCAAGCAGTTCCGCGAAACAGTACCATACCTCCCAATGACCCAAAGCACGACGATGCTGAAGGCTGGTACAAGACGGCGATGAACTACACCAAAGGGCGAATCACCAAGTTGATCGGTGATTCCGACTAATGACGCCAAATGATCCGCTGCAACACAAATTTGTGATAACTATAAATACTAGTTAGAGCTTTAATTTTAGTGTGGAACATTTATTATAATTTTCTCTTAGAGTTGAACAATTGTGATAATTTTCATATAGAATGGTACATTTTGAGGGTTTTGAAGCCATGAAGAAGAAGAGAGTTTCATCTTGAAGGATTTGGACTTGGGTATCTTGGATCCTTCATTCTTGGATTGTAACAAGACTTAAATCTTCATACCCATTTGAATGCAAGGTCATTTAGGTATAAATTTCTATCTCTTGATGTGTGGCTAAAAACCCCAATTCTTGGGGTGTGATTTAGCGATTATGGATTAAGATAATTGTTGGGTCTTGCTTGTTGATAGTCTATTTGTAGTTTAAATGTGATTTCGTTTAGTGGTTGTGGATGAATTTAATAAATTTGTAGTTGCAAATACAAGTTTATTTATGTGTTTTTAGCTTGCTCGAGAGAGAGGTCGTACACCTAAAACCACTAAATTGATAACCCGTGTGAGTGGGTTGACATGAGGTTCAACTCGAAAGAGTGAACCTTAGTCCCATGTCCACACACTTAGTTCGAGAGAGTGAGTGGGTTAAGGCGTAGGCTGGTCTTTATGCGGCAAATGGGTGTCCGAGGGGAATGCATTTGAAACGGGGTAAGTTGCTCGACAGAGAGCTTATTGCCTTTAAAGTATAGCCTAGTCACAAGTATTCTATGAATCTTCTATTAAAAGCATGTACCCAATAATCTAGATTAACCCGTATTCCCATCACATCCTATGGAACCCTCTCATTATTTAGAAACCCTTGTTTATTTTGCTATTTTTACTTACCAGTGACAAAAACCCCCCATTGTTAATTGACACTCTTTTGTCCCCCCTTTTAATTTATAATGTTTTTACTCGTACGCCTTTAGCTTCGACTAGTTAGAACTAAATTTTATTTTTCTATAAATTCTCAAAACCACTCTCTTGGGACGATCCCAATCCTTGGTTGGGTTACTAAACTATTGTACTATCGTAGACACTTGCATCTAAAGTTGTGTCTTGATTACACAAACATCAAAATGGCGTCGCTGCCAGGGAGTGGTGTTATTTGCGAATTTTTAGATTAGTAGAATTTTTGTTCTTCTTAGTTGTAGTCTACTTACCTAATTTTTAGTTTTGTTTTGTTTGTTGTGTGAATATTTAGAAAGCATGAGTGTTAATGGTAGTAACGGTAGCCAGATAGGCCACTAAGATGGCATCAACAATCTCAACGATGTCCAAGAGCCTAACATCAATGGCCCCCATCTCATGGGAGGTGTTGGAGTCATCCATTTACCTCCAGCCGAGGGAAATGCAGTGTTTCACATAACAAGCACCATGTTGCAACTTTTGCAACTAAAGGGACTTTTCAACGAATTGGCTCATGAGGATCCTTACGAACATCTTTAGAACTTTGTAGATGTGTGCAGACCATTCTCGTTCAAATAAATCTCTTAGGAGTCAGTCCAGTTGAGGTTATTCCCTTTCTCGTTGAATGGAGAGGCGTGCAAGTGGAAAGCTGAACCACGTGAATCCATTACTTCTTGGGAGGAGTTGGTAACTGTATTTCAAATGCGATTTTTCCCTCTCTTGAAGATGATGTCACTGAGGGATAGCATCCATAGCTTTAAACATCTAGAAGGAGAGCCTCTGTACGAAACTTGGCTGCGATTTAAAAAATTAGTGCTACAATGCCCAACTCATGGCCTGCCTGATAATGTCTTGCTACGGTACTTTTATCGAAGTCTAGATTTAGTGAATAAAGGTGTCGCTAATCAACTTTCACCTGGAGGCCCCCTCTCACATTCAAACTATCTAAAGAGCAGAGGGACAATTATAATGAGATAGACCAAAGCATGGCCAAGATCACGACACAACATGATATTTTATCCAAAAATGTCATGGGGGATAGTGCCCGTGGTGTCAATGTTATGGGGGTCGAGTGCGTAAATCCTGAGGAAGCAAATTTCAAAGCCTTATATAATGAGGATGTGAACTTCCTAGCCAATCAAGGTGGTGGTTATCGTTCAAACTACCTAAGGCAGGGTGGTAACCAAGGTTGGGCTAGAGATGAAGGATGGAAGGATCGTGAATGGAGAGACCAAAATCCTAATTGGAAGGATGGAGAGAAGGATAGATATGTGCCTCCCCACGAGCACCAAAAGCAAAGGATTCAGAGGGTGGTAGGTCTGAGGATATGCTTTCGTGTATCCTCAACAAAGTTGAAGGGTCAGAAAAAATGTTGAAAGGCATGAAAGAAGATGTTTCTACCCTTAGCCAGACCGTCACCTCACATTCTATTTTAATCAAGCAGTTGGAGACCCAAATGGGTCATATATCATCTCACCTCAATCCGAGACAGTAATGGGGTTTGCCCAGTAATACTATGGTCAACCCCAAGAGTGAGATTTGAAGGTGGACGTGTATCGTGCCACGACGTAAAATAAGGCATTGTTTCGGAGGCAATCCAAAACCCCTTTAATTGTTTTCTTATTTCTTGGTAAAATAATGGTGTGTTGATTGTGCAGATGGAAGTGCGGAGAGTGAACGAAAAGTGTAGATTGGCGAGCAGCAAGTCCTATCAGTGAATCGCCGAACGGTCTGGCTATTCAGAACTAGACTACCATTAGACTCAATACCATCTTGCATTGGAGTCTGTAAAACTCGACGATCACAGGTAATTATTGGCGAACCGTCGACCATGTCAGCGATCCCGACAAAGATCGTCGTTTGGACCCCCATAAACCAGAGGTCCTATAAATTATGGCGAAGAAGCTAAACAGTTGGCGTTCTGCCAAGTGAATAGGTAAATTGGACTAATATTGCCGAGTGGATGAGAACTGGACGGTTTTTACAAGCCAAAGGTTTAAAAGTTTCAACTTCATTCAATTTACCTCACTTTTTATCTGCCCAAACTCACACTTGCACTCTATTTTCAATATCCCTACACTTTTATAGTATTTTAGTTGTTGATTTGTGTTCGGGACTTGGATTACATTGCTGTCTAGCGAATCAATTCCATTTTAGTCATAATGAAAGGTTAGTTCCCAAACTCTAAGTTCTTTCTATCGATATTGGAATAAATGCAATGATATTACCTTGTTGATTTGTGCTGGGTTTCTCTGGTATGATTAGAATATTTGTTTGCCTGTTAGATTTGCGAATTCTGCCTGTACTAAGTTAACTAGTTAATTCCTGAAGATTACGTTTTTAAACTGACTTAAAATTCATGGGTTGAGCATGATTGTCACTGGATCTAAGCCTAATTTGATGTGTGCATGCCTTAATTTTGTTTTCGGGGGTTGCAGAGTTGAATTTGGGAACTTGGATCAAAAGTAGGCACATTGAGTCATTTGGCGAGCTTGGTTGAGCGTGCCGAACCACTCGACGGTTCGCCTAAAGTCTCATATCGCATTTAATCCAATGCTGAATTATGCACTTTTTGGCGAAAAGCATGATGTTGTCGAAAGTATTCGGAGTCTCTTCAAAAGTATTCGGCGTCTTGCCGAAAGACTTCTAGCTTGCCCTTTGTCTACACCTTTGTATTCTCTATGCACTGCACTTGGCAAACCGCCTAAGTAATTGCGTGCTTCGACAATTGGTTCGGCGAAGTGATTCTGTAATTAAACTACATTGTTGTCTGAATACTTTCTAACTTTTTCTCGAAGCTTTGTAGAAATGTCTAGAACAAAAGTGGCTGGAAGAGATATGCCACCCCGACAAACAAGAGCGAAAAATTTCAGGAAAAATACAAAGGCAACAAACCCCCCCCCCCCCTAAAAAAAATGAATGAGGGCAAGAAGCCCAGTGCCAGAAAGGGAACAAATCCCCGAGACCCCACTATTCCCTCGTGAAAGCGTGGATTCTTCACAGCCATTCACTCCTTTTTTGCGGCTCATGACTTGGACAATATTAGTAAGTCAACTATCGTTGAATCTTCTAAAGAAGCTCTGGGGGCCATTATTAAAGTCCAGGCTGACACATCAGGCACTGATGCCCAGACAGATGGAGCAACTGTGTAGACAGGATTTCTACCTCCCTCTCTGTCTTTATTTATTTTTTTTAAGTCTGGATATTCAGTTATTTGCATTTGAGGACAAATTGCTTTTATTTATGGTGGGGTGAGGCCCACCTTTTGTGTATTATTTGTGACTTGTCTTTTCGCTTATGTATTTGGGCTTAGAGCTATTATTGTGTTAAATACTGCTTTTTGTGGATGTTTGAGCTTGTGGCTCCTTTTATTTTAAATTACAAAAATATTTTGACCCTTTCAAAAAATTTTAAATTTTTCACACATTTTTTCCACCCCTCGTGTGTTGAACGTGGCTATTCTTTTGCAAAATTTGAGTCTTAGTTTTGATCAATACTGATGACTTGAATAGTTTTTACAATCGAACGAACATGAATGCGCAGCTATGATGAAGCCAAATGAAAGTGCATAGATAATATGTGAACTCTTTGCATCTCGTTATGACTAGCCTTGTATCAAATTGATTCTTTTGTGATGACCGTTGCACACTAGCGAAAGTGTGGAGTCTTGTTTAATTTATTATGCCAATGCCTAGTGTGATGAGCATACCTGTGAACTATGTATGATAGATCCTAGAATTTGCCCCGTTGGTCCGGTCAACAAAGTGATGTTATATCTTTATATGATCATAGGCAACTTCAAAGAGTGTGAAGCAATTTGACATATACCTCTTTTGTGACCTACCTTGTAAGTGTGTGAACATCTCTTGAACAACCCTTGAACCTTACCTTTCTTTGGAAGAAACATGATACCTAGACCTTTCTTAATCCACTACCTATAATCCTCTTGATTGTGGTTAGTGAATAGTCAACTTAGGCCAAAAGCCTAACTTGCGGATGTGGTGAAAAGAAAAAGGGGAAATCAAAAAGTCCAAGAAAAGTCTCCCTAAACCCATGGTGTTGCGAAAAATGAAAAACCCCCCATATAAAAAAAGGGAAAGGAAAAGAAAAAGAATGAAAAAGAAAGTTGTGGAATAAAGTATAAAAGAAATGGAGGTTCCAAACAATTCATGGAAAGTAAATAATAGGATTACTTATAAGCACTAATGAAAATGATGAAGGAGAAAGGAATGGAAGTGTTGTGAGAACCACATCTCATGAGGATGAAAGTAACTGAGCCTAAATGACCACACCTTTGCATTCAGCCCCATTACAAGCCTTGAAAAGTCCTTTTTGATCTTGAGTGAGCTGAAACAAATGTTGATTGGAAAATACGGGCAAACCTATACGTGAAATTATGCACTATGTTCTTCTTTATGAGTGTGAGCGTTGCATCTGATTCCAAAGCTTTAAACTATGAAACCATTGTGTGAATATGGAATCATTCTTTGTGTGAGGGCATTTGAATACTATAGTTGAGCTTGAACTTGCATTTGAAGCAAATATTGTGAGCATGAGATTCATTGATATTGGTGAGTTACAACTTGAATCTTTATGTGCACATTTGATCTTTGCATAAGTAAATGAGTCTTGTTGTGTGGATTCATAATTGAGTCTTGTATAGCACTGTTCGAGACACCCTTTTTGAATGGCTGAACTTGAGTTTGCTTGAGAACAAGCAAAAGTTTAAGTTGGGGGTATTGATGAGTCCATAAATTGAACTCATTTAGGACTAGATTTTAATATAAATTGTGTCCTCAAATGCTTGTTTTATCTCAATATTTGATGAAAACCCTTAAGTTTCAAGTATTTGAAGTTTTAAGGAAAGCATGGACACTACGTCACAAAAAGGAATGAAAAGGCAGAAAAGATCGAAGAAATGAAGGTCGGAGGATCGTCGAGTCCACTTAGCGAGTTGCCAAAGGGTTTCCACTTCGCCTTTTGTTCCAATATGCTGAGTCCTGAAGAAAAGGATCAAATCGGCGAAAAAAAGGAGCATCGCGAAACAGTACCATGCTGCCTAATGACCCAGAGCACGACGATGCTAAAGGATGGTACAAGACGGTGATGAACTACACTAAAGGGTGAATTACCAAGTTGATCGGCGATTCCAACTAATGACGCCGAACGATCCGCTGCAACACAAATTTGTGATAACTATAAATACTAGTTGGAGTTTTAGTTTTAGGTGGAGCATTTTATTATAATTTTCTCTTAGAGTTTAACAATTGTGATAATTTTCATATAGAATAGTACTTTTTGAGGGTTTTGAAGACTTGAAGAAGAAGAGGGTTTCATCTCAAAGGATTGGGACTTGGGTATCTTGGATCCTTTATTCTTGGCCTGTAACAAGACTTAAATATTCATAACCATTTGAATGCAAGCTCATTTAGGTATAAATTTCTATCTCTTGATGTGTGGCTAAAAATCCCAATTCTTGGTGTGTGATTTAGCGAATATAGGTTAAGATAATTGTTGGGTATTGCTTGTTGATAGTCTATTTGTAGTTTAAATGTGATTTCGTTTTGTGGTTGAGGATTAATTTAATGAATTTGTAGTTACAAATACAAGTCTATTTATGTGTTTTTGGTTTGCTCGAGAGAGGTCGTAAAACTAAAACCACTAAATTAATGGCCGGTGTGAGTGGGTCGACATGAGGTTCAGCTTGAGAGAGTGAACCCTAGTCCCATGTCCACACACTCAACTCAAGAGAGTGAGTGGGTTAAGGCGTAGGATGGTCTTCATGGGGCAAATGGGTGTCCGAGAGGAACGCATTTGAAACAGGGTAAGTTGCTTGAGAGAGAGCTTATCCCCTTTTAAGTCTAGCCTAGTCACAATTATTCTATGAATCTTCTATCGAAAACATGTACCCAATAATCTAGATTTACCCATATTTCTATCACATCCCAAGGATCCCCTCTCATTATTTGGAAACCTTTGTTTATTTTGCTATTTTTACTTACCAGTGACAAAATCCCCCATTGTTAATTGACACTCTTGTGTCCCTCCTTTTAATTTATAGTGTTTTTACTCATAAATGTCTTTATCTATGACTAGTTAGAACTAAATTTTATTTTTCTATAAATTCTCAAAACCACTCTCTTGGGACGATCCCAACCCTTGGTTGAGTTACTAAACTATTGTATGATCGTAGACACTTGCATCGAAAGTTGTATCTTGATTACGCAAACATCAATTAGCAACATAGTTTTTTTTACAATGTAAACACTTTGCTTTAAATAATACATCATTTTCAAAAAAAAAAAAAAAATTCAAAGTGTTGCCAAACAGTAGATCTTGGATCCATTTCTTTTTTTTTTTTGTTTCTTCTGTGCCAATTGACGCATCATTGCTATTAGTAGGTGTATTATCCATAGAATCAATCATACTTATTCAACTTTGATCAGCCACACGCACATTTAATTGATTTTGTTCAGCTATCTATGTCAAAAAATTATTTCACAATGAATTCACACACTAAGTAGTAACAAAAGTAAAAATCAGAAAGAAAAATAAATGGAAGAAGAAATATCCATTTTGAAACTTGTAACTTAAAATGGAAGAAGAAATATTGACAGTAAAAACTAATCAATCTATCGAATACAATGCCTGATGGTGGCCACCGGTCGGTCGCTGGTGGTCACTGGTCGGCTGCTGTGTGTCACTGGTCGGCTGTTGCGTGATGCTAGTTGGCTGTTGTGTGTTGCCTGCGTGTTGGCCTGTTGCGTGTTTCCTGTGTGTTGGTCGATCGGTCATTGTCTTGTTGCTAATCAGCCGGTCGCCGAAAGTGGGAAGTGGAACTACAAAGTGGGAAAATGAAGTGACTGATGTGCGACTAAGAAAAGTTTGAACACTAAAAGCTGAAAAGTAAAAAGTTTGAAAAGTAAAAGCTGAAAAGTGAAAAGTTTGACCTAATTTTGCCTATATACTTATTATTTAATATTAATAATTAATATAATATAATATATTTCGGTAAACCAAAAAACCAAATAAGTGAATTAAAGAAAGGAGTTGAAAGCCACTTTACTGTAAGGAGAGGACTTCCAGGGCTCAATCTACGGCTGCGTCCCGTGGTTTGGTAGAATAGACTTACATACCAAAAGCCAAATTGAAATACCAAAAAATAGGAAAATATATACCGAATATCGAACCAAAAACCGAAATACCGAAACCAAAATACCGAAATGATTCGGTTTGGTTCGGTATTTTAGTTTTTAGGTATTTATGCCCAGCCCTAGGCATAAGAGTTTATGAACTTGAAGTAGGGATCAATGTCAGCCCAAGAGTGCAGGATGAAGTTCACCTAGCTCTCCAAGTATGCTCCATACATGGTTGTTGATCCAAGGGCACAAATGAATAAGTTTTTGTTTGGGGTATTTGATCTGGTGAAAATCAAGTGCAGGAATGCTATGCTTCTAGGGGATATCGATATCTCCAAACTAATGACCGGTTCTCAACAGGTTGAGGGAGATAAGCTTAGGGAAATGACTAAGGACAACAAGAAGTCTAGAACAAGGAATTATGAATACTCTCAACAGAGATCGAGTAGTGGAAATCGCTCACAGTTTCAGCAAAGGTCTACAACCCAAACATCTTCATCAGCTAGCACTCCGTCCCCCAAGTTTTGATAGGATCAAAAAAGTAGGGCACTAGGCTCTAAGTCACAGGGGAGTGCTTCATGTAATTGAACTTTTCCGACTTCCCCAAAGTGTGGTAAGAACCATCCAGGTGAGTGTCTTGCTAGCAGAGATAGGTGTTTTAGGTGTGGTTAGTCTGGATATAGGTTGAAGGATTTCCCTTCTATCAGATAGGGGTAAAGAAGCAACAACAACAGGGCCCAGTCTATAGCTCCATTAGCACCAGCAGGTCGCCCAACTAAGTAGGTAAAGGTGGCAGTCAACTACAAAATAGGTTGTATGCTCTCAAGGCTTGCTAGGACCAGGAAGACTATCCTGATGTGGTCACTGGTACGTTACGAGTCTTTCATTTGGATGTTTATGCATTTTTAGATCCCAGAGCTACACTGTCTTTTGTAACTCTCTATATAGCAATAAACTTCGGTGTCAGTCCAAAAACTCTCTCAGAACCCTTCTCAGTCTTTACTCTAGTTGGTGACCTAATTATAGCCAGACAGGTATATAGAAATCACCCTGCCATAGTCTCTCAGAAAGTCACATCATCAGACCTAGTAGAGTTAGAAATGGTAGACTTTGATATAATTCTAAGAATGGATTGGTTACATTCCTGTAATGTCTCATTCGATTGTAGAACTAGAATCGTTCGATTTCAGTTTCCAAATGAACCAGTCTTAGAGTGCAAGGGTAGTAGCTAAGACCATGAAGATGATCTCTAAAGGGTATATCTATCATCTTGTTAGGGTTAAGGATTCAAACTTCGAAAGCCCAACTCTTGATTCAGTCGCGGTAGTAAATGAGTTTCTAGAAGATCTTTCTGAATTTCCTCCTGAAAGGGAAATCGACTTCAAAATAGATTTCGAGATACCCATCCCATTTAGATTCCTCCTTACAAAATGTCTCTAACTAAGCTTAAGGAATTGAAAGAGCAGTTGAAAGACCTTTTAGATAAAGGCTTCATCAGATCTAGTATCTCTCCATAGGGTGCTTCAGTGTTGTTTGTGAAAAAAAAAAATATGGTTCTCTCAGAATGTGCATTAACTATTAGCAATTAAACAAAGTTATAATCAAGAATAAGTATCCTATTCCCAAGATTGATGACTTGTTCGACCAATTTTAAGGTGCTAGTTGCTTTTCTTAGATAGACTTCATATCTGGCTATCATTAACTCAGAGTCAGAGATAGTGACATTTCAAAAACCATTTTTAGAAATCAATATGGTCATTATAAATTTGTAGTTATGTCCTTTGGAATAACAAATGCTCCTTCATATTTCATGGACAGAATGAATAGGGTGTTCAAACAGTATTTGGACTTATTCGCCATCAACTTTATTGATGATATCCTCAATTATTCTTAGAGTGAGGAGGAGCATGCGACTCATCTGAGAGTTGTCCTGCAGACTCTCAATGATCACTAGCTATTCGCTAAGTTCAGCAAATGTGAATTCTGGCTACAGTTCGTCACTTTCCTTGGTCATATGGTTTCCAGCGAAAGGATCCGAGTGGATACTCAAAAAATTGAGGTAGTACAACACTGGCCAAGACACACCTCTCCAAAAGATATCAGAAGTTTCTTAGGTTTGGCTGATTATTATAAGAGGTTCGTTGAAGGATTTTCATCCATAACTTCCCCATTTACCAAGTTGACTCAGAAAAATGTCAAATTTCAGTGGTCAGATGAGTGTGAGAAAAGCTTCTCAGAACTGAAGACTAGGTTGACTACAACTCCCATCTTGACTCTACTAGATAGTTCAGATGGTTATGTGATTTATTGTGATGCCTCCAAGGTCGACTTAGGTTGTGTGATGATGCAGCGAGGTAATGTCATATCTTATGCTTCTATACAACTTAAGGTCCATGAGAAGAACTACCCGACTCATGACCTCGAGCCTGCGGCCGTAGTATTTGCCCTTAAGATTTGAGACACTACTTGTATGGTGTTCATGTTGATGTATTCACAGATCATAAGAGCCTCCAATATGTGTTCACCCAGAAAGAGTTGCATCTTTGTCAGAGGAGATATCTTGAATTCCTCAAAAGCTATGACAAAAATGTGTTTTACCATCCGGGTAAGGCCAATGTGGCGGCTGATGCTCTTAGTAGACTGTATATGGGTAGTGTAGCACATGTTGAGGGAGAAAAAAAGGAGTTAGCAAAAAATGTTCACCGGCTTACTCGCTTAGGAATTTGACTTACGGACACATCAGATGGTGGTGTGACCATTCATATTGGATCAGGATCTTCATTGGTAGCGGAGGTTATGGGAAAACATGGCAGTGATCCTATATTACTTCAGTTGAAAGATGCAGTTCATCAGTAGAAAGTTGAGGTTTTCTCCTGGGGGAGATGGTGTGCTTCGTTACCAAGGTCACTTATGTGTTCCTAATGTGAGTGAGTTAAGGCAGCAGATCCTTAGAGAGGTTCATAACTCCAGGTATTCCATTCATCCAGGTGCCACTAAGATGTACCGTGATTTACGGGAAGTCTTTTGGTGGAACGGCATAAAGAGGGATATAACAGACTTTGTGGATAAGTGTCATAGGTGTCAACAAGTTAAGGTAGAACATCAGAAACTAAGAGGTATGACTAACGAGATTAACATTCCTACATGGAAGTGGGAAGTGATAAGCATGGACTTCATTACAGGATTACCTCGTACTCGCAGACAACATGACTCCATTTGGGTGATAGTGGACAGAGTCACTAAGTCAACTCACTTCTGTGTTGTCAAGACTACAGATTCAATGGAGGACTCGCCAAAATCTACATAAATGAGATAGTCAAGTTGCATGGGATCCCCTTGTCTATCATCTCAGATAGAGGTCCTCAGTTTATATCTCATTTCTGGAAATCATTTCAAAAAAGTCTTGGTACTTAGGTAAATCTCAATATAACATTTCATCCACAGACGGATGGTCAGGAAGAATGTACCATTCAGACCTTAGAGGACATGTTGATAGCTTGTGTGATTGATTTCAAAGGTAGTTGGGATGGTCACCTACCTCTCATAGAGTTCGCCTATAATAATAGCTTTCATTCCAGTATTCAGACGGCCCCGTATGAGGCACTATATTGGCGTAGATGTAGATCTTCGGGTTGTTGGTTCGAAGTAGGTAAAGCAACCTTGATTGGGCCAGATTCAGTTTATGAAGTTATGGAAAAGGTTCAACTCATTAGAGATAGACTAAAGATAGCCCATGGTCGTCAGAAGTCCTATGCAGATGTAAGAAGAAGGGACTAGAGTTTGAAATTGATGATTGGGTTTTCCTGAAGGTGTCAACCTATGAAGGGGGTGATGAGATTTGTCAAGAAAGAGAAACTCAGTCCTAGATATGTAGGTCCTTACAAAATCCTGAAAAAGGGTTGATAATGTGGCATATAAGTTAGAGTTGCCAGCAGAACTAGCAGCGGTTCATCCAGTCTTTCACATTTCTTTGTTGAAGAAGTATGTTGTTTATCCAACATCAATAGTTTCATTAGAGAGTGTGGTTTTGAAGGATAGTCTCACTTATGAAGAGGTACCAGTTAAAATTCTTGACCGTCGAGTTCGCAGGTTGAGAAATAAGGAAGTTGCTTCAGTGAAGGTTTTATGGAGGAGTCAGTCCGTAGAGGGAGCTACCTGCGAAGCAGAAGCAGCCATGATAGCCAAGTATCCTCACCTCTTTCCTTCTGATTCCATTTTAGCTTGAGGTAATAGTTTCTCTCCAGTCCCTCAGTTTACTCTTGTGTAATTCAATCTCATTATCATGTTCCCTCAGTTATTCTTGCATTTCAGCATATTTGCATGTTCTTGGAACTCAGTTCAGAAAGATATCAATGTATAGTACTTAGTGGTAAGGATTGGAGCTCTTTCTCTCCACACTCAGCTCGTTTAGACTTCATTGGAGGATGAATGTTCCCCAGGGGGAGATAATGTAACACCTCAGATCTCAAAATGGAGAAAATCCTAGTTTTCAATTCTGTAGTAGATGGCGCTCGTTAGTTTTAAGTCAGGGTCATTTTGATCCTTTTTCCCTATGCATTGGGCACTTAAACTACGTTGTTTTACTCAATCTTAACCTAATAATCTAGTCAGAACCTACCCTTAAACCTATATTCTCCAAAAATTACCCGAATTAGAGCAAAAATAAGAGGAAAGTCAACCAACCCTCTCAAGAACAAGCAGGAGGTTTTCTTCAAGTTCAGCCTCGAAATCCAAAGGATTTCTCCGTAGTTTTTGTCACTAGGTATATAGGATTTCACTAGTGGGTTCCTTTCATCCACTATGTTCCTAGAATTCAGTCGGTTCCTTCATTCTACATAGCTTGTTTAGACCTAGGGTTTTTTAAAATCTTGCGAATTTATCGTGATTTCAGCTGTTATATAATCCGTAGTCTAAATATCATGTTTTTCTTGGGAACGTTGTTTAATTCCTTGTATAAAACTCAGTAGACCTAGTTTGTGTAGATTCTCTCAGTTCATGAATTACACTTGCTAGGTCAGTTAAACAGATAATCATGCTTCAGTTTACAAATGTCATATTATCAATATATAAATGTTGTATTCTCAGTTAGCATGTTAGTATTTTGAGCTATTTAATATTTCAATTACATTTTAGTTATCTACATATTCAGTTGGGAGTAGACTTGGCACTTAGTTGAACTAGGGCTCAATGTACTCTCATAGTCCCAGAACTACGTGCCCCTATAGGATTATAAGTTCCCTCTGTTGGGCATCAAATTTAGTGATCACGCCAATCATGCCTTTATACCCTTGGCAAGGTATATTGGGTCCTCTCGATGGGGCGTGTACATCAGACTTAACGTTTAGCTCATATGGTTTACGTCGGTTAATAGTAGCTCCACAGTCAGAGTCTTAGTGCATTTGACCAGGTTTTCAACATCTATAGCTGTTTACAGTTTAGTATGTTATCTTCATGATTAGTACTTATTCATTACATTCAATGTAGCTTTTCAGTTATATTTCAGTATATATATCTCTATTTAGATTATATCATTGTTGCTTTGTTCAGTTCACATATATTTGTTCAGTTTAGTGTCTATATCATGCATGCTTAGTACATTCCAAGTATTTCTGCATACTCTGCGCTACATCATTTCATGATGTAGGTTCAGGTTCTCAGTATCCAGATCATGCATAGATAGATTCTCGGTCCGTATTCAGCAACTTCAGTAGTGAATCCTCATATTTCGAGGAGAATAAACATGCTTTCATTTTTGTCTTTACTTTCAGTTTTCAGTTTTAATAGACTTAGCTGGGGTATGTCTTAGTAACTCAACTCAGTTATATGTTTTTTAGACATAGTAGTAGATTCAGATGGAGTTGTTAAGTGGTTGTTTCAGTTATCACTAAACTCTTAGTATGTTTTATATATTAAGACTAGTTGAGATTTTCCCCACTTTCAGTTATCCACTGTTTTGGCTTTCACATAGTTCATGTCTTATTTAGTTATTGTAGTATGATTGATATATGATAGACACAGGGTTTGTTTGGGGTCACTCGTGATCCTAGGTCCCATGTTACGTCAAGGCCTCAGGGTATGACAATTAAGATCAATTCTTTAAATGTGGAATGATTTTGGATATGAATTGAGGTTACTAGAATCTCCTAACACAAAGTTAAGTTGAAAGATTTCTTACTGATTGCGCTTCAATATGAGATTTTACTTTAGTCAACTTTAAATGACCATATCTTATAGAATATAACGAATTAGGTGATCTATAGCCTATCAAATTAAAGTTCTTTGAGTCCTCTTTCTAATGCTACCAAATTTGCGTTAGTTAGAGTTCAGAGTAAAAATTTATACCCGTGATAGTAAGGCCCTGTCAGAAAGACGAAGGTTCACAGATAACTATACGAACAGTGAAGTGTTTCACGGATCATGGAGCCTTAAACGGTCCGTGAAGACTTCCTTGAAGGGCACTCTAGCAGTTTTTTAAGCTCGAGTCATTTTGGTCTTTCCCATATGCGTTTGGTACTTAAATTACGTCGCTTTAACCCCTATTCTAAGCCTAAACCACGACATTTTCACCTTGTTAAGGGCTTAGAAAGTGTTACTAGTTCTTTTACGTTAATTAACATTTCAAGTCATTAGGGAAAGATTTCAAGAGGAAAAAAGCTAGGGTTTCGCGCGTTCTTCGAGCTTCGTTGATTTCGTCAAGAACTTTGTTCTTCTAAGTATGTAAGGCTATCATATTGTTCGATTAATTCATCCTTATTCCCTACATCTACTTTCAAATTAGTAAAACAGTAATCTAGGGTTCTATCCTTATCCTTAGATTTTAGTATTCTTAAGGTGAGTTGATATTGAGTTCTGAGTTCTTGAATTACTAATTATTGAATTATATTTCATGATTATTGAGTTGTTATATCTTGCATTGAGATTCTTGAGTTGATTGTTCATGTCTATTTCCATAATGAATCCTATTTTCTGAGTATTCATTGAGTTCTTATTGAGAATCTTTTAAACACAACATAATTGTTTAAACTAAGTTTTGAGAAAGTAAAGAGAAGTTTGAGAAAGAGCTTAACTAAGATTTAAGCACGAGTATAAGGGAACTAAGTATTTCTCAAATATTATTTTGAGAAAAGTTAAAAGAGTTTTCAGAAAGATTGAGTACAGTGCAATTACCTCTTAAAGAGGCCCCTTTTGAGTAGTTATCTCAACTTAGAAAATATTTTTACATTGAGCAAAAAGAAACATTGTTTTCTAAATGAGTAATGAGTTTCAGAGATATTTCAAAGCAGTTACCTCTTTTAATAGGATAGTTTGAGAAATTATCTCAAACTAGAGAAAGAGCATGTTTTGTACATTTGAGCAAGAGTATATATTATTGGGAGTAGCATTGAGCACCAATATGAGGGAGAGTTCAGACAACTCACAACCGCCATAAACCATTTCTTGCCAACATAGATACAAGATCATACTTTTTAGATGAATCCTTATTGCTTAGTGGATCCACTTAGTTGAGAGGTTCTATATCCCGACATAATATAAGACAGTTCTTGCAGCGTGGAAAAGACGTTGTATCATCACATAGCTCATAGTGATGGTTGTCGGTTAGAGAATCTCCCAATAGAGTTAAAGTGTATTATATATATATATCACTTATTATGTTGAGTTCAAAGATGAAAAAGTGTTTTGTAAAACTTCAAATGATTTAACTCCTTTATTTCTTTACATTCAGATTGAGTACATTGTTATCTATTGCAGTCCTTTCTTTAAGTTATTTCGCCTCAGCTATATTACATACTTGTACATTCAAATGTACTCACGTCATTCGACCTGCATATTTTTATGATGCAGAAATAGGTGTTCAAGATCATCAGCAAGCGCTTTGTTGAAATCATTCTACACTGCAGACAATTTCAGTGAGTCTCCTTTCATTCTAAAAGACTTCACGTCTACTTTTAGTTTAGTTGTTTTGAGGCGTCGTGGACACCTATCTTAAACATTAAACACTTCATAGATGGATAGAGCTGAGGAGTCTCTCGGTACTTTCTTTCCTTAAAGATGTTTTGCAAACTATTATGATTATTGAAATGAGTATTTTCAGACATTCGAGTTGAGTTTTATTTTGAGATCAAATTTTGTTTTAAGCCTATTCTTGCTAAGTAGTCAGCATGCCAATAACTTCACTTAGGGATAAGGAATGGTTCTCGAGTGCCGGCCACGTCCAGGGTGTAGTCTCGGGGAGTGACAGAAGCAGGGGCGGATTTAGGTATAGGTAAGGTGTGTTATGGGACACTACTTCGTCAATTTTTTTTATGGAATATACCTATATAAACAATAAAAATAAAAACTTAAAAGGTAAAATAATTAAAAAGGACACACATTATATCAAAATGCTACTAGCTCAAGTGGCAGAAGCGCCGCATTTCATGTCATACGTCCCAAGTTCTATTTCCAACATTCTACCCTTTTTCTACACTTTTATTTTTATTTACCCTTTTTTTCTACGTTTTTTACACATTTTTATTTTATTTTTACCCCTTTTTTCTCTTAAATTTTATTTTAAATTCAAAACAATTGGTCCCATTCATTTAAAAACTTATAGACCCACTTTAATTCATTCAAAATCTAATTTACTATTTTTTTTCTTTTTTTTTTAGAATTAAAATAAAACTCAAAATCTGTGAGTCCTTTATCCATTAGAAGTATTGACTCCTTAAATCCTTATATTTCTATAACTGTGACTTGTGAGTTTCTTCAATTTTCTTTCTATTCTTGTTCATCCATCATGTTATTTGGCATCTCAAATCTCTCCGCATCATGTAAGTATTATTTGCTATTCTATTTTAAATTATTACGTGCTTGAATTTTTATTTTTGTTTGTTCATAATAATATATTTTTTTCTATTGGCTTGTTACAAAGAAACAATTTAGAATTCATTAAATTGATTACAATTATCGGCAATAGTCTATTATTTGATCCTCAATTACTATGTGCAAATTACATCATATAATTACTCTAAATTTAATGGAGAATCTAAATTTAATATAGAGGTATTATTCTAAAAAGAGCATAAACTTTCAAAGTCAATCTTAACAACTCAAACTTCAACTAACTTGGAAGAACAAACTAATGATTCACAAAAATATCAACGAAGTAAAGGAATTGATTTAAGTTCATTGCTGATTGATGTTAATTTATTAAAAGAGGTTAATCGTATTTATTTGCAATACAACCTATTGAATAATGTTGTATAAAATTTTATTTAAAAATATGAAGATGTGAGTGGTTTAATTTAAAATTTTGAAATATTATTTAATTTAAAGAGTAGGTCATTTTTAAAATTTTTTTAATTTAATCAAAATTTTATAATTTTAAGAAAAATATTATTTCATAAAGTTCACTATTAATGGGGCCTCAAATTTTAGTCTGAATCAAAAAGCTTTATTTTAAATGTATAATTCTATTCTTATACATTTAAAATGGAAATATAGTCATGATATAAATACACACTACCACTACAAAGAAAAGAAAAAGCAGGAGAAAAATTAACAAATTATAGTATATTTCCATTTCAAGTGGGGATAAGAAAAAAGGGTCCCACATATTACACCTTCTTCCCCTGTCCATTTCCCTTTTTTTTTTCTCTCTCCTGCACTTTTTTATCAGATTATATTTTTAATGATATTTTATTGTTATCAGAAACTCAACTATTCAACAGCATACATACAATCCTAAAAGAACCAATCCCCTTACCCTCACACACACACACACAGAGTAGACACAGATTCTGAAAAAAGGTCCATCTTTATTTGTTCAGGTTGTTTTGTTGTATGGTCTAAAAGCTGCTTGCTGAACAATAAATTAAAGGGGTTTATCTAGAACTTGCTAATCTTTGTTTGGTTAGCTTCACAGTTTTTATATCAGGTAAAAATGGTTGCTTTCTTGAAAATTCTTCTTTTTTTTTCTATTCAAATGGGGTTGCTTGTTCTTCATATGGTGTTCTGTTGTTTGATCTATTTGTGAGTTGCTGAAATTTTTGGATTTATGGCTCATTTTGAGAGTTTTGCTGTTTATGTGTGCTTTTTCACATTTTCTTGGAGTTGTTTTCTTTGTTCTTGTGTGAAGTCTCTAAGTCTGCAGCTTGGGCTATATTTGACTTTTTTTCTTTGTTGGTTTAATTTCCCACGCACCCACCATATGTTTTGCTGCTGAATTTTTTTTTTGAAAGGATTTGTGGTTCGTTTAGTTGATAGAGCTTTTACCCAGCTCACATAGTATTATCGAGTCCGGATATAGGAGGAGGGTCGTGGTAAGATCCTTTTAGATACTCAACTTAGAATTAGGAAAAAGATCCCGAGTAATTGGAATTGAGAGATTTGTGATTGCCTGAAAGAATAAGATTTTTCTTCTTGCTGTAGCAAGTGATGCTTTGAAGTAACTCGCCAAAGTTCTCCACCTTTTGTTAGGATTCTCTGTTGTAACTTGTTTGTGGCAGCTTTGCCCTTTTGAGTGAAGTGGCATACTTAATCATTAACATTTTCTATTCTCTTTAATAGTTAGTGTTCCATTTTAAGTGGAATTTTGATTTAGTGCTCTCTCGTTTTTCCTCTCTACCTCCCAATGTAGGGGTAAGACTCCACTTGTGGGATTAAACTATATATATGTTGTTGTTGTCGTTGCTATCTCGGTTTGAATTCTTGAATTTTCGTGTGAAGGTGAATTTTCATTTTGGATAAGATGTGAAAGATATGGTTGTATTCTATCTAAAAATTTCTCTATTTTCATTTGGATTTTAATTAATGCAGATTCTATTCCCTGGCACAGCATAAGCACAAATTGTTTGGGCAATCTGTATGTACGTGCTCAACTAGGAAGCAACTTCTATTGCTTAAATTCTAAACTTTTCTGCTGAAGAAGATTTACAGAGCGTGTTTTTCTTTTTTTAAAAAAAAATCTTAGATTACTGAGAAGTGATGGGGCATATATGTGAATTCTGTGGAGAGCAGCGGTCAATTGTATATTGCCGGTCTGATGCAGCTTGCTTATGCTTGTCGTGTGATCGCAATGTGCATTCTGCCAATGCCCTTTCACAGCGCCATTCCAGGACACTTTTATGTGAAAGATGTAATTCACAACCAGCTATTGTTAGACATGTTGAGGATAAGGTTTCTCTTTGCAAGAACTGTGATGCGATTGATCATACTGGTTCTGGTACAGGTTCCATGCATAATAGACAAACACTTAGTTCTTATACTGGATGCCCTTCCGCTGCAGAACTCTCTACTATCTGGTCGTTTCTCTTAGATAACCCTTTAGGTGGTGATTCAACTTGTGAGAAGGGAATGGGTTCAATGAGCATCACTGACAACCGACCTACGGATAGCCGAGCTCCTCAAGGAAAGTTCAGCTCTCAAGATGCAGCTGCTACAGTTGAAGTGAGTGAAATGCATACCCCAAACAAATTAAGTGTATTGGTGGGATCCTCTATGCTTACTCTTGGCAACAAGCAAAACAAGGTGGAGCAAATTGTTGGATCTGTGAATTTCTCTTCATCAAAGGTAATCTAGGTTTTAAAAGATATATTATAATGAGAAGCTAATAATTCTTGCTGATATGTCGCGGATCTGATAGTTCTGTTTTCCTGGACTTCGATTTGATAGCAATGACGATCAATAAGTTGGTCAACCACTAGTAGGGTCATGAAGCTGAGGTTGTCTTGCACCTTGTTGTTCCTCTGGAATCTTTCAACAAACTTCAGCTTTGATTTTCCAGTGCCCAGATCCTTTTTTTAATGCTATTTGCTACCTGAGATTAATGAAGTAGTAACAGGTCTAAAAATGTTGAGGAAGATGAACTGTAATTTATGATTCTTTCTTCTGTCTTATGGGAGAATTCCATGTTCTTTTTCAAGCATTTAATTGCACTGCCTCATTTTATTATGCTATGCTTGAGAATGGTTATCCACAATGTGTGTTACCTTATTGCTTCTAAATCATTCGACACATGATTTCTTGGAAGTTTCTTATGTTGTTATTATTCTTGCATAGGGCTGTTATTCTGGAGTAAAAGGCTCAACTATATATGAGGATGATCCATTCTCTCAAGATTTCAATATGGATGAAGTGGACTTGAGTTTTGAAAATTATGAAGAGCTATTTAGTGGTTCTCTCGATAATCCAAATCAGCTATTCGAGAATGATGACATTGATGGATTATTTGGGACGAAAGATATGTCAGTGTCTGATTCCAGCTGCCAGGATGCCAATGCTGTCGAGGTCATTCTTACTATTAAGTATTAACATGATTAGTTCTGCATCTGTTGAAATCCATGCAAACTTAGATTTTCTGAGGCTATATCAAGTAGTCATATTATTACATTTACTTTTGGCCCTATACTTTCTAGGAGTCTTTTAGGCCTATGGGCGATTTTTATGCAAGGAGCAAATATAGAGTACTTTTAGTACTTTTTATCTTTACTATACTTTTGTATAATGTTAGTGTGAGATGAATTTAAATGAAGAAACATGGCCAATGAGGATACATACGGCTTACTCAACTTGTTTGGGACTAAGACGTAGTAGTTGTTCTCGAGAACTTCAACACTTCTAAGAGAGCATCATTCTTACCATCAGGAAAGTTTTCCACTGTTATCTAAAAATATGTGGCTTGTGACTGACCCAATATTATCACATACATCTACTTTAAGATTCTAGAAACTAGATTATTTTGCATCATGAAGGATGTTTCCCTCCTAAATCACTTTGTGACATTGATGATCCAGTTGATTATATCAGGCATTTTGTGTTATATTATGGGCAGGATTCACGAAGAACTAATTTCTCAAACCTTTTGATTCGCATACTTGGAAATTTCTTATTCTTGTGCTGTTTCTTCTTTTAGGTTTTGGTTTATGTCTCTGTTTTTGTTGCTAGAACTTTGACTAAAATGCCAAATATTGTGTATTTGGATGCATTTTATGAATTTATAATGTGTGGTAGGTTTATGTTTTCACTATGAGCAAAGGAAATGGATGTGTTTAACTGTTAAAGAAGGTAGACCTCTGGTTCCCCTTTTCTAGTAAAAAATTATCATGGACAAGAGTTGATAGAATTTTCATTTGTATAGTTGATTTAAGAGTGTTATACAACTTCTAGTGAAAATGCCTCTCCATAATGTTAACTGGATACATTATCTCTTAGCTTCTTTTTCTTTTGTATTCTTGTTTGTATATGAAGGTCCTTTTTTCTCTTATTAAAGGATAGGGATAGGGCTTGGTAGCAACTAGTCAAGAAGCAGCATATACATTACTTCCTAAATATTCATTCAAGTATCCATAATGCATATATCTTTTTGCTCACTCCCTCCGATCCATCCCAGTTAATGCGTTTGTAACAATTTAACTATAAACTTCTCATTTTAACCTTATTGAGATGATTTACAGCCACACAACTTCCATGACTTATTTTAGACCATAAGTTTCAAAAAGTGTTTCTTTCACTCTTAAACTGCATGCCCAGTCAAACACCTTCACATAAATTGAGATGGAGGCAATGTTTTTTATAAGGTATTGATAATGCATAGATGTGGAAACTGTATTTATTGACAGCAGTTGAATCAATAACATGATATCCATTGTTTAGAAGTTGTCTGCTGGCAAGTGATTATAGACATTCAAAATCCATGATCGGATCTGGTAAAGATTGTATTATTCTGCACATGCAAATCCTTTTTTTTTTTCGGGGATGAAACTGATTTGTTAAGATATTTCCACGAAATTCTTCTTCTTTTCTATGTTCCCAAGTATCAGGAGCTGATACTGATGAAAACTTTGGGTCGAGGCAAGATTGATTTAGTTCTGCCCATGTTTTGATTTTACTGCATGGATATGAAATAGATCCCACTTCCCAGCATCTGTGTTTATATTGGATGACACATCAGGAACCTAAACTGATCGTTATAGGATTTATTAAGACCACTGAACGAGATTTTCCGATAGTGGGTCTTCTACGACACAAAAACATTAAACATTCATCTCTTCCTGTTTTGCGGATAGTCTTACCTCCTCTTTTTTTCCTTTGAGGGTGTGTTTGGTATGAAGGAAAATGTTTTCCTGGAAAACAAGTTGATTTTTGACTTATTTTCTCATATTTGGTTGGTGAGTAAAAAATATTTTCTGGAAAAGATTTTTAGTGTTTGATTTATGAATGAAAAATGTTTTTGAGAAATATCTTTTATTTTTACTAGAGTAGAAAATAATTTTTGAAATTGAAAATATTTTTTAAAAACAAACTTAAATTTTTTTTTTGGAGGGGGGTGGGGGCTGGGTATGGGGTGGGGGGGTCGAGGGTATGGGTGAAAAAATGAAATTTTGAAGCTGAAAATATTTTTTAAAGACAAACTTAAATTTTTTTTTGGGCCCCCCTAGGTAGGGGGTGGGTGGGGGATCGAGGGTAGGGGTAAAAAAATGAAATTTTGAAGTTGAAAATATTTTTTAAAAACAAACTTAAAATTATTTTTTTTTTGTGGGGGGTGGGGTAGGGGGTCCAGGGTAGGGGTGAAAAAATGAAATTTTGAAGTCGAAAATATTTTTTAAAAACAAACTTAAATTTATTTTTTTTTGGGTGTGGGTGGGTGGGGAGGGGTCGAGGGTAGGGGTCAAATTTTGAAGTCGAAAATATTTTTTAAAAACAAACACAATTTTTTTTTTTTTTGGGGGGGGGGGGGGGGTTTGCTGGGGAGGGGTGGGTGGGTCGTGAAGGATCGAGATGAAAAAAATTTGAAGTTGAAAATATTTTTTAAAATCAAACTTATTTTTTTTTTTTTTTGGGGGGGGGGGGGGGGGGGGGGGAGGTCGAGTGTAGGGGTGAAAAAATAAAATTTTGAAGTTGAAAATATTTTTTAAAAACAAACTCAATTTTTTTGGGGGGTGGGAGGGTGCGTGGTCGAGATCGGGATGAAAAAATAAAAATTTAAAGTTGAAAATATCTTTTAAAAACAAACTTTGATGGGGGGTGGGGCGAGGGTAGGGGGTAAAAAAAATAAAAAATTGAAATTAGAAATATCTTTTAAAAACAACTTTTAATAATTTTCTGGAAGGGGGTGGTGGTAGGGGTGAGAGTGGGGTAAACAAATTGAATTTAAAAACAAGCTTTAAAATTAGTATTTTTTTTTTTGGGGGGGCTGGTTTGAGGGTACGGACAAAATAAATTGATTTTTTCAACAAAAAAATAATTGTAATTTGAAGTTGGAACAGAGTTTTGAAAAATATTTTCTAAGTTTTGAAGGGAAGTCATTTTCCTTAAATTTGAGGAAAATGAGTTGATTTGAAAAACATTTAACCCAACCAAACATGAGAAAATTGGAAAATATTTTCCGGAAAATGTTTTCCTTCATACCAAACACACCCTGAATGATCTGTGAGTGATTAATGATGTTACATTCCATTCAAGTGTTCTGATTCAGTGTTCATCTTTTCGTCTGATTATTTTTGGTATGATGAAAGTCTCTTTAATCATACCTAAACATGCCCTCTTGAATCAATGAAAAACGTAACAGGGGTCATCAATTCGAAGGGTAATGACGATGCTTCCAGCATGTAGCAATGCAGAGTCTGCAGACTCCCTGATGAGCTGCAAAACAGAACCTACTGTTTACTTTGCGAGGCAAGCATCCATCCTCTCATTTTCTAACCTTGGGGGAGAGAGCAATGCTGGGGATTACCAAGAATGTGGAGCCTCCACAATGCTACTTATGGGAGAACCACCTTGGTGCCATCCATGTCCTGAAAGTTCATTGGCGTCAAGTAGCAGAAGTGATGCTGTATTGCGCTACAAGGAAAAGAAGAAGACCCGCAAGTAAGTTCTCTTGTAATAACCAGTGGAACTTCACCTGCGAGTAGTATCCTTAATTCCATGCAGAAGAAATAGTGCTGTTCTAAATAGGAGCGTCTGGGTTGTGCAATCTCTAGTTTCCTCTAACTTTTGGCTTATTCTCTTTGTTCACATCTTCTAATTGTCTGATCTCATGTGTAGATTTGATAAGCATGTGAGATACGCTTCTCGCAAGGCAAGAGCTGATGTTAGAAGGCGTGTGAAGGGACGTTTTGTCAAGGCTGGTGATGCTTACGATTATGACCCACTGAACGAGACCAGAAGCTTTTGATTCCAACACTTATCACCATACATATTAGGAAACAAAGGACTGATATTAAATTGGGCAAAGCTGATTGAGGTATCGTGCCAAGGGATGAAAGGGAACTTATTTCCTTTGTTGCTACGGCATTGGATTGCAATGTCCAATCAAGGAAAGCTAGATGAGGAAATCAGAATCCTCTGCTGCTTCACCGAAATCCAATTTATCAGCCAGAGAAAAGGAAAGATGAAACATGCAAACCTTTGTTAACTAAGTGTGCTGCAGAGAATGGGACTTGGCCATTTCTAGAGGTACATGATCAGCTTCATTCCAGAAAGGGTTCAGACTTCCCATCTGGGCTGTAATTATTTTGTTCATCGACTACACCACAGTTTCTTATATTATTACCCCTCCAACTAGGTGGACGTTTACACATTTTGAGTCCCAAAATAATTCAAACGTCCTTTCTTGTCTGGAGGACTGAGAGTTCCTTGGTTATTATGTTATGCCGTCATGTATAGTATGTGTAGAAGGAATAGAATGAATTGTGAAACGACAGATGAAACTTGCCTTTGTTAACATTTTCCCTAATTTGTTGTAGATAAAATGTATAGCATAGACAGTTGGAGCTTTGAGAGAGCTAACTATCACACTGCAATAATCTCCTCATATGTTAGGAACTATAATTCCTGATTGTATCTGAGATTAATTTGAGACAATAATGATCAAATTTAGGTGGAGATTCATATTCTCTTGTCTTGGCAGCAGGAACCCCTTTTTCTGTTGGATTTTTTTTAAAAAAATAATGCCCTTTAATAGCTAGTCCTTCTACATAATTTGTTTGTTTTACTTTTCTTTTTGATACATTGCAAAAAAGATTGGCTCTTTCCTTTTTTGAGAACTTTTTAGTTTCAACTTTACGCATGAGGTGTTTAAGATTACAAGATTAAATTACATTTTGATACAATTTACATATCTTTAATTTATGATCACTAGGTTCAAATTCTTTATTTTCTATAACTTTTATCAAGTTAAAATCGGAAAAAGGTAAACTATAGGAAAAAGTTTAAAAACATCCTTCATCCCTCTTTTGTCTAAAAATATCTTTCTATTCATCTTTTTGGTCTAAAAATATCCTTCCATTCACCTTTTTGACTCACTTATACCCTTGAAACTAACAATTCTCTCTTTATTTTTATTTTTTTTAAAATATTTATTATGTGTTATTCTGTTATTGGATGAAATAAAATCTCCATCCCCACCAGATTTTTTCCCATAATTTATTCTAACCAAATGAATATACTTCTTCAAGACCTCAATTTTTTTTTTAAAAATCTAATATTTTTTTATATTTGTTGTAGCTTTTTATTTTTTAGTTTTTTTCTAAATTCGGCTCTTCTCCATTTTTTTCTCTATTTTCTCCAAGTTCTTACTTGGATTGAAGACATGGAATAAGAAAAAATTAACGGCTAAGATTTAATTAATTAAATCAAAATTCTAAACATAAAATAAATAATTAATATTTCATAAACAAACTAATAATATCATGATCATAATAATATTATCTTATCCGTATACATTTTATTTTTTTCTCTCTTTTTTTTTTCCCCTACGGACTACGGCTACGCGCATCTATATTATTTTTCTTCTTTTCTCTTCGAAATTGGCTGTTACAGAGATTATTAGTAAAAAAATTAAATGATCATTTTAAAAAATAGATTTTGTTTAAGATTTATGATAATATAATATGTCCCTGTGGCATTACTAATATATATGAATTAACTAAAATATTATTTTTTTAAAAAAAAAAAAAAACCTATAGAAAATACAATTTACTAGATTTTAAAAATACTGTTTTGGGGTCTGAAAGAGGTATATTGTTTTGATTTGGATAAATTGTGGGGAAAAAAATTAATAGAGGTGGATTTTTATTTCATAAAAAATGATACATAATAAGTATTAAAAAAACAAAATAAAGAGAGGGTTGTTAGTTTCAAGGGTATAGTGAGCCAAAAGTGAATGAAAGGGTATTTTTACACCAAAAAGATGAGTAGAAGGGTATTTTAGAGCAAAAGATGGATGATAGATATTTTTAGACTTTTTCCTATAGTTCAGAGATATTATTGACCCTTTTCCGAGTAAGTACTTGTTTAGGATAATTTCCATTTGTTTGACTCAGAAATTTTTTTTAGTCCTAGCATATTAGACCAATTGGAGGAGGCATTATAGAAAAGTAACTACGATAAGGGATCTCTGTGGACAAGTCCCTCTAAGCATCTAATTCGATCATATGTTTTGGAGTCCTATTTGTTAGTTGTGATGCCATAATCTGGTATAGAATATGGTTGCAAGAATATTTGGGACATAGAGATAAAATATTTATATATTTTATTTTAATAAAAGGGATATGTTTCTGTATTTCTTAGTGGGATGAGCTAAGATTCACAAGTAAAGTAGAATGCTTTGGTACAAAATCCATAAAAACACATATACTAATTCATATATATCTTCATTGTAGCCATTGAAAGAAAAGAGAATCTAATAAAGAGTTGTGAAGGACTAACAGAGGAAAAACTTTAGTTGTTTGATTCCTAAAAGTGAATATGACATTTAGAAAGATGTCTTTAGTCATATAACATATTATAAATACATGTAACCTAAATTTTTTGAGACAATTAAAAGGCACTTTTTCTAGTTGGCACATGATCATCATTTAGAAATACATATTTTTAGATACATTTCACCTTATATTTAGTTTTTTTTTTCCCTTGTGTTATATATTCATTTCGATCACTTTACACTTAATATTTATGTTTTGTATGTGTGGAATATGATTTGATGGATAGGCAACAATTTGATGCAAAAAGAGATGGAAAGTTTTACTTTGAAGTCTGAGTAGAAGTCATTCACAAGTATTTGGATCGAGCTAAGCCCCCGATGCTCAAGTACGCATGAAAAGAATTGAAAAAAAATAATATCTTGCGAAAATTGTCTTGGTGTGATGCATAGGATAGGTATTCTGTGCGCCACACTAGTGTAAATATCTACAAAACCTACAAAATTGTCTTGGTGTGATGCACAGGGTAGGTATCTTGTGCGCCAAACTAGTGTAAATATCTACAAAACCTACAAAATTTCACCTTGAAATTTTGGCTTGGTGTGACGCATGGTCATTGCTTCCCTTGATGAAACACTTGAGGACTAACTATTAGAAAACCGTCCTTAACCAAAAGAACTTTCTTTTAGATATCAAAATCATACAAAATCTTATCATAGCAATGTTGTGAGTTAATATAATTGTCTATTTGGTTTGGTACTTATAGATTAAAAGTTTTATTTAGGCTTGATGAGATCTTGGGTTGGAAATTCATATTGTTGTGTTCACAAAAAATATTTGGCACTATGATTTTTTTATGATGTTTAAACGAGTTGCACTATGCATAAATATGTTACAATTACCCAATTTTTTCATGTGTTATAGGATGAATTATAAAGAAATATGTTGTTTATTTGAATTTGATTCTATTTAAAAAGTATTGGATATGTTGAAGAAGAAAGTTGACACTGTCTGTTATACAACTGAAGGAGAATCAAAGATAAAGCTATATCTAAAGAACCTAGTCCTTATGCAGAAATTGAAGAAATATTTTTGAAGAAGACATACAGGAGAATATTCTTTTGAGTGAACACAAGGCTATAATCTGTAACACATCGAAAGTGGAAAAGTAGAATTAAAAAGGAAAAAGTGCCGAAAGTTGTTGATGCATTGATTCCACGAGCCTAGTGTAGGGACCATAGATGGTTGTGCGGGCAATGGAAACTAGTTGTGGAATGGTGGTTGGAAATCTGGAATACGTCAAGTCTTGGGTGAAGTTTTACGGGCCAACATGATGACTCTTGAAATGATATATAGGTCGTGTAAGATGCCAGTAGAGTGAGTTCCAGACTTAGTGAAATGAAGTTTTATGGGCCAACATGATGACTCTTGAAATGATATACGGGTCATGTAAGATGCTGGTAGAGTGAGTTCCAGACTTAATGAAATTTGATTATCTTGGATCAACGGAAGAGGTGTACAGGCAGTACAAGGTAGTACAACTCATGATTACTTTCCAGGAAATTCTTGAGACTCAATGTACGAGGGGTTACACAGATTGTAGTTGGGTATACGGTCTGTAGACCTTGGCTTTTAGTCCTCCATCAGAGAAGTTGATTTTCAGTAATTTGTTCACGAATGGATAGTACGGTCCGAGAAACTTGTACGAACCATACATGGGGTCCGTAGAAGTGTTCCTATAGTTATTTTTCAAGGTTAAATGGGTCTTTATCTATTCTTTTAATTCCTATACTATGTCGTTTTAAGCTTATTTCTAAGACCTAAAACCGTTTCTAAGGTTCAAACCCTCCCCATTCACTCTCAAACTCCCAAAGCTCTCAAGTCTTCTTCTCCAAGTTCTCTCAAGGTGATTCTAGAGTTCTTCAAGCTCCAAGTCTCCTCTTCCAGATTTCAAAGTTAGGACTCATCAAGGTATGTGGGAAATTTATCAATGGATTCCTCTTCACCCATTAAGTCCCAAAGAAACCTCGATCTCTCCATGATTCTTAACCAAATTCTAGGATTTCATGATTTTATTATTTTATTATGGGTTCAATTGATTTGAAGCTTATTCATCATTATTGATCTTATTATGCATGATTTGATCATAATCACATGTTTCCAATGATATTTATATTAACCCATGCTATGCACGTGATTTTGTTTTAAAATCAAGCTTTGATGATATGCATTCGTTATGAATTGAAGAGATTATGATTCAAGGGTACTTTAGAATAAAGTGTCAACATGATTTTATGAAATTAGGTTGCTTCCATTGAAGTATTCTCATTATGGAAAGATTATCGTGATATAGATGCTTTTGATTAAGTGTCTTCTATGAATTATTTATGTTACGAAATCATGATATTTTAAAGGAGCTATTCTTATGATTATGAGTCTTCAAGAACGATTTGGTATTACTAGATTCTTACCATTTCAAAGACTATGAATATTAATATGATATCATTATGCATTTTTTCTGCTGGGAGCTTATTTAGCACAGAGACATACTAGTGGAGATTACCCAGGTTCCTAAACTATGTGCCCTCACAAGATTGTCCAGAATAGATATTAGCAGGTGGATTCACCTAAGCTTATGATTATGACCCTTATCTTGGCAGGTAGGACACTCTCTTTTCAGTGTGAGAGTAGTAATATTAAACTCCATGTTATAGCTCACATAGTTTATGTTAGTTAATCGTATCTCCCACAACAATTTATGATTTATTCAAAAGATTATGATTAAGCTTATGATATGATTTTAAGAATATTGCATTGAACTTATACTATGCTTTATGAACTCAACTTATCAGATTATTTCATGTTTTACTTGGTTATGCACAATGTTTTAAAAGGTGGGGGCGTGAGGCAAGATATTTTAGGCAGTATGGGGTGAGACGTGAGCCGCAAGACATAAGGCGTAAGTCTTATGGATCTATGGGGCGTAGTCTCCTGTATATACAATTTTATAATTTTATTATCATCATATCATACTGTAAGTGCGAAGAATGTTGGGCAAA
Organism: Solanum bulbocastanum; assembly: GCA_037074985.1. Classification (NCBI taxonomy): domain Eukaryota; kingdom Viridiplantae; phylum Streptophyta; class Magnoliopsida; order Solanales; family Solanaceae; genus Solanum; species Solanum bulbocastanum. The sequence goes on from CM073601.1 coordinate 34,854,346, forward strand.
AGCTAGATTACTATTTTGCCCCTACACTAAATCATAACTAATTAATTTAATATTAGTAAATTAATTTCTAATTTATTATATAGTCTTAATTACTCTTAATTTAAAATTTGAATAACTACATATATATATATATATATATATATATACACACATGGAAATTTGATTCATATTCATTTATATATTATACTATAATGGGAAGAATGTTAGGTAAAAGTTAGATTACTATTTTACCCTCTCACGACTCGAGCCTACACCCTGGACATGACCAGCACTTGAGAACCATTATTGGTCCCCATGCAAACCCTCATCCTGACTGGCTACAAATGAAAGACTAACTCAAGCATACATAAGCTTAGAACTGAATTAAATTCATTGAACTCCAATAGTGAACTTTAAGAAAGTTTGAACAATACTCAAAAGAAAGTAAATACAGAATACTCTTCAAGTTTGTATATCTATGAAGCCTCTACTATTACAGAAAGATATCGGGACAAGACCCATGACATCTCAAAACTACTAATTGTAAGGTAAAGGTAAAGTCCTCCAGAATATAAGAAGGCTCACAAAAGCTGACTGGAATATCACATGACCTCAACGAAACGCCTGTTTATGATCCTGAATACCTGTATCTGCATCATGAAATGAAACGATGCAGGCCAAATGTCTTAGTACGTGGAATGTACAAGCATGTAAAGGGAATTCTAAAGCATAAACATAGGCTTGAACTTGATAAAAAGGAAACATACTCACCTCTTCTCAACTCACTCAACTAAAATAAACTCAAGAATAAGATATAAAACTCAAAGATTAGATACTTGATACTCAACTTAAAGATTAGATACTCGATACTCAACTTAAAGATTAGATACTCAACTCAAAGATATGATACTCAACTCAAGATAAAACAACAATAAAAGATGCAATGTATGGAAAACTTTTAAAACAATAGATAATAACTCAATTGTATTGAAGAATACAATAATAACTCAATTTGTATATAAAAATACAATATAACTCTTTGGGAGATTCTCTAACCGACAACCATCACTATGAGTTATGTGATGATACAACGTCTCACCCACACTTCCAGAACCATCCAATATCTTGCTGAGGTATAGAACCTCCTCAACTAAGTGGATCCATAAGCTAAAAAGCATTAAGGAATCATCTAAAAAGTAAGACCCTTTCTACCCACGTTGGAAACATGGTTTATGGGGACAATGAGTTGTCTGAACTCTTCCACATATAGGTGCTCAATACTACTCTCAAAATATACTAATTCATATGTTTAAAAACATAACTCTTTCTGTGTTTTGAGATTATTACTCAAAAAATTTTCTCTTAAAAGAGATGGTACTCAAACTGCTCAAAACTATTTTGGAACTCTCAGTTTCCTCTCATCTTAAATGTAAAAACATTTACTCTTGGAAATATTTAGTTTCCATATATCATTTTAAAGAAAATGAACTCATCTCTACTTTTCCTCAACTCATTTCTCAAGTCTTTAAAACATGTTTTAGAACAATTTGTAAAAAGACTTCTTAAAATAAGGTTAGTGCCAAATTATGGACGTGAACGACTCAATTCAAAGTTTTCAATTACCATGTATAGAACTCAATACTTGGAAATCAACAACTCCAGAACTCAAGGAGTCAATGATACTACTTATCTCAAGAATGATCAACTCGGAGGGTTCATGCGGAATTATGGGCATGAACTACTCAACTCAAGGACTCAATGATACTTCTCATCTCAAGACTGCTCGACTCATAGGGTTCATCCAGAATTATAAGCATGAACTACTCAAATCAAGGACCTTCATGGGTAACATGTAATAGCCCCATGATTAGGAATATAATCCCAAAATGATTAGGAACTCAATACTCAAGACTTAGAACTTGAAGATACTACTCCTCTCAAAGATACTCAACTGATGAAGTTCGTGCAGAATTTGTGGGCATGAACGACTCGACTCAACTGTCTAAATAACGATATGGAACTCATGTATATGACTCCTCTCATTCTCATACTTACTTCCTCAAAACTCAGTTTAATACTCAAGTGTTGGCTTTGAAAAACTTCTCAAGATTTATAACTCAAAATAGGGTTCATGCTGAATTATAGACATGAACAGATCAACTCAAGGATCTCAAGAAAAATATAGAAACTCAATAATTAGGAATATAACTTTTAAAAGAACCACGAACTCAAGAACACAAATCAACTTATCTCAAGAATACTCAAATCTAGGGGTAGAATCCTAGATTTCTCTTTTACTGGTTTGAAAGAAGATGTAAGGCGTGAGGATGAACTAGTCCAACACTAAGATAGCCTTACAAACCTGAAAAAATGAGGCTCTTCAAGAATCTTGAAGAAGAACTTGATCAGAAGCCTTGAAACCCTAGCTTGAAGGTAAACGATATAGAAAACCTTTCTTGAGATTCTTGAATTAGTTTTTTGAAATCTCTATCGCCAAGAATTATAATTTTCATTAGTGATTCATAATTGTATGGAGTAATTTGAGTTGAAAAAAAAATGGAATTCTTGAAGAAAGACTTACCTTGAAGAAGAATCTTGAAAAAAAGATTGAAAGAATCTTGAATGGAGTCTTCTACTTTCCTTAGGGTTTTTCCCTAGGGTTTGAAAGAGAAGAGAATGATGGATTAAAAGATGAAAATTTGATTGTTTAGAGCCTTTTATTAGTCAAGAAATTAGTTTAGGGTTTTCTTGGAGGTAAAAAGACAAAAACGACCCTTTTTAATGATTTCATGTTGGCTAATTTGTAACAACTTTGTAGCAGGTTACTAAAATGGTCATAACTTTTTTACTCAGAAATTGGATTGACGCGAAGTTGGTGGCGTTGGAAAGTAGATTCAAATACCTTTAATTTGATTGGTTATGGGCCATGTAACTCTTTATCTTCTAAGGGATATGGTCATTTAAAGTTGACGCAAGTAGAATCTTACATCAAAAATTAATCGATAAGGAAACTTCAAGAACACTTATCAAGAACTCATCAAGAAATTAAATTGCTCAATATTTATGGATAGATTCTCAAAAAAAAACTCATGATTGGTGTGTGGGTGAGTGAACCTAACACTATGGAAGCTTCCATACCTCAAAGAACTAGGTTCTTGGCGAAATCTTGAATTTCTTGAACGAACGCTTGAAACTTTAGACTTTTTCTCCTCTTGAATATTCTCTTTAAAACCCTAAACGCTTTTGGGGATGAATGAAACTGATTCTAATCATTTTAGACCCTTAATTGGGTGAAATTCGCATTTAGAATAAGTGAGGGTAAGGAAAAGACTAAAATACCCCTCCTATTTTTGGGCAACTTTCCTTAAATGGATAGCCTGATTTCATAAGGGCATATCTCCCTCATACAAGATCGAAAATTAGCAAGCTCGGTGGCGTTTGAAAGAGGACTCAGGGATCTTTCATTTGATATCTTATGGGTCTCCTAAGTCATTCTGTCTTGAAAGTTATGATCATTTGAAGTTGACCCAAAATTTAAAACAACTAAGGATCACTTGAATGAATTTTCTTTAATTCTTTTGGAACTCAAGGTGCTTTATTTAGTGACCTGACCTTAATACTTAAGAAATTTTAAATTTTTTGGTAAAATCTTACTCACAACGAAACATGGTTCGAGTCTTAAGTCAATTTTTTTTCTAGGGAGTTATAATATCTCCTCCTTGGGATCATTCATCCTCGAATGATGGCTGGGCTGGGTATTGAATGGGGTTACTCTTATCATCTCTACCATTACAACTAGAATTTCTAGCATTACTATTCGAAACCAACTAAGTGTTGTCATTTAGCTATTTCTCATAGTAAAACCTCATCCTGATCTTCCTCCACATTTATGACCCTAGATGTAATTGTTACACCATCATTATCACAATAGGATCATTAACTTTTTCTTTCTAGCATCACTCCCCTACTAAAAGGACCTCTGAAAAGTTATCTCCCATGCTCTTTGGAACTCATTACTATCTCATTCTTGAACACTTGACTTGATTTCTCATCTTATCATCTCCCCCTTAGGTCTAAAGCTAACACTTGAAAGCTATATACCTATTCCATGATCTATAAACTGGTCTACATCCCCTTTTCACAACTTAAGTACTATTTGCCCACTTATTATACCTCATTACTTAATCAGTTCTATAACCTTCTAAACATCATGACCCTCTCAAACAAATCATAAGCCTACCTTAGATCTATCACTTCATGAATACTATGTTCTCTTATTCAACACATGAATTTAGTCTCCTCTAACACAATGGCACATCGACATCAACTCTATTTTGGTTAATATGTACTATATCTCATAATGACTAGTAACTATTCCTCATTTTCTATTGAGAACTCTCTACAACATTATTCACTCATAAAGGAACTCGTCACTTATAATTGACTGGGTGCATGATTGCAATAACATAATTTGCCCCCATCACTATCTCCTTTGCTTTGATTACTGAACCTCTGAATACTTTCCTCTAATTCTGGGCATTTTCACTACTACTGCTCATAATCTCATAATTCATACTATCTTTTAGGGTGAAAATACTACACAAGCTCTAAACATACCATCCTCTTAAGGTATCAGCTGGAAAAAGTTTAGGGAAGAGTGTACAACTCGCTTTTAGCTCAAACGCAAGATTCATATGAACATGAGTGCATTCCTCTGAAACTCAACACTTAACTCGCTCATGGGCTTCTCTCAAGCCCCTCTGGAGTCTCATTACTTCCTCAAGACTTTTGCTAAGAGCAACTCATCGATAAAGGACTGTCCTTTATTTTTAACCACCTCTAGTATGACGGGAAGTCAAATGAATCTGAAAGACGCATGAGTATGAATAAATCTCTATGACATAGTTCTATTGCACGATTAAGAGTATGAAAGAAGTGAGATAGTTCCTAAATGTTGCAGCATCCTAATTATAGATGTGGCGTGCTTCACACCGATAAATAGGACTCTACAGACATGACTTCATCGACACCCTATGACTCTTGAATTATGTGCATTGATACCAAGTTTGTCACAACCTGAGCCTACACCCTGGATGTGGCCGCTAATCGAGAACCATTGCTGGTCCCCATGCAAACCCTCATCTTGGCTGGCTACAAACGGAAGACTAACTCAAGCTTACATAAACTTAAAACTGAATTAAATTAATTGAACTCCAAGAGTGAACTTTAAGAAAGTCTAAACAATACTCAAAAGAAAGTAAATATAGAAAACTATTCAACTTTGTCTATCTATGACGCCTCTAATGTTAACGAAAGATATTAGGACAAGACCTATGACATCTTAAAACTACTAACAGTAAGGTAAAGGTAAAGTCCTCCGGAATATAAGAAGGCTTACCAAAGCTGATTGGAATATCATATGACCTCAATGAAACGCCTATTGATGATCCTAAATGCCTGTATATGCATCATGAAATAATGCAGGCCAAATGGCTCAGTACATGGAATGTACGAGCATGTAAGGGGAATTCTAAAGCATAAACATAGGCTTGAACTTGATAAAAAGGAAACATACTCACCTCTTCTCAACTCACTCAACTAAACTCAACTTAAGAATAAGATACTCAACTCAAAGATACTTAACTCAACTCAAGATAAAACAAAAATAAAAGATACAATATATGGAAAGCTTTTAAAATAGTAGATATAACTCATTTGTATTGAAGAATACAATAATAACCCAATTTGTATATAACAATACAATATAATTCTTTGGGAGATTCTCTAACTGACAACCATCACTATGAGCTATATGATGATACAATGTCTCGTCCACGCTGCTAGAACTATCCTCTACCTTGTCGGGGTATAGAACCTCGTCAACTAAGTGAATCCACTAGTCTATGCTAAAAATTATTAAGGAATAATCTAAAAAGTATGACCCTTTCTATCCACGTTGGCTTCATGGTTTATGGGGGCTGTGAGTTGTCTAACTCTTCAACATATCAGTGCTCAATACTACTCCCAAATTATACTAGCTCATATGTTTAAAAACATATCTCTTTTTGTGTTTTGAGATTATTACTCAAAAATCTTTCTCTTAAAAGAGATGGTACTCAAACTGCTCAAAACTCTTTTGGAAATCTAAGTTCCACTCATCTTAAATGTAAAAACGTTTACTCTTGGGAATACTTAGTTCCCATATATCTATTTAAAGAAAATGAACTCAGCTCTACTCTTCCTCAACTCAGTGCTTAAGTCTTTAAAACATGTTTTAAAACAATTTGTAAAAAGACTTCTTAAAATAGGCTTCATGCCAAATTATGGACGTGCATGGCTTAATTCAAGGTTTTCAATAACCATGCATAGAACTCAATAGTTGGAACTCAACAACTCCAGAACTCAAGGAGTCAATGATACTACTCAGCTCAAGAATGCTCGACTCAGAGGGTTCATGCGAAATTATGGGCATGAACTACTCAACTCAAGGACTCAATGATACTTCTCATCTCAAGATTGCTCGACTCATAGGGTTCATGCAGAATTATGGGCATGAACTACTCAACTCAAGGACCTTCATGGGTAACATGTAATAGCCCCATGATTAGGAATATAATCCTAAAATGATTAGGAATTCAATACTCAAGACTTAGAACTTGAAGATACTACTCCTATCAAAGATACTCAACTGATGGAGTTCATGCAAAATTTATGGGAAGGAACGATTCGACTCAAGGGTCTAAATAACAATATGGAACTCATGTATACGACTCCTCTCATTCTCATACTTCCTCAAAACTCAGTTTAAAACTCAAGTGTTGGCTTTGAAAAACTTCTCAAGATTTATAACTCAAAATAAGGTTCATGCTAAATTATAGAAATGAACAAATCAACTAAAGGATCTCAATAATAATTAGGAATATAATTTTTAAAAGAACCATGAACTCAAGAACTAAAATCAACTTATGTCACGACCCAAGGGTAACCCCTAGACGTAACATGGCATAGTTGACCACGAAGGGGTCGCATACAAGCCCTTAGCATATCCTGAGCATAAGATAATAGAAAATACGGAAAAATTTAAAACTTTTACAATCGAAGTCATTTTTCATAAAGCAAGCGGAAGACTTTCTACACTTTGTCTCAAACCATCTAATACAACTTTTTAGAATAAACTCTTGGGACACAACCCATACAATAGTCTTAACATGAAAATAAAAGACGTAAAGGTAAGGTGGGTTTTGTCCTTGAAGCTATGAGGATGCACCAAAATCTTCAACTCTTCTTTCACCTAAGAAACCTAGCCTAAATAAGAACCCAATCTCTAAGACCCTACATTTGATTCGAATGTAGGCAATATGCGTTAGTACAAAATGTACCAAGTATGAAAGCTAGCACAACATCATAAGAGCATCTCAAAATGGTTAGTCAACATAAGACATAGTTAATGAGCATAGAAGATAAGACATAATCATATAAACACAATTGACTCTTACTCATCAATACCATAATAGAACCATTCTCAAGTAACCTCAAAATCATACAAGTGTAGAGCATGAATATCATCCCATAATACCACCCAAGACAAGTATCCCCTTTTAGTCATATTAATCATAGTCTATATATATATGGTCAAGTTTCTAAGCTTTGCTACCCTAAGAGTACCATACTTCTACGTAACCTCAGGGCACACTTCTACAATGCATGAAATCCATCCCATACTACCCTTCACACTAAGCATAACCTTGAAGTCATCCTAGTCATATTCACCCTCCTTTGGTATCACTAGTAGCTTACTTCATGTAGACAAGGATACTATCACCTTTAGTCAAACACATCTTGGAAAGCATCTATGGCAACAATCCATCAAGCATAACTGATGTAAGACAACACTCATAATGTAATATTAAGTCATACTTGTGCAAGGCGTGAATAGCATCCCATACTACTACTCATACTAAGTAATTCTTTAGGTCATCATACTAATGTTCCTTAATTAGGGCCTAGTCCTCTATTTAAAGTATGGGGACTCTAGAAGACACTTTACTATCTTAGTCCCTTCTTGTTTTGAACCCTAAGAGATACTATACTAGGTACAACTTAGTTCATCATGTTAGAACTCTAGGAAATGATACTAAAGCATAATCTAAGTTCATTAGACTTGAACTCTTAGAGATGCAACTTAAAGAATAATCTTAGTTCATTATAAAATTGGACCCTACGAGATATTTATTTTAACATGTGTAGGTCCATTATCATTATGGACTCTAGGAGGCACTACTAAAGCATATCTAAGTCCATTTATACTCTTAAACATTATGAGGTCCTTCACTAACTTGTCTCAGTCCCTTATTACTTGGAACCCTAGGATATACCATATTAAGTACATCTTATTTAGTAAGGTTGAACCTTATGAGATACTATTTAAAGCATACTCTTAATTCATTAGTTTGATCTCTGGGAGATGCTCCTTCAAGCATAATCTTAGATCATACTTACATTGGGATCTAAGAGATGCTACTTTATGCATAATCTTAGCCCATGAGGTTTGAACTCTAAGAGTTGCTACATTGAGCACAATATTAGTTCATTACCAATATTGTTTAATTGGGATATAGCCTTAACCAACATGAGAACATATGAGTTATCACATAATTTCCAATGGTGTTACCCACACCATCAAGGGTTGTAGGACCGATTTGTTAGCTTAGTCGGATCCACTAGCTAACTTTTCTGCTGGGCATGTAGTTATGGGATACGAAGATTGCTACTAGAAACCCAAACTCAAGTAGGTGAGGCTTCCATCTCATGAGACACATTGGGGAAATCAATACTCTTCTAGGTGAGAGATCCCATGTGGGAAGCCTAAACTAAACTAAGTGGGAACCTCCATGAAAGCCCAAACTTCACTAGGTGGGAACCTCCATCTCATTTCAATATCCACTCGGTTCTAGGCATAAACCCCGCAAGATAATCAATAATTCTCTACTTGACTCAAGTTAATGGAAAGATGTTCTTGACAACCAATCCATGCTTATACCCTTTTTAGACCATGTGTGAGCAACTATCACCATCCATGACCTAGGTATAAAGGCTCTCTAGCCTTAGGTTCAATTAGGTAGGAGAAGTCCTTCAACCCTAGAACCATTACTATATGAGAAGTCTTTCATGCTAAGTTCATATTCATACTTAGTATGATGTCTAGAATTCTACCTTTAGACAAGTATAACATTATGACCTAAGTGATTCTATCACTTCCTACCATCTATGATTAAATAGGTGGTCTAGGAAGGTAAAGGTCTTTCAACTCATTATTATTCATTAGCCTTGGATTCATAAGTAGATTTTACTCTCAAAGCCTTAGGATCTAAAGTTAATCATATTAGATTCTTGTTTAAGCCCTAATGATCATCATTCATAACTATAACTCCTCATTCTCAATGACTCTACATCATGGAAGCATATTATGAACCTAGATTACAAGACATTCAATCACATTATTTGATACTAGGTGATCTTAGTCATAATTTGCCTTAAAGGTTCAATTTCATCTTTACAGGTCAAGATCAAACATGTTATATAGAGTCTAGTTCAATTCATGTTAGGTATTCCTAATCTTGATCAATTACTACTCATAACATTGATTTAGAAAGATCACTGATGAACCTTCAAATTCACCTCGAATAGCATAAACACACAAACATCACATTCATCAATTTAGATTAGGGTTTACCATAGAAATCACATTAAATCATCATAATATCATTAAATAAAGCTAATTCAATCATAATTGGATGTTATCCACTAGATTGGAATCATATCCAAACCCTACCCACAATGCAAGCAGAACCCTAGCTAGAATTAGGTTTTTGATTTCACAAGTGGGGAAACTATGGGGGCTCCATTGGTGGAAGAACCCATGGATGATTAAGCTTCACATACCTTCAATCAAAGCACACAAGCCAAGTATCCCGCTTTAGTCATCTTAATCATAGTCTATATACATGATTAAGCTTCTAAGCTTTGCTATCCCAAGAGTACCATACTTCTAAGTATCCTCAAGGCACAGTTGTGCAATGCATGAAAGGCATCCCATACTACCCTTCACACTAAGAATAACCTTGAAGTCATCCTAGTCATATTCACCCACTTTTTGTATTACTAGTAGCTTACTTCATGTAGACAAGGACATTATCACCTTTAGTCAAACACATCTTGGAAAGCATTTATGGCAACAATCCATCAAGCATAACTGATGTAAAACAACACTCATAAGGTAACCTTAAGTCATACTTGTACAAGGCGTGATTATCATCCCATACTACTACTCATACTAAGTACTTCTTTAGGTCATCATACTCATGTTCCTTAATTAGGGCCTAGTCCTCTATTTAAAGTATGGGGACTCTAGAAGACACTTTACTATCTTAGTCCCTTCTTGTTTTGAACCCTAATAAATACTATACTAGGTACATCTTAGTTCATCATGTTAGAACTCTAGGAAATAATACTTAAAGCATAATCTAAGTTCATTAGACTTGAACTCTTGGAGATGCTACTTAAAGCATAATCTTACTTCATTATAAAGTTGGACCCTACGAGATACTTCTTTTAGCATGTCTAGGTTCATTATCATTATGGACTCTAGGAGGCACTACTAAAGCATATCTAAGTCCATTCATACTCTTAAACATTATGAGGTCCTTCACTAACTTGTCTTAGTCCCTCATTACTTGGAACCCTAGGATATACCATATTAAGTACATCTTAGTTCATTAAGGTTGAACCCTATGAGATAATATCTAAAGCATACTCTCAGTTCATTAGTTTGATCTCTAGGAGATGCTCCTTCAAGCATAATCTTAGACCATATTTACTTGGGCTCTAAGAGATGCTACTTTATGCATAATCTTAGCCCATGAGGTTTGAACTCTAGGAGACACTACATTGAGCACAATCTTAGTTCATTACCAATGTTGTTTAATTGGGATATTGCCTTAACCGACATGAGAACATATGAGTTATCACATAATCTCCAATGGTGTTAACCACACTATCAAGGATTGGTCCACTTGCCTAAGGTAGGACCGGTTTGTTAGCTTAGTCGGATCCACTAGCTAACTTTCCTACGGGGCATGTAGTTATGGGATACAAAAATTGCTACTAGAAACCCAAACTCAAGTAGGTGAGGCTTCCATCTCATGAGACACACTTGGGGAAATCAATACTCTTCTAGGTGAGAGATCCCATGTGGGAATCCCAAACTAAACTAAATGGGAACCTCCATGAAAGCCCAAATTCCACTAAGTGGGAACCTCCATCTCATTTCAATATCCACGTGGTGCTAGGCATAAATCCCACAAGATAATCATTAAGTCTCTACTTGACTCAAGTTAATGGAAAGATGTTCTTGACAACCAATCCATGCTTATACCCTTTTTAGACCATGTGTGAGCAACTATCACCATCCATGACCTAGGTATAAAGGCTCTCTAGCCTTAGGTTCAATTAGTTAGGAGAAGTCCTTCAACCCTAGAACCATTACTATATGAGAAGTCTTTCATGTTAAGTTCATATTCATACTTAGTATGATGTCTAGAATTCTACCTTTAGACAAGTATAACATTATGACCTAAGTGATTCTATCACTTCCTACCATCTATGATTAAATAGGTGGTCTAGGAAGGTAAAGGTCTTTCAACTCAATATTATTCATTAGCCTTGGATTCATAAGTAGATTTTACTCTCAAAGCCTTAGGATCTAAAGTTAATCATATTAGATTATTGTTTAAGCCCTAATGATCATCATTCATAACTATAACTCCTCATTCTCAATGACTCTACATCATGGAAGCATATTATGAACCTAGATTACAAGACATTCAATCACATTATTTGATACTAGGTGATCTTAGTCATAATTTGCCTTAAAGGTTCAATTTCATCTTTACAGGTCAATATCAAACATGTTATATAGAGTCTAGTTCAATTCATGTTAGGTATTCCTAATCTTGATCAATTACTACTCATAACATTGATTTAGAAAGATCACTGATGAACCTTCAAATTCACCTCGAATAGCATAAACACACAAACATCACATTCATCAATTTAGATTAGGGTTTACCATAGAAATCACATTAAATCATCATAATATAATTAAACAAAGATAATTCAATCATAATTGGATGTTATCCACTAGATTGGAATCACATCCAAACCCTACCCACAATGCAAGCACAACCCTAGCTAGAATTGGGTTTTTGATTTCACAAGTGGGGAAACTATGGGGGCTCCATGAGTGGAAGAACCCATGGATGATTAATCTTCACATACCTTTAATCAAATCCCTAAACAAAGCTTGAATCAATGGTGAAAATCTCCTTAAGTTGCTGCTCCAACTTCCTTTATTCTTCTTCTTCTACTACACTTCTAGAGAGAGGATTTCTTGAGAGTAATTTGGGAGTTTTAAGATGAATGACCTAATGACTTAGTTTTAGGGTTTTATTAGGTATTTATAGGTGGTTATTTAACTACTTAGCCGATGCCCTAAGCCCTTAATTAATAACTAACTTAATTCCCAAACACCTAGCTTAAAACTAAATTACTTAAAACTGGCAGAACCTACGCCCCTTAACCTACGGACCATAGGTGGAGCTACTGGATGTCAATCACCTCCATGGTTTGCACCTGAGGCTCAACTTTGCAGGCCTGGTGCAGACGTTGACCTTCACCCATGACCTACGGGGCGTGGTCTGATCTACTGGCCGTAGATGGCCATCCGTAGGTCACACAATTTTCCAAATTTTAGGGACTGCTTTGGGGTCCTCCTCAAGGACCCCTTGGGTGGTCCTTGGGGAGTCGTAACCAGACATTTAACCCCTAAAACCCCTATTCTAAGTATGGAAACCATTTTTACAAGTGTTAACCCTTATACGATACTCCAAAACTCTTACCAAAGGCTCCAGAACTCACTAGTTCAACTCACTAAACTACGGGGTGTTACAACTTATCTCAAGAATACTCAAATATAGGGGTAGAATCCTAGATTTCTCTTTTACTGGTTTGAAAGAAGATGTAGGACGTGAGGACACACTAGTCCAACACTATGATATCCTTACATACCTGGAAGAACGAGGTTCTTGAAGAATATTGAAGAATCTTGAAGAAGAACTTGATTAGACTTGAGATTCTTGAATTAGTTTATTGAAATATCTATGGCCAAGAATTATGATTTTTATTAGTGATTCATAATTGTATGGACGTATTTGAGATTAAAAAATTGGAATTCTTGAAGAAAGACTTACCTTGAAGAAGAATCTTGAAAAAAAGATTGAAAGAATCTTGAATGGAGTCTTCTACTTTGATTTTTACTTAGGGTTTTTCCCTTGGGTTTGAAAGAGAAGAGAATGATGGATTAAAAGATGAAAATCCAATTGTTTTGGGCTTTTATTAGTCAAGAAATTTGTTTAGGGTTTTCTTGAATTTAATACTTTCCCGTCGGCTAATTCGTAACATCACTGTATCAGGTTACTAAAATGGTTATAACTTTTTACTCAAAAATTGGATTGACGTGAAATTGGTGGCGTTGGAAAGTAGATTCAAATACCTTTAATTGGAGAGGTTATGGGCCATGTAACACTTTATACTATAAGAATTATGATCGTTTGAAGTTGACCCAAGTAGAATTTTACATCAAAACTTAATCGATAAGGAAACTTCAAGAACACTTATCAAGAACTCATCAAGAAATTAAATTGCTCAATATTTATGGATAGATTCACAAAAGTAACTCATGATTGGCATGTGGGTGAAGAACCCAACACTATGGAACTTACAAACCTCAAAGAACTAAGTTCTTGGTGAAATCTTGAATTTCTTGAACAAACGCTTGAAACTTTGGACTTTTTCTCCTCTTGAATATTCTCTCTAAAACCCTAAACACTTTTGGGGATGAATGAAACTGATTCTAATCATTTTAGACCCTTAATTTGGTGAAATTCGCGTTTAGAATAAGTGGGGGTAAGGAAAAGACTAAAATACCCCTCTTATTTTCGGGTAACTTTCCTTAAATGGATAGCTTAATTTAAAAAGGGAATATCTCCATCATACAAGCTCAAAAATTAGCTAACTCGGTGGCGTTGGAAAGAGGACTTAGATATCTTTCATTCGATATCTTATTGGTCTCCTAACTTATCCTATACTGAAAGTTATGATCATTTGAAGTTGACCCAAAACTTAAAAGAACTAAGGAATGACTTCAATGAATTTTCTTTAATTCTTTTTGGAACTCAAAGTGCTATATCTAGTGATCTGACCTTAATACTTAAGAAATTTTAAATTCTTGGTAAATCTTACTCACAACGAAACATGGTTCGAGTCTTTGCTCAAATTTTTTTTCTTGGTTCGCTAAGTAATTAAATATTAGTAAATAAATTTTTAATTTATTATATAGTCTTAATTAATCTTAATTTAAAATTTGAAAAAATTAAAAAGATAATTACATTTAATATATATATATATATATATATATATATATATATATATATATATATATATATATATATATATGTAAAGTCACATGAAAATTTAAAAGGTCAATTATTATTAAAATAAATATAAAAAAGATAGAGCATAAAATTTAACTTGAAAGGATACATGTGTCTACTTTAATTTCTTGTGTTTAAGGAATTATTACTCATTTGTAGTCTTTTATTATTTGTGTGAGAAATTTGAAATGTCACGATTAAGAAATGAGAATAAGAAGATTAAATATATGAAAACTATAGTATGAGTAAATAAATTTCTAATATATTATATAGTCTTAATTACTCTTAATTTAAAAGTTGAAAAGTTTAAAAAGACAATTTTATATATACACACACATCAAAAGTTGGAGATAAAAATATGTTTATCATTAACTTTTAAAATTAAATTAATAGGCTTCTAAACAATATACATTGAATCTGATTGTAGAAAGTTGTTCCATATTCTCACATTTATTGAAAGTTTCAATTTCTTAGTTATTACATATTTAGTTCAATTAAAATGTTTAATTCCTCTCATCTTCCATGGAATTAATATCATGCCTTTTCATATGCATTTTCATATACTTTATAGGATTCTATAAATTTGGATAGAAAAATCTATACTATTCAATCACATAGTCAAGTGATCTATCAAACTCAAAGTAAAAATCATCTTATTAGTTGTGTATTCACAACCTATGCAGCTTCTATAAGCTTTTCATCATCATGCATTCATCACCCACTTCCTACTTTTGGGTTTCAGTTCCAAAACAATATTAAGTTTTGGGTTTAAGAATTATATTGCTTCATCATGGGAATGTTGGAGGCAAAACGGATTATGGTTCTTCTTTCAATTTTGATAATGTTTTGTTTGAGTATGAGGAACAGGCAGAAAACATCTACATAATTTATGTTTAAATATTCTTAATTATTTTTTGATTTATATGATGAAACTTCTTTCAAGGTGGGTTGTATCATTATTTGTGTCTTTCTTTACTAATGTTCCTTAGTTATCTTGCTCAAAAGATCCTTCTTTTTGTGTGTATATATTTGCACTTTATTTACTGGTTTCATATTTTATGATAAGTTTTTTGGGTTGCAATTATTTTCGTGTTTTAATGGATTTTTGGTGATGATCTCTTATATAAAGTGAACAGAAAATATTAATCCACTTCACATTTGTGTTTAATCATCTTATAATTCTTATAAATTTATGTAAAATCAATTTATTGGTCATTTTTCCCTCATTAACATGGTAAATATATATTTATTCTTTGTCTTTGTTAATTTTGTTAGATATGTTTACATCCATTTCTTAAATTTAGAGCAAGAGTTCATCACTATATCACATACTATATGCTATATTATCATAGTTTTATATTTTTCAACATTTTTTATTTTGTAGACAAGTAACCAAAATTAAATGAAAAGAATTAATTAATATTGTTATAATTGCACAGAACAACATATACAAAAGAATAATGTAATTGATAATTATCAATGTTAGATTAGACCTATACAAATTTGTATGACAGTAAAGAATAAACGTGTGTTGTACGTTTCCAAAACTAGTATAGTATACACGTGCCATGAAACTAGTATATTATTATTAGTGGGAAGCTCCTAACTTCAAAGTTGGATAACCATTTTGCCCTTATCTTTACCCTAAAATAAACTAAATATTAGTATCTGTTTAATTAATTAAATATTAAGTAATAGTTATATTTAAATTCATGCACATATACAAAAATCTTTTGTGCTTCATTGATGACTTAAGAAAGCTACATGCAAAAGGTCAAAAAAATATTACATAATACAAAAAATACTACTTATATTGTGATAAGCAAAGTCTTCCAGGTACAAGGGATATAATGATCACTTAATGCCCAAGAATTTACACACCGTGGTCCACTTAAACCCACAAATTTGCAGAAATAAGAGGAGGTTTGGATCTACTTCTACCATAAAACATAACTTCATATCTATTTTCTACCAAGGTTGTAGAGATGAAAGTCACTATATGATATGGTTCTCAATCTTAGTATTGTCGGGGAGGACAAGTGACAGATGGTCTAGTGCCTTCACTAATCTCATCCTTGGCCTCATCCCCATCTTTGTTGTGTTGGGAAACCATCATGTATATTCACACAATATTTTTGCGCCCATTTCGACATCTACAGGCTCTTTTTTACGAATCGCGCATATTCTTCAATCTTTCGTCTGTATTATCCCATGGATCAAGCATTTGGAGCACCCAAAACAAATTTGTCAAAAAACTTTATGAGGACCTCCACATTGAGTTGGAGAACCATCACCTATACTCAAACCATTTTTTGGCACCCATTTTTGAATCTATATGTCCATTTTAAGGAATCGCGCAAATTTCTCAATTTTTCATGTGGCCCATTGATCTGATGCCCAGAGCACCCAAAAATTTTTCTTTCAAAAACCTTTATGAGGACCTCCGTAGTAAGTTGGAGAACCATCATGTATACTCACAACATTTTTTTCATTCCCATTTCTGCATCTATAGGCCCTTTTTTAGGAATCGCGCAAATTTCTTAATTCTTCTTAATGGAGTTGAGGGTAATTTTTTATTTTTCATTTTTAAGTGTTGCATATGCATAATTGTATATTCATATTTTTAGATTGTATGTACTTAAAATCTTCAATAAAACCAGTCATTTCTGAGAAGTACCAAGTGCGTCGTCAATCTTAATCAGCTGTTGTAATGGTATTTCAGACATTCAACTTTAATTTTTGTTTGACATATTTGTACCTCCAGCATAAAATAATCCCTTTTATCCAAATATATTTTAATTTTCCCTATAATTATCCTAACTTTTGATATTCCTTAAAAGAGATGAATTGTAATGAATTTTTCTTTTCATATTTACTGTCTCTCTGCAATTACTCAATTTTTCTATTCAAAAAGATATAAAATTGAATTGATTGTATTGAAGCGGCCTCCTCCTAAAGTTCTCATCTTTGTGACTTCTACAATAATCACTAAAACAGGGAATTAGACAAGTAGGACGGAATTCTCAGGATGTGATCGATTATAAGCTAATTTCACTATATGGGTAGTTGAAGTTTATTAATAAAGTGTTGAATCACTATGGGTAGGCTAGACTATAGGTGCAATAGTTTTCTCTCGAACAACTATTACGGTTCAAGTGAGTTCTCTCGAACCTCGACAAGCTTGACACCACAAAACAGCCCAAAACCTTCATTTATCTACTCTCTCGAGCATATAGGTAGGAATGAGTTAAAATTCACTCTCTCGAGCTGAACCCATAAAAAACCCACACACTACAATCATCAATCAATAACCTTGATTTTAGAACCTCTCTCTCGACTAAGCACAAAACACTAAGCTAAAATTATATTTGCAACTACAATTCATAAATTACTACTCAACTATCGATCAAACCCATATTAAAATAGAATTTAAATCATTAAACAACAATACCCATAAGCTAATTAGGCAAATAATCACATGATCACGCCTCAAGAATTAGGGTTTTAGCCAAGCATCATAAAAAGATAGAAATCAATACCAAAAACATTCTCCATGATATGGGTATTGTAATCCAAGTCTTTAAAATGGTCCAAAAATCTCAAAATCAAAGACCCACATTCAATCTACTTGAGAAACCCTTCCAAGTTGTTCTCCAATGGATAAAAATACTCAAAAAAGGAAGAAAACTAAAAATGGACTTAGAAAAATAAAATTCGGATTCTTTTGAACTCTTTTAAAATTCAATTTATAGCTTTTCAAATTTTGGCCGAGTGGCTTTGGTGATTCTCAACTTTTGTTAGCTTCATCTTTTTCATATTTTTAGCTCTTTTTTGCCAGATAGTGTCCTTGCCTTGCTCCTTTGCCTTCATTGCTGCAAATCAACACTTTAACATCAACTTAAAGCATAAATTAGGTATTTGAGAACAATAAACCATGAAAATCAAACCCTAAATGAGTCAAAATCTAGGACTCATCAACACCCCCAACTTAAACTTTTGCTTGTACTCAAGTAAGTCAAGATCAATCAGTTTAACAAGGATGTCTACAAACAGTGCTACTCAAGACTCAACACACATGCACACAAGAGGTTCAAACTACACATGCAATTTTCAATTCTGCACTCTAAGTTTCAAATTGTGACTAAACATCATCAAATGGACCCAAGTTCACAATGCTTGCTTCAAATGCAAGTTCAAGCTCAACAACTTCATTCGAATGCCCTCACACCAAAAACGATTCCATGCTCACACAAAGCTCATCTACTTTAAGAATTCAGAAATAGAAGCAACACTCATTCTCTAAAAAACCAACACATGCATGATTCTTCCCCATAGGCTTTTCCATATTTTCCAATCAACAAGATAATAAGCTCATTGAAGATCACAAAGGTCTTTTAAGGTCTGTAACGGGGTTGAGGGTAATGGTATGATTTCATGAAGCATGTCATGTATTCCATTCTTTCACCTTCTCTTACAACACTTTTTGATTCTCAAAATTCACACCCCATTCTTTTAAGCACAACTTATTAGATACCACATTTCCTTTTTTTCATTTCACACACTTTATTTCCACAAAATTTCTCTTTTTCAATCATTTTCTTTCTTTCTTCTTCTCTTTTTTTTTTTTTTTTTTTTTTTTTTTTTTGTATGGAGTGGTTCCATCTTTTCCAACAAGATCTTTCAAATGAGGCAATATCTCAAGATTCTTGATTTACCTCCTTTTTCACCGCACCTCAACTCAGGCTTTTGGCCTAAGTTGGCTATTTATAACAACCAACACCTCATGAAGATTATAGGTGGTAAAGAAAAGGGGTCACTTGTGCTCCAGGTTCTTCCAAAGAAAAGGATAGTCTCAAATGGTGCTAAGCTAGGTTCACACTCTCACAAGGTGGTCACAAAGAGGTATAATGACAACATTGGCTCACTCTCCACAAATTGACTTAGATCATCTCTATCATTCACTCACATTAGCTAATCGGACCAACATGGCAAGTTCTAGGTATAACCAAGCATGTATTACAAGTCAATCTCACCGCACATGGCATCCAACACAATAATCAAAGCAAGACTTAACCATTTTTACAAATATGCAATGGTCATCACAAGAGTTCCACTCAACAAATAGCATAGTCACAATAAAATGATATGCGTTCACATATGACTTATGCAACTCAATTCGCCTCACCGAATTCGCACACACATGTCGTTCAAAGAAGAGCCCTATTCAAGCCATCGGTATTGACCAAAGCCGACACTCAAAATTGCAAAAGAACAACCACATTCACACCACAAGAGGTGGCAAATTTTATTTTTAAAAGAATGGTTTAAAACCATTTGCAATTCGAAACAATGGACCAATATGGATCAAAAACCATAATATAGATATATAAACCAAAAATCAGATCCAACATTCACAAAAACCAAAAACACAATATTCACAAAACAAAAACATCCTAAAAGAGGTGGGTATGGAAATACTTCACCCCGCTAACAAAAATAGCAGTTGTCCTCAAATGCAAAGAAATAATAAAAATAGTCTAAAAATAACAGAAAGGGAGGCAAAGAGTCATCCTACCAGGCTAGGCCTGGGGTGAAGTCTGCATGTCGGCAACTCCCTTTGTCTAGGCATCAATGCCCGGCATATCAACATCTTTCCTTCCACTGGAGCCCACCATAGAAACGTCCCTCAAGGAGGCTTGTACAACTGTATACACCATGGCTCCCTCTATGTTTGCCAAGTCATCAAAGAGAACCTCATCTCGAACACTGAGATGCTCCTTATCTTCCTCCGCCTTGGACTCAACATTAGCATCATCAACTCTAATCTCATCTCCAATAGTAGCCGGAGGAACCTCAGAACTAGCTAGAACATCAGCACTCAGCTTCTCACGAATCTCCAGAGTCCCGAACAACATCGATAAATCAGTGAACTTTAGCTCATCCACATCTCTAGGTAGTCTAACAACATCGGTCATCAAGGCAGTCATAGCAACAGTAACCCCTCGGCTTTTCTCACACTTCTCAATCCTCACCATAAGGGCATCCAACTCTAGCTTATGACTCTCAATCATCAATTTGTGCTCCATCAACTCATCTTTAATAGGATCTAGGGTGGCAGTAATAGCCCACTCTATTAATTCAGGCATAGTGGCCTCTACCCGAGAGGCATGCACATCAGCAAATTGGGCCAGATGGCCCATTTTGTACAACATAGCCTGGGTGATAGGGGGTATGGAGGCAGAAGTAGCAAAAAAGCTAGTGGGAGGGGGTGTAATAGAAGTATAAGGGGTCTCAGAAATAGAAGGTACAGATGTACCTGGGGCCACTGGTTTGAGGGGGCATGATTACCTCTATCGGCAACATATCAACGTCGACCTCCGAGGATGTATCTACCAGTGCTTCCCTCCTTTTGTCAGCCTCATCCCGCATGTACTCGGCCTCACTACATTAGATATTAGTAGAAGAGGGAGGTGTCACCTCTACATTCATCTTCTTATCTCTCAAAACACGAGCCTATCTGTATATCTCGGTGATCAATATCGGAAATGAGAGTGAGGTCTAGCTCTATTTGGCCCTTGTGGCCATCTCCTGCTCGATCAGCAGCCCCAACTTCAGCCTCTAGCGATCTATGACTGACCCTAGACAGGCTGCCTTTGAGTGTCGGAGAATGGACTCATTTTGCGATAGCATAATGGTGATACGATAAACCCGAACCAGTATCTGGAAGCAACGTTCAAGTCCTTCTTCTCTATAGGGGCACCCGCCTCAATCTTCCTCGAGGTGACATCGGAGAGAAGGGGCACCAACTAACCCTTAAGATCATCTAGGGTCTTCTTCTTCACTAAATCGATGTAATCATGCATACAGTCAGTTGAGCACCCAAGTACCTCATTGATATCCAAACATCTGCACTTGACTATCTTTCCTCGAATAATCACGAAGTCAACCGGCTTAAAGGAACTTGCCTTGTTTTTCCATTTCGATACTAATTCTCCGTAGGCCAAATAGAACTCCTGGACCCAAGTAGGAATGTATATGCCTTAGGGTTTGGTGAAAACCTCAAACTTGTGGAACCTTAGAGTGTTCCACACCTCTAGGTGTTTATCCATAGCACTATCGGTAGAAAACCTTTTCTCTTTCAATATTGTCCTGAATCCCTCAGTCTTTAGTCTGTTGAGAGACTAGGGAGGAGGACCCTGAACTGGTGGTGCCGGGACCACTGTCCGTGCTGGAGGAGGAGCTGGAGTTGTGGGAAGAGGAGTAGGCATCGGAGCATCGAGATCCTGGATGGATCATTTAAATATTTGGAGGGTAGCTTAGCTTTTCGTGCCTGCAAAAGCTGGTCATCTTCTAGCTTAGAGATGGAAGTCGGAGAATCCTCCTTAGACTAGTTCCTACTATTGGAGGTAGTGAGGTGTGTGGAGTAGACCCCCTTACTATAGGAACTCTCCTCCGTAGGTGTCAAATCAATGAGTGCCTTGCCTTTGCCTCCATTTGGAGGAAGTTTCGTAGCTTTAGCCCAGGAAACAACTGTTTTCTCATTGATTGTAATTCCACGTGCTTGCTTTCGAGGCGGTATGTCTCTACCAGCAACTTTTGGTCTATCTAATTCCTACAAAACAATATGGGAAAAGGTTAGATAAAGTTAAGAAAAATCTCAGGAAAAATTGCAAGAAGACTCGATGAACTGATTGGCGAGTCACCGAACTACTTTGGCAAGCCAAGTTGGGCTAACCTAAAGTTCCAAAACAAAAATGCTCAGTTATCAAAGCTGGCCGGCGATGTCCAGGACTATTCCGTGGATCGCTGACACCTGTTAGTGAGCTAGGAGTGGCTCATCAAAAGTTATAGAAACAAATTAGAAATTTGGAAGGCAGAAGGGCGATGAGGAAGTACTTTCGGCTAGTCACCAAGTGAACTCGACATGCCAAGGTGTATCACCGAAAGTTATAGACTCCAAACTCATAGTAAGAGAATAAAAAGGCGATTTAGGGGACTTAGGTGAACTGTGGAACCACTTGGCGAGCTCGACCTAGCTCGTCGAGTGACTCAACGTGCTAGATTTCTACCCCGTACTTCAAAATCAAGCCCGCAGCCCACGAAAACAAAATTAAACACTCACAATATGCAATTAAAGCAAGACCCACAAGATCCATGCCCAAGGGGTGCTCAGACTTCCCCCGATTTGTTCAAAATCGGCCAATTGCATCTTTTACCCTTAAGAATGACGTCAATCGCTCTATCATCAGGCAAAATTTGACAATTAGCACAATTTTGGGAGTACTCAGACTTCACCCCTCTAGACCCACAACATAATCAACACAACCCATAAGTTTTATCAGTTATCGACACTGGAATTAACTATTTACAACCAAGTAATTACGATTTCAAATAAGAACGAGCAATCTAACTATCACACGATAAACCAAACAACATTGCACATAGATCTTAGCCACATAACGATCATGCATTTGATTTCAACCAACTATTGAAAAAAGGGTTCGAAAAACCAACCTTATATGCCAAAATTTGTAAAGCTAGGAAGTAAAGAATTCCACGAGCAAAAGATCCCGAGCAAGATGAGAACAAAAATATGGGAAAATGAAAAAAATATGACCAATTGTGAAAGTGCGGAAGTTAAAAAGTAAGAAAGTGAAGAGGTGTTTTGAATTTAAAACCATTTGGCCATTTAAAACTTTTCAGTTCATGCTCCAGTCGGCGAAGTAAGTCATGGTCACCGACCCTCTCGGGAATGCACCAAGTGCTAATTTAGCTCACTGAGTTTTACCGAATTCCTAGCAATTTGAGGGTTCAAATGGCGTTCCAAGTCGGGCTCGCTGACCTGTTCGGCGAGTCGCTGACCTGTTAGGCGAGTCACCGACTGAACTTTTCTCCCGCCGAGTTTAACAAAATCCCCCATCAAATAGATGGTTCAAACAACAGTCCAAATCGGGCACTCCGACCTGTTCGGTGTGTCGCTGATTGGACTTTTAGCTCGCCTACTACTCCTTTTATAACACTTTCAACTTTCCAACCTGCAAAATCAACACCTGTTATTCAAAAGAAAAATTTAAAAACATCACAAACTTGGGTTGCCTCCAAGAAGTGTCTTATTTAACATCGTCACACGACAAAGATACCCATTCAAGTTTCATTCTTGGGGTTAGTCATTATGTCGCTGACAACCCTCCTTTTGGTATTGGATTTAAATGAGTCAAGATTTGACCCATTTGTGTCTCCAGCTGCCTAATGGACATGGAATGAGAAGTCACCGTCTGGTTAAGAGTTGAGACGTCACCCTTCATCTCTTTCACTTTGTCTGACCCTTCCACTTTATTGAGAATGCGTGAGAGCATATCTTCAGTGCGAAAATTCTATAGGTCAACCTTTTGATCTTTGGGCTTTTGACATTCATGGGGAGGTACATATCTCTCCTTGTCCCCATCTCTCTCCTTCTAACTTGCATTACGATCACACCATTCCCTTTCACGACCTCGCCAACCGTCATCACGTTCTCTGTTTCAACCTTTGATTCCCGCACGACCTGGGATAGCTCGGACGGAAACCACCATCTTGATTTACAAGGATGCTCACTTCTTCATTGTAAAGAGCATCAAAATGTGCATCCTCGGGGTTCACCCTGCTAACACCAATAACATTCACCATTCTAGTACCACTACCCATTACATTCTTTGACAAAAGATCTAATTGGGTCATCATTTTAGCCATGTTTTGGTCCCTCTCTTGGTCTTTTTCAATCTGTTCCTTCATCATCCTAAATGTCAAGGGTGGCACTTGATCCTCTTTAGTATACTAGGTTCGATTTATTTTGGTCATGTTAGCAAGAAACACACAAGCAATCTCAAACGACTGTTGCATCATACCACCTTGGACAAGTTGATCAACCACTCCCTTGTTCACCGAATCTAGACTCCAGTAGAAGTATTGTAGCAAGACCTTGTTTGGGAGTCCATGGGTCGGGCATTGAATTAGTAATTTCTGAAATATGAATCAAGTCTTGTAGATTGGCTCACCATCCAAGCATTTGAAACCTTGTATATTATCTCTTAAAGACATCATCCTCGAAAGAGGAAAGAACTTATGTAGAATACTTCAGTCAATTCATCCCAATTCATGATTGAGTCCCTTGGGAGATCAGCTAACCATTTGGTAGCCTCTCCCACTAGTGAGAATGGGAACAACTTGAGTCTAACCGACTCTTGGGATATATTCTTGAATGAGAAAGGGCCACAAATGTCCATGAAGTTTCTAATGTGATCATGAGGGTCTTCATGGGCCAAACCACCAAAAAATCTAATGTGTTGGTTTCACAGCATTATTACTGTTTACGCTCATTTTGTCAACTGTTCCAAGGCAACAAACAATAACAAACAGTAAGAGGGTTCAACTTAACACACCAAAAAATTGCAAACTAACTTCAAAAACAGAATTCAATGACACCACATCCCCAGCAGCGTTGCCATTTTTGATAAACACTCAACTACAATTCATCCAATACTAGGTGTAGGCGATCGTAATCTAGTATATAATCCAATGAAAGTTAGGGGTCTAACCCATAGGGAGAAGTACCATATCGAATTCAATTAGGAAGTAAAGATGTGATTCTAATCGGTTATAGAAGTAGACATTGTCGAAACCAAATAAAATAAATCAGAGGTTTGACAACGAATGTCAAATGAGGAGGAGGGGGATTAAGTGTAACGACCCAAAAAACTAGTAAGTGAAACTAGAGCCTAACGAGTTTGGTTTTGAGTTTGTATGGGGTTGCATGTTGTAGAATGATGTCCAGAGCTTAGGTTGAGGGTTTTAGGGGTTAAACGTCAAGGTAAAACTCCCCAAGGGCCACCCAAAAGGTCTTTGAGGAGGACCCTAAAGCCTAACCCCCAAGACCCTAAGAAACCAAAAGCTGTCAAATTGATAGTGACCTATGGATGGGACCTACGCCCCGTAGGTCCATCCACACCCCGAAGATGGCCTCCGTTGGTCAAGGTCCCAAACTAGAGGTTGAAGACATGAACCACGGTGTGACAGTACGGCCCGTGGACCCACCCACGGTCCATGGGTGGGGTTCGTAAGTCACCACATGCAAAAGCTATCAATTTGGCCAAGTATGGGGTAGTCTAGTAAATTCCTTTCTGACTTAGTTTAGTTAATGGATGGTTATTATTGAGTTATTAATGTATTTTAAGGGTTTTAAAAGTATTAATCTCCATTTTAGACTTCATTATTTCCAAACTCTCAAATTAGAAACCCACCTCTCCAAAAGTTCTCTCTCTAGAAACTCCATTGAAGAGCAAGTTCAAGGTCAAGTCTAGGGGTCAAGGAGCAGCTTTCTTCTTCAAAATAAGGGGAAAACTCCATTAAAGGTATGGTAGTCTTCATCCTTGACTAATTTTCTTTCAAGGAGCCAACTTCAAAGAAGTTCTCAAGTCTCCAAATTTCCCCAAAAACCCTAGTTTTCAATCTATGCATGGGTTCAATTCCAAATCGTTTTCGAAAGGTTTTATATGATGATTTAAGATGGAATTTTTGAATTAATGGTGAATTAAGATGATTTCTCCTATGAACCCATGCTTTCCCCCAAAATCCTAAGTTGTGATTTGTGATTGGGAATTGATTGAATCTTGAAAGTATGTTGAATTGTTTATGTTTATATTGAATTAGTTATTGAATCATGCTAATTCCCTTATCTATTGTAGTATCTTAGATGTTTGGATTGTGATTGGTGTATTGCCTTGGAAGGACATTTCATGAAGAATCTATGTATGAACATGTTATGAAGTTTATGTATGTGACCTCAATAAAGGTATTATGATCATATTTAGAAGGTAATTGTGTTATGATTGAAAGCATATTCTCAATTACACTCATGAATGACAATGATAGAGTGTGAAGGGTTTCTATAAGGTAATATTATATCTTGAATTGGTAGGCTTAGGGCATCCTCTTCTTGTATAAATGGAAGTAATGTGGATTGATGTATCTTGAATTGGTAGGCTTAAGGCATCCTTTTCTTGTATTGATGAATGTGACCTTGAATGTAATATTATGTATTGAATTGGTAGGCTTAGGCATCCTCTTCTTGTGTTATGAATGTATCTTGACTTAATGAACATGAATCGGTAGACCAATGTTTCTAGCCCTTGTATGATGAATTCTATGACCTAGTCTAATGATGTTTCTTGGATCGGTAGGCTAATGACACCCTTCCATGCATGTTAATAATGAACCTTGGGATCGATAGGCTTATCGCACCCTTTCATAAATGATGTTAATGAACTTTGGGATCAGTAGGCTTATAGCACCCTTTCATGAATGTTGATGATAAACCTTGAATCGGTAGACCTAATGTTGGTGGCCCTTTCATGTGTGAAATGATGAACTTTGTATCGGTAGACCCAATGTTGATGGCACCCTTCTTGGAAAGTCAATAAGCTATCCTTAATATATCTTGAATTGGTAGACCTAATGGTGGTGGTCCTTTCTTGTGTAATGTACTTTGGGTCGGTAGGCCTAACGTTGGTAGCCCTCTCAAGTACAATAATGTTAATGTGAATGAACTACTCTATGGGAATGGAGGCTAAGCACCAAAAGGATATGGTAAGATGGAAACTCTCCCCATGTTAGGTCGGGTTCCAATGAACATTTTCCTATCCCATAACTATGTGCCCACATAGGATATTAGCTAGTGG
This sequence comes from Solanum bulbocastanum, assembly GCA_037074985.1. NCBI lineage: Eukaryota > Viridiplantae > Streptophyta > Magnoliopsida > Solanales > Solanaceae > Solanum > Solanum bulbocastanum. Next base: position 34,881,587 of record CM073601.1, read on the forward strand.
AATCCACTTAAAGCTAAAATGTTACCAGTTCTACCTTAGGCAAGTAGACCAACCCTTACGATGTGGGATAGTTCATCGGATTCCATGTTAAGCTCACATGGTCTATGTCGGATAAAGCTTATTCCCATCATGTGAGATGTGCACTATGGTTTCTTAAGAAGTTCTATGAAGTGAGGGTGGTAGTATGGGATGCCATCCATGCATTGCACGAGTAGGCTTTGAGAGGGTCATAGTGAGTTCTCTAATGTCTTAATGACTAATGAATGAAAGTGCTCTAAATAAAGCTAATGAAGAATGTTTCCATATATGCTTAAATGTAATTATGCATGCTATACTTGGATTGTATTATGAGTTACTTCCTTGTCATGACTTATGAAATGTTTATGTCTCTTATGCATGAGTATTTTGTAAAGATGGAAAGGACGAATGGTAAGTTCACTTTTGGTGGCCTTGATTTGGTACTTAGTGTGGATGGTGGTATAGGACGCTATTCATACATTGCACATAGTATAGCTTGGGGTTGCTTGAGGTGAAAGCTTAATGTAATGAAATTTCTTATATGGTTGATTATGTTCTAATGTGAAGAAATGACTAGTATGTTGGTTATGTTTGTATATTATGCCTGTTATACTTATGTTCATGAAGTTTTCTCAAATTGGCATAAAGCATGACTTTCGAATAAAATGTTTGTTTTAAGCAAGTTTTTACATGGCTATCATACTTAGTACTTAATTGTGCTAACCCATATTTCTTCCATTTTTCTACAAAGTGTAGGGTTTGGACTTGATGTTTTATTCTTGGAAGATAGGTTTCCAAGGTGCAAGGAGATGAAGATTTAGTGAGTCCTCATAGTTTCGAGGACGAACCCCTTATTTCCCTTTTTGTCTTTTACTTTATGTTTAGAACTTTGTATGGGTTGTGTCCCAATGTTTTAAGTCTTATGTTTCTAGATGGTTTGAGACAAAGTATAGAAAAGTCTTCTGCTTGCTTTTATGAAAAATGATTGTGATTGTACAGAAAAGTTTTAAATTTCACTCTATTTTTCCTATGTTCTTATGTTTATGAATGCTATGAGGCTTGTATGAGACTTTTCAGAGTATTGTATGTCGTGTCACTTCCGGGATATAGGCTCGGGTCGTGACATTAAGGTGTTAATTAACAACTACAATAATCACTAAACCAGGGGATTAGACAAGTAGGATGAAATTTTTGGGATGTGATCGATTATAAGCTAATTTCACTATTTGGGTAGTTGAAGTTTATTAATAAAGTGTTGAATAATTGTGGGTAGACTAGACTATAGGTGCAATAGTTTTCTCTCGAACAATTATTACGGTTCAACCGAGTTCTCTTGAACCTCGACAAGCTTGACACTACAAAATAGCCCAAAACCTTAATTTATCTACTCTCTCGAGCTAGATAGGTAGGAATGTGTTAAGATTCACTCTCTCGAGCTAAACCCATAACAACCCACACACTATAATAATCAATCAATAACCTTGATTTTAGAACCTGTCTCTCGAGCAAGCCCAAAACACTAAGCTAAAATTGTATTCGCAACTACAATTCATAAATTACTACTCAATTATTGATCAAACCGATATTAAAACAACATTTAAATTATTAAACAATAATACCCATAAGCTAATTAGGCAAATAATCACACCCAAGAATTGGGGTTTTAGCCAAGCATCATAAAAAGATAGAAATCAATACCAAAAACATTCTCCATGATCTGGGTATTGTAATCCAAGTCTTTAAAATGGTCCAAAAAGCTCAGAATCAAAGACCCACTTCGAATCTACTTGAGAAACCCTTCCAAGTTGTTCTCCAATGGATAAAAATACTCGAAAATGGAAGAAAACTAAAACTGGACTTAGGAAAATAAAATCTGAATTCTTCAAAACTCTTTTAAAATTCAATTTATAGTTTCCCAAATTTTGGTTGTAGGGACCATTAGTCGAGGAAAGTCAGGAAACGCGATCAGGCCGGCGACGCGCCAATCACTTCTTTCCATCGTCGGTCTGCATTGGCTTTTTATCCTCAAGGCTCTGTAACTTTAGGTGATCCAAAATGTGTCATCAATTTGGTCAGCGGTTTGCCGAAGGTCCAAATCCATCGCTAAGTTCGCTTCTTCCCAAGGTTGGCAGTTTGGAACTTTAGGCGAGGCGAAGTATCACTCAGCGAGTCGCCAAGTGGCTTTGGAGATTCTCAACTTTTGTAATCTTCAGCTTTTTTCATCTTTTTAGCTCTTATTTACCTAGTAGTGTCCTTGCCTTGCTCGTTATCCTTCACTACTACAAATCAACACTTTAACATCAGTTCAGAGCATAAATTAGGCATTTGAGGACAAAAATCATGAAAACCAAGCCCTAAATGAGTCAAAATCTAGGACTCACCAATTATCTCAAAGCTGACATAATTTTATATTAAAAACCTTTTATCTCAAAGTCATTGACGCGCCCCATTTTTCTCAAAACGGGATTTGGTGCACGACCTAACAACTCTTTTGGGTTTTAAGAAAATGAAGTGTCACCACTCTGTTGCGCCCCATTTTTCTCAAAACGGGTTTTGGTACATGACCTAACAACTCTTTTGGGTTTTGAGAAGATGAAGAGTCGCCACCTAACGAGTTAAGGTGCGTTAGGGCACCTATCTAACCTAACTAAGTCTAGCTAAGGTCAACGAACCAAAGATTGGTAAGGGTTCAAATTACCTTGAGGGGAAGGTGTTAGGCATCCCTCGATGTCCACAAAGGTGGGTCCCGGCCGCATCTCATGCAATATGTGGGGGTTACAAATAACATTTAAAGTCTCTTCATTATTATTTATTTAATTAAACATGCGAACTAGGTGATAACAATAAATTTGCAATTAATATCATTTAGCTAATTGTTATTTAATTAATCATGCTTACTAGGTGATAACATAACAAATATATATTAAATATTTAATAAAGAGATAAGCAGGAGACAGAAATTACACAAGTAAATAGACAATCAATTTTTTTTTAAACTACCCCAAATAATTACAATTAAACACGAAAAGGGGTAAAAAGGAAAGGGAGACTCTGAAGGACTTTTATGGATCAGCACTCGACATTTTATTTATTTTTCGATAGGCTTCTGTATAGGGACAAACAAAACTAAGGTTTATCACTTAAGCCTGAGTCGATGTCATCCTATCCATAGGGCCTAAAACTACCCCTACCCCACCAGCGCATGCTTTTCGTCCTAAAAGGTGCCTAGCACCCCCGCTTAATGTCCAAGAGGCATTGGACTACTATTGGGACAGTTTTAGACAAATAAATATCCTAATAGGCCAACCTAAACACCAAGTCAAACAAGTTGGACGATCACTTAGCAAGTAAAGTCTCAAGTTGGCCTTTAGGTTTTACTAATCATAATGGCAAACACACGTAAAGTGAAAAGGTCACATGCTTAGGTGTGTGCATATAAAACAAGCAACATAACAGTATTTATTGAATTTGGAGAACATAAAATTATTACACATGCAGAAAGTAATTACTTGCAGTTATTAACTAATTTTAGATGGCAGAAAAATTATCACAGATGCATGACATAATTTTTTAGAGCAATAACTGATCAAATTATTAATTTCAACTTTTATTTTAAGTAGCAGAAAATTTATTAGATGCAGAAATTAATCAGTAGCTGATTTTAAGTGGCAAAACAGTGCAAAAATTAATTAATCCGAGCAAGATTTAATCAGGGCAGCAAGTGGCAAATATAGAAAATTAATTTAAGTGGTAGAACAAGTATTCATGCAGAATAGATTGATTTTAAGTAGCAGAAGAATGTTTAAGTGCAGAAAATAATTTCCTCATGTAGATGGGACAAGAGCAAAATTTAATAAGACATTATCCGATTTTTAGTGTCTGCAAATAAATACATTGCATAAATTATTTAGTAATGAACAGAAAATGAATAGATTTAATTTTATTATTTAACATGCTGAAAATTATTTAATTACGCATATGAACATGATTTCTAGGTGATTAAAATATTGCATAACACCTATAGGCATAATATTCTAGATAAATAAAATCAAATCTACAATCTATAGGCATGGTTTCAAGTATGCATCCGCTGAAAATTATAATATTATTAAGAAAACCTATAAGCATGATATCTACTTCATTTAAACAAATTATTAAACACTATAGGCATAACTTTACAGCAGACTGAATTTATGCATTTCTAGACATGTTTTATTGACATGCTGACATTAATCAAACTCAAAGACATAGCTTCTAAATAAGTTAACATGGTGAACAATATAACCAACTGATTTGCTCAAATTTATTAGATTAACAATCCTTCATGGAATCTAATTGTTATTAATCAATTTCCAAATTTTAACAAAATTAGCATGTGAGACAAGATTCTACAAGTTCAAAATCGAGCGAGTTTTAACATATATTCATACTATGCTGATTAATCTGATAAAGTTATAAATAAAGGTTGATTTTAAGCCAATATTAAGATATATTCTAGTATGATTACACCTAGGCCTATTATCTGTAGCAACCACACATAATAAAATTTAAACTAAACTAAAAAGAAAAGAAACAATTAGCACATATATCCCCCTCCCCTTAGACAATCCCCAAATTATATCACATATATACAGCTAGAGTTTACAAATTATTACGAAACAATAATAGAGAATAATACAAATATTATGAATAAAAATTAGATCTTGTCTTGTTGCTCTTCTGACTCTTTAAACTTGACACCAAATCCGAACCTGCTAAAGTAAGAGACACACAAATATCGTATATAAATCAATATAATATGAATAAAAGAACACCAATTATGGACAGATTCATCGTACATGCATTTATTTCATACATCAGACAAACAAGCATTTGAACAAGTAAGCATAACAACAATAATGAGAGAGGGAAGAACGAAACTGACCCGGATGCTTTCCTTAAAACCCTCATAGAGAATTGCACAATTAAATAGTTCTAATGCAAAACAGAAATTAACTAACGGAGAAAACTAACCAGTTGAGCAGATTATAGTATCAGCAATGAAGTATTTGCAGGAATATCCAACCAAAACAGCAACACAGCAAACCAAAGCAAAGTATGCCCCAGAAATTACAAGAATTCTTATTTTCTTTTATGAGTAGAGAGTGTTTTACCTTTTTTTTTTTTAGTTATTAGAATGTGTGTAAGCCAATGTGAGAATGTGTGTTGAATTGTGAGATGTATTATTTATATAGTGAATAGGAGGACACATATTAATGGAAGAAAGTTATTTAGGATCAATTAAAATATTTTCCTTATTTTAAAGGAGCCAAAATTAGATTTAATATTAATTTATTATTTTTTTTTACCAAATATAAAAGCATCTACATAAGACATGAATAATTTTAGGATCAAACAAATATTACTTTTCCTTATTTGAAGAAAACTAAATCAATAATATTATATTTAGTTATTTTTGCTCAATCAAATATAAATTTACTAAAAATACAACATGTAAGAATCAATTCAACTTCAATTAAGGCAACTACAATCAATTAACCTTAATAAATAAAATAATAAACTAATTTTACCTTACCAAGGGCCGAAAATCTGCACAAAAAATCAACTTAGCATAAATTAATCCACAACATGCCAAATCAAAATGATTAGAAAAAATCATAAGTCAAGAAATAATACTTTTTTACCACAACCATCAAACAAGTAAAAAAAAATAGAGAAGATTTAATTATGGCCTAAAAGAAATCGATTTGCAACATTGAACATGCATATATAATAACAAAATCAGTCCCTTTGATACAGATCACTCAAATCAGCAATTATTAGGTTATATCAATTGAAGCTTACTATTCTAACTTTTGTCACTAATAAACTAAACAAAGAAAGAGGTATAATGAAATAATTGAACAAGATTTCAGCATTGTTCAACAACTTGAATCAAGGATAATATTCCACCAACAATATGGTTCATACGATCACAAAATAGCTTGTTAAGATGAAAATCATAGCAATTAATCAATTGTAATATCTAAGCATAAAATTTCTAATTATACACATGAATTTGGGCGTGAATCTTCCCACCCACAGCCACACAAATTAGGGTCTAAAATCTGTGTAATAATTCATGATGTTCCCCTCAGACACGGGGCAAATACAAGAAATAATCATGGATTTCGAACAGAAAAATCACAACTCAAATATGTTTTTCTAAGAATTTACAACCAACTCAAACCAAATCGAATAGGGCATTAGACAAACATTTCAACTAAATCAAAAAATGAGGAAAAGACTGAGATGATAAAATGGACTAGAAACCAAACCGGGATGGATCTAAAAAATCCGTATCATACAAAATCCTAAAATTCAAGCCTCGCCTAAGTTGTTGCCGGAAAAGGGGCTGCTGGAGATGGGTGTTGTTGCTGCTCACCTTGCCGGTGCTTGCTACCGTCGCTGTTCACCGGAGCTCGCTGTTGTTGCTGGCTGGAGCTGCTGTCGGTTGACGCTGGCTAGCTGTCCGTCTACCGGGTAAAAGAGAAGAGGGGAGAGGAGATGTCAGGTCTATCGTCGGCTAGAGCCTTTGCTCGCTGATGGCCTTGCCTGGTTGTAGCTGTTGGTCGCAGCTGTTGTAGCTGGCTGCTGCTGATGACCCTCGCCGGTGGTCTTCACCGACTGCTCGCTGATGGGCTCATCTCGGCGGCTGGCTTGTTCCCGTTCGCCGGAGAAATAGAGGAGAGGGAGAGAGGGGTCCACCGGTGGTTCTCGTTGTCCGGTGGCTTTCGTCGAAAAAAAAAAGGGAGGAGTTGCTCTAGTTAGAGAGGGAGAGGGAGAGGGAAAAAAAAATTAGAAATAGGGTTTGGAGTCTTTTATTAGATTTAAAAAATAGGAAATAGGTGGATTTAATTTGAACCGTAGGATTAGAATTGAATGAACAATTAGGATTTGATCTATGATTTAAATTAGAGATGGACGGACGAGATTCAAAGGAATTTTTAAAATCAGATTGAATTGTGAAGTTGGAATGGCTAGAATTGAAATAAAAGGTGGCTATAATTGAAATGAGAATTTGAATTGGAATGGCTAGAATTAGAATAGAATAGGCTAAGATTTAAATAATTTAGAAGGGAATTTAAGGAAATGCTATTCCATTAATAAAATATTACACATATTAAATATTTTCATATAATTAAATACATCTAAGATTTAAATAATTAAGTAAAGCAATTTTCGATTTTAACTATCGATAAAAGTAATTTGATAATAATAACAATAGTTTTTTTTTTTTTTTTTGAAAATCATATAAACTAAAATATATAATTTTAAGAAGAAATTGATTGAAATTTTAAACTAGAAATATTTTTAAAAAAATATGTATTTAATCGAATAACATTTCCGAAATGGTTAAAGGTCGGTCAAAATTGGGTGTCAACAGTCGTAATAGAGATGAGAAAGAAATATATCGTAATGTGCATCATATATATTCTTTGTCAAAACGGTAATCAAGTTAGGTAAAATCATGGAAAAATGATATACGAAGAAGAATGTGTAGAATCAATTGATGCATCTCTTTCATCTCATTTATCGGTAATTGAGATACCAAACTGTTACTTTATATTTTGGAGTTAATCTAACATTGATCAAATGATGTTTTCCATTCTTGTTAATATGAATTGAAATGACTAACTTGCAGCGTTGGGCCTATGCTCAGCACGATCACTCTTATACTAGTTTTAGACCCTTATGGATTGTTGTTAGAAGGCCAAAATTATCTTTTTTGAGGAAAAAAACATTGTTTTGAAAAATTAAGTGTTTGGAAAATCCTTAAAACTACTTTTAAATGGAAGCAAAAGTAGTTTTTTCTGCTGTTAGGAATGAAGTTAAAAGTTTCTGCTTCTTGAAAAAAGCAAAAGCATAAAATTATTTATTTTAAGGCTAATATATATATATCCCTTATTAATTAATTAACGTATCTCATTTGGTTAAGTTTCATTCAAAAAAATATTTTTTATTTTTTATTTCTATATTATAAATTTTTTATTTTATTTTATGTTTATATATTATTATTTTATATTTTATATATTATTTTACATTTTATTTTACAAAATTTGAAATAAAGGTAACAACAATATTTTTGTAGGATTAAAAATATGAAGGACTTTATTTATTTTTGTGGCGATTTTTTCGTATATAGTGGTTTAATTGTGGAATTGTTTTTAAATTTATTTTGCTTGATAATTTTAATTATATTTAAATTGTCATGTTTTTTTTTTTTTTTAGAAAATGGTCTAAACCCCCCCCCCTCCCCCCAATCTATATCCGAAATCTCAACAACACATTCCAACTTCATAGGTGTCCTATTACCCCCTTAACATTTTAAAACTCAAATATATATCCCTTAAAAAGTCATAACCAGATTTTTATTGAGCAGTGATCTACACGCTCCTGCCACATCACATCATCTTTTTTAATATAAAAAAAATAATTTTTATTTTCTTTATTCTACAGCCATAACATCATCAAACTGGTGCCAAATTATTTTTCATCAGTTTTCTTCTAATAGCCGCTGATTCAACCCTCAAATTCTCTATTTTTGCATAATTTCCTTTTTTTTCTCTTTTGATTGATGAAATTTGCACCCAAATCACTAACAATTCAATGCCCAAAAATTCTTTTTTTTTTTTTAATCAATTTTAGGGTTTAAATTTTTTTCTATAGTTAGTTTAGTAGGAATGTTGAAAAATGAAGATTTAGTATGATTTTTGTATAATATAATGTTCATTGTAGATTTGATAACCAAATTCTTTTTAGATCTGAAAAAAAAAGATAAGAATGCATCTGACTTTTAAATTTTGTGTTTGAGCTTGAATTTGCATCCCCTATCTTGGAGCTATAAAAACAGATTATGTGGTGATGGTGATTTAAGTGGTGGCTTATATTGGAACTGGTTGTTGATGAGTTTGTTCTCACATGGTGGATGGATTTTTAGTAAAGCTACTATGAGAAGTGTGTGATTTGAAAATGAGAGGGAGCTTAGTGATGGAAGAACCATGGGGGTCGAGACCTGGTAATGGAGGAGCCAAGCTCACCTGGTGGATCAAAGATGTCATCACCGCATATGTTGTTGCCGGTCAATTAAAGAGAGGAAAAATGAAGAAAAAAAAAGTTAACAGTTACAAATAAATAAAAGGGAACACAAAAGTTTTTTTAAAAAAGCAAAAAATGAATATGAAATAAGAAAAATATTAAAGTTTTAATTAGTTTTTTTTGGCCTTTCACTCTCTCAAAGAGTGTGAACTACACCTTCTTTGTCACCTCAGCATTTAGGGAGCAAATAATTTCGTTTTAAAATAATTTTAGCGGGTGATAGGACTCCCGTGAAATATAACTGTGTAGTTGAGATTTCAAATATAGATTGAGGATGTTTTAGACCATTTTTAAATCAAAAGACAGTTCAGTCATCATGTTAATATTATGTCACGCCCCGAGCCTACACCCCAGACGTGACCGGCACTTGAAGACCATCGCTGGCCCCCAAGCAAACCCTTGGCCTGGCTTTCTTAACTCAGCGGAAACTTAACTCAACAGGATAACTCAATGCAATGAAAGGTTATAAAACAACTCAACTGAAAGTAATTTGCCAACAAGGCATCTCGAGTCTCAAAATAGGATATTTAAATATATACATGCATGAGAGACTCCAAACTAACTGACTGACTGTCTATGAAGCCTCTAAATACTGAGATGGATGTTGGGACAGACCCCGCAACATCCTAATAAAACAAAAACTAAGAACACAAAATAATTGAGTCCTCCGGAATGTAAGGAGGCTCACCACTGACTCTGGAGTGCTCAGCTGGATCAACGACGTGCAGGATGCTGATTCGGGGTACCTGTATCTGCATCATAAGACGATGCAGGCCCACTGGCATCAGTACATGGAAGGTACTAGTATGCGAGCTGGAAAACTAAGCAACAAAGGCTAGAAGGAAAAATTGGAAGAAACTGAAAAGTTTACCTTGTTCAACTCAACTCAACCTGACTGACTTCTTTCAATATAAGGCAATTTAACACAAGCGTGATATAAAGAAAGACTGTTTAAAACATGCTATAAACTTTGTGTGTATACAAGGATACAATAAGCCTGAGATGTATATAGAAATACAATCGAACTGATGTATATAAAATACAATAATTTCCGTGTATAAAAATACAATAACTGCTGTGGGAGTTTCTCTAACCGACAACCATCACATAAGAGCTAAAGTGATGATACAACGATCAACCTCACGCTACCAGAGCATCCTATACCCGGCCAAAGGTATAAGACCTGAACTGCCTAATGGATCCACTAGTCTAATATGAAAAGGATTCATCTAAAGAGCATGATCCTTTTCTACCCATGGTGGCTAACATGGTTCTATGGGGGTTGTGGGTTCTTTGAACGCTCCCCCAATTCGGTGCTCGATACTACTCCCAAAAATGTACTGGCTCTTATGTTTTTAAAACACATTTCTTCCTGCTGACATGAGATAATTACTCAAAAAAAAAACTATCCCGAAGGCTCTTTGGAAATTTCAGTTTCCAACCTTGTTTAAATGTAAAAACATTTCTTTAAAACTTCTTTGGGAATACATAGTTCCCTAATAACTTTGAGAAAGTGAACTCAACTTGAAACTTGAGACTCTTTGCTTGACTTGACACTTGAGTCTAAAAATAAAGTTAAAATGTTCAATAAAGACTCTTGAACAACTTTATAACTAGCTTGACTTGCTTAACTTCTAAGCTTAACTATTAATTTCTAACTTCACTTGACTTCTAACTAACTCTCCTTAAAATGGAATTTTTGGATTCAAGGTGTTTGCTCACATGTTACGGATGAATTCTTGACTTTTAAAAGTACCTTGGAGTGTTGGAAACAACTAGGAAACATAGGTATAATACCTAGGAACAAAATAAAATACGAATGGGGAATTAAGGTAATGGGAAGGATTGCGTCCTTGGCGCTCTAAGAGGCGCGGGGCGCCAGCCCTCAACTTCAAACGGGACTGCTGGCCACTCTGCCAGCACCAGCCCTCAGCTTTAAAAAGGGGACTGCTGGCAGCCACTCTGCCAGCACCAGCCCTCAGCTTCAAAAGGGGACTGCTGGCAGCCACTCTGCCAGGCACCAGTCCCAGCTTCAAAGGGGACTGCTAGCAGCCACTCTGCCAGGCACCAGTCCCAGCTTCAAAGGGGACTGCTGGAACTGACTTTTCTCCCTCTTTTCTTCAATTCTAAACCACCCTTACTTCAATGGATTTAACCCTAAACACTAGGGATCATCAATCTCTCAACATACAATAAATTACAACTCAAATACACAACCCAATCATGTCCCACAACCAACAATAACTTCAACAACACAACTAACAACATCAACAACAACTAACAACTTCAACAACTTCAACAACAATCCAATCTTTTCTCAAATCATAAAAAAAAGAGCTTGGTGTGTGGGGGAAAGGATCAGACCACACAAAGAACTCACATACCTTGATAGGGATCACCCCCGACAAAAATCCACGACGGAACTTGTTGATCTCCTTTCTCCTCTTCTTCTCCTCTTCTTCTCCTCTTCTTCTCTTCTTCTTCTCTCAAGAACCCTAACTCTTTCTCTTTTAAACTAGGATAAAAATGATCCAGAAATCAGCCTAACACACAATATAACCTCAAAAGAAATGGCTAGGGAAAAGACCAAAACGCCCTTAAAATTTCCGGACGGATTCCCTGCCAACTGCCCAACTTTCAATGGCCATAACTCGCTCATACGAACTCGAAATCGAGCAATCTCAGTGGCGTTGGAAAGATCATTCCACAAGATTCGCAACCATAACTGGAACTACTCCTAACTCATCCTGATCTAGGAGTTACGACTGCTCAAAGTTGGCCAAAAATCACTGATTTCCACACTTAACCAAATTTTCCAGATTCAGTATTTTTCCAAAAAAATGGCTACTTCCAATTTCAAGCTTCTTCATAGCTATTTCAAATTGACGGATGTTACAATATCGCCCCCTTGGGAACATTCGTCCTCGAATGAGGTGCTTCTTACTAAGCTAAGGGTGCAACAACAACTCAAACACCCAACAAGCAACTATGCAACAATAACAACAATATGCCCACTATAATTTAAAGAGCACTAGGAAGGAAATTAATACCTTGATCTGCGGATTCAAAGAGATATGGATATCTCTTCTTCATGTCTTCTTCGGCTTCCCAAGTAGCTTCCTCAACAAATTGGTTCCTCCAAAGGACCTTGACTGAGGCTACATCCTTTGTTCTCAACCTTCGAACTTGCCGATCTAAAATTTGAATAGGAATCTCCTCATAAGATAAGTTATCCTTGATCTTGATACTTTCAGTCGGTAGGATCAATGAAGGATTGCCTATGCACTTCTTCAACATGGAGATATGAAATACCGGATGGACCGCTGCTAACTCCTGTGGTAGCTCCAACTCATAACCTACATTGCCAACTCTCTTGACTATGCGATAAGGTCCAATATATCGGGGGTTAAGTTTCCCTTTCTTACCAAACCTCATAACCCCCTTCATGGGTGAAACCTTCAAATATACCCAATCATCTACTTCAAACTCTAACGCCCTTCTCCTAACATCAGTGTAGGATTTCTGACGACTCTGTGCCGTTTTCAACCTCTCTTGAATCACTTTCACCTTCTCCATAGCTTGGTGAACTAAATCTGGTCCTATCAACTGTGCTTCACCCACTTCAAACCATCCAATAGGAGACCTACATCTTCTCCCATAAAGAGCTTCATATGGGGCCATCTGGATGCTAGAGTGATAACTGTTGTTGTAGGCAAACTCAATGAGAGGTAGGTGATCATCCCAATTACCTTTGAAATCGATCACACAAGCTCTCAGCATATCTTCTAAAGTCTAAATAGTGCGCTCTGCTTGCCCATCAGTCTGAGGATGAAAGGCAGTACTTAAGTTCACATTTGAACCCAAGCCTTTCTGAAAAGATTTCCAGAACTGTGCAGTAAACTGTGCACCTCTATCTGAAATAATGGAGATTGGGACTCCATGAAGTCTCACTATCTCTCGAATATACAACTTGGCATAATCTTCTGCTGAAAGGGTAGTCTTTACCGGTAGAAAATGAGCTGACTTTGTCATTCTGTCGACAATCACCCAAATAGAATCATGCTGTCTGCGAGACCTTGGCAACCCTGTGATGAAATCCATATTGATCATCTCCTACTTCCACTCTGGAAGTTCTATCCTCTGAGCCAAACCACTGGGCCTTTGGTGTTCAACTTTCACTTGTTGGCAATTTGGACACTTAGCAACATACTCAGCAATGCCTTTCTTCATGCCATTCCACCAATAAACTTCACGCAAATCACAATACATCTTGGTGGAACCCGGATGAATAGAATATCTGGAGCTGTGAGCTTCCGCCATAATCCTCTCTTGGAGTCCATCTACCATAGGTACGCACAATCTACCCTGAAATCTCAAAACACCATCTCCCCCTTGTTCAAAAGCTAATACTCTTTGCTTTTGAACATTTGCCTTCAACTCAAGCAAAATGGGATCTTGATCTTGCTTCTCTTTCACTTCTGACATTAATGATGACTCGGCCCTGCTCGTCACTGCTATTCCTCCTTCTGCGGAATCTGTAAATCTGACCCCCAGGCATGCCAGTCTGTGCACATCTTTTGCTAACTCTCTCCTTCCTTCTTCAATATGGGCGGTGCTACCCATAGACAACCTGCTCAAAGAATCAGCAACAACATTAGCCTTACCTGGGTGGTAAAAAATACTCAGGTCATAATCCTTGAGTAACTCTAACCACCTCCTCTGTCTGAGATTAAGCTCCCTCTGAGTAAGCACATATTGAAGGCTCTTGTGATCAGTGAATATGTCGACATGCACACCATACAAGTAATGACGCCATATCTTCAAAGCAAATACTACAGCAGCTAGCTTTAAATCATGGGTTGGGTAGTTCTTCTCATGAACCTTCAACTGTCTGGAGGCATAAGCTATAACTTTGCCATTCTGCATTAAGACACAACCCAAACCAACTCTAGATGCATCACAATACACCACAAAACCTTGAGTACCTTCTGGTAGCGTCAAAACTGGAGCCGTAATCAATCTCTTTTTCAATTCCTGAAAGCTTTTCTCACAAGCTTCAGACCATTGAAATTTCACCGTCTTCTGAGTCAACTTTGTCAAAGGAGATGCAATAGTCGAGAACCCTTCAACAAACCTTCTATAATAGCCAGCCAAACCCAAGAAACTCCTAATTTCAGTTGGAGATGTGGGTCTAGGCCAATTCTGCACTGCCTCAATTTTTCGAGTATCAACTTTAATTCCATCACCGGACACAATGTGGCCTAGGAACGCCACAGACTTAAGCCAAAACTCACATTTAGAGAACTTGGCAAACAACTCTTTATCTTTCAAAGTTTGAAGAACTATTCTGAGATGGCTAGCATGATCTTCTTCATTCCTTGAATAGATTAGTATGTCATCAATAAAGACAATAACAAACATATCTAAATAAGGTTTGAAGACTCTATTCATCAAGTCCATAAAAGCTGCCGGTGCATTGGTCAAACCAAAGGACATGACTAAAAACTCATAATGACCATACCTGGTTCTGAAAGTTGTCTTTGGGATATCACATTCCCTTACCCTTAACTGATGATAGCCTGATCGGAGGTCAATCTTTGAAAAACAAGTGGCACCCTGAAGCTGATCGAAAAGATCATCAATCCTCGGAAGAGGGTACTTGTTCTTGATGGTAACCTTATTCAACTGGCGGTAGTCTATACACATTCTAAGGGAACCATCTTTCTTTCTCACAAACAAGACCGGAGCTCCCCAAGGCGAGACACTTGGTCGAATGAAACCCTTATCTAGGAGATCTTTCAACTGCTCTTTCAACTCTTTCAACTCTGCTGGTGCCATTCTATATGGCGGAATAGAGATAGGACGAGTATCTGGAATGAGATCTATGCCGAAATCTATTTCTCTTTCAGGAGGAATTCCGGGTAGATCATCAGGAAAAACTTCTGGAAACTCTCTTACAATAGGAACTGACTGGAAATGAGGTATCTCAACACTAGAGTCATGAACTCGGACTAAGTGATAGATACAACCCTTCGAAACTAACTTTTTCGCCTTAAGGTACGAAATGAATTGACCCTTAGGCACTACTGAACTACTACTCCACTCTAAGACTGGCTCATTCGGAAACTGAAACTTGACCACTCGAGTTCTACAGTCTATCGATGCATAACAAGCATGAAGCCAATCCATACCTAGAATGACATCGAAATCTATCATGTCTAACTCAACCAAATCAGCCATGGTGCTCCTGTGACTGATGGAAACAGGACAATCACGATAGACTCTTTCTGCTAGAATAGATTCCCCAACAGGTGTAGAAACACAAAAGGGTTCACAAAGTCTTTCAGGAAGAACCTCAAACTTATTTGCAACATAAGGAGTTACAAAAGATAAACTTGCTCCTGGGTCTAGCAAGGCATACACATCAAAAGTAAAGACTTTGATCATACCAGTGACAACATTTGGAGAATTCTCTTGCTCATGGCGACTGGTGATTGCATAAAGGCGGTTTGCTCCTCCACTGGTACTAGAAGTAGCTCCTCTAGGTGTCGTCCTGTCTGGGGGAACAACTGAAGAAGACTGTGCTTTATTTCCCCCATTACCCTGCCTATTCTTTGGACACTCTCGCATGAAATGTCCATTCTGACCACACTTGAAACAACCAACGGAGCCCTCTCGACAAATACCTGAGTGGTTCCTACCACACTTGGCGCAGGCAGGAGGCTTACTACTCCCTTGCGCCACACTACCCAAAGATTGTGCTGGTCTAGCCCTGAAGTCCTTCGAATTCTGAACATTAAATTCACCTTTGTATCTGGGTGCAGGTGCTCTAGCAAATGATGGAGCAGGTCCCTTTTGCCTTTGCTGAAAGGAGGAACGGTTTGAATTACCTTTCTGCTGCCCGGACTCGATCCCGGTCTTTGCTCTCTTATTTCTAAACTCTTCTCTGTCCCTCAGCTTCTCTTCCTCAACCTGCTGCACATAAACCATCAACCTCGATATGTCCATGTCCTCGATAAGCATTGCAGCCCTACCTTCCTTGTTCGACAACCAAGACAGCCCAGCAACAAACAAGCTCATTCTATTCCTCATGTCCGCAACCATCTCCGGAGCATAGCGGGATAATTGTGTGAACTTCAGACTGTACTCATGAACACTCAAGGAATCCTGCTTAAGTGTGAGGAACTCACGTACCTTGGCCTCTCTCAACTCTCGAGGAAAGAAATGCCCTAAGAAAGCTTCCTCAAAACCGGCCCAACTCGCAGGTGGTGCATTCTCAGCTCTACTTCTTTTCCACTGGTCGAACCAAGTTCTAGCAACATCCTTCAATTGATATGCAGCTAGTTCAACCCGTTCAATATCTGCTACATGCATCACATCAAAAATCTTCTTCAACTCCTCAGTGAAGTTCTCTGGATCCTCAGTAGTACTTGAACCCATGAAACTCGGAGGATTCATCCCCAAGAACTCACGAATCCTTGAAGTGTCAGCTCCTTCATGTCGAGCTCCTCTTTACTGACCAATTTGATTAGTCACAGCTTGACTCAGAATTCTAATTGCCTCTCTAAACTAGGCATTAGAAACTTCCCCTTGATTTTGCACTCCCGGGGCATAAGGTAACTCTTGCTCATCAACATAACGTCTAGGAAGACGCCTTCTACCAACTCTTCTTGGAGGCATGATTATCTGAAAACACGCGCAAGCGCGGATTAGAAAGAAACTTTTTAAAGGTCAACTCTAACGCATGAAATGAGTGTGAAAGAAATGAGAAATCTTCCTAAATGTTGCAGCCTCCTAATTATAGATGTGGCGCGCTTCACACTGATAACTAGGACTCTACAAACACGGCTTCATAGACTCCCTAGGACTCTTGAACTCTGTGCTCTGATACCAAGTTTGTCACGCCCCGAGCCTACACCCCAGACGTGACCGGCACTTGAAGACCATCGCTGGCCCCCAAGCAAACCCTTGGCCTGGCTTTCTTAACTCAGCGGAAACTTAACTCAACAGGATAACTCAATGCAATGAAAGGTTATAAAACAACTCAACTGAAAGTAATTTGCCAACAAGGCATCTCGAGTCTCAAAATAGGATATTTAAATATATACATGCATGAGAGACTCCAAACTAACTGACTGACTGTCTATGAAGCCTCTAAATACTGAGATGGATGTTGGGACAGACCCCGCAACATCCTAATAAAACAAAAACTAAGAACACAAAATAATTGAGTCCTCCGGAATGCAAGGAGGCTCACCACTGACTCTGGAGTGCTCAGCTGGATCAACAACGTGCAGGATGCTGATCCGGGGTACCTGTATCTACATCATAAGACGATGCAGGCCCACTGGCATCAGTACATGGAAGGTACTAGTATGCGAGCTGGAAAACTAAGCAACAAAGGCTAGAAGGAAAAATTGGAAGAAACTGAAAAGTTTACCTTGTTCAACTCAACTCAACCTGACTGATTTCTTTCAATATAAGGCAATTTAACACAAGCGTGATATAAAGAAAGACTGTTTAAAACATGCTATAAACTCTGTGTGTATACAAGGATACAATAAGCCTGAGATGTATATAGAAATACAATCGAACTGATGTATATAAAATACAATAATTTCTGTGTATAAAAATACAATAACTGCTGTGGGAGTTTCTCTAACCGACAACCATCACATAAGAGCTAAAGTGATGATACAACGATCAACCTCACGCTGCCAGAGCATCCTATACCCGGCCAAAGGTATAAGACCTGAACTGCCTAATGGATCCACTAGTCTAATATGAAAAGGATTCATCTAAAGAGCATGATCCTTTTCTACCCATGGTGGCTAACATGGTTCTATGGGGGTTGTGGGTTCTTTGAACGCTCCCCCAATTCGGTACTCGATACTACTCCCAAAAATGTACTGGCTCTTATGTTTTTAAAACACATTTCTTCCTGCTGACATGAGATAATTACTCAAAAAAAAACTATCCCGAAGGCTCTTTGGAAATTTCAGTTTCCAACCTTGTTTAAATATAAAAACATTTCTTTAAAACTTCTTTGGGAATACATAATTCCCTAATAACTTTGAGAAAATGAACTCAACTTGAAACTTGAGACTCTTTGCTTGACTTGACACTTGAGTCTAAAAATAAAGTTAAAATGTTCAATAAAGACTCTTGAACAACTTTATAACTAGCTTGACTTGCTTAACTTCTAAGCTTAACTCTTAATTTCTAACTTCACTTGACTTCTAACTAACTCTCCTTAAAATGGAATTTTTGGATTCAAGGTGTTTGCTCACATGTTACGGATGAATTCTTGACTTTTAAAAGTACCTTGGAGTGTTGGAAACAACTAGGAAACATAGGTATAATACCTAGGAACAAAATAAAATACGAATGGGGAATTAAGGTAACGGGAAGGATTGCGTCCTTGGCGCTCTAAGAGGCGCGGGGCGCCAGCCCTCAACTTCAAACGGGACTGCTGGCCACTCTGCCAGCACCAGCCCTCAGCTTTAAAAAGGGGACTGCTGGCAGCCACTCTGCCAGCACCAGCCCTCAGCTTCAAAAGGGGACTGCTGGCAGCCACTCTGCCAGGCACCAGTCCCAGCTTCAAAGGGGACTGCTGGCAGCCACTCTGCCAGGCACCAGTCCCAGCTTCAAAGGGGACTGCTGGAACTGACTTTTCTCCCTCTTTTCTTCAATTCTAAACCACTCTTACTTCAATGGATTTAACCCCAAACACTAGGGATCATCAATCTCTCAACATACAATAAATTACAACTCAAATACACAACCCAATCATGTCCCACAACCAACAATAACTTCAACAACACAACTAACAACATCAACAACAACTAACAACTTCAACAACTTCAACAACAATCCAATCTTTTCTCAAATCATAAAAAAAAGAGCTTGGTGTGTGGGGGAAAGGATCAGACCACACAAAGAACTCACATACCTTGATAGGGATCACCCCCGACGAAAATCCACGACGGAACTTGTTGATCTCCTTTCTCCTCTTCTTCTCCTCTTCTTCTCTTCTTCTTCTCTCAAGAACCCTAACTCTTTCTCTTTTAAAATAGGATAAAAATGATCCAGAAATCAGCCTAACACACAATATAACATCAAAAGAAATGGCTAGGGAAAAGACCAAAACGCCCTTAAAATTTCCGAACGGATTCCCTGCCAACTGCCCAACTTTCAATGGCCATAACTCGCTCATACGAACTCGAAATCGAGCAATCTCAGTGGCGTTGGAAAGATCATTCCACAAGATTCGCAACTATAACTGGAACTACTCCTAACTCATCCTGATCTAGGAGTTACGACTGCTCAAAGTTGGCCAAAAATCACTGATTTCCACACTTAACCAAATTTTCCAGATTCAGTATTTTTCCAAAAAAATGGCTACTTCCAATTTCAAGCTTCTTCATAGCTATTTCAAATTGACGGATGTTACATATTATATTAATAATTTATTTATTTATGTATGTATAATATTGATTGAATATTATGTGCATTTTAATTTAATTTTTTGTAATATGTATTTAAAATAGTTTCTCTTTATAAAATAATCTTAATATTAAAATTATACTGATATTTAAATTTTATGTTTGCTATGGAGCATCAGATTATATAACTCGCTGGCAGGAGCTTCAGATTTGTATAATTTCGCTGGCAGGCAATTTGTATAAATCGCTGACAGCCTCTCGTTTGTATAAATCGTTGGCAGCTTCTCAATTCAATTTTATATATTTGTATATCTGCATAAAATTTGAATTTGTATACAATTGAATCGAAATAAAATATTTGTATATTAAATATCTCTCTCTCACTTTATACAACACAAATTATACATTGTAATTTGTATAATCTGTGTTTGTATAAAGCGAGAAAGAGTGAAAGACAAAAGAGAACTGGGTAGAGAAAGATCTGTATTTGTAAAATTGTAAGTGTATATAATAAAAATATATGTATTTGTATTTAGGGGGAACCCATCGGTGGCCCCTAAACTTGGCACCAATTTTCACTTAGACACCTCAAGTAGGCTTTGTTCATTTTAAACACCTCAAGTAGGGGTCCGGTGTATAATTTTGACACTTTTTGTATTTTCAAAATCGCATATTAAGTGCGTACATCCAGACGCTCTTATGTGGAAAAATAAACGAATTGATATGTGACACGTGGAAATGTTAATGATTTTTTAAAGACTCAATTTTACTTTCTTTTTTCCTTTATTTCAGATCCCAAACCCCATGACCTCACCTCTTTTCTTCTTCTTCTTCTTGCGTCTGGATGTACGCAATTAATATGCGATTTTGAAAATACAAAAAGTGTCAAAATTATACAACGGACCCCTACTTGAGGTGTTTAAAATGAACAAAGCCTACTTGAGGTGTCTAAATGAAAATTGGTGCCAAGTTTAGGGGGCCACCGATGGGTTCCCCTTGTATTTATATATACAATTTTATCTCGCTTTATATAAATACAAACACATTTTATATATTTGTATAAGAAGAGAGGCAAATGACAATTATTTGCTGCAGATTACAATTACTATGATTATAATATTTAATTTGAATTAATAGTTTGTTATTTTATATAATTTTCCTTTATTTTATTTTGTACAAACATTTGCATAATCAATCACAGAAAAGAAAACGAGAAGAAAGGGGCAAAGGTGGAAAGAACCCGCCTTCAATACCTTTCGCCGTCTAGTACCTCTTCGTTCGCCGTTCGCCGTCCGCCGTCACAACAGAAGAGTGAGAAATGGCTTGCCTGCAATATGGTAGGAATACTCTCCGGCAACAGCTGAAGAATGTGAAAACCTCAGCAGCTATCTTCCGGAAGTGCGAAGGTGGAGAAGTACATTTACACCATCCACTATTTTACGCCGCCCAAGGTGTTCGATACAGAAAACTACAAGTCATTCTCACTACTGTAAGTAATTTTACTAATTCATTCATCCAATTGCCCTTTATCGTTTACTACAATTTGCACAGACAATGTACCAATGGCGTTCAGATTCTCTCTTTTGTTTATCGATATTTATGGGTTTTTTTACTATTTGATTGTTTTATTTTGAATTGACCCTTCAGCAATTTTAACAATTCCGGCTGACCCTTTTGCAATTACGACCTGATTCTTGTTCAATACTGCGTTTTGATAAGCAGGGCATAGACAAGCTTGGAAAAGCAGGGGAAACTGTGAGAGTTGCACCTGGATATTTTCGAAACCATCTTATGCCCAAATTGCTGGCTGTACCCAATATTGACAAGTACAGGCATCTCATGGAAGATCAACGAAAGGTTTTCTCCCTTCCATTTGTACTGTCAGTGTTCGGTTCTAAATATTGATAATGCTCTGAATACAATTATGTAATTTTGAGAAATTTGATATGTTGGTTCTTTTATTCTCCTGTCCTGAATAAAAT
Source organism: Solanum bulbocastanum (assembly GCA_037074985.1). Lineage (NCBI taxonomy): Eukaryota > Viridiplantae > Streptophyta > Magnoliopsida > Solanales > Solanaceae > Solanum > Solanum bulbocastanum. The sequence goes on from CM073601.1 coordinate 34,903,170, forward strand.
TTGAGTGTATGGGATGTTAATGTACCTTAGACAGGAATTTGGTATACCCTATAACAAGCACACAAAATTTTCCTGGAATTTGCTCCTGTTTATGTGTGTCATTTCTTTGAGTACAATTGCAATGCAGGTAAAGTTGTTTCGCCCATGTCATAGTTGTTTCGCCCAGGTCATACTTATTATATCATTAAAGGTGCGCTTAACCCCTCCAACAATGCTTTAAATGTGTTGAGTGCTTCGCCTCACACATAGTGTGCTTCAGTGTCGTCATCAAAGCTCTAAGACATGCTTTTCCTTGCCAATGAGGCGACACTAAACTATTGATATTTGACTTTATCATAATTTTTTTCAATTTATTTGTCCATATATTTTTTATTCATGCTTATAATTATTAGTCTTGGACTAAACATATATACTTGTATTTTCTACATTTTCATTGCTCTTAAAGCGCCAATGGGCCCTAGAGCTTGTTTGCACTTTTCGCTTTGGATAACAGTGATATAAGTATAACGATACAAGTTTCTCATCTCCAAAGAGATAAAGTACTCTTAATCTCAAAAAAAAAAAAAAAAAAAAAAAAAAAACAAATACAATTCTTTTTGTCATCAATTCATATCCAATAGGAATTTGAATGACATTAAATTTCTCTTTTCCCATTGTACCCATTGAGAAGGAGAAACCTCTGCAACACTTGTGCATTGGGTCTTTTTCAAATACAATAGGGACAAGCATTTTCGGCAGCTAGTTACATATCTCGAAGAAAGAGTAGGCTTTATTAATAGGGATCGTATAAGAAATAGATATGCTATTGCGCTAATGATTTATAGCTTCTGCGGTTCTGCCTGATCGCGAATGCACATTTTTTCAGCTTCATCTTTAGTTGGTGTTTCCTTAACCTTTCGAAGACCTTTTGTAGATTTTTGATGTGGTCAATTCTTTCTTTTTAAAGACTAACAAATCATGCACATAAGGCTCACAAATATTATGTAAGAGGTCACTGATAATTTGTCTCATTGCGCTTTGATGTGTTACACTTTTATTTTTGGGCATACCATAGTAAGGAAGGAAGTGGATTTTTTTTCTTTCTTCCTCTGCATATTTTTCACTTTTTATGTCACAGAATAAACAAATATCTTAGTGTATCTACATTTAAAAATGCCGAGTATGTTGGGACAAATATGCTTATTTTCCTCTGTTGAGTATGTGGGAATAAACCTGTCATGTTTATGTTCAACAATGCATTCTATTCATTTGGCCATTTGGCCTTCACATTGTAAATGGGGCCATTTGTGAATAAAGTAAAATGACATTAGTTTTCTCCATGATTTCTTTTTTTATATTGATTACATTCTTGTGAAATGATGTATTCATCTTCTTAGTGTTTCAAATATGCTGCCTCTCTGCCAGATTTACCAACGTGAGGAAGTTGAAGAGGTTAAAATAGTTCCAGCAACCAAGGAAGATAAGATGAAAGAATACCAGATGGCAGCAAACCGCCTGGATAGAACTATGCTGGTCAGTATCTTATGCTAAAGCTCTTTGGAATTTTGAAACAGATCTTCATTAATGATTATCAGTACTCTTATATCCTGTCTCTCGTTTATTCATCCTGAACTTTTTACTATCCTGAGTTATCCCTGCTATTTCTTCTGAAAGAAAATATCGAAGAGGAAAGCAAAACTATCTGATCATCCTTTAGCTCACACAAACTGTTGATATTGACAACCTAACCGGTATATAGTTATTGTAGCAGTGACAGGATCATGCTATACTGATAGTGTTTTCAAGATTCAAGAGTTACCCCTTGGCTCTTTTTACCTGTCTCAGATACCTTTGGTAATTGGGCTATCATAGTTATTTGCTTCTATATCATTTATCTGAACTGCAAATTTCTTTTCAGGTGCTAAGAAAGCTCGCGAAGAAACCATTGGCGAAAGATGACAATGGTAGGACTTTCATTCAGGAACCTATTGGAAAAGATGAAATTGTGGCTGAGGTAATACTTTGTTCCTGATTTGTTGTCTTTATACTCTTTTTACATTTCTATTGATAACCTTCGCCAAAAATGTGGCGTGCTCGGGGAAAAGAAAATTTACAAAAGTTCATGCTTGTGGTTCTTGCTTTTCTTTAGTGGCAGAGCAAGTTGATTTTTTAAAACTGGGTGGCGCATCAGCATCGAACTTTGAACTGTGCACCAGTGGCCCTCGGGGATTTCTTGATTATCCCAAAAAATAGCTTGGTTTCTCCTGGATATTAAAGTAGCTTAGTGGACAAGCTAGTTTATTTTCTCATTGATTTTTAAATTCAGGTTGGCAAGGATTTTATATTCAGTAATACTGTAAGAAAGAACCTTATTAATCTTCAACCGGAGGATGCCATTTTCACCTGGTATAAAAGGGACAACCAAGTAATTGCCTCTAGGATTGACAGGATTTTATCGGATCACACTTGCTAGCATTGCAAGCTGGTTCATGGAACAGGAACAAAAATTATTTCAAGTTTGAAAATTGGTGGCTAGGTTCGGAAGGATCCACTGATAGAATTAGAGAATGGTGGAATTCTTTCAACTTCACTGGAAGACCTGAATTCATACTGGCTTGTAAGTTAAAGGCGTTAAAAAAAAAAAGTGAACACAGAGATTTGGGCTCTCAAATGAAGAAACTGAAACTTCTTGACTTCCTGATTATAAAAAAAGAAGAATTTTTTTGATTTATCCCAAAAGAAAAATAAAATCTCTGTAGTTCTAATCTTACTTGTGATGTTTCTTGGATGGTAAGAGTAATGCTGACATTTTCTATGTCTTTCTTCCTTCTTTTTTTTTTTTTTTTTGTTTTTTCCTATTAGGCTCAAATGCTAAAGCCTTTCAATTTGATCAGTTGGTTAATCATTGTTCCTGTATCCCAATAATTATAGGACATGTCTTCATTACCTGTACTGTTTTCCTGGCAGTGTTTATCAGCACTATATATGGCCACTACTCTCTTCATTTTTGCTACTTCATATTCGAATTTGCTATAAATCCTTACCCATTTTCAAGCCCTTTGAGCTAGAATCACTTTTCTGCAGAAAATGCCTAAGATAGACTTTTGGAGTACCTTATGAGACCTCATATATGACACAATCTGAACAGGCATTAAAAGATTACTTTGCACAAGCTTAGTAGCCACAGTATGATTTGCACCACTGCTGATTGTGGAAAAATAGTTCTTTCTCTTACTAATGTAGATTGATGGTCTGTACATTTCCTATGAACATAATTGCTAACAGCTGTTCTACAACACTTCTGATTGTTTTCTGTAGCTTGAGTCAGATAGCCTAGTATCTCTGGGCTTCTTGATTTCCCTATAACTGAACTAGGATCAACATCAATGTTTTAATGGGGACATGTTACCCAATGCCTAATTGGCTGAAGACAGTCAGGTGTAGGAAATTTATGTTGTAATCTTTGGCATGAGGCATATACCTTTAACTAATACTATGTGCTTCAAATTCTTTTCTTTTCTAGTTCAGTAAGAAAGATGTGTATGAAGGATTAGTAATCATCAAAACAAACAAATGTTTTTAGTATGGAAGTCTACAGAACTAACAAAATATGAAGGAAATAGACTAAAGGTTTTCGTTTGGGGAACTAAAGTTAATGCTGTTTTTCACTCTTGCCAGTTGTCTTTAGCTCCAGTAATCTCAGTTTTTTGACCAATTTCTTGACCTTTTTCTGTTTCCTATTTGGTCCCAACAGCCAAGTGAAAGTTACTTGAGGAAAGCTTATCCCCTCACCGAGATTTGGCTGTAATTTTCTTTCTCTTTTTGCTGTTCCGCACAGCTGTTATATTGTTTTCTTTACGTGGATTTTCTTTCTGGTGGCATATGTTAAGTGTAAACTGAAAGCCTTACTGTCTTAACTGTACATTTGGGTCACTAGTACTTCACCTTCCTGCTCCCAAATTGTTTGTGGAAAGGCTAGATTTAGATTACCTCCAATTTTAGTACCTTCTTTTCCTTCTGAATCAATTCTGTGATTATGTTGTTAGGGGGTTATGATTTGATGTACATGTTACTATTGAGACACTAGACTAGTGTCTTTCTTTTGTTTTATAACCGAGAAATCCTCGAGGGCTAGTGTCTTGCTTGCTTGTGGATGAGTGTTTGAAGACTACCCTAATGCGTGTTGTTTGATGTCATCACAGATCTATCAAAGTTGGGTGTTAGATAATCATACTTCATATGGTGGAAGATTTCTGGTTTAGTGCTATATTCTTTATAGTCATGTTTGAAGAAAGTTACAAGTAAATAGAGAATATGTGTAGGGACATACAATTTTTTTTAATGTAGAAATGTATTGCACTCCTTTTGTTGAAATGTACTACATGTCATTGTTATGGATGTGACAACAGAAAATGCATTTTTTTGCATTGGTAAGGTACAAGTTTTATATATGTATCATCATTAAGCTTATGTTGACAAATACAACAGAGTACATCAAAAGAAGATTTTATACATTGTGTAGAGAACTAATGAGGTCAATCATGGCCTCCACATCACAAGTTGATGTACAATTTTGGAGTTACTCTCTCCAAATAACCCACCAAATTGTTGCTGGGATTGCATTCCAAACCTGTGAACGGTGAATGTATGCCCCTCAGCCCCCTTTTGTGCCAACTTTGTAAAAGTTTTAGTGCAACTCTAAGCATTGTCCATTTTAGGCCCAAAATGCTAAAAAAATATGTCCCACAATTGTGCAATATTTACTGAAATAGATGGTTTGTGTCATCTGGTTGTTCTTCAAATAGGGAGCATCTGTTGCAAATAGATGGACATCTTCTTTAGAAATTAGTCTGTAAAAGATGCATTTTTGCCTACTAACCAAGTGAAGAGCTGAACTTTTCAAGGAGCAAAACATTTCCTTTTTTTTTCCAAGGCCAAACTGATGTTGCATTCTGTGAATTCAATAACAATGTGTAGCATGATTCGACTGTAAAGATACCATCTTTCTTGCCCTTTCAACAAATGGTGTCTTTCTTGTCTGAACTTGTGGAATGGTTCCTAGTAGTTGTCCTCTCTAATTCTCAGTCATTGCAATTCCTCCCGAAAACAATATTCTAGCCATGATTAGAGTAGTATTGATACAGAAGCACTCTGGTTGGCAGCCAGCGTATAAAGAACAGGGAAATCCAACTTGTGAGGGTGTGTCACAATTAAGTGTCATGCCAAAAGCTAATCTTCCTACCATCACTAACTTTGAAGTATGTTTTGCTCCCAAGTCATCCCAGAATGTCATGATACTTTTCGAAACAGATTGCCCATACGAGAAATTAGGTGCCTTTATTATCCTTGGCTCACATATCCTATTTGGTTTCAATGACCTTTATCGCATCTTCCTCTTGCGTGAGTCTCCAAAGCCATTTGTTCAGGGGATTGTCCGTATGTGTTTGCAAGTCCCTTAACCCAAGTCTTCCAGAAATTTGTCTTCCAAAATTGATCTCCACTTGACTAGATTGAAGGTTTTGTTTCTCTATTTCATTGCCAATGAGAATCTCGAGTTCTTGTCGATTCTTTTCGTCACTGAAGTAGGTGTAGGAAATATGGACATAGTGTAGGTAGGAAGTCAATACACTATTTATTAAAACTTAACTTTCCTCTTGTAGAGAGATTCTTTTCCAATTTGATAACCCTTTCACTTTTTTTGCAATAATGACATTCCATATGGAGACAAATTGTGTTTATATCCCAATGGTAGTCCCAAATATGTCGAAGGTAGTGACCCGATGTTACACCAAAGAATACTAGCCAACTGTTGGAGGTTCTGGACTCAATTTACGGGAAATAGCCATTTATTTGCAAGTTTATATGAATGGCTATGACAACCTCAAAAGCCTGAGGTATAGTGTATATTCAAGTTGGATCACACAAGATCAAAGTATCATCCGCATAAACAATGTGTTGAGATGGCAAGCCTTTCCTAGTATCTTGTCCATGCTGAGAAACCTCTAAACCAACTCTGTTCCATTGCAAATTGAAGCATGGTGCTTACACCTTCTGTACTTAGGGAAAGGGGAAAGAGGATTCCCTTACCTTATTTCCCTGTGTATCTGAAAGAAAATCCCTTGCAGAACCATTTATCACCCTGACATCCTGACCTTTGTGAATGCCATTTGAGAGTTGCCAACAAATTTATCAATGACTTTCTTCCATTTTTCTGACAGTAGCTTGGATACAATCTTCTAAAAGCTACCTATCAAACTAATACGTATGTGTTCTCTTTACTTCTTTGGCTCGCCGCTTGGAACATTTTCCAAATTGACATGTCTAATAGAAATGGTGTATTACCTTCATCAAGTCTGTTCTGATAACATTCTACCATATTTTGTAGAATCCAATGTGAAATCTTCTGGACCTAATATTTTCATCACTTATGTACTGCTGAATGACTCCTAAAACTGTCTTCCTCAAATTTCCTTTGCAACCACTCATTCCCTCTGGAAAGTTGTTAACCAAAAATGTCTACGAGATATTGTTCCGTCTTTGAGTAGAAATTTTCAAAAAAGTTAGGAATTCACCATGGAACAATTTGTTTGTCTTTAATTACTTCCCTGTTCACTATAAGCTGTTAATATGATTATAGCGCCTGGGTGCATTGGGCTATTTTATGGGGAAAAACTAGTGCTATTTCTCATTCATGGGCCAAGTACATCTGGATTTTTGCCTCAACAAAATCTCGTTTGCTTTGAAACTCGCTTCTCATGACCCCAATTCTGACACCTAGGTTGTGACTAGGCACCCAGCAAGCCACTACCCTTGCAAGGTCATGGCGAAACGCCCACAAACCATAACCCTCGCCAGGCAAATCCTCTATGCCAATGCTTACAATGGCAAAATAAATAAGATAAGAGATACCACAATAGTTTGATATAATATAAATGTGGAAACGAAGACAATATCGAATATAGTGTATAACCCATAATATCTAAGTACAAGGTACAAGATATAGCTTGAAAGTAAAGATAATATTGAATAATGAGTGATGATGATTGAAAAGGGCTTCCACGAACTAGTGGCGACTCACCTCAGTTGGATTTGTTTGCAACATAATGAATATCACGGGTCGACCTATGGACCACTCTCAACAGAGACCCTATGCAAAAATAACAAGTGTGAGGTGACAGACCCAACAAGTTTATAGACTTGCTTCCTCAGTCACCCCTAAGACAAGACTTTGGAAAACTACTGATAGTGCATAAATAGCAACCAAGGCATAACATGTGTAAAATCATATAAAAGTATGCAAGAATAGAGATCATGAGCATAATCACATGGGATAATCATGATCCTACTTAATACTACTAAATTACTAAAGCTGATAGAACTGCTTATGAATCGCTATGATATGTAGGTTGCCTCTCTGACCCGCCTGATGGAGGTGCATCAACCACATGCCTTACCTATCTTCGATGTGTTAGTGCATGTCTCCTTTGCCTGGCGTGGTGCATCAACCATGCGTCTTACTTGGTACTGCTCAATCTGCTAGCTAGCCTTGTGATATCACCGTGCCTAAGTTGTGTGTGATACTAACTGTGTGATAATGCATGCTAAACAACTAACAAATATCACATAGAGTTTATTAATTGCTAAAAGTATCAATAATAGAGATACATATGCTAGGAGCCTCGCGGTCTATGCTTTTTTACTTTAGAATTGACTAACCTAATTCATGTTCTCCCCACACATGAACTAGATAATTTAAATTATGCATAAGTAACACATGTTTCTAGTGAAAAACAAGCAATCTAAGAGTTAAAGTCTCACTTGCCTCAAATACCACAACTTTACTTCATTTGAATCGCCCAAATCCACTCATATGAATTCGATGACCTCAATCTATTCAAAAACATGAATGCCAGGTCCAAATTAGTCTTGGAAAACTTGTCTATAATTTTAGGATGTCCTTTGGTCAAAGTCAACTCTTGGTTAATTCAAACTTACCCCTTGGGTCAATCGATCAAAGTTCAAAATAAATTACATGGACGCGTTACTCATTAGCTAAGGAATCCAAATATGTATCAAAATCCAATCTTGATCCAATATACTTGGTCAAATCAATGAAATTGTCATTGGGAACTTAGGTGTCATTTCATAGCTTGGGAACTAATGTTGGGATTAGTTATGAGTGAATCTATGTACTCCCTCGATTTCACAAAGAATAACCTAGTTTGACTTGGCACGAAGTTTAAGAAAATAAAGAAGACTTTTGAATCTTGTGGTCCTAAATTAAAGTTATGTTAAATATACAAAATTGCCCTTTAATCTTGTGGCCTTAAACATGCCACGTGGAAAGCTGAAATTAAAATGTTACCAAAAAAAGAAAGAGGTCATTCTTTTTGAAACAGACTTAAAAGGAAAGGAGGTCATTCTTTTTGAAACGGAAGAGTATTATTTTAGTATAAATTTTAGGAATCACATAGTTTTAATATGAAATTACAATCTATCCCTCTTTAATTTGTAATTACATTAATCCCTTAAAAAGTAACACAAACCGGATACATTAAAAGAGTATCTCGGATACATTATAACATAAACCGGATACATAATATGTAGCTCGGATACATTATAAAATAAATCGGATACATAATATGTAGCTTAGATACATTAAATACGGGCTCGAATACATTAATATGTAGCTCGGATACATTAAAGAAATAAGAGACTGGTTTTTAGAAATAGAAGGGGATATTGGAAATAAGGGAAACATAAGACGTGTATTTCAATATTTTTTCCATTATTTTATGCATGTATTAGTTATGCAGGGATTAATTATACTTGTATTAGTTATTCCATCTTCTATTCTTCATAAAATAATACATAAATTCCTAGTATGCGGGTTGCGAAATTGTCGACCAAAGTCATATTAATTTTAGGGATAGTTCAAATATATACAATAAGTAATTAGTGTACAATAAATATAGTCATGTTTTATTTGCATAAAAAATTGCCAAAAATCATAGAAAGTATACATTAACTATACAATGTAGCTTGCTAAAAGTCAAATAAAGTATATATTGACTATACAATATAGTTTACCTATACATTATGATACACTCAAAATGTTGAATATAACTTAACTATACATGAAATATACACTGTCTATTCAATCTCAATCAACTCAAAATCACCTTTAAACAGTCCTTAATTTTAGATATGAAATTCTCTCGATGTTTTGAGCTTTTTGATATAAAATTTGCTTGAAACGATAAACGTTTGCAGTACGTCGAATTTTTAAAAAAAGGGAAGGACGAAGAAGAAGATGATGATGCAGAAGAAGAGGGAAGGATGAAAATGCAAAAGAAGGAGGACAAAGAAGCACAAAAGCAACATGGAGGATGAAGAAGAAGCAGAGGTTGTTGCGTGGCCCTTTTTTGGGGAAAAAATGCCGAATGGCAATTTCATTAATAAAGGGTTCATTTTTTAAGCGGACTATATTTTGTGTAAGAAATTTAACTAAAAATGGACGTTTTGTTTAATTTGCCCTTAATTTTATACATAGATAACTTGTTTCCTATCTACCTACATTAATATATAGACTACTTATTTTTTATTCAGCTACCAAACGACCCCTTAGGGTTAAAATCCATCCTAGAACACTTGAACTCCTTAGTTTCAATCTTAGAATTCATGGTTAATCATATAAATAGTTCAAATAAGGTTTTGAACTTGTTACCTCAAAAGTTTCCTGAAAATCCCACTTAAAAAGGGTGTAATCCCAAAGCTTCAATTATTGAAAATCGTAAACGTAAATTCTTAGGTGTCTAGATTCACATGTCTTTTAGTTATCCTAGGTGCATGGTCATTTGTATAATCTAGGTAACTTTTGTGGTACCAATTTGGCTAGATTCAAGTGTGTGAAAGCACTTAATAGGTGGGAGTTTAGAAGACTATTCATATATAAGCCTTCTTTGTAATAATATTATGTAAGAGCGGAGTTTATATAATGATAAGAAATGAGCTTAATGAATATCTCCCTATTCCATCCTTTTTGTGTGCTATGATATTATCAAGGGCCTGCCTAACATTTCAACCAGTGGTATCAGGGCATTGGCTTGATCCTGAAACATATGAAGGAAAAAAATTTGGCAATCTCCATTGCGGGTGTTTCTCTGGGTTTGAGGATCTTCATAGAGCGGTAGAGGCCAGCTATTTGCAAAAGAATAGTGAATCCTCTGCGTTTGTTAAGAGAAGAACAACTCGGCGTGGAGGTGTAAGTCTTGAAGGACTCAACAAGACAGACAGAGAAGACAAGAGAAGTCTTTCATGCGATTCTATTTGCAATATAGCCAAAAGTTGGAAGAAATTGGAGAATGGATTGCATGCAACTGTTCAGTTTAATCCAATTTTGAGGGAATTGCTGGAAACTCCCTACAATTTATGAATGAAGAAAGTTAAAACTCATGTCACTAACTTAGTTTTTGTAAGGATTGTGTTTGAAGACAAATTTGGAATCTATACAGAAAGAGCATGCTGAAAATGAAGCTGTAATTGTCAAGAAAGATTGAAGAATTTGAGAAGAAATTGAAGTTCAAATATAATGTTGAAAATAGTAAACTTAAATGTTTGAGCGTCTAGATTTATGTCTTTTAGTTATCCTAGGTGCATGATCATTTTGTATTGTCTAGGTGACTTATGGTATCAATATGGTTAGATTCAAGTGTGTGTGAAAGTAGTTAATTGGTGCAACACTAGAAGACTGTAGTAGCACCTATATAAGCACCCTTTGCAATGATATTATGTAAGAGGGAGGTTTTTCTAATGATATGAAGGAAGTACACTCAATAAAATTGAAATGGAAGTAGTACACACACATATATGCTTCTGTGTGTGTGTATAAAGGGAAATCCAACTTTAGTTTTTGCAAACTTTATGTTGGATGATAATTATTGTGTGACCAACTACAATGTCAAACCTCCATTAGTATTTGGATGTTATTTTTGGTTCTATTTACGAGACAAATCTTGCTTTGATTCGCATTTCCAATTCATTGGCCCATATCCTTCTATTGGTTGTTGACAAGGGGCATAATTTGCGTCCTGCAAAGTTAGGACTTTTTTCTGCAAGACCACAGCATGTCATGTCATGAAGAGCTGATTTGAGGAGTTTTGAAAACTTATGGAGAATATCACATATTTGCTAGGGATGTTATGGTTTAGCATCGGTATGATTTCCTTTTGGGAGAATAGGGCCAAGCTTTTCCACAATAAATCACTATCTACCTCCTCTTGTGACCTTGAGACACCTGACTTTGTTTAGTAACTTAATGATAACAACTTGGCCAATATTGCTGTTGGTTTCTGTAAAAATACTATCTCCAAGATTGACCTTGAAATGGCATCTGATAGGAGACTCTAATATATGAGTGGCATGTCTCCTCCTTCCTCACCAAAGAAAAAGAAAAGGAGAGAAGAGAATTTGACATGTCTCCTCGTAATGGGTTCCCCTCTCTTATGCAAAGCCCTAATTAGGTGGGGAGCCTTATGTCCACCGTCTTTAATTTCCAGTATTGATTGAAGTACAGAAATATACAATTGAGGGTACCTGAGTAGTTGTCAAAACCTCGTTATTTTTTTTTCTTTCTTTTGTCATTACATTGGGTTTGTGATTCAGAGGTGAGTTTTGTTAGTTAATTCTAGAATGAAATTTATAATTTTCTGCTACTCAGTTATATTAAGGTAATGCTCAAAACGTAATGCTAGTTTCGTGCTGCCATAATTCTTTCTTCTTTATCAGGTGGCGAGACAGATCTCTGTTCATATTGAACCTGAACATTTAGTTCTGGATACACCTTTGCACGTGATGGGTGAGTTTGAAGTACCACTGCGGATGCCGAGGTCCATTCCTTTGCCTGAAGGTAAAGTCCAATGGGTTCTGCAAGTCAAAATTAGGGGCAAATGAAGAGAACACTTTCAAGAACATCCATAATACGGTGTAGTAGTGACATAAATACAATGATCACTTGTTTCGAATTGTGATGATGGCCTAAATTTTATCGTCCATCTGTAGTTTTAGCATTTCTTTTTCTCGTCTTTTGGCAGAAAAAGAAGCATTTTGTCCAGCTATTTAAAATTTTGGGATTAACCTGCTGGAAATTTTTGGTGGATGATGACTTAGTTGGGACTGTTTGCCTTTTCTTTTCGTGTATCTGTTCTCTGCAGGCTACAACTTTGATCAGTATAATTGTAGCTCATATGTGGAATAATTGGGAAAGTTTGGGTTGAGGGTATACACGGCCTAAAAAATTGACGGCAAGGGTATATACATACGTAAAGTATAACGAAGGGTCTACACATATATGACAGCCACTCCCAAATTTATTAGGTGATCAATTAATGTCTTTATCATAAGTAATTATAGGTTAAGTGTCGAAAGCATTCATAATTATCTTCTTTCAAACTTAAACTATTGGGAGTGTGAAAAACACACTTAAACTATCACTCATTGGTTTGAGAAACATACCTCAATGTTGGATGGACCAAATGTGTGTGTATATTCTCATGCGTGTCTAAATCACAATTTTCATTCATGTGGCCTTTTTTTTTTGCAGACACATTTTATTTTTAATTGTCAAAAATACATTTAAAATATTTTTTTTTTTTGTTTAATATCTTAAACTATTGAGAGTGCGAGAAACACATCTAAACTGTCACTCACTAGTTTGAGAAATGCATCTCAATATTGACTGGACCTTGAATATTTGTCTATTTTTTATTTTTTATTTTTGGATACATTTTTTAAAATAATTTTTTATATATTTTTAATTGATTTTTAAAGAGTGAAGTTGTGTTTAAATTTATATATTCAGCTGGAATTATTACATGTCTTGTCATTTTGTGTCACGGTGGAATTGTTTTGCATGCGGCAATCCATGTGGCTATTTTTGTTTTAAAAAAGAGTGTTATCACATATTATTTGAGTTGTGTTTCTCAAATTTATGAGTAATAGTTAAGATATGTTTCTCACATTCCGAATAGTTTAGGTGTGAAATTCAAAAATAGGGATAATATAAGTGTGTTTTTAGCACTTTACTCATATTTATATGTAATTATCTTGTAAATAATCTACACAAAAACTATAACTATTATGTCTTAGTCCAAACAAGATGGGTCTGACTATATTAAGGCCATCTATACGAGTATTATTTGTAATTATACCCAAAAAAATAAATTAAAAAGTAGGTGTTTTACCTTGTATTAATTTCTAGAAAAAAAATATTTGACTTAAAAAATATATCTACTATATGTATAATTGGTAAATACACTTTTAAGAAATTACATTTCTTAGAGGGTGTTTGGATTAGTTTAAAAGTTGGTCAAACCTATCTTTAAGTTAATTTTTGATTTCTGGAAATGTTTGGCAAATATAAAAAATAACTTAAAATAAGTTATGAAGTGTTTAGTAAGGTCAAAATGACTTAAAATAAGTAAAAAATCAAAAGTAGGTCTCCCCTACTTTTTTATTTTTTGATTGAAAAGTCATTTAAGTTTGATTGTTTATTTTTACCTTAAAAAATGCTTTTTTTAAACCAATCCAAACCGGCTCTTAGTTAATGATCAAAGTCCATACATTATGTCTTTTTCAGCATTTTTGGCTACAAGCTCTGTGTCACATTACTTTGATGAAGCACTCTAGAACGGGAGCTTCTTGGCAAAGTCATTGTGAAGAAAAGGCCATTGCCGGTAGTCGGTCAAAAGATGCCGGCAAGAAAGCGCTATCCATCGTCATTCTCTTGAAAGCCTTTTTGTTTGCCGGTGATTTTTCAGGTAATGGGCATGAAAAAGAATTGAAAGAATACAAACACTATGAAGAGGGGTGCACATACAGCCGCTAACTTACGAAAAAGTCATATATATATATATATCTATTTTGAAAAATTAGTTGAAATCAGGATATAGTTAAAAGTGCACTCATGAGAAACATGTAAGTGCCCTTGTGCTACCGATACAAACTAGAGATACCACCCTTGAGGAGACCAGGTTTGAACCCCAACAAAAGCCCTTTTTTATTATTTTTATTTTAAATTTAGCTAAGAGCTCATATTTGAGCTATGTTTATATTAATGCACCAAAGTCTCCAAATTTTGGGTTTGCCTCCGAATACAAATCATTGATGTAAAAAAGTGACTTTCCACATGTAAAACTAGATGAATGACTAGGGGAATATTAGTGTTGTGCCTGAGAACACACAGATCACACATCATATTGAAGGTTTTTTCCTGATTTATATGTATCATTTCACTATGGCTTTGAGCTTCCCCTTTTTTTATATTGTTAAATACTTTTATCGAAGGTTTCTTGTTTGTCTGATTCCGCTTGCTCCCTAAATTAAGAGGCATATCAGATGTATATAATTTTCCTTAGATCATCTGCTTCATTTATGTTCTCTCTGGTTATTCTGGAATGGCGTCATTCATCTCCCAGGATAAGTTGGACTTGATTACTAGCACCAAGGACGACTTTTATCGATAGTAGTATGAAAGGCTCCTGGTTTTCCCTATGGAGCAGCTGAGGCTTATATATTTCAAGAGTTATTAATACATAAACATGATTCTTAACTTGGTGTTAGCTGACAACTATGACCTTTAACTTTGGATGTGCACAAATAGACACTTAAACTTATATGAAATTGAACAAATGAACACATTTTCCCTACATAACAATTTTGTGTTCTACGTGGCATCCTACATGTATTATGTCATGTAAGACATGTGTGTCTACTTTTTCAATTTTATACAAGTCTAAGTGTCTACTTGGGCACACTAAAAGTTGGAGGGCGTAGTTCTCCGTTGAAGCCAAATTAAGGGACAATTTTTAAGAATAAGTTGATATTTTAATTTAATTGAATTTTTTATTTTATAAAAAACAGATTTTGTTAGTTACACTTTTAGTTATGCACCTTGATTGACTATGTCAAAATTGAGGTCGTAACATTGTGTCTTGGGTAAGATTAATGAAAGTTCAACAAATCTAATGTGAATTATAGGCATAATTAATAACACAAATTATTCGAAAATTGGTTTAAGCGGAGTATAGGTTAATAAAGCAGTTGTGCTAGAACCACGAGATTCGAGGGATGCCTAATACCTTTTCCCTCGGTCAACAGAATTTCTTACCTAAATTTCTAGTTCGTAGACCATTAATTAATAGAGTCAAAACTTCCTTTTGATTAGGAATTTCAATAAGGTGACTTGAAACACC
Source organism: Solanum bulbocastanum (assembly GCA_037074985.1). Taxonomy (NCBI): domain Eukaryota; kingdom Viridiplantae; phylum Streptophyta; class Magnoliopsida; order Solanales; family Solanaceae; genus Solanum; species Solanum bulbocastanum. Next base: position 34,918,400 of record CM073601.1, read on the forward strand.
AAAATTCAATTTCAAGTGGCGACTCTGTAAATAAATAATCTCTATCAAAACGTCATTTTAATTGTACAAACCTTTTTCAAACCCTATAAATGTGGTAAAAAAAAGGGTGTGACAAGCTTGATTTTAACAGAATATAAAGCAATACATATATGAACTATAAGTTCAAGGGCAACAACTAAATCCTTACTAACGTTCTTAACATGGCGTATTCTTATTCTCTATAAAAATTTCAACAATAAGCTCAATTTCTATGACCTCAATACGTCATAAATAAAGACATGTAAACTCTTTGATTTCTATGAATATCGCATACAAGAGTATCAACAAACCAAAAGAAGAGTGTATCAAACCCAATGAGTGTTCAAGGTCCGGGGTACTTTTTGATAACACTTCCTTTAACTTATTGCTCGATATAAACTGTTAAATTGATAATTTGTGCGAAAATAATTGAAATTGCATTTATCTTGATTTCAATTCTTTAGCGTATTACAATGGTTGAATGATCCTTTGATAATTCAATCTAAAACAACAGCTAATGACAAGACACCTTTAAGAGGTTACTGTCACAACACAAAGTACAACACTCTAGACGTGACAGTATAAGAGTACCCAGAGAGGCCCTACACAAGTGATTTAACATACATTATACAAGACAATAGAATTGAAAGATTTCAAAAGACAGTTTTATATCATAAAGAGTATGACAAAACGTAGCGGAAGTCTAACACATTCTCAAAGCCATCTATTACTTCAAAGAGTGATTGAGACGTAACCCATACATCACATACAACATCCGAAAGAAAAGACATAAACCGATAAAATAGTCTCAGTCCTCGGAACATGAGGACTCACCAATCTTCAAAAGCTAAAAGTTACCAACTAGCCACAAATATGCAGAATAGGAGTGTCGGACCCTACATTAGTGAAACAATGCAGGCAAGAGTATGCGTTAGAACATAGAATGTACCAAGTATGATAGCAATGCATAAGAGTTATGAAATCATGCTAAAAAGAAATTTACATGACATACAATGACCAAGATAAATCATAAGATAAAAGGTTAGAAAACATAAATCGTGATCATGGTCAATGCAAGTTAAATCATCTTTATAACACATGCGAGATACTTCTAGAAGTAACCTTAGTTCATTATTGTGGGAAGTAACCATTAACCGACATATAGACCATGTGAGCTATAATATAAAATTTGGTGTCTATCCCACACCGACAAGAGATGTCCAATGTAAGAACCATAAACTTCTAGCTTAAGTGAATCCACTAGCTAATGTCTATCTAAGACAAACCTGTGGTGATACATAGTTATGGGATAGGGAGGGATATTGCTACTAGAAACCCGGTCACTACTACGGGAGAGCTTCCATCTCAATATCCTCTCGGTGCTAAGCATAAATCCCACAGAATAATCATTAGTCTTAACTTATCTTATTATCCTTGGAAGGGTACATCAAGTAGTCAATCCAAGCTAGGGTTCATTAGAATAACTCCTAAGTATTGATTCAAAGTTTAGTTGAGAAAATTTTTCAACTCTAAGAATTCTTTATGTGAGAAAACCCTTTTGCATTCATGTATTGAGTAGTATGTGAGAAATATTTTCCCAACAACAACAACATTGATGCTTTACTCTCAAAGCAACATTAAACCATTTTCATCAATTTCAAAAAGAAACATGCATATCTTCATAAATCCATCTTTCATAGTTCAAAACCCACAACATATTATCATAGTCTAGAAATCATGGGTCATGCATGGGTTTATGGGGGATTTAACTTAAAACATGTAATTACTTCAATTCATGCATAAAAAGACATAAAACAATTGATCGAACCAACATTGAAAGGAACCCATGGCAATTAATTGAAACCCTAATTTGATTGGGGAATCTAACTTAATAATATTAGGAACCCTATGAAGGAAAGAGCTCCATAGGTGAATACTATCATACCTTGGAGCTCAAAGCCCAAAAGCTATGGTGGGAATTGAGATTTGAATGGAACCCTTCTTCTTCTTGTTGTTGTTCTTCTTCTTATTCTTCTTTTTCTTCCTCCTCCTCTTCTTCTTCCTTCTCCTCTTCTTCTTCCTCCTCTTCCTCTTCTTCTTATTCTTATTCCTCTTCTTCTTCCTCCTCCTTCTCTTCTTCTTCCTCCTCCTCCTCCTCTTCTTCTTTTTCTTCCTCTTTTTTCTTCTTCTTCCTCCTCCTCCTCCTCCTCTTCTTTTTCTTCCTCTTCTTCTTCTTCCTCCTCCTCTTCCTCCTCCTCCTCCTCCTCCTCTTCTTCTTCACTCTTCTTCCTCTTCTTCCTCCTTAGAAAGAGAAATATTTGAGAGGATGAACTTGATCAACTTTTAGGAATTTAGGAGAGTGAATTAAATTTAGTGATTTGGGGGTTAAAATTCATTATGTAGGGCTTAGGGTAGAAGGAAGAACGACGTAGTATAAGGTATAAATTATTAGGAAAAATACCAAAAAACTTAAAATATCTATTGGACCTCCACCAACGGTTGGACTTATGGTCCGTAGGTCTAACCACGGACCGTCGTGTCCAATCGTTGGTAGGGTTCTAAGACCATACTTTTTGGACCTCTATCAACGATTGCAATATACGATCCGTTGGTCCACTTACTGACCATACATGCCAACTGTAGGTCCCGACTTTGACCCTCAAAATTTCACTAAGTTTGGGAGTCACCTACAAGACCTACCTACGACTCGTACATTGAACGACGGACCCTCCTGGTGAACCGTAAAAAGGTAGTGAGACTTGACAACCTAAATTTGTTTAACTTTCCACCTACGGTCTATAGGTCAACCTACGATTCGCTGGTGATCTCATCTGACACCAATTCTAGAAAACTTGCAATTTCCTTCTTTTCACCTTTGGAAACATTCGTCCTCGAATGAAACTTAAGACTTCCTAAGGAGGGTAGGAACTAGATCTAACAGCCCAACATGAATGCAATCATATAAATGCACTTATATGAGGAGGAAACATCAAATCCAAGTTAAAGCATGCTCGAAACATCATTTCATAAGGTCTACATGCAACTCATACTCAAATGCACATAAACATAAGGAAATAAATCAAGTTAACTCATAAATCAAGTTTTTAATGAACATACATAAATGAGGAATCATAGAAATGTCTAAGACACATGAAACCAAAAGAGTGAACCATGAGGAGCTGAAATACCTCAAGCTAGAGTTGGAACGAAGGGAATGAAATGAGGATAACGGGATATCATATCGGCCTCATCCTCCCAAGTTGCACCCTCAACTAACTAATTTCTCCAAAGAACTTTTGCGGAAGCAACTTCTTTATTTCTCAACTTTCGAACTTGTTAGTCCAAAATCTCAACTGGAACTTCTTCATAAGAAAGGCTATCCTTTATACCAAGACTCTGCAATGGTACTATAGATGTCGTATCACCAATACATTTCTTCAACAAAGAGACATGGAAAACCGGATATACCTATGCCAAGTCATTAGGCAAATCAAGTTCATACGCAACTTTACCAATACGCCTCAAAATCTGATATGGGCACATATAACGGGGACTAAGTTCCCCTTTCTTTTCAAACCTTATGACACTTTTCATGGGTGAAATTTTCAAATAATGCAATTCTCTCATTACATGCTTAATTTCATAAAACTCTTCCTCTAAGATCAAAATCCCACAACATATAATTCATAACTTGAAAACATAGGGATTTCATGGGTTCATAGGAGAAAACATCATAAAACCATAGTAAATCATCAATTCATGCTGAGAAGATCATAATTCAATCATTCAAATAAATAATGAAAAGAAACCATGGTGATTGAAGAAAACCCAAACTTAATTGGGAAATTCTACCTTTTGAAATAGAGGAATTTGGGAACTCCATGGATAGAAGGAATCCATGGATGAAAACTATCATACCTCAAGTCCAATTTCTTATCTTCAATGGAGGAATTTAGACCTTAGCTTGAAAGCCTAGGTTGAATCTTCTTCTTCTACAAGTTTTCTAGAAAGAGAATATTTGGGAGGAGATTAGCTTTTCTTTTGGGAATTTGGAAGAATGAAGTAAATAGGTCTAATTTAGGGGTAAAAGGACTTATATAGGGGTTTTAAACGTAGTCAAAATGACATAGTATAGGAACTAATTAATTAGAAAAAGACCCAACTGACCTTGAAAATAACTGCCAACTGCTGACCCATGAGACCCCACCGACGGCCCGTGGATGGACCTACGGTCCGTCCTGCACATCGATGACTAAGTTCAGAGATTTTTGGCCGACCTACGAACCCCTGGACCATGGACCGTTAATCGACCTACGATCTGTAGGTCCCACCGTGGTCCATGGTCTGGACTAATTTTGGAAAAACCTACCCACTGCCCCACCTATGGTCCGTGGGTCAACCCACAGGCCGTGGTTGGCCCTCGTGTATGGCACCTATAAGTCCTGAATTTTGGTTCATTACCCTTTTTAGATATGGGGTGTTACATTTGCTCTCTCAAGGCATCTACATTGGGAACACACAAACGACCTTGATGTCGAAGTACTCCATCTCCCTCTTCTTGGGAGAAAGCTTCAATGGATTTCTTAAGCAACGCTTCCTTCAACTTAATCAAGATCGGGTCAAGACCTTGCTTGGCTTTCACATCTGACACAAAAGATGATTCGGAACCATTATGGACCACAATACTGCCTTTGGTGGAATTAACTAATCGAACACCTAAACGGACTACTATATGAACATCTTGAACTAAATCCTTCTTACCATCCTTAATATGAGCAACACTACCTATTGATAACCAACTAAGAGCATCCGCTACCACATTTGTTTTGTCGAGGTGATAGAGAACACTCATGTAATAGTCCTTTAATAACTCAGACCACCTTTTTTGTAAAGATTTAGGTCCTTCTATTTAAAATACATATTGCAAACTTTTGTGGTCAGTAAAGACATCAACATGAACACCATACAAGTAATGCCTCCAAATCTTTAAAGCAAACACAACTGCCGCTAGTTCTAAATCATGGGTAGGATAGTTGCCTTGAAGCATAGTAATGACTTTTCCATTTTGCATAAGGACACATCCTATCCCAATTCTTAAAGCATCACAATAAACTACAAACCCATCGGTTCCTTCCGGTAAGGTCAATACCGGAGCTAAAGTAAGTCTATATTTCAATTCCTGAAAACTCTTTCCATAAGCTTCCGACAATAAGAATTTAACTTTCTTTTGGGTCAATGTCATCAATGGAGAGGCAATGGAGGAAAAACCTCCCACAAACCTTCTATAGTAACCCGTAAAACCCAAGAAACTTCTAATATCCAAAGAGGATAGAGGTCTAGGCAAACTCTTAACTGCATCCGTTTTCTTAGAATCTACCTCATTAACCTTTCCAGAAATAACGTGGCCAAGAAAAGCCATAGATCTTAACCAAAACTTACACTTACTAAACTTTGCAAAGAATTGTTGGTCCTTATGGACTTGCAACACAATCCTCAAATGATCGGTATGCTCATCTTCAACCCTTGAATAGATCAAGATATCATCAATTAACACGATTACAAACATATCAAGGTATCATCTAAATACCCTATTCATCAAATCCATAAATACGGTAGGAGCGTTAGTCAAGCCAAAGGACATCACCAAAATCTCATAATGACCATATCGAGTTCAAAAAACCATTTTCGGAATGTCATCCTCTTTCACCCTCAATTGGTGATAATCCGACTGGAGGTCAATCTTAGAGAAGTAACTTGCTCCTTGTAGTTCATCAAACAAGTCATCTATCCTTGGGAGAGGATATTTATTCTTAATGGTAACCTTGTTCAACAGATGGTAGTCGGTACACATATGAAGTGAACCATCTTTCTTTCGAACAAACAAAATTGGAGTACCCCATGGAGAAATACTCAGTCGGATGAAACACTTATCTAACAAATCTTTCAATTGCTCATTTAATTCCTTAAGTTTTGCCGATGCCATTCGGTAAGGAGGAATAGAGATATGTTGCGTATGTGGGAAAAAGTCAATACCAAAGTCTATTCCCCTTTCGAGATGAACACCGTAAATTATCAGGAAACACTTGCAAAAGCTCACTTACAATGGGGACCAGCTCAAGAGTAGGGTTTCAGAATACTTGTCCCTCACCCTAGCAAGATGGTATATGCAACCCTTAGAAATCATCTTTATAGCTTTAAGACAAGAAAAAAACCGACCTTTCGATATAAAATCCCCCCTTTTCACTATAGGATAGGCTCATTTGGAATCTGAAACTTGACCACTCGGGTTCTACAATCAATACAAGCATAACAAGAATGCAACCAATCCATACCAAGAATAACATCAAAATCTAACATATCAAGCCCTACAAGATCAACATGAGTAACTCTATGGGATAAGGAAATAGGGCAATTTCTATAGACTCTCTTAGCTACAATAGATTCACCTATAGGAGTAAAGACAAATAAAGAATCTAACAACATATTCGCAAGAATATCAAACCTCATAGACACATATGGCATCACAAAAAAAAGGTAACACCGGGATCAAGTAAGGCATAAATATCAAGATGAAAGACTTTTAACATCTAACACTATCGGGAGAAATATCTTACTCAGAACGAGTCTGGAGTGCATAAAATATGTTTTTCTTTGGAGCACTGTAGGCGGAGCTTGCCTACCTTATCTTCCCTTAGTCGTAAGTGATGGACAATCCTTTATCTTATGGCCAGTCTTACTACAACCAAAGAAACCATCTGTACTGGATAAACATTTACCCTCATGCTTCCTTTTACATTTAGCACACGTAGACGATGAAAATCCGCCACCATTTCCTCCTTGAGGTTTAGGGTTAGACACCCATCTTTGTTGAACTTAGGAGGAGCATTGGTTGAACCTTGTCTGAAAAACCTTTGTTGGAACTTAGATTGACCCTGTTCATCGGACCTTGAATGTGAAAAGTCAACATCAGCGGTCCTGCCTTTTTACCTCCCTAGATCTTTCCTTAAGTTTCTTTTCTTCATTTGTTGAGCATGCACATTAGCCTAGAAATGTCCATATCATTGACGAACATGTCGATACAACATTCTTTGTCTACCATCTCAGACACTCCCGAGACAAACTTACTCATCCTTGCCCTAGGATCAGCAACTATAGTAGGAGCATACCTAGACAATTGTGTGAACTTCAAAACATATTCCTTCACACTCATGTTTCCTTGATGAAGGTTGATGAATTCAAGTACCTTTGACTCCCTCATCTCAAGAGGAAAGAACTTATCAAGGAAAGCAACCTTACACTTTCCCAACCAAGAGGACCCGTAATAATCGCCCTCTCTTCTTTCTATTTATTGAACCAAACTTGAGCAACACCCTTAGTTGAGAAGTCGCCAATTCCGCCTTTTCCACCGGCGTCACTCCCATGATCATCAACACCTTGTACACTTAATCAATGAACTCTTAAGGATCTTCCTCAACCTTGGAACCATGAAACTGTGGAGGATTCATTCTAGTGAATCCCCTCACTCTAGATGTTGTCGTACCCACATTTGGGTTTATGGGGACCACAAACTCCCTATTGGCTTGAGCCAACACTTGAAAAGCAGCATAAACTCTGCATTAGTCACTTGCTCGGCCAAAGGGTCGACCGGAACTTGATGAGCTTGAGGAGAAGTTTATCGTTTCATATTCTCATTGACATTCCTCATAACATAAGCTCTTCGAGGAGACATATCTTGAAAATCATCGGATAGGGATTAGGAGAAGGACACATAGAGTTACTCTCTATCGCATGACTTTAGAGTAATGAAAGAAGTAGAGTTTCCTAATAATCTTATAGCTTCTTATTCATAAATGTGGTGCGCTGCACACTCATGAACAAGACTATACTCGACGTGGCTTAGAGACTTCTTAGGACCTTTCTAAACCTTATGCTCTAAATACCAAGTTTATCACGATCCAATGTACACCCTAGACATGAAATTGCGTATAAGACCCTGAGAGGTCCTACATAAGCCACTTAGCATACATTATACAAGACAATAGAATTTAAAGAGTTCAAAGACAGCTTTATAACAAAAAGAGTTTGACAAAATGTAGCGGAAGTCTAACATAGTCTTAAGGCCATCTATTACTTCAAAGAGTAATTAGGGCGTAACACATACATCACAACAACATTCGAAAGAAAAGACATAAAGTGATAAAAGAGTCTTGGTCTTCAGAACATGAGGACTCACCAATCTTCAAAAGCTACAAGGTACCAACTAGCCACGAATATGCACAATAGGAGCGTCAAACCTTACATTATTAAAACAATGTATGCAAGAATATGCGTTAGTATATTGAATGTACCAACTATGATAGCAATGCATAAGAGTTATGAAATCATGTTAAAAAAGAAATTTACATAACAAGACCAGGCTAAAACAAAAGATAAAAGGTTAGAAAACATAAATTGTGATCATGGTCAATGCAAGTTAAATCATCTTTAGAGCGTATGCGAGATACTTCTAGAAGTAGTCTTAGTTCATTATTGTGGGAAATAGCCGTTAACCAACATATAGACCATGTGAGTTATAAAATGAAATATGGTGTCTATCCCACACTGAAAAGAGATGTCCTTACTTGCCAAGGTAAGAACCATAAACTTCTAGCTTAAGTGAATCCACTAGCTAATGTCTATCTAAGACAAATTTGTGGTGCACATAGTTATGGGATAGAGAGTGTTGACACCCAATTTTGGTCTAATATTTTCAAAATTCATAACTTTTAAGTTTTATTTATTCAATAGTTCAAAATACATTTTTTATGATTTTAAATGTGTTTATCGATATTTATCCTTATTTGTCAAAATTTTAGGATTTTTTATCAGTTAATATTAATTACATTATTTTTTGTCAAAGCCGATTGACTACGTTCAAATATTTGTTCATTTTGATTAAATCATTATTTCTTTTAAATTATATTTTTTTACATGTCATTGGTTACGTTCATTACATTTTTTAATATTCATTTTATTCATTACATTTGTTAATATTTATTTTGATATTTTGCACAGTCTAAAAATTTATTCGAATATGAATAAGATTTCATACACATATATTTTATTATCTAGTGGTTTTGGCCCACGATTTTAAGACGATGGTACTGTATTATTGGTGGTTTTCAATTCCCTATTTAAAGAATAGATTTCTCATTAAGTTAAAGGATGATGAAAATATTTTTAGATTAGGGTTTCAGATTTTTATTCACAAAGGTTTCACTTTTCATTATTTTCCGGTCAGCACCACCCCGGAATCCGGTGAAGCTCTGGCAACCCAAAAACCCATTGTTCCCCTCTTCCTTTTTCCTCTCTGCCTCCAAAATCCTTTCCATTTTCCATTTCCCATTTTCTCCTGTGAAAATAGTCACGAAATCTCTACTAGCCAAGCACCTTTCAACACTGCCTCCGAAAATCACTGTTCCGACCAGCTCCGTTCACCACTTTCTCATACCAAACCATCTCTGCCACCAGTGAAACAACCACCCAAACCCCTGTTCACTGCCTTTCAGAACCCTTCTTTCTTTCACCATTTTTCCGGCGAACAAGCTACAAACCCCGCTCCAATAACCACTAAAGAAGCCACCACTCTACCCAAAACCGACCTCTGCAGCCAGAGAATAACAACCAAGATGCCATTAACAAACCACCAGATCCACTTCTCAGTCAAACAACCCCCAAAACCAAGAACAATAGCCATCAAACAACCAAATCAGACCCCCATGTCATGATTTTTCTTCCATTTTGCAGGTCAGCAAAGCAGCGAATCCAACTTCAATGAGCGACCACCAACAGTCTCAGAGGCTAGCTCAAGCTCACTGGTAAATTTTCATATCTAACTATCGCGTTTGGTGTTTTATCTTTTCTAATCTATTGTCTTTATTTATTTTTCGATTAAGTTGATTAGTTTTGTTTATTGCTTTGTGGTATTTGGGTGTTTAAATTCAGTTTTTATCATATTTTATTATATGCTTGATTCATTTATAGCCGTTTTAACTTTGTCCATATTTTGATTGTTCTTTATTTGCCGTAAGTTATATTGTTTGTCCACAGATGTCAATTATTATTTTGTTATTATTTTGATGTTTTGTTACTTTTATTGTTGCTTTTGTCTTATACTATTTTCTTTGTTGGTTTCATATAAGTTTAGATTATAAGGGTTTAGTTTTATTTTAAATATTGGTTAATACTTATGTTTGATTTGCTCTTTATCCTCAATGGTCGTTGATTTGTTTACTGTGATGTTTTGATTAAGTTGATTCAATTTTATTTATTGTGTTGCAGGCATTTTTCTATGATTCAATATTCTTCATGCTGACTTTGCATTATTTAGCTATTTTTTTTGCATTACACTTCAATCATGTTGTTACTCTTTTGTTATTATTATTTTATTATTACAATAGTCTTGTTAATTGTTATTATTGTTACTGTTGATGTGTTGTTATTGTTGTTGTTGTTGTTGTTATTATACTCATTTTCTTTGATGTTAATTTTATATACTTTGTGCTTTATTATATTGTTTTATTTTAAAAAGTCAAAATTGGCCAATGAGAAAATCTCTCTGTCGGTTTTGGAGGCCTCCCCATTTTAAAAGATGGAAATATAATTTAAGTTTATATTTTTTATATGTTAGAATTGGTCAATGAAGAAATTGTCGTCGATTTCCAAGGCCTCCCATGTTAATAAGACGGGTTTTTATTTTAAAATTGTTATTTGAGTTATTCATTTTTAATCATATTTATTTATTACTAACACTTTTGTTATGTGTGTTTGCAAGTACCCCAGAGTTGCTTCCTATTCAAGCTATTTGAAAAGAGTTTGAATTATTTTTTCTATTCATTGTTGTACATATTATTGATGTTAGGCAAACTTAGGTCGTTTATTATATTATTGTTTTATTTTATTACTTGTGTATATCACTTGTTTATTATACTTGTATATTTGTTTTTATCTTCTCCTCAATTTGAAAAAAAGTAATTTAGTTGGGGCCCATATTTGTGGATTTCGAAGGATACCTAACACCTTTCCTTTGGAATAACTTGAACCCCTTACCTAGAATCTAATGGTTTCGTATATCAGTTCAATGGTTTCCTATTTTTTCCTAAAATTAGGTGGCGACTCCTTATAAAATTCATTTATTTTTAAAATTCTTGTAAAATTGACTTAATTGTTTATTTTTCGAGTCACCACGACGTTTCGCTCTATTTAAATAAAATAGGAATGTAAACAAAGTGGTGGCTCTGCTGGAGATATAGAGGTTCTAATCATTATGAGTTCATTTTTTCAAATTGAGGAGACTTTTCTTTTATTGTGTTATATCTTGTATCTTGTATATTTTGTTGATTATTTGTATGTTGTACTTGTTACTTATTCATTATTTTTTTTAATTGTACATATATTGGTAGATCATCATAACATAATTTCTCCCATTTGTCCTTTTTTATTTCTTACTTAAAGAACGATTATATGGGTCGCAGTCGTTCATTATTCAAATTGTTTATTGGGGTACCCTGACGAAAGGTCATTTTTGGTACTCACCCTTGCTATTAAAGTTTTTTTGTAGGTTACTAGCCCGGACCTTTGTGATATTTTCTCTTCTTGTTCGAGGTTTCCTGTGGAGATTTGTGAGGTAGTTGTTCATCATCTAAGCAGACTTTCTTACTCTTATTTATGATTTTGTTCTACTTTAGAGACAATATCATTTGAGACTTATGTGTTTTCTTTCAATTCTATTGTATTACATTAGAGGCTTGTATACGTGACAACCAGGTTTTGGGGGTATTTTTAAGCTGATTATATGTTTCCACATTTTATCGTAATTGTTGAGTCTTTAGGCTGACTTCTCTTGATGGGATAAGACGAGTCTCATCACGTCCATTTTTTGATCGTGACAAAATGGTATCAGAGTCTTTGGTTCATAGGTCTCACATATATACAATTCGAGTCTAAATAGAGTCCCAAGGATCGGTATGGAAACGTATGTACTTATCTTCAAGAGGCTATAGTGACTTTTAGGGAAAATCTTTACTTTTTGAATCTCCATCATGCGTCCTTGGTCCAATTTGATTTTTATCGCATCATTCCACTCTCTTACTTATAGTGATGTTTCGTGCGTGGTCCCTCATGTGAGTAGTTGGTCTATCGTGTATGGCTTGAATGTTAGACCTATTACTAAAGTGCAAGTGATAAACGTATGGAAAGAATGTGTGGTTAGATTCCGATTTTCAACAATTTGAGGGGGTTGAGTAAGGTTAGTTACTCCAGTAGAGAGAGAAGTACTTGTGTTGTATATATGATATTTAGAGTGGTTTAACTATTGGAAGTGGAATGGTTAACGAATCACTAGAGAATAAATGTTGTAACTTTGAAATATACAGTTAGTAAAGTTGTCATAACATGTTTGAGTTGCTTAGCGAATAATGAGAAGGATGTTGCGCCAATTGAGGTCAGAATATCTACCACGATTTTATAGATTATGTGTATATCAAAGAAGGTCATGATACGAATACTACAATAGCATCGATGTTTACGTGGTTAGAGTTATGGAGTGTGTTACTTCTGCTATTGACTTGATCTAAGAAAGAATACATATCGCTTAGCTAGAGACAAAATGAATTTGATAATGTTTTGCAGTTATTCAATGGGTAAAAATATGTAAGCTATTTGGGTAAAATCTTCTCAGTAGGTATGATCTGTTCTAGTGGTGGATCTAACAGACTTTTACAATGTGATACTAATGGTACATGGAAATTGATACGTCGATTGTCAAGAGCAAATACTAACTAATTAAAGAGTTATTAGTTGTATCACATGCTCGTATAATGAGATTCGGTGTTGCATTTACATTTGAAAACCAATTAGGTTGTTACTCCAGATGTTTAGGGTTAAACAGTGTGTATAAGAAAGATTTTAGTGATGGATAGTTGATGCAGTGTTAATGCGTTAAGTTGAGAAGTGTATCCCGTGGGTTCTAAATGAGGACCGGTGATTTCATCTTAAGGTCCAAGGGAATTGATAGATACCATAATGGCAAGCTTGTGGGTAAAGGAAGTCCTAAAAAGTATACTTGTGTGAAGGTAATTGAAAATTTTAGTAAAAAGTGCATATAAAAGTGGGTTAGTCCTTTGGATTTGATTGGTATAACTGGGTTTAAAATATTATACTGATTAAAAGGTTGACTTTGTGGTGATGACAAGAGCTAATTGAGCACGATGGTAATAAGAGTTTGTGATGGATTGTGATTAGGATGCAACTATATGATAAGGATTGTTGGTTAAATAAATTTGTTATGGTAATGACGACATGCAAGTATCTAATGTTATGGTTTGCTACTATTTGATGAGTAACATGGTTGCATGGAAAGTTATAGGAGGTGCTGAGACACCACTCGAATAGAATTGAAATGAACTAGAGTCACAAATAAAAAGAATTAGTGGGATGTATTTTAGTCATTAGAAAGAGGCAATCAAGAACAAAGATATTTACTCTAATTGCAAAGGACAAACACATATCTTTAGAGAATTGAGAATCGGGATCAGAGATACGTGGTTCTATATATTTTTCTCTTATTATGATAAGTGTCATGAGGTCACCAGATTGGTTAAAAACAATTGGGTAATATTTGAGAAAGAAGTCTACACATGTTTGACTCGAGTGTGGTGATAAGTTTTTTTACGGTTTTAAGTTTGGTAACTAGTACAGTTAAATTTTAACGAAGGATATGGTAAGATCGATTGAGAGGCGATCAATTACAGGCTAAGATATGTGAATCCATAAAAATCTTCAATGTATGAGTTAATGTTGATAGATAAAGAGATTGGGTTACACAGTTGGATTCAAAATTCACTATTTTCATTGTGAGTTTAGGTTCTTGGTAGTATGTTTTGTCAAGGTATGAATAGGTAAGGTAAGAATTGATCGATCGCATCGGGTATTGAGCATTTAAAAGAACATGTACAGGGTTAGGATCGTAGAGTTTGTTACTTTTGATTGTTAAAGGGCCTAAGAAAGTACTTCTCTTAAGGTGTTGGTTTAGAGTATAAGGTAACATGCCATGGGTTGTTGGCCAAAGAATAAGATTGGTAATGGAGTCTATAAAGGAACAAGAGTCTGGTGTATTGAAGAGTTCGAGATATTTAGAATTTTGCGTCATAAGAAGAATTTAAGGAAAGTGAAGGAATAAGACCTCTCGTATATACCATTGGTTCAGACCGGAAGGTTATATATATTTTTTCCTTTGAATTAAGATATGAATATGAGATGTGAACTAGTTCAACACAGATTGACTAGGGGTTTATCACCGACTTTTATAAAAATGGAGTTTTAGTTTGGGTGACAAACAATGATGTGTGGAAGATTCTATAGGGTTATGTCGAGCTAGATTTTCCAGATTATGGTAGGTGACTTATGGATACACAACAGTATGGACCTACAGTTATACATGGTTATTGAGGATTTTGAGGGGATTGAAACTACTATTTTTTAAAATAGGACTACATAGACTCTTATGAGGTATTTCATAGTCATTTGATGGTAAATAGAGGTTATAAGCTTCTAGTATACAAATTATTTGAGTGACCAAGGATTTCTATGAGTTTTATAATGAGTCATGTGACGGTTTAGAATGGTAGTTGAAATATTGTATGTGAAAGTTTGTGTGAAGTTGATTGTGGGTGTGATTTAGTATCTTTATCTCTATGGGAAGGTACTATTCGATTTGAAATTTGTGCTATTAGCCTTGGATGGAACCCATATCTATCATGAGATGCTTAAATGGAAAGAGAGGGAGCCATAGTTTAGAATTTTTGGAGGCGACGATGAGTTTGCGAAGAAGACATTGATACTAGTGACGGTTTGAGAGTAAGGTAAATGACCACTGTGTTTATGATGTTTGTTAGTATTAAAAGAGTTGACTTCATTGGAGTACTATAAGAAGTATGTGAGGTTTTATAAATCCAGTATGTGTACGATTGTAATAAGGGCTAGACTGGTTGATTGTGGGTGGCAAAAAACAATCGAGGAAATGGAGCCAAATGAATGGAAATGTTTGATATGGGCCTATTGAAAGTATCTTCTGTTATTCGACCTTGGTTTCGTGCATTCTTATGTGACCTCCTACTTCGTTCCAAACATGGTTTAGAGTATGATTCGTTGCATATGTCCATGCGTATTTCCATATCTATGGGTTGATCTCTAGTGGTGGATCGGGTGTACCGATACTGCAATTATCCTCTTGGTAAAAATTGCCTCCTTGGGCAAACTTGGTTATTTTAGATATGACATATTTGATGTTGTCTTGGAGTAGTTGAAGTATTCCAGTTGTTCTACATGTACCACCTTACTTATAAGAATTTATAGAAGAGCTACCATGGATATTTACAGGTGTCTGAAAGTCATAATATTTATTTAGTCGTCAAGGTCACATTTCGACTAGGTTTGATTAGATATGGGGACCAGTAGGTCTAGTTTTACTATTTGGTTTTTTTTTTGTTTGACTATAGTCACAACTTATGATCTAGGATTCCGACAGTATTGTTAAAGGTTTTGTATGCTTAGTGTATCGTTCGGTGGGTGGCTACTTGATCATTTCATTCTTTGGGTTAGATAAGTTTGATTCTTCCTTGATGAGTACCTAATGTCTAAAGATCAGATTTTTATGCCTTAAGCTCATGAAAATATTACGTTGTGAAGAGAAAATCTTGATAAGATCTGTGATGGTTTGTGCATTATGATGTGTGGTGGTTGATCAAAGTTCACTTCTAGTTGTAGTCGGTATCGATCCACAATGTTATCTTGGTTATTTAAGAAAAGATTTGTCTTGATGATTGTGCTATGGTCCAAAGTGTTTCGGTTTGAATTGGATTCGTGAATTAGTTTATGGCTTGATAATCACTCCTAATTTGTAGATCTTTCAAAGTTTGATTTGAAAGTTCAGTTCTTAGTAGTTGATCTTCATGAAATGGTCTTAAAGAGGAGCTCACTTAGAGAGATGAACACCGACTGGTAGGTCATAACTCAGACTTTTGGTAACATAAGTTATTCTTCCTTTTCCTTCTTAATGTTCGAGGACGAACATGATTTTTATTGGTGGATAATGTAATGACCTAGAACCAAAAGGTCAATTTTGGTAAATTTGAATATTTGCCTAATATAGTTAATAGTTAATGGTCAAGCCTATAGTTTATTTAATACCCTTGACCACTAGGCTCATATAAATTAATTTAATTTAGTGGAATTTAACTTTGTAATTAGACCACAATTTGGAAAAAGGAAGAAGAAAGAAATAAGAAATAAAAATATGTGAAGGTTTAATCCTCCGAGTCAACCCAAAACGATGGCACATCGAGGTAATCTTTAATTCATTAATTGTTGGATAGATGGTACAGTAGATTCAAGTAGTGTGCTGAATGCTCATTAAAGGATTTAGATTGTTACTTTATATTAAGACCTAATTGATTTCTTGGAAAAGAATAATGTCATTGTTGTATATTTGGTAGGTTTTCAAAATTTGTGGGGATAAAGTAATTATTGTAATGACTACATATTATAAAATTAGAAACCTGCAGGTGATATATTAATGTCTTGATTTTATCGATTCCCACCACTGGTTTCGTAACCAGTGGTTCCCAAAATCTGTAATTCTTATGTTATTATCACATTATAATTTTAGTTTTGATATATTTAAATAGGTAATTAAATATTGTGTGTATTGTATTTTGTGAATGCAACTAGATTTACGATATTTGAAGGAATTGGAAGAATTGACAAGTTAATGGGCACCAAGATATAGGAACTTGATTTTAGGTTTGGATGAGTTTTTTTGGGTATAGGCTAGACTTATAGTAATATGGTGTTGTTAGTTTCAAAATCTTATTGTGATTATTAATGTGAATAGATTGCTTTGAGTTGGAAGTTCAACGAAAAGGGAAAGACTCCAGCCCTAGAGTGATTGTTCGACTATTTGAGGCAAGTGGATTTCTAAACCCTTGTTAAGTGCATAGAGTCGTGTATTTCCTTGTGGTATGTGTTAGGGAGTAATGAGACTTGGTGATGGGTTGACATGTCCGTGTTGAATAATTTTAACAATGAAAAAGGGGTAACAAAAGGCAATGTGATTAATTCTTGGTGTGTGATGTGTTGAGAATGATTTTGAAAGGCTTATTGATTCATTGTCAGTATTGTATCACGATTGTGTTGTTGTGAATTGTGCAATATTATGAAAATGTTAATCTCCTCATTATTGTAAACATGTCATTTGCATTGCTTTGATACATGATTGTGACAAGTGTTATGTGAATTGATAAAGAATAAGAAATTAAAGAGGATGCACCATTTCGAGGGACGTGTCGCATGCCGTGACGGATGCATGGACAAATATGTCCCTCATGGGTCCCGGACTAAGAGACAGCGGGTGTGTATGATTAGGTCAGACATGCATCATTATACTTGATATTGCATTACACATCTATATCATTGATGAACTTGATCTTATGTGTTGCTGATCTTGTGAGTGTCTTTCTATGGAAATTGTGATTCATGAATGTTTATTATTAAGGATATATAATTGTTAAAGTGTTGTTATTTATCTATGTGCTATGTAAACTGTGAACTATTAGGTTGGGCTAGTTTTATGTAGGTAATAGTTGTGATTGATGAATATTGAGCTTGTTGTTGAAGATATGTAATTGTTAGAATGTTGTTGTTGAGCTGTGTGCTATATAAATTGTGAATTGTTTGGTTGGGCTGGTTTTATGCAGGTTGTAGTTGTGGAGGTTCGATTGGGATGTAAGGAGTATCCGTATTCTATTCCATTAGCTTGTGTTTAGAAGTTTATTTGTTGAGTACCGTGTGGTTTGGTACTCACCCCTTGCTACTACAATTTTTTTGTAAGTTACTAGCCCGGACCTTTGTGATATTTTCTCTTCTTGTTCGAGGCTTCCTGTGAAGATTTGTGAGGTAGTTGTTTATCATTTAAGCAGACATTATTACTCCTATTTATGATTTTGTTCTATTTTAGAGACAACGTCATTTGAGACTTACGTGTTTTCTTTCAATTCCATTGTATTACATTAGAGGTTTGTACACATGACAACCATATTTTGGGTGCATTTTTAAGTTGATTATATATTTCCACATTTTATCGTAATTGTTGAGTCTTTAGGCAGACTTCTCTTGGTGGGATAAGACGAGTGTCATCATGTCTATTTTTGGATCGTGACAAAATGGCATCAGAGCCTTTGGTTCATAGGTCTCACATGTATACAAGTCGAGTCTAAATAGAGTCCTGAGGATCTGTATGGAGACGCCTATACTTATCTTCAAGAGGCTATAGTGACTTTTAGGGAAAATCTTCACTTTTTGAATCTCTATAGTGCGTCCTTGGTCTAATTTGATTTTTATCGCATCATTCCACTCTCTTACTTATAGTGATGTTTCGTGTGTGGTCCCTCATGTGAGTAGTTGGTGTGTTGTGTATGGCTTGGATGTTAGACCTAATACTAAAGTGCAAGTGATAAACTTATGGAAAGAATGTGTGGTTAGATTTCGATTTTCAACAATTAAAGGGGGTTGAGTAAGGTTAGTTACTACAGTAGAGAGAATAGTACTTGTGTTGTATATATGATATTTAGAGTGGTTTTAACTATTGGAAGTGGAATGATTAAGGAATGACTAGATAATAAATGTTGTAACCTTGAAATATACAGTTAGTAAAGTTGTCATAACATGTTTGAGTTGCTTAGCGAATAATGAGAATGATGGCGCGCCAATTGAGGTCAGAATATCTACTACGATTTTAAAGATTATGTGTATATCAAAGAAGGTCATTATAGAACTCCGGTCCTGCAACTCCTTCCCTTGATAGCCTTGAGTTGTTGGTTACACCGCACCGGAAAAGCACTCTCTGGGAAATCCGGATCTTTCTCAGCAGGGACAGTACCAAGGATATCAGGGTTAGATAGCTTTTTTTCTCTGGCAGTATAAAATCTTTCCAATCACTCGGGAAAGCCTATACCCGAAAGAGGGAAACCTTCTCTTTGCTTGCCATTGCAATATCGGAAACCGTAGGAAAGAAAGCCCCTATCAATGGAATGAAAGAACCATCCCTTTGTCTCATTGTTTATCTCGTAATCATTCGATTCCGCCCCTAAAGCTAGCTTCTACTCCTCCTCCTTCTCCTTTAGGATAGGATCCTCCTTGGTCGATGTTTACTTGGTTAGAGTTATTGAGTGTGTTACTTCTACTATTGACTTGATCTAAGAAATAATACATATCGCTTGGCTAGAGACAAAATGAATTTGATAATGTTTTGCAGTTACTAAACGGCTAAAAATATGTGAGCTATTTAGGTAAAATCTTCTCAGTAGGTATGATCTGTTCTAGTGGTGGATCTAACAGACTTACATAATGTGGTACTAGTGATATATGAAAACAGATACGTTGATTGTCAAGTGCAATTACTAACTAATTAAAGAGTTATCAGTTGTATCATATGCTCGTATAATGAGATTCGGTGTTGCATTTACATTTGAAAACCAATTAGGTTGTTACTGCAGATGTTTGGGGTTAAGCAGTGTGTATAAGAAAGATTTTAGTGATGGATCGTTGATGCGGTGTTAATGCGTTAAGTTGAGAAGTGTATCTCGAGGGTTCTAAATGAGGACCGGTGATTTCATCTTAAGGTCCAAGGGAATTGATAGATACCATAATGGCAAGCTTATGGGTATAGAAAGTCCCAAAGTGTATACTTGTGTGAAGGTAATTGAAAATTTTAGTAAAAAGTGCATATAAAAGTGGACTAGTCCTTTGGATTAGATTGGTATAACTGTGTTTAAAATATCATATTGATGAAAAGGTTGAGTTTGTGGTGATGACAAGAGCTAATTGAGCATGATGGTAATAAGAGTTTGTGATGGATTGTGATTAGGATGTAACTATATGAAAAAGATTGTTGGTTAAATGCATTTTTTATGGTAATGACAACATGCAAATATCGAATGTTATGGTTTGCTACTATTTGATGAGTAACATGGTTGCATGGAAAGTTATAGGAGGTGCTGAGACACCACTCGAATAGAATTGAAACGATAATCAAGTATCTAATGTGTGATGAGTTGAGAATGATTTTGAAAGGCTTATTGATTCATTATCGGTATCGTATCACTATTGTGTTGTTGTGAATTGTGCAATATTATGAAAATATTCATCTCCTCATTATTGTAAATATGTCATTTGCATTGCTTTGATGCATGATTTTGACAATTGTTATGTGAATTGAGAAAGAATAAGAAATTAAAGAGGATTTACCATTTCGAGGGACGTGACGCCCCCCGCGACGGATACTATACATAGAAGGACGTATCGTGCGCCACAATGGATACTATTATCGAGGGACGTGTCGTGCGCCACGACAAATGCATGGACAGATATGTCCCTCGTGGGTCCCGGACTAAGAGACAGCGGGTGTGTATCATTAGGTCAGACATGCACATTATACTTGACATTGCATTACACATCTTTATCATTGATGAACTTGATCTTCTGCATTGCTGATCTTGTGAGTGTATTTCTGTGGAAATTGTGATTAATGAATAGTGAGTTTATTGTTGAGGATATTTAATTGTTAAAGTGTTGCTATTTATCTGTGTTTTATATAAACTGTGAACTATTAGGTTGGGTTAGTTTTATGCAGGTGATAGTTGTGATTGATGAATATTGAGCTTGTTGTTGAAGATATGTAATTGTTAGAATGTTATTGTTGAGCTATGTGTTATATAAATTGTGAATTGTTAGATTGGGTTGGTTTTATGCAGGTTGTAGTTGTGGAGGTTCGGTTGGGGTGTAAGGAGTACCCGTATTCTATTCCCTTTGCTTGTGTTTAGAAGTTTATTTGCTGAGTACTGTGTGGTTTGGTACTCATCCCTTGCTACTACATTTTTTTTTGTAGGTTACTAGCCCAGGCCTTTGTTATATTTTCTCTTCTTGTCCGAAACTTCCTGTGGAGAGTTGTGAGGTAGTTGTTTGTCATCTCAGCAGACTTTCTTACTCTTATTTATGATTTTGTTCTACTTTAGAGACTTACATGTTTTCTTTCCATTTAATTGTATTATATTAGAGGCTTGTACATGTGACAACTAGGTTTGGGGGTATTTAAGTTGATTATATATTTTTGCATTTTATCGTAATTGTTGAGTTTTTAGGCTGACTTCTCTTGGTGGGATAAGACGAGTGTCATCACGCCCATTTTTGGATCATGACAGATGGTCATAACGATATCTGGTTCCGTGGATAATTGGGAGAAGACATAGTTCCAAGAGACATTCTAATAAAATTACAACAACAAGTGGTTACTGTAAAAAAATGAGAGGTTACATTTAACAGACAATACACAGATCAATAGTTAAGACGATACAAAATATATTAGTGCAAATAGCTAGAAAACGCTTCCAAACTACAGATGTTAGCGTCATTACACTTATGAGGAATCGCTCCGAGTTTATTTTATACCTTATCTGAACGAACTGCGTGAACTTGATTCTCATCTTGGTGAGATAAGTAGGCAGACCTTCTTGGGTTCGGTATCTATCCTTTCAAATTTTAAAAATAAAAAGGAAAATAGTTTGTTCATATTTTTAAAGTCATATCTGAATGAACTACGCATATCTGATTCTCATATCAATGAGATACGTAGGCAACCCTTCTTGGGTTTGGTATTATTTTATCCAAAAGTCAAAAGAAAAATAAAATAGTGTGTGCATATTTTCAAAGGCATATCTGAACAAACTGCGCGAACCTGATTCTCATCTCAATGAGATACGCAGGCAGCCCTCCTTGGGTTCGGTATTCATTCTTTTAAATTCAAAAAAAAATTCAAGTTGTTTGTGCATATTTTAAAAGACATATGTGCATGAACTACACACACCTAATTCTCATCTTGATGAGATATGTAGGCAGCCCTTCTTGGGTTCGGTATTTATTCTTTTAAAAAACATTGTGTATATATCATCAGAGTCATGTCTTCAACTCAATTGGGACCAATATAGTTAGCAACATGCGAAATATTTGGTATGATGGAAGGGACTGACTTTGTGGTAAACTATAGACTCATTTGGTACCTCTCATTTATACTTTTGTGATACTTGAAAATTCTCTTGCGTACATTCAAGATAAGAATAAAATCAACCTCATGATTTCATGTGCATTGTGTGGTGAGCTTTTAAATCAAAATTCAATTGCATACCACTGTTGATCTAGAACTTGGCTTGAATGTTTATCGAGGTAAAATCCTGAGTTATGTTTGGTTTGGGAAAGGATTGTAGGCCTTCTTTGATCCGATAGTGCCTTTCAAAACCAACTAAATGACATTGATCCTTGGTTTTCCCAACTTTGAGCCTGAAGTATTTCTTCGGACAACCACATCTTAGTCACTACCCCTTTTGAGTGCTTTCATGCACTATCCCTCTCTTGGCACAACCTTCTTAAGTGCACCATGAGTGTGCAAATTATAAGAGAAGATCCATGTTTGAAGCTGCCAAAGACAAAATATACAAAGTCTCCCAAAGTCAAGGAAGCAAAAATGGCTTCTAGAGAAAGAACAAAAAAGAAAGAAAGAAAAAGGGTTGTAAAAAATAAAGAAAGACAAAAGCACCCCTAAATAAAAGACGAGGACAATACTCCAACAAAAGAGGAGAAAACTTCAAAAGAAAGGGGTGAAAAAAGAAAAAACTTGAAGAAATAAGGACTCAAAAGAAGTCGAAACAAAATAAAGGAGTGAAAAAGGAAAAGCTTCAACAAATGAAAATTCAAAAAAAAAAAGTCGAATAAAGGGGGACAATGAAGAGGATCAGAAGCCAAAGTGTATCAATCATGAAAAGTACAAATTCAATGTGATGCTTAAGGAGGAATTAAGTCACTCTTATTCCAAATAAATATTCTACCTGTCCCTAAACCTACATTACAAGCCAATGACAAGCTCTACATGATCTCATTCCAAATGTTCTCACATTAGTGGAGATTTACATAAGGGTCAAGCATATGGTATCACAGTTGCATGCATTGAACATTCTTGTGAGTGTCAGTGCACTTTAAAAAATGTCCTCAAATAATATGCTTCAATTATGTGTGAAATATGAATTTTCTTGTTGCGAGGGCAATTGAAACATGAGGATTAGTACAATTCAAAACCTTTGTTTGAAGAAAGATAAACAAATCTTGTTAATACTTAAGTACGTTTGAGGTACCACTTGAAACTATAGAAGTTACCTTGAATTCAATCTTAGTTAGAAAAAGGGAAAAAAAGAGATTTACATGCGATCCTGACTTATGGTACAAATTGTTGTCAAGATTTGACTGTCTCATCACATTCTTTATTCTTCAAAAAAAAAAAAAACAGAAGGCATCAAGCACCCACTCCTTAATATTTTCCAAAGCATTTTTTTTTAGATTTTTCCATTAAAAATAAGAGAATTTGCATTTTCTTTTTTGGTTGTCCATTCTAAAACGTGACATTAGGCTAACCTCGTAAGTGCGAGATGCTTATTTTACTTCATTGGGTTGTCCGTCCCAAAAGTGTGACGTATCTTTGTCTTTAGGCTTTGAATACGGCAAGGAATATCATTTTTTGATTCCATCATGTTCATATTGTACATTTTCTACTGATGATCTTGTCTTAGATTCTTGGCAGTATCCATCATCTACAAGATTAGAACTACATTTAACCTGATTCCTAGCTCAACAGGATATGTAGGCACCATGACGGCTCAGTCATATACCCAGTGTGATTTTCTTTTCTCCTTGTAATAAAAACTAGGACAAAATTTTTGAGAATATCTCAAAAATTCACAATAAAGGTTCAATCTCTGGCAAGTCAAGATTGGAGATCATTTTGAGATTTTTCAAAAAGTTCTAAATGGGATAGAATTTTTGAGGAAGACCTCAAAAATTCCAACGAGTATTGTCAGAAGTTTGATAGTCAAATTTAAATGATCAATCATCGCTTGAATTTCAAAATCAACCTTCAAATCTCCAGCATTTTCATGACAAGTCAGCAACTCCTCGTACAAATCCCCAATGAGACATGAGTTATAATGAACACAAAGTGATCAACGAGCAAATGATGATTATTCACGTGTGTCAAAGTGATCAGGCACTTTGTACACGTTCTCTTGTGAATCTTTCCTTAAAGTTCTTTGACTAAGCCGCTAACTAAGGCGACATTATGTCTACTAATTGTTCATTTTCAAGTACAGGAACAGGTTAAAGCATTGAGGCCATGACACTTTCAAGATAAATGATCGAGTCATCCACCTTGTTAAAGTGGACAGTCATCGATCCATCCACCTCGTTACAGTTGGACAATCATCGAGCCATCCACCTTATTACAATTGGACAAACATTAAGCCATCCACCTCGTTACAGTGGACAATCATCGAGTCATCCACCTCATTACAATTGGACAATCATCAAGTCATCCACCTCGTTACAGTGGATAATTATCGAGCCATCCACCTTGTTATCGTTGGACAATCACTGAGTCATCTATCTCATTATAGTGGCCAATCATCGAGTCATCCACCTCGTTACAGTTGACAATCATTGAGCCATCCACCTCATTACAATTGGACAATCACCAAGTCATCTACCTCGTTACACTGGACAATCATCGAGTCATTTTCTAGTTTCATTTCATTTTTCGAGAGGGACATTGCATTTTTTTCATTTCCTGAGAGGGTCATTGCATTTTTCATTTTTTGAGAGGGTTATTGCATTTTTTTATTTGGCGAGAGGGCCATTGCATTTTTTTTCATTTCCCAAGAGGGCCATTACATTTTTCATTTACCGAGAAGGCCATTGCATTTAAGTCATATATATTCGAAGGTGAAGGATGTGCACCCTATCTATTCCACGTTCAAATCAGAGGAAACTTGTGTTGAAAGATATTTGCACTTAAGTCACATCAGGTAAAGGATGTGCACCCTATCTATTCCACGTTTAAGTCGGAGGAAACTTGCGTTGAAAGATATTTGCATTTAAGTTGCATCTATTCGGAGGTGAATGATGTGCACCCTATCTATTCCACGTTCAAGCTGGAGGAAACTTGCGTTGAAAGATATTTGTATTTACGTCGCATCTATGTGGAAGTGAAGGATGTACACCCTATCTATTCTATGTTCAAGTCAGAGGAAACTTACGTTGAAAGATATTTGCATTTAAGTCGCATCTATTCGGAGCTGAAGGATGTGCACCCTATCTATTCCACATTCAAGTTGGAGTAAACTTACGTTGAAAGATATTTGCATTTAAGTCGCATCTATTTGAAAGTGAAGGATGTGCACCCTATCTATTTTCACGTTCAAGTGGGAGGAAACTTGCATTGAAAGATATTTGCATTTAAGTCACATCTATTCGGAGGTAAAGGATGTGTACCCTATCTATTCCATGTTTAAGTCGAAGGAAACTTGTGTTGAAAGATATTTGCATTTAAGTCGCATTATCAATTTCATAAAGAAACATGCATATATTCATAAATTCATCTTCCATAGTTCAAAACCCACATCATATCATCATAGTCTAGAAATCATGGTTCATGCATGAGTTCATGAGGGATTTAACTTAAAACATCTAATTACCTCAATTCATGCATAAAAAGACATAAAATAGCTAATTAGACCAAAATTGAAAGGAACCCATGGAAATTGATTGAAACCCTAATTTGATTGGGGAATCTAACTTAAAAAATAGGGGATTTTAGGAACCCTATGGAGGAAAGAGCTTCATAGGTGAATACTATCATACTTTGGAGTTCAAAGACCAAAAGCTATGGTGGTAATTGAGACTTTAATGGAACCCTAGCTCTTCTTCTTTATTAGAGAGAGAAATATTTAAGATGATGAAATTGATCAATTTTTAGGAATTTAGGAGAGTGAATTGAATTTTGTGATTTGTGGGTTAAAAATCATTATATATGGCTTAGGGTATAATGCAAAACGACATAGTATAGGGTTAAAACAATTAGAGCAAAGAAAATAACTGTCCGATCTCCATCAACGAGTGGACTTATGGTCTATAGGTCCAACCACGGACCGTCCTATCCAATCGTTGATGAGGTTCTGGGGCCATGCTTTTTGGACCCCATCGACAGTTGTAATATATGGTTCGTTGGTCCACTTACAGACCGTACATGACAACCACTGGTCCCAACTTTGACCCTACCAATTTCACTACTCTGAGACTCACCTACAAGACCTGCCTATAACTCATACATTGAACGACGGGCCATCCTGGTGAACTGTAAAAAGGTATTGGAACTTGACAAGTTAAATTTGTTTAACTTGCCACCTATAGTCGTAGGTTAACCTACGGTTCATCGATGCAGACATGAGTTCTAGAAAACCTGTAATTTCCTTCTTTTCAAATACGAGGTGTTACAGTTACACAACATATCCAAGTCATATCATTAATTTAACAAACGCAAGATGAGCATAAGATCACGAGACCATCAAATCAAGTGGTGTTATTAGTACTCAATCATTCGTATAACTAACAATAATATACTCCCCTTATATGAAGTCAACACATTAAACAACAACTATCATATTTCTCCACGCACTCCCCCCTTACCAAACACATTAATCACAAGGGGAAAAACTTGGACTCACAACTTCCAATCGTCTTCATGGGAGTCCTACTCATAAAATATAGCTATAACATTAAAAACATGATATATATGAGAATAGGTAGCATAGACATACCTTCATTGAATAAAATATAGATCCTTAAGTTTGTGTTAACTAATATGGAATATTTTCTATTCAATCAAAAGAGGTATTTGAGTGAATTTTAGGTATGGTTGAAGAGTTACACTTGATCTTGGTTGATTTCTTACTCGAGGCTCATAACACCTCGGTGTTAGAGAGAGATACTTTTAGAAAGAACTAAATTGGAAGAAGCCAAATTGAGATTTTTCTAAGTTATGCTTAAGTTGTGAGTTTTAGGTCAACTTTAAACGACCATAACTTTCAAAACAGGATGAGTTAGGTGGTTCATAAGATATCAAATTAAAATCTTTGAATCTTCTTTCCAACACCACAAAGTTTGCTAAGTTTTGAGCTTGCATGAGGGAGATATACCCGTTTGAAATCAGACTATCTAGTTAAGGCTAAAAATCACAAAACAAAAATTCATTGGATCGTTTTCGGGAGGGGCTGGGGTAGCATACCTTAGATGTGCCAAGAGGGCTGGGGCGGCACGTCAGCAGTGTGCAACAAGCATTCCCCAGTCAGTAGAGAGCTAGCGCGGCGCACAGGATTCACTAGAAGCGTCAATTCACTTTTCTTTCCGTCCTTTCGATCAGTACTTGTCCTTTAAGTTGATCTTTCATTACTTTCCTAATCATAGAGATCTAAACTACATCTAAACATCGAGATATACTTTATAATATGAATCATAACCCTTGAATTCATAATTCAAATTCAAGGTAGAGTTAAGAGTAAATTCTTGAGAGTTCTTTCGAGTCATTTTGAGAAGTCTTTTACAATCTTTTAAACTTGTTTTAAGACTTGAGTACTTGAGTATGTGGATGAGAAGAGTTGAGTTTCAATTTTTTTAAATGAATGTATAGGTACTAAGTATTCCCAAAGATTAAATGTTTTTACATTTAAAATAAGTGGAAACATTGATTCCCAAATGAGTTCATGATGAATTTTGAGTACTATCTCTTTTAAGAAAAATCTTTTGAGTAATAATCTCAAATTTTGAGGATGAGGAAATTTTTTTAAGCATATGATCTTAGTATATTTTGAGAATAATATTGAGCACCGATATAGGGACGAGTTCATACAACTCAAAGTCCTCATAAACTATGTAGCTAACGTGGGTAGAAAGGGTCTTACTTTTTAGATGATTCCTTATTGATTTTTAAGCCTAGCTTAGTAGATCCACTTAGTTGAGGATGTATTATACTCCGATAGGTATAGAAAAGTTCTGGCAGCGTGGAAGAGACATTGTATCACCACATAGCTCATAGTGATGGTTGTTGGTTAGAAATCTCCCAAATAAAGTTATTTTGTATTTTTACATATGAGTATCTTTGAGTTAAGATGAGGTAAGTAATGATGCAATCCAGATTGCCTCCAAGCTATTCATTCACGAATTTCAACGTATTAATGGATCGTTCACAAGGATGGAGGCTCGTAGGCTTGAGATGGTGACAAATAAAGGGTCACATGTATGGAAGATCGCTTGGGCGAACGAAGGGAGGACAATTGACAACAATGTCCTTTGGCGAGCAGGACACTTGGCACATCACCCAATGGCTTAGGCGGTGACCACCTCAGGAGCAGGATCCATCGCCAAGTGGACAGGAGGCCCATTGAAGCATTTCCCAATGCCTCCCCAGACTGCCCAAAGTTACAGAAGAGGATGGAAATAGGAACCATGCAGGATCTCTCGCTGAATCCATTTGGAGGATCGCCGAGTCATTAGGCGAGCCCAACTTAGCTCACCCATTGGCCATTTTTGGGTCACTTTTGGGCCCATCTATGTAATAATGCTTAAAACTATAAATAGGCCTTTAGGGGTTCATATTAGGGGGACTGATATGAATATTGTGGTTGTAAACCTAAAACTCATGTTTGTGTTTAAAAGCTTGGTATAAGCTTTTGTTGAACCTTGTTTAGAAATGTTGGTTTCTTGGGTTATCGATTCCCTCGAGGTCGTCGTAAGAGTTAGGTGCTTCTTGTTGGATTAACGAATTGATGTCTTTGGATTTAATATACTCTTAGGTTGCTCTTTGTTTCCTCTTTTTGTGTATGTCTATCTATCTTTATTTTCTTATCTTTTGATTTCCGCATTATATTGTCGTTTATCTTGTGAGAATTACATCATTTGGTATCAGAGCTTGGATTAGATTCGTTCCTACTATTCTAGTCTTAGGTTTGTTATAAAAAGAAGTGTTCAAATTCGTTTTTATGAAAATTTCTGAAATGGGTTTGTTGATTTGTGTCTTGTTTGAAGTTTCCAAGGTTTGATTAGTTTTCCCTAACTTTATTTGAGTCTAGGGCTGAGAATTTAAAGGGCTTGGTTCACTATTGAAGAAACCACCATTGAAGGTTGAAGAAGCTTTGAAAAAGACAAAGTGGGTTTTGAAATTTGAAAGTTTTTCAAGGTATTGAGTGCTAAAAACTATTGGAGTTTGTTCCCTATATCAAGGAGAGTTTGCATTTCGAATTTGGTGAAATTTTGAGCTAAAAATCTAGAGGGTTTTATTTTGGGCGTTCATCTTGTTCTTGAAGTTCTTGAAGAACATTCAAATCTTCAAAGGGAGGAATATTCTAAAAGAAGGAGTTTGATTCTAAAAAGGAAGAAAGAGAAAGTGTAAAAGTGTTAGTAAAAAGGGAATTTACCAAAAAAGGGTAAGGAATAAAGTACAAAGTGCAGGAGGGACCATAGCAGATCAAATTTGGGAGCATTGCAAATGCAGCGTAGGGACATTGGACGAGCCCCCATTTGGATCATCCAATCCACTCGACCCCTCGCCCTTTGGGCAATTAGGTCATCGAGTTGGCCTTGATTTGGAGGGTGCTACTCAAAAATTTGGCGGACTAATCTTGGTTCATCGAGTCCATTCGGCGCATCGCCGAACTTCCACCCAGATCACCAAGTTGCCTTGGCAGATTTTCAAGTTTGGCAATCCTACCTTCAAGTTGGCGAGCTGAACTTCACGTTAGGCAAAGAAAGCAGTGCATTTGGCAGTCAAAAACTAGTCTTATGACCTTTTCTTCTTAGGTACTAATTCTTAGTTTCTTTTCTTTGATTCTCATTTGTTGTCAAGAATCCTAAACTGATTTTCAACTCGTAACTACTCTACTTGTTGACTATTGGTTTTTGAATTCACTTATTTGTTAGTTCTTTTCTTTTCGTGCTTTTTTTTCATTTTACTTCGTAGTTAATTCTTTATTCAAGTCTGTTTGGTTTAATTGAGTCGTCTATTTTTTCTTTAAACAAAATCCATTCTGACTAAGAGTAGGATTGGATCTTTTTGTGATCAACCGAATATAAGCAATCTTCAACACTAGCCATGCCAATTTGAGAGGCAATCAAAGGTGTGTAAATACGAGCAATTGTGAGTTCATTTTACTAACACTAATGTTGTTTGTTGTTTCTTCAAGTTGGCATTCTGTAGATACAAGGAGTTATAAGGAAGCATGTCCTCAATAGCCTCTGATCCATGTAACTATGATATGGGAGATTATGACTGTGATGATGAGGGCTATGGATGTGAGGATAATGGTGATTATGGGGGCTATGATGATAGCCATGATCAAGAACCGAATGAGAATAAGAGCTAGTCTTTCGGAGGAGAATATGAAGAAAATGGTGGAAATAGCTCTTATGGTGAAAATGGAGAAGAAGGATCTTGTGGTAGCTCATATGATAATGAGGAAGTATGTGAGAGATCTTACTCTCACTCCAAGAGTGAAGATGGTTCCTCTGATAATTCCAGAACATGTTACACTTCCCACTCCCAGGATGAAGGTAAGGTGAGGTACAATACTCTTTTATATAAGAATTATGAGGAGCATGCCCCTAAAGCTTGTGAAGATTCGTATTCTTACTCTTGTGGTAATCATTGCCCTAGTCGAAGTAGTGTATATGGTTACACTAGCTCAAGTCAAAGTCATCCGAGGGGAAGAAATGAGTGTGCAACTCCAAATTCTAAGGATACTATATCATATACTTCTCATGGTAATGCACACTTATCAAGATATGGGAACAAAGACAGGTATGAGGGATGTGTCAAGGGTCTCGATACCAAAAGGATTGATTTTCCTATCTTTGAAGAAAGATGTGATCCAGAAGCATATCTTGATTGGGAGTAGCAATGTGAGCAGACTTTCCAAAATCATGATTTGAGAGGTCAAGATCGACCTATGTATGCCATTTATCATTTGAAAGGTCTTGCATTGGGTTGGTGGAATCAAGTGGGAAGGCTCCAAACACTCCAAGGAAATACCCACCCATTAACATGGGAAGAATTGAAGGGGCTGATGAGGTTTAGGTATATGCCAAAGGGGTACACAAAGTTTTTCAACGTCGATCCAAGAAGATCAGTTCTTTAGGATAAATGTTGGCATTTGTGGGGGCTTTAAGGCTTGACCTTATCCTTGATGATGGGTACAATCTAAACTACATTACTCCAGAGGTGGTAGTCTACTTGGGACTACCTCGACTACACAGGACTTATCCATACACCATGGAGGGATGTAAGGTCACTAAAGGGGTAAAGGTCTCTTTCACATGTAGTAAATAATATAAGGATATTTGGTGTGATATAATGCCCATGGCTTCTTGTCACTTAAGTTTGGGGCCAACTAGTTTAATGAACATAAGGTCCCAAACGAGTAGAACGAGTACAAATGTGTTGTGGACAAATGGGGAACACCTCTATTTCCTCTTCTTAAGGTGAAAAATGAGAGACGAAAGATTGAGGAGAAAGGGAAAGCAAGGTGGCAACCTTAGAGTGGAAAAAGGAGAGGTTGAGATGAATGAAGTGAGAAGGTTGCCACAAACTCAATCTAACACTCCTGTTCATCCTTCACTTGGTAAGAATTCTTATGTAGGTAAAAGAATAATGAATGAAGGAGCACAAGTTCCCAAAAAAGAGCCTACAATCGAAGGTGTTATGGATGCACTTATGTGATGTCCCAACATCCAAGATAAAGAAGACCCTTCTTGCGGGCGTCAAGGTACAATAGCTAAATTTAACAATTTTACCATTGCAAATGAACAAAGTGTAAATGATAGCTTGTCTTTATGTGAGCCTATTGCTTCTTTACTATGCGTTGATAATGTATTTGTTGGGAATATGGATACACTGTTAATCCTATTGATGATTGAATTGATTCTTCTAGTATGATCGATTTGTGTCCACCTAGTGTTGACACATATGCTTTGAATGATAGTTCATTATCTTGTAATGGTGTGAAGCTTTCCCTCCCAAAGATGGAAATATCTTCTTGGAAGATGAGAGTACTATTGTGCAGAAGGAATATGATGAGGAGAAAGGTGGTGTTCGTTTTCCCTTTACCTCTTTTTCTTGGTGTGTTTCACTTCTTATGATGAGCCTATTCCTAGTCATACCCATGAAAACACCCTAGAGGAAGTTGATTTGAAAGACACATTTCTCTATTACTTATTTACATATGAAGATGCTCATGTTGTCGAGTAGAGTATGTTGTTGGGAGGAAATAGTGTCAACCTAATAAATGGAGGGGCACTTGATCCAGTTATGTGGGTCTTCTATCATTTTGATCCCGGTGGATGCTTGAAGGCAGTTGAACTGGTGGGAGTATCATCTTTTGGATGGTATTCCCATATTGTTGAGAAGACTGGTCATTGTCCTTGTTCTCCATTTGTAGGCTTAATAACTATGACAATAGAGGATGTTTAGTTGTTCATTGAGTTTAAGTCTCCTCGATTAAATGTTTTAAGTGCTAACCTTTGTACTACTTATCATGCTAAGAGTATAAGCTTCTTTCTTGTGATCTATATGGTTTTACAAGGTTTGGATTCGAGGACTCGATTTTATCTACTTGCATATGATGATACTCATGCTTATGTGGGTAGCATATCTTGTGTTAGTAGTGGTATCAATAGGGCAAATGAGAGTCTCCTTGACTCGATGCTATGCAATCCTTTTCCATTTGACCCCGATGTCGACTTAAAGTGTGTTGAGTGTAGTAATAACACCGTCTGTCATTCTTATGATTCTTCTTTGGTGTTATTACTTGATCCTATGTTCTTGAATGAGGTATGTTTACCAATTTGGGTCAACACTACTTCTGCCTTCTTACTTAGGTATGAGAGTGTTATTTTGTTGCTTGACATAAGGAAGACATTGTGCTTGTTTGAATATAGAACCAATGAGGGCTTACATATAAGGATACTTAAGTGTACTGGTTACTACACCCTACCCCTTTGTCTAAGTTTCTTCAGTAGCAAAGTATCTATTACTTTGATGGGTTACAAACCCTTTGTTGATACTTGTGATGTTTGGTTATATGTTAAATTTGTGTGATGTATTTGTTATTGCTAACACTGACCCTCATGCCATGAGGATCTTGTTCTTGTTTGCTTCCCCTATGGTTTGGCAAGGTATGGATTCGAGGACGAATCCTTTTCAAGAAGGGGAGAATGATGCAATCCAGTTTGCCTCCAAGCCATAGATTCACAAACTTCAACGTATTGATGGATCATTCACAAAGATGGAGGCTTGTGGGCTTGAGATGGTGACAAACAAATCGCTTGGACGAATGAAGGAAGGACAGTTGACAACACTGTCATTTGGCGAGCAGGACACTTGGTGCATCGCCCAATGGCTTAGGCGGTGACCATTAGACTGCCTAATGTTCAGGAACAGGATCCATCGCCAAGTGGACAGGAGGCCCATCGACACATCACCCAATGCCTTCCCAGACCGCCCAAAGTTCCAAAAAAGGCTAAAAGGAGGAACCACGCAAGATCCCTCGCTATTTCATTGGGCAGATCGCCGAGTCATTAGGCGAGCCCGACTTGGCTCGCCCACTGGCCATTTTTGGTTAACATTTGGGCCCATCTATGTAATAATGCCTAAAACTATAAATAGGCCTTTAGGGGTTCATTTTAGGGGGACTAATTTGAATATTGTGGTTGTAAACCTGAAACTCATGTTTGAGTGTTTGAAAGCTTGGTGTAAGTTTTTGTTGAACCTTGTTTAGAAACTTCGGTTGCTTGGGATATCGATTCCCTCAAGTTCGTCGTAAGAGTTAGGTGCTTCTTGTTGGATTAACGAATTGAGGTCTTTGGGTTTAATATACCCTTAGGTTGCTCTTTGTTTCCTCTTTTTGTGTTTATCTATCTATCTTTATTTTCTTGTCTTTTGATTTTCGCATTATATTATAGTTTCTCTTGTGAAAATTACATCAATATGTTTCTGCAGTTCCAGTTCAAGCTTATGTCATGTTTTAGATTTCCCCTTACATTCTCGTACATCTAATGTACTGATGTCATTTTGCCTGTATCATTTCATGATGCAGATACACGAGATCAGGGTCATCAATAGGTGATTCGTTGATACCACTTGCAGCCTCTGAATTGTTTGGTGAGCCTCCATGCTTCAGGAGGATCCCTCTTTTATGTTTTATCATTTCAGTTTTGTTATTAGGATGTCGTGGGTCTTGTCTCGATATCCATCTCAATTAGTAAAGGCTTCATAGATAGACAGTAGTAGTTCATGAGTCTTTTTCATTTCCATTGTTAATGTTTGATACTCGAGTTGCCTTTTTTTGTCTAGTTGAATGTTCTTATACATTTATGAGTTTATTATTTTGAGACATTTGAGTTAAAGTTTCTACTTTTGATTTTATCTATTATGAGTAAGCCTTTCGCTGAGAGTTGAGCCATGTCAAGGGTTTGCTTGGGGTCAGCAATGGTTCTCATGTGTCGACCACGTCTAGGGTGTAGGTTCGGGGTGTGACAAACTTGGCATTAAAGCACAGAGTTCAAGAGTCCTAGGGTGTATATGAAGTTGTGTCTATAAATTCCTAGTTATTGGTGTGAATCGTGCCACATATATAATTAAGAGGCGGCGACATTTAGGAACTATCTCACAATTTGCATACTCTTTTCGTGCGATAGAGTTCAACTCTATAAAGTTTATATTTCTAATTCGTTCTTATGTGTATCTTTTAGATCATGTCTCCACAAAGAGTTGTCTGAGTTCATCCTGCTAAAAGAAATGTTGATCCCCAAGATCAAGGGGTTCCCAATGCACTAGAAGTGCAACCCCAAGGAGAGGTCACTAATGCTGAGTTCCAAATGCTATCTGGTTGTTGAGTCAAGTTGTGACCAACCAAGCTGGGCAAAAAAAATGAAATCGACAGGATGTGGCTGATATATCCAGAATATGTGAGTTTATGAGGATGAATCGTCCAGACTTCACTGGTTCAAGTGTCACCGAGGATCCAAAAAACTTTGTGGAAGCGTTACAGAAAGTGTTTGAGGTGATGCATATGGAAGATGTTGAGCCGGTGGAACTATCTGCATACCAACTAAAGGGTGTTCCTAAAGTCTGGTACGACCAATTGAAGAAGGGTAGAGCTGAGGGTGCACCAATTGTGAGTTGGGTTGTATTGGAAGAGGCCTTCTTGGGGAGTTTCTTTCCCTATGAGCTGAGGGAGGTGAAGGCAAGAGAATTCCTTACTCTAAAGCAGGAATCTATGAGTGTGCATGAGTATGGACATAGTAAGGATGATGATCCATGTGCAACAGGCTGAGGAGGATAAGTTGAGAGATAGAGAAGAGTTTTGAAACAAGAAGGCTAAGACAACAGAAAATGAGTCCGTGCAGCAGAAGAGTAATGTGAACCGGTCATCCTTTTAACAAAAGCAAAATGGACCTGCTACATCGTCTGCTAGTGCACATGCACCAAAGAACAAAGGTGTTCAAGAATCATAATTCACAGAATTTCAGAACTAAGCATGTATAATCTCAAGGTAGTGTGGCACAAGGAGGTAATTGGACTCCTGAATGTGCTAAGTGTGGTAGGAACCACCTAGGAACGTGTCATGATATCTCCATTGTTTGCTTTAAGTGTGGTCAAAATGGTCATTTCATGAGAGACATCCCTAAGAACAGGAAGGGTAGTGGTAATGGGGCAATAGAGCCCAATTTTCTTCAATGGCTCCGCTAGACAGATCTTCACTTAGAGGAGCTACTTCAGGGACGGGCAGAGGAGCAAACCGTCTATATGCTATTACCAGTCGCCAAAAGCAAGAGAATTCATTTGATGTTGTCACTGGTCAGATCAAAGACTTTACTTTTTATGTATATGCATTGCTAAATCCAAGTGTGAGTCTATCTTTTGTGACTCCATATATTGTTATGAGATTTGATATCCTTCCTGAGCGACTTCTTGAGCCCTTCAGTATTTCCACACCTGTTGGTGAGTTTATTCTAACTGAGAGTGTTTATCACGATTGTACCATTTATATCAATTACAATGACATCATGGCTGACTTAGTTGAGCTAGATATGATGGACTTTGATGTTATTCAACGTATAGACTGGCTTAATGTTTTTTATGCCTCAGTTGATTGTAGAACTCGAGTAGTTAAGTTTCAGCTTCCTAATGAGCCAGTTATTGAGTGGAGGAGTAGTTCAGCAGTGCCTAAGGATCATTTTATTTCGTATCTTAAGGCGATAAAGTTAGTTTCCAAGGGGTGCATCTATCACATAGTCCGAGTTAATGATTCTAGTGTAGAGACACCGCCTATTCAGTCACTTCCAGTTGTGAGTAAGTTTATAGAGGTTTTTCCATATGATCTTCCCGGAGTCCTTCCTAAGTTAGAAATAGACTTCGGTATAGATATTTTTCCTGATACTCATCATATCTTTATTCCACCATATAGAATGGATCCAACTAAGTTGAAAGAGTCAAAAGAGCACTTGAAAGACCTTCTTGATAAAGGTTTCATTCGACCAAGTATCTTACCTTGGGGCACTCCGCTCTTATTTGTGAGGAAGAAAGATGATTCGCTTAGGATGTGTATTGATTACCGCCAATTAAACAAGTTTACTATCAAGAATAAATATCCACTTCCGAGGATTGATGATCTTTTTAATCAACTTCAAGGTGACACTTTTTTTTCTACGATAGACCTCAGATCTGGCTATCATCAATTGAGAGTAAGAGAGAGTGATATCCCAAAGACAACATTCAGGACCCGTTATGGTCATTATGAATTTCTCATCATGTCTTTTGGTTTGGCTAATGCTCCTATAGCGTTCATAGACCTTATGAACAGAGTGTTTAAGCCCTATCTTGATATGTTTGTTATCATATTCATTGATGACATTCTAATTTATTCGAGGAATAAGGAAGATCATGCTAGTTATCTCAGAGTAGTTCTCCAAACTCTAAAGGATAAGGAGTTGTATGCTAAATTTTCCAAGTGTGAGTTTTGGCTTGAGTCTATGGTGTTCTTAGGCCATGTTGTTTCTAGTGAAAGGATTCGAGTTGACACTCAAAAGATTGAGGCAATGCAGATTGGCCTAGAACCACATCTCCAATTGATATTAGGAGTTTCTTGGGATTGGCTGATTATTATAAAAGGTTTGTTAAATAGTTCTCATATATTTCATCCTTTTTGACAAAGTTGACTCAGAAGACAGCGAAGTTTCAATGGTCTGAAACTTGTGAGAAGAGCTTCAAGAATTGAAAAACTAGGTTGACTATTGCCCTAATGTTGACCTTACCGGATGGTACACAAGGCCTTATTGTGTATTGTGATGCGTCCAGAGTTGGATTGGGTTGTGTATTGATGCAGAATGATAAGGTTATAGCTTATGACTCCAGACAGCTTAACATTCACGAGAGGAATTACCCAACCCATGATCTAGAGTTGCTTGTTGTAGTGTTCGCTTTGAAAATATGGCGTCATTATATTTATGGTGTTCATGTAGGTGTGTTCACCGATCACAGGAGTCTTCAGTATGTATTCAGTCAAAAATAATTTAATCTCAGACAGAAGAGGTGGTTGGAGTTACTCACGGATTATGACATTAATATTTTCTATCACCCAAGTAAGGCTAATGTTGTTGCTGATGCTTTGACCAGATTTTCTATGGACAGTACTTCCCATGTTAAGAAAGGAAAGAAAGATCTAGCCAAAGAGGTGCACATACTTGCACTATTAGTAGTCCAGTTAACGGATTCCAATTAAGGAGGAGTGGTGGTGATGAATGGGGTCGAATCATCACTAGTGTTCGAAGTGAAAGAAAAACAAGACCAAGACCCTGTTTTGCTTGAATTGAAGGCAAATGTTCATAAGAAAAAGTGATGGCTTTTGAACAAGGGGAAATGGTGTATTGAGGTATCAAGGTAGATTGTGTGTACCAAAGGTGGATGAAATTCAAGAGAGAATCATAGAGGAAGCTCATAAGTCCAGGTACTCTATCCATATAGGTTCCACAAAGATGTATAGTCACTTGAGAGAAGTCTATTTGTGGAGTAGTATGAAGAGGTGTATTGTAGAGTTCGTTGCTAAGTGCCCAAATTGCCAACAAGTCAAGGTAGAGCACCAGAGGCCCGGTGGTATGGCTCAGAGCATAGATCTTTCGGAATGGAAGTGGGAGATATTGATCAACATGGATTTTATTACTGGCTTACCGTGGTCTTGCAGGAAACATGATTCCATTTCAGTGATTGTAGATCGAATGACTAAATCAGACCACTTTTTACCTGTAAAGACTACATATTCAATAGAGGATTATGCTAGATTATATATTCAAGAGATATTCAGACTTCATGGAGTTCTGGTGTCCATCATTTCAAATAGAGGTGCAATACTCACCACACAATTTTGGAAGTCTTTCTAGAAAGGTTTGGGTTCCAAGGTAAATTTGATTACTGCTTTCCATCCTCAAACTGATGGTCAAGAAGAGCGCACAATTCAGACTTTAGACGATATGTTGAGGGCATGTGTGATCAATTTCAAAGGAAATTGGGATTATCACTTACCTCTCATTGAGTTTGATTACAACAACAGTTATCACTCTAGCATTCAGATCACTCTTTATGAGGCTCTCTATAGGAGAAGATGTAGATCTCCTATCAGATGGTTTGAGGTTGGTGAGGCTAGGTTGATAGGACCAGACTTGGTTCATCAAGCTATGGAGAAAGTGAAGACTATTCTAGGAAGGTTGAAAACAACGCAGTGTCGTCAGAAGTCCTATATTGATGTTAGGAGAAGAGACTTTGAGTTTGAGGTGGAAGATTGGGTTTATTTGAAGGTTTCACCCATGAAGGGTGTTATCAGGTTCGGCAAGAAGGAGAAACTTAACCCTGTATATTATCCTTACAAGATATCCAAGAGGATTGGCAATGTCGCTTATGAGAATCGGTATTTCACATTTCAATGTTGAAGAAGTGTATAGACGATCCTTAGCTTATTATACCTACTAAAAATATTGGTATTAAGGACAACCTATCGTATGAGGAGGTACCTGTTCAGATTCTAGATCGTCAAGTTCGCAAGTTAAGGACCAAGAAGGTAGCATCACCCAAGGTCTTATGGAGGAATCAGTTATATGAAGAAGAGATACCCACATTTTTTTAAGTCCGGAGAAATTCCAAGCCAAGGTACTAATTCTTTTCTTGGTACTCTTTAAGTTGAAATGTTGAATTTTGATTCATTGCTTGTGGGGTGTTTGAGTTGGGCGTAGATGTTTTCACCCTCATTTCTATGTAAACTAATCTCATTCGAGGACGAATAATCCCAAGAGGGCGATATTGTAATACCTCGGTCTTAGAAAGAGCTACTTTTAGAAAGAACTAAATTGGAAAGAGCCAAATTGAGATTTTTCTAAGTTATGCTTATGTTGTGAGTTTTGAGTCAATTTCAAATGACCATAACTTTCGATACATGATGAGTTAGGCAGACCATAAGATATCAAATAAAAGATCTTTGAATCCTCTTTCCAACTCCACCGAGTTTGCTAAGTTTTGAGTTCGGATGAGAGAGATATGACAGTTTGAAGTCAGCTTGTCTAGTTAAGGAAAGTTACCCAAATTAATGGGAGGTATTTTGGTCTTTTCCTTACCCTATCAGCTTTAAACATTTTTAGTAAGGTTGTAGGGGTTAAAATTGATTTGGTTCAGTTTTCACAATCCTAAATTACGCTTAGGGTTTTAGGAGAGAGTTTAAGAAGAGAAAAGAGGAGAAAAGGAAGAACTATCAAGATTTCTTGTGATTCAAGGATTTGTTCGCCAAATCGAGGTATGTAAGTTCTCATTGTGTTGGGTTCGTTCAACCACACGCCAATCATGTGATTTTATCCATAATTTCGTTCTTGAGGTTGAATGATTTGAGTTCTTAAAGAGTTTTCATGAACTTTCATTCTTAAATCGTTATTGATGGTTTGATGAGTTCTTGAGAGGAATGTTAGGAGTTTGAGGGTTATTTTTTAGTAGATTTCCCTGTACTTATAATGGGTGTTCGAATCTAAGTGATTTGGGAAGAAACCATTTTATTCTAGGTGAATTAGGGCCAAAAATCGAAGAAGAAAATTCATCGGATCATTCTGGGAAGGGGCTGGGGCGGGGCGCCCCAAATGAGCCAAGATGGTTGGGGTGGCACACCTGTAGTGCGCCACAAATAGGCCCCAGTTAGAGGAGGGAAGACGCGGCGCGCCAGGGATGCGCCAAGAGCATCAGCCCACTTTTCTTTTCGTCCTTCGATTAGTACTTGTCCTTTAAGTTGAGCTATCATTCCTTTCCTAACCCTAGCGATCTAAACTGTATCTAAACATTGAAAGATCCTTCATAACGTGAATCATAATCCTGGAATTCCTAATTCAAATTCAAGGTAGAGTTAAGAGTAAAGTCTTGAGAGTTATTTCAAGTCATTTTGAGAAGTCTTTTACAATCTTTTAAACTTGTTTTAAGACAGAGTACTTGAGTATGAGGATGAGAAGTGTTGATTTTCATTTTTTTTAAAATGAATATATGGAGACCAAGTATTCCCAAATAGTAAATGTTTTTATATTTAAAATAAGTGGAAACATCGATCTCCAAATGAGTTCATGAGGAGTTTTCTTTTGAGTAATAATTTCAAAGTTTGAGGATGAGGAATGTTTTTAAACATATGAGCTGAGTATATTTTGGGAGCAGTATTGAGCATCGATATGGGGATGAGTTAATACAACTCAAAGTCCTCATAAATCATGTAGCCAACATGGATAGAACAAAGTCATACTTTTTAGATGATTCCTTATTGCTTTTTAAACAAAGCTTAGTGGATCCACTTAGTTGAGGATGTCTTATACTCTGGAAAGGTATAGGACAATTCTGATAGCGTAGGCGAGACGTTGTATCATCACATAGCTCATAGTGATGGTTGTCAATTAGAGAATCTTCCAAATAGAGTTATTTGGCATTTTTACATACAAACTGAGTTATTTTTGTATTTTTAAATACATTGAGTTTTTATCTACTGTTTAAAAGTTTTCTTTATAATGCATATCTATTGTTGTTTTTATATTAAACTCGACTGAAGATTTCTCATTATGAGTATCTTTGAGTTGAGATGAAGTGAGTATGTTTCTGTGGTTCCAGTTCAAGCTTATATCATATTTAAGATTTCTCCTTACATTCTCATACATTCAATGTACTGATGTCAATTAGCTTGCGTCGTTTCATGATGCAGATACAGGAGATCAGGGTCATCAATAGGCGATTTGTTAATACTACTTGTAGTCCCAGAGTTGTTTGGTGAGCCTCCTTGCTTTCGGAGGATCCCTTATTTATGTTCTATCATTTTAGTTTTGTTATTAGGATGTTGTGGGTCTTGTCCCGACACCCATCTCGGTTAGTAGAGGCTTCATAGATAGACAATAGTACTTCATGAGTCTTTTTCATTTCCGTTGTTAATGTTTGAGACTCGAGTTGTCTTCTTTTGGCTAGTTGAATATTCTTATACATTTCTGAGATTATTAATTTTAGACATTTGAGTTAAAGTTTCTACTTTTGAGTTTATCTATTATGAGTAAGTATTTCAGTGAGAGTTGAGTCAGGCCAAGGGTTTGCTTGGGCTAACAATGGTTCTCGAGTGCCTACCTTGTCCAGGGTAGGCTCAGGGTGTGACAGGGCTTTAGAAGAGAAGTGGGGTTGAAGAATATGCGAAGAACAACTTCCAAAATGACTAGAGACATTTCTCCAATGAATTCAAATCATAATTTTCTAAATAAAATATTTTGACAGAGTAAACATGAGGCTATAACATGCCATCACAATCAATTTTATCCTCTACGTAATCCGTAGTAAAATATTCATATATTTTTATTTGAAGTCAGATTGATGAATGGTTTGGTTTCTTAAAAACTAGACTCAAATATTTTTAATTTGATATGGTAGGCCCTCTAACTCCTTATATATTGGGAAATATGCCCATTTCAAGTCAGATCATATATGAAATTATTTAAAATACTACATTGTCATGAAACATTTAACTTGTATTATTATTCCAAGACTTCCTTTGGATTATAAATTTTTTCTAACACTTATAGTGACATACTATAAGAGTTTCTTGATACAATTACTAATTTTAATTTTATTTTGTAACACCTCGTAACTCAACTCTTAGGATCTGAATCTTTCATCGTAAGAATATAAACTTGAACCGGGTGATGTACTACTTGTGCTTATATATATATATATATATATATATATATATATATATATATATATATATATATATATATATATATATATATATATATATATATATTAAGGTTCATTTCATGTGTGAGAAGTGAATTAGAAGTGGTTTAGGTTCATTAAAGACTTATAATACTAAGCCAAGCTCAAAATCTTTCTATCAGCTAAGTTTTAGCGTATGAATTAGGTGGCTCATAACCTATCAAATTAAAGGTCTATGAGTATTCTTTCCAACTTTACCAAAATTGCATCAATCATAGTTCCGGGTAAAAGTTATGATTATTTTACCAAAGAATACCTCGACAGAGTTTTCAGAGACTAATAACTACGAACGACAATTACAGCTCGTAAATTGAAGTGCAAACCATAGTTTGAACTCGTAAATTCAATTTTAGAAAGTCATTTTTCTATTCTGATTTTCACGGACCCAATTAATGATTGTAAAAATCTATCTACATGCCATAATTTGGGCCCGTAAAATGAAATTCTCAAACCTTTTTTTGGGCCTGATTTTCATTAATTTGATTATGTGTCATAAACCTAACTACGAACCATAATTTAGACCCGTAGAGTGAACTTCGAAAACTCAAAAATTTAGCCTGACTTCCATGGATGGGATCTGTGTTCCGTAGGTCAAACCACAAAGCGTAGATTGCCTTCGTGGAAGATTTCTGATAGCCTTTTAATTAGGGTTATTTCGATCTTTTCTCCATGCTTCCTAAGTCTAAGCCACGATATTTTAACTTCTTTTATGGAAATATATTTCATCAAGTACTAAGTTTCCTTTCTCTTCTATGCTCTCAAGCCCCCCAAAACTTAGGAAAATAAATAGCAACAAAAGCAAAGCTAGGATTTCAAGGCTTCCAAACAAGTTCTTCTTTCAAATCAATCTCCTCTTATGTATGTAAGGGTTCAATTAGAGTATTCATTCTTTCTCCTTCCTGAAGTGCTTAAGATTTCAAGGCTTTTGTGAAGCTGTATGAAGAAAAGGTAGGATTTTCATATGAACTACGATTTTCCTCATAAGCTTATGTTTCCTTTAAATTATTTTATCCTTTAAAATCACATTGTACTGATTTAGAATGATTTATTTAATCATTTAAATCCTTTATGGCTTTCAAGTATGAAATTTTACATGATATGAACTTCAACCTCCATATAAGTTATTTTAGATATGACTTTTGAGCTTAGTCTTATATATGATTCCATTAGATGAATATTTTTTCACGATCCAAACTATTCCATAGACGTGACATGGAGAATAGAATTTTGAAAGACCCTAAACAAGTCACTTGACATAAGCATGACACTAGGATAAACAATATAAGAGAATAAAGCATGAAAGTGAGATATAAGTCTCAACATCAACATCATAAGAGAAACCAAAAATCAAAGTATAAGGACTGAAAATGTGGAATTCTACTATGTCTGACAACAAGCCTCTATATCATAGATGTGACTAGGACAAGTCCTAGCTCACGAAATAAGTCTGAAAGCTAAAATGACTAAAATAGACAAGAAACTTATAATGTGTGATCATGACCTCGAACCATGAGAACTCACCACAAGCCAATATAAGTTGAATCAATCCACTAACCACAATCTGATTGAGGAACGTCGGATATAGGTACAAGATATATATGTGTCAATACTTGAATGTATTCAATATGGAGGAAGATGCATGATCATAAACATGATAACATGGTAAGTTTGAAAATATGATAATACATGACCAAGTATAACATATCAATCAAATAATCTTAAGTGATATATCATAAGAGGTCAATGCAATAGAAAAGTCATGACATATGTATAAAACATAAGGTAACTAAGAAATCATATCTTTTTGGGATGTTTACCATTAACCGACATAGACTATGTGAGCTATAATATGAAATTCGGTGTACTGCTCCCATACTGAAAAAAGATTGTCCTACTTGCCTAGGTAAGGACCATATTCTTAAGCTTATGTGGATCCACTAGCTAGTTCTTCCAATCAAAACATCCTATGGGGGCACGTAGTTCAAAGACTTTGGGAATTGCCCAGATCCACTCGCTACTAAGTAAAGTCCCATTGAAAATCATAAAGAATAATCTGCTAATAATCATAATACTTAGAAAGGTAAGAATCTAGTAATATCAATCCAATCACAAACTTCATATCATAGAATAGCTCCTTTAAAATACCATGATTTCATAACATAATCGATGTATAGAAGACACTTAATCGAATTCATCTAGATCATGATAATATTTTTCTTATTAAAATCGCACTTCAATCAGAAATGGCTAAATCATGGAAATCTTTCATAGTAAGAATCCTTCAATTAGAAGCAAACTAATTTCACAAAACATGAGATACTTTATTCGAAAACACCCTAGGATCGTAGTCACTACAATTCCTCATGTATGCATAGTTTCAAACTTTATGAATTCATGATCATAAAATAGACATATGGCATAGGTTCATAGGCAGATCATTGAAAACATGTAATTTGAATCAAATCATGCATAGTAAGATCAAATAGACTGAATTTAGTCATAAACAATAAAACCCATTAAGAAGCATGCAAAACCCTAAACTTGGGTAAGATCTTAAAAGA
The DNA here is from genome assembly GCA_037074985.1 of Solanum bulbocastanum. Lineage (NCBI taxonomy): Eukaryota > Viridiplantae > Streptophyta > Magnoliopsida > Solanales > Solanaceae > Solanum > Solanum bulbocastanum. The sequence continues at coordinate 34,963,307 of CM073601.1, forward strand.
GAACCTAAGAATTTCTTGGGACTCAATAGATGGAAAGGGATCCATTGATGAATTTCTAACTTTGAAATTGGAAGAGGAGACTTGAAAGCTTGAAGAACCCTATTCTACTTGAGAGATTCCTTGGAGAGAAAACCTTGAGAGCTTTTGGGGGTTTTGAGTAATTGAGAGGGAATGAGTACAATTTGAAGACTAAAATCAGTTATAAGTCCTTAGAATGTTCTAGAAGTGATGTAGTTTAGGTGTTAAAAGGGTGGGAAAAGACTGAAATAACCTTGAACTTAAAATTGATGGATCGACTCTACGGACCCATGTACGGTCAGTACAAACTCTTACGGACTGTACTGGTCACTCGTATGTTGAGTTGCTTGAGAAAAATTTTATGAGCAAGAACCACAACCACCTCCTACGGTTTGGAGACCCTTGTATGGGCCATAGATCTTGACCATAGAACCTAGATATCAAAAATATTCACAAAGTCTGAAACCTCCTTTACGACCCATTTCTACAGGTCGTAAGTCCTCCTACGGATCATACTGGTCAATCGTGGGAAATCTTTAGAGACTCCACCTTTTTGATTTTTCCAAGGCTCTTCCACGATTGTGTTTTCATGGACCATAGGATATTGTACAGTCCATAGGTGGCCTCGTACAACAGTGAACCAACAACCATTTCTAAAATCCCTTTCCAACTCAAGTTATCAAGTTTTGAGGGGTAACATATTCTTTAGCCTTATGAGTGTTAGTATGTATGCAAGTTATTTTGAAAGGACTATTTAGTACCAAGAGGATGCAGGTTCCCATAACTACGTGTCACCGTAGGTTTTGAGTATACCATTTTGTTGGACAACTCCATTGGCCTTGAGAGGGCTTAGATTAGTGGGTCCACATACATAGATAGGTTCCATAATGTGGCAAGATAAAGGGCCACCTTTCCAACTGGATTGTAGGTTGGACATCATGAGTTCACATGGTGTATGTTGGTTATAAAAATAACTCTGCAGTTTATGTACTTTTCTACGATATGCTCTTAAATTTATTTGATTTACTTTAAGTATGCTATTTACAACTATGATTATGCAAGGCTACCGATATACTCATATTTATATATGCTTTTGAAAGAAGATTGTGAATGATATTTAGACATGAACTCTGATTATTTTCTCTTCAGTTCTTTCACTATGTATATGATATTAGGAACCTTATTTCACTGCCCTCGTTATGCTATTTTTACAATTATGCTAGTGCCCCTTACTTACTTAGTACAATGCATGTACTGACACATACTTTGTTGTGCGGTGCATCCTTTTATGATGTAGATTTTGGCGTCATACTCAGACTTGTGGCTAGTGAGGTTGTAGTATTTGGCGAGTCCACTTCCTTCGGGGACAACCTAGATTAGTTGTTAGTCATATTTTAGTAGTTTATTTGTTTATTTGGTTTGAGGTTACTAGGGGCCATATCTCAGTAAACTTATTTCTTCAGTCTAAATATTAGAAACGTATTTCAGACATTAGTTGTTCAGACATCATGTATTTATTAATTTTCTTATTAAGACTTATTAATAATATGTTTCATCTTCCTCATTAGTTTTATATGATATACTTTGATATGTTATGCCAAAAGTTAACTTGGATTTGGAGTACCATGTCTCGGTTGGGGTATAGACTCGAATCATAATATATTTTTCTCATCTTGTATTTATTCATCGATATTTACAAGTCTGCGCACGTACCTTAAGTTATGGGGGATTGCATAATATCTGGGATGTCACATATTTGCATTGTTTAGGCAAAGAATGAGATGTAACAAAAGCTTCTTCACGAAGTCGAAAACCTTTGTTAGTGGTCCATTGAAATATGTCGGAAAGGAGGCGCTAGACATCAATATTCTCTTAAAACTCTCTTATTTTTCGGCGATTTTTCAAGTCATGATCATGGCAAAGCATTGGAAGAATACAAATCATTGATCAAAGAAAATAACCTCCCATGGGTAAAACTAAACTGCAGCTAGGAGGATGACATGAATATTAGTGTCATGCCAAAGAACACTCAGATTACACATCATATTGAAGGTTTTTTTCTTAATTTTTATTTATCCTTTCACCATCAGCTAGCTTTGAGCTTCCCCTTCCCGATATTATTGAGTAGTTTTATAAAAGGTGACATGTTTGTCTAGTTATACTTTCTCTCCAACTTTGGAGGCTTATCAGGTGTATACAATGTCTGGATTACTAGAAGGGATTGAACTTTTTCCTAGACCGCCTACTTCTTTATATTCTCCCTGTTAAGGTGGTGTTATTCATATCATCTCCCAGAATAATTAGTTAGTTTTGATTACAAACTCCAAGGATGACTTTGATCGAGGGTAGAATGACAGGTTGGTGGCCAGCAGTTGGGGCCTTATCGAGACCTTACCATTATAAGATTTTGAGACCAACTGAACTTGTCTTTTGTTTCTTCCCTATCTAATTAACATTTCTAGTTGTTCACATCGAAGTGTCCGGTATTGCAGATTGGGTAAAGGCGATCCTTTGGGTTTCCACCGAGGAAGATATACTTGTGTTCAGGTTTTCCAATTTGACAAGGGAAAAATCATGGAAAGTGATTTACAGGGGACTGTTATGTTGGGTGTTTCTTACAGGTTTAACTAGCAAGAAGCCTTCCACTCGACCACCACTTTCATATGGAGTTGTTGTCTCCAGTATTCAAAGCCTCAGACAATGTTGCTTCTAGCAGGGCTGTCTCTTGGTTTTGCTAAAAGGTGGAGGTCCTCAAACCATAAGCGCATATGGCATTGACTCTCCAACGTTGTCAGATGAGGCAAACTCACAAGGAAGTGATGTCCAAGGTAGTAGTAGCAATGAAAGATGATAATGGATACCATTTTTCATAATGTTCAATCATTTTATTTAACTTAACATTTGTGGAAGAGTCAATTTAATACCTATTCAACAAATAATAGTAGTAATTGTTTATATGAAAAATTACCTTTTTGATAAATAATTACTCATTTTAGCGATACTTTATTTATTTATTATCATTTATAGCAATACTATGATAAATCTGCGTATTAAAAGTGAATATATTATGTATGTAATATATATGTATTATAATTGTTTTAAAATATATTATGCTTGTTTGGTAAGAAATTAAAACATTATATTAAAATGTGTGATAAATATATTATCCATCAACAAAACTTGTATTATATGTGTTTTATAAATTGTTTTCTGTAATATATATTAAAATTGTATTATAAATGTATTAAAAGTGATCAAGTGAAAAAAATGTTATTGTTATAAATGGTAAATATTTTTTCAATATAGTATATTTATGTAAGTTTCCCTTGTTTATAACTTTCACACACAATTGTATTATTTGTCATATTTCAAAATAGTCAACTTTTAGTAAAAGAACCACAATGAATCTTCATTTATAATTTAATTTAATTTTATAAATTATGAGAATATTTTTATGTCGATTGAAGAAGAAATAAGGAGGGGAGAGAGACAAAAATAAAAACATTAATCCGACTGCTATTTATTTTTATATTCATTTACTTATTTGGTAGTAAAACAAATAGCAAATGTCAGAAGTTACATTTTGATTATTTAAATTTTCATTGAGTTAGAGTTATCACATAATCTAATTATAAATTTTATAATAATTATTGAATATTTGTTCTCCATCCTGAATTTTATATTCGTTATAGATCAAAATTTTATATTTGATAGTACTTATCATATTTGTTCCGCTTAGTTGTTTTGTTATTAGTTTTTCAATTATTCATTCAATATTTTTTTAAAACAAAAACACCCACATATGATTTTACATTTCAATATTCTTGAGGTTATGACAATTTAATCATCTTAACTTACAACTTTATGTTATTCTTATCACCTTTTTTCAGCTTATTTTGTTTCTTTTATGTTATTTCATATATCATATGATAAATGATATAAATGAGCTAAAATGAAAAAAATGAAACTTCAGATATGTGTTTTTTATGATAATTTTTGAGTACTCATTCTTCGCCCCTATTTTATTTTTAGTATAGATTAAATTTTTACATTTGATAGATAATAATCATATTACTTCCACTTAGTTTTTTTGTTATTATTTTTCCAATTATCCATTTAATTATTTTTAAAATAAAAACATAATGTATGATTTTGCAGTTCAATATTTTTGTGGTTATGACAATTCAATCATCTTAACTTACAAATTTATGTTGTACTTTATCTTTTCTTTTCTGTTTTTTATGTTATGTTATTTCGTACGATGAGGATATAAATGGGCTTAAATTAAGAAAAAGTGAAAATTAATATTGTTGATTCTACTTGTTTGTGATTGAGTCGTAAATATTGTTATTGTTACTTTGTTTAAAATGTTTCCCCCCTAAAATTAATACATATAATTGTAAGCGCGACGTACCTAACTAACTTTTATTTAAATCAACTAGTATTTATATGTAATGCTAAGCAATTCATCATAAGTGAAGTGCCTTCTTAACTTTTATTAATATCAATTTGATCTTTTAATAGTGAGCTATGTATTTAGTAAGAAAAATATTTAATATCATACATTTAGATTTGAAAATCATACATTTTTAATAAGTATGGACATGTCCATTGAAAGATATTATTCTCGATGACATGTATAAAATATGCAAAAGCTGCATTATTATATGAATGAGCAAAAAGTGTATATACCCATGCACATTATGTGTTACTCTATTTACGGATTGTCACTCAAGTTCCAAATCAGCATCTTTGGTTTTTTCTTCTTTCTTATTTTTCTATTTTTCCTTTTAATTAACTTTTAAAATTATAATATAATATTATAATAAAAAAAAAAGTGAGACAAGATTTGATCATGCCATCTAAGCAACCCATCCACCTATACACCTTGCCAAGTGGGAACCAATGTGGGCACATGTAATAGTGCTTGCCCTACAAAGCTCCAAGTATTATACATGCAACAACATGTAGACTATTAAATTGTTCTCAACACTAAAAATAAAAAATCTGTAGTGGCGCAATGATAGGACTATTTTAATCTTAATTAGAGATCTCAGGTGTGAGCCCTAAGTATGGAAAATATTATATTGGGAGCACCATCTCCAAATGGGAATATGCGATACAGATTTAGTCGAAACTCTAGTGTGGACTCCAAACACCGAATGAAAAGCCCAAAAAAATAAATGAAAAAATAAAATAAAATTGCAATGCTAATCTACTATGCAAATTATGATGAATGGTGATATTCTTCCATTCAACAAATTTATAATTGACAAAATGTCACTAAGAGCGTCAACAATTTATTTTTATTGTTGTATAAGGTGTCCATGAATTTCGAAAATAAAAAAAGGTACCCACTTTTTTTGTCAAGGAAAGGAGATACTCCCTCCTATTAAATTTATTTCTCTTACTTTCTTTGTAGTCCATTTAAAAGGTAATATCTCTTTTTATACGAAAAAGGGCATTTACACGCGTGCACGAAAAAGATGCATAGATGATCTTCTTTATATGTTCTCTTATTTTCTATTTTGATATTCTTTAAGATTAGTTATGTTTAGTCTATGTGAATTGCCCCAACCAGGATCTTCGCATTGTATATGATATTTATCAAATAATATATACAATACAGTATGAGAAAATATGTAATAACCATCCAAACAAGCTGCTATTTATTTGGTAGTTTAATAAAAATTAAATGTTAAGAAATATATATAGATTATCTAAATTTTCCTTAGATTCGAGGTACCTTATAACGCAATTATATATTACATGACGACTGATTATTTATTCTTCTTCAGTTTTTCCCAAAACATTCCAAATGACAATCCTCACATTTAGACAAATAATGATTATTATGCAGATTTTTGGTTTTAATTCGTCTTTTTGATGTTTTTAGAAATAAAGTTTGTAATATAAAGATAATTACAATAATAATTCAACCATCCGATATAGGAAAAGTAGAATTTGCCTACGACAGGTTAGCAATGTGTGACACTAAATATTAGTCAAGTGATGAAAATAAAAATCAAAAATACTAGTAAAACTAACCAAAACATTATTTTTTTTTAAATGAAAAAACAAGATGAACAACATGTGTGATGGAACCAAAATCCAGATAAGAATAATAGAAAGAGACTCGAAGTACTTCTCAATCAAAATGAAATTGCATCAGGGAACAACACTTGTCCGTTTTTATTTGTCTTAGGTAGTAGATTAATCAACACACCATATTCAAGGTGAGGTGTCATGATTTATGTTATTTGCAGATGATATAGTATTAATGATGAGACTAGTGGTGGAGTTAATGCTAGGTTGGATGGTTGGAGACAAACCCTGAAGTCTAAAGGGTTCAAGTTGAGCAAGACCCAAGCAAAATACTTGGAGTGCAAGTTCAGTACTGCAATTAGGTAAGATAGGTGTGGAAGTGAGACTTGATTCACAAGTCATTCTTAAGAGAATTAGTTTCAAGTTTCAAGTATCTTGGGTCTTTGATCCAAGGAAATGGAGAGATCCATGACAATGTCACATATCATATTAGTGCGGGGTGGATGAAATGGAGACCCGCCTTCTGATGAAAAGGTTGCACCAAAATTAGGGCTGGGCATAAAATACCAAAAACCAAATTACCGAATCAAACCAAATCAAATAAAAAACTTTGGTAATTTGGTAGTCGGTATGGTATTCAGGAGTACAATTTTAGAATTATGGTATTCAGTTTTGGATTTGGTATGAGACATTAGTACCATTTGATATTTGGTATTTTTCGAATACCGAATTATTTACTTAATGAAAACTATGTATCGACATGTTCATTACTCATTAATACAAGTCCAAAGATGAAAGTTAAAGAATGAACATAAACAACTCAAATACATATCTTATAGTTGTATCAATTTATTTCTCTTGATGATTTCTTACTTATTTGATCTTCTATTATATCTTTCCTCCACATAAGAAAATAGAAATGATTGAAAAATAGTATTAACTTTGTAATATAATTGGCTACAACTTCAATATGGTATTACCGAATACCATATCAAATCAAAATTTAATTTGTCATTTACCAAATTACCAAACTGAAATTTAAAATTTTGATATTTAATATCTACTTTTAACTACCAATTACCAAACCTGAAATTTGATAATTTCGAACTGAATACCAAACGCCTACCCTAAACCAAATGAGTAAGGTCTATAAAGTGATGGATAGACCAGCTTTATCGTATGAGGCAACTTGTTGTCCAGTCAAGAACTCATATGTTCAGAAGATGCAAGTTGCAAAAATGAGGATGTTGCGATTGGTGGAGTAAAGATAAGATTACGAATATGAATATCCAGGATAGAGTAAGAGTGACCTATGTGGTGGACAAGATGAAGAAAGCGCAACTGAGATGGTTTGAACATGTCAAAATGAGATGCGCAGATGCCCAAATACAGAGGTGTGATAGGTTTGATATAGTAGGCATGAAAAGAGGTAATTTAACAAGTCGTGATGCAACTTCAGCTTATATAAGACATGACTTTAGATAAGAGGGTATGAAAGTCACAAATTAGGGTAGAAGGTTAGTATATGCTTGAGTTTTGACTCGCTTGTCAACATGTTTAGGCTTGGTGGGAGCATGTGAGCACTATGTATGTCATAGTATTACCCTTATGCATGTAATATCTTTTAGTTACCATATTATTAATGTTTTTGTTATTGTTTCATTTTCCTGGATGCTGATATATATATCTTTCTTCATTCACGTATTTCCATTTTTATGAATATTTTGATTCACAACACTTAAGTCGAGTGTCTTTCAGAAACAATTTCTTTATCTCTTTGAGGTAAGGTGCATATATTCTATCATACTCCAACCTTACTTTATATGATTATACTAAGTATGTTGTTATGGTTACAAATAAGTAATGAAATGTCCAAACTACATTTTAAACATATAGTTATGTTCTAATAATTGCAATTACATCCTACATTACATATATCATTATGATTCAAATGTCAACAAGTGCCTTCATATTTTTTTTCCTTCTCTATAGTAAGGGGTCCACCTTTCCCAAAAAAAAAAAAAGAAAAAGAAAAAAGGTTCACTATTCCACATAGGTGAGTTCTCCCTCTCTGTTCTTGTATATATACAAAAAAAAAAAAATAGAAAAAAAAATGAGTGAAATTTGATATTGAAAAATCAAAACCCTTCTACTAAGTCTTCTCTTTGTAGTCCCCTCTTCACCGAATACAATTACTCTCTTTTCCGTCTTTCTCTCCTCCCTTTCTCTCTCTCTCTCTCTAAACATATAGATACAGTAAAAAGTAAAATACATATATATATATAGGTAGGAATTTGTGGGGTTGGTGGGGTGGTGAGGAAGAAGATGAGTAGCAACAACAGTGGAGTTGGTGGAGGAGGAGCTAGGGTTTCAATCCCAAGCACTGTGAAGAAAACGATCCACAACATTAAGGAGATCACTGGGAATCACAGTGACGATGAGATATATGCAATGCTCAAGGAATGTTCTATGGATCCCAATGAGACTGCACAAAAACTCCTTTATCAGGGTCAGTATTGCTATTGGATCATCTTCTTTTCATTTGGGATCTCTTCATTTTACTATATACTCACTTCTGCCCACGTATTTTATTGTCTTGCCTTTTGCGTTCTTGTTACATTCATTCTCATACTAATTTGGTCACTTCTTAATTGGGTTTTAATATTGGACTTTATCAGGGCTGATAAAATTATCTTATATGTAAAAAAACAATGTATTTAATTTGTTTTGGTCCTCAATGCAGCTTTCCCTGAATCCCCTTTTGTTTTGACAGAGATGGCTTCACTCTCCCATTTTATTTTATTTTTGCTGCAGTTACATTGACAAGAACCTCTAGTTTTAGAGAACCCTGATTTTGCCTTAAAAATCATTTTTTTTAGTATTGGAATGAATTGAGACCACAACAGAATGGCCAGAAAGGATTCATATATCAGTGCCATTAACCTATGCTGCTCGAACTCTCCAAATATGCAGTTGCACCTGTGTTGGATTCTCCAAAAATGCACTACTTTTGAAGAAGAGAATCCGACACACATTCAGTGACATTTTTGAAGAGTCCAAGCAACATTGCCAACAACTTAACAAAAAAATAGAGAGAGTCGGTCCTAACTAGTTTAAGATTGAGGACCCATGTGATTGATGATGTATATTCCATTTTTGTTCAAGATAACATTTTGTAGTTATAAGCAAGTTTTGTTTTGATGAAGTTTGTTATCGGGAAGGTTTAGTCAAACTTCTCACCGTCTATTTGGTGCGTGGCAAAGTTGTCAATGTATTTTGTATTTAGTAGTAACAAAGAAATTAATATGGCTGTCGGTTCTTCTTTCTTGTTTTCTTCGTTACATTTATGATGGTTGGTTCGGGTGCCTTCTTTAAAAGAATTCTGAACCTTCAAATCATAGGAGCATAAAATTTTGCTTTCTGCATCTTCTTGTCTTGCTGATTTTAGATAATTTTATATGTGCACCAGTAACCTATGGATTTTCTGGTAACAAGACTAAAGGGAATTTGCTCATGTGCACATAAAAGATGCATAGATTGGTGTTGTTAATGTGTTCTCTTATTTTCTATTTTTAATATTCTGTGAGATTTGTTCCTTTTTTAAACTACAGCCCATGTGTATTGCCCCAGCCAGGATCTTCTCATTGTTACGCTTCCTAGCTATTGCAATATAAAATTTATTTTTTCTTACTCATCTTATTGAGGGGTTATTTACAGATACATTCCATGAAGTAAAAAGGAAACGGGACAGAAGAAGAGAGGTATGGTTAGCTACTGATTTGCACGCTCACAATGCTTTCTATAAAGATCCATAGGGAATTAATGTTTTCTGGGTGGGGGATTTGCAAAATAAGGTCTCAGCTGATTCTAGGTGCCCAAAGAGCTTAATGTAGTGCACACACACACTGACAAGTAATTATACAAGCTGATGCAGATTCATGAAATCAACATTGAACGTAGGGTGGTGGAGCAATTTATTGCCCGACACTAAAGAATGTAATGAACCATTTCAATCAAACCTCTTGCTAAGATAAGGCTGTTCAGCATGTGTTAATGCCTTCTCTATTTAACCACTGTCATCTAAGTTACAACTTATCTGGTTGATGTGCTGAAGAACATCATCACTTCTATGATGCATAGAATGCCTATTTGGTTTGATCAACCTGATTAATGCAGTAAAAGAGGGAATGTGCAGATAGGCATGAGCACCTTGGCTGAACTGGTTCTTTTTTAGGTCATGGACCCCATGAATGAATGAGTTTCTTTCCCCGTAAAATTCCATGCTATAGTTCAACTTTGGTATCAGCATTTTGCTTTAATTGTTTCACATCTTCTGTCTTAATGACCCAATATATGTGCAGTGCTGGCTGACATGCTTTCATGGCCTTTCACGTGCTGTTTCTGTATTGCTATTACTTAATTGGCCTTTTTTACAGAATTTGAACAAGGAGTCTGCTGAGCCAAAGTGGAAACCAGCTATGCAGGGGAGGGGGAACAAGGGGAGTCGGGGAAACTTCACTCCTTGCCATGTCTTGCTTGGTAAACATCCATTTTGTTATTATTTTCTCTGACTTGTGATAGCTTATGCTGCTGAACATGGTGATTTCATATTTGTCATTTTCTGATATCTTGATTTTAGTGTTCTTTTTAATTGCTTGACCTAGTTTCCTTTTTTTTTTTTTTCTCCATTTTCCCTTTTTGCCAAATGACAAAAGGCTGGCATCTCTAAGAATCCAAATTATTTTCTTTATGTAATTGTGATCTTGATGCTGCTTCTAATCAACTATCACAAATTTTGCCTGATAAATCTAAGCAAATTACAAGTTGCTCCAAAGTTATAACTACTTCATACTTCAATTTTTTTTAAAAATGTCTAACAATGAGAATTGATATTCTGTCTTTTGGGCCACACGTAGACTTTCAACAATTAATATAACTTATTGAAACCTTTTCCTTTAACTTGCAAGTATTTTCACTATATCTTTAGTTTTGAGTCTTATCACTTATGTGCCCCTCTTTCCCTATCCATTCATAAATGTGTATATGCTTGGTCAGATGCTGGTGGTGGAAGGAACTCTAGACCTGATAAGGAAAGTGGAGCCAGTGATGTTTCTGGAAAGAGTGTCAATCCATCTTCCGTGCCTACTGTTGAGGGGAAGAATACTTCAAGGTGTTATTGATGTTTCTGGATTTCTCTCTGTGTGCATTACAGCATGTGGATGCTCCTTGAATTGCCAGTGTTATACCTCTTCAGATTACAAAATGTGGTTTATTGTTTTCTATACATGGTTTGATTTCAACTATTTTTGTCGCCTAATTCTTTTTCTCTCTTTTCAGCTCATCAAGTGCGAGAGCCATTCGGCCTGGTGTTGTAGCTTTTAGGAGTAACAATGATGTACCTGATGCACATGCATCAGCAGGAAGAGGGATTAAGCAATCTGAAGCCACTGCAGGTGCTGGCTCTGTTAAGTCAGATGAACCTCTGCAATCTGCAAGTCATGATGCGAACAGAAACCCTAGAGTGTCCGTGGAAACCAGGGATATGCTTGGACAGAAAATGCCAAACTTCAGCAACTCTTCAACATCCTTATCTTCACCACATTCGTCAGGAGCTTATTTTTCAGCGTCTGATCCTGTTCTTTTGCCATCTCATGATTCACGACCCCCTGGTGCAGTAGGCACAATTCGAAGAGAAGTCGGTAGCCAGCGTGCTCCATTTGAAAATCTTCCTACCAACTCTAACGGAAGCAAGACAGCCACTGGTAAGCTTATGAAGACTTGTCTGGAAATTTGTCCTTAATTTTTGAAAGTATTGATACTGTTGTATCATCATCAATTCATGTCATTGTTTGGGGGGGGGGGGGTGGGGTCATCCAATTAATGGATCTCATGTATTCGTTTCTGCCTATGTATGGATAGAGGTTTCTGACTCTAGAAGTTCAACTGTGCAAGTAAACATGTCAAGCAAATTCCAGGGGCCTGGAAAGAATCAGCTTCCGGAGAACCCACAAAGTGCTTCTTCGGCTCAGGGTGTTTCTTCTCGTAGTAGACCTACATCTAATTACAACAACCAATCACCACTGGTTGGGCCACAAAAAGGTATATTATTGAAACATGTTCCATACTCTAATGCATTAGTATATTATTTTCTTTCCCCCTCCTTGAAAGATTCTTTTAATTGATATTGTTTCTACAATTGTTACTAATGGTGCTTGATGATTGAGCTGTGGACGGATTTAAGTTGTGGTATTTAGGAGGCTCTAGATATGAATGGAGTAGGAATTTTAGTAGATACAAACCTAAGGGAGCAAGTGGTGAAGTTAAGTAGATCAATGACAAGATGATGGTGATCAAGCTAGTCATTGGAGGGTTTTCTTTGAACGTCATTAGTGCATACTTGCCGTAAGTGGCTTGAACGAGGAAGTCAAGAAGTGATTTTGAGAGGATTTGGACGAGATGGTGAGGAATATACCACACTCCTATAAGCTCTTCATTGGTGGAGATTTCAATGGCCACATTGAGGCAATTTCTAGTGGTTTTAACAATGTGCATGGAGGCTTTTGTTTTGGCGATAGAAACGAGATGTGGTGCTTTGCTTTTGGATTTTGCTAAAACTTTCGAGTTGGTGATAGCTAATTCGAGCTTTTGCCGAAGAAGGACCACTTAGTTACCTTCCCTAATGCATTGGCCAAGATGCAAATAGATTATTTATAGCCCTTTGTAATACTGCAAAGTTATTCCTAGCTAGAATCTTATCACTCAACATTACCTCTTGACTATGGACTTGAAGATCAAGAGATAGAGGGAGAAAAATACTGTATAATCGGTCGAGGATCGAATGGGGTGGCTTGACCTTGCCCAAGCATGGGAGATTGGGGAGAAGTTGACTGAGGCTCGGGGGAGTAGTGGGGATGCTCATGACATGTGGGTAAGACTTCTAGTGGCATTAAGGAAGTAGCTAAAAAGGTCTTGAGGTTTTTGAAAGGTAATGGTGGTGGTCATCGAGGTGATTGGTGCCAGAACGGAGAAGTCCAAGGCTAAGTGGAAGCTAAGAAGGTTGCTTTTGCAAAGTGAGTGGAGAGCAAGGACGAGGAGGAATAATGGATGAACTAGGAAATGTATAAGGTTGCGAAGACAATAAAGTTTGTGGTTATGGCAACAAAAACAACTTTCGAACGCTTGCATGTTGAACTTGGAGACAAAGACGAAGAGAAAAAGTTATACAGGCTTGCCAAGGCAAGAGAGAGGAAGGCCCGAGACCTGGACAAAGTGAGTGTATCAAGGACGAGGGAAGGAAAAATATTGGTGGAAGAGACACATTCTAGAAGGAGATGGCATGTTTACTTTCACAAACTCTTTGAACGAAGAAGGGGACAGGGACATTGTGTCCGGTGATTTAGAGCACTCTGAGAGACACCATGATTATGGGTATTGTAGGTGTATTAAGGTTAAGGAGGTTAAGGGTGTCCTTAAGAGAATGTGCAAGGGAAGAGTGACAGGGCAAGAGACTTTGATGGTGTTGTGGAAGAGCTCAAGCAGGACTTGAGGGGATGACTTGCTTGTTTAATGTCATTTTCAAGACATAAAAATGCCCGAAGAGTAGAGGTTAATTATCCCTCTATACAAGAACAAGGGTGACATCCAAATTGCAGTAAGCTGCTAAGCCACAAGTGTTCTCTAAAGTAAAACGCGCAAAAAAACATGTAAGGTCGGTTGGGGCTTTAAGCGCAAAACACAAATAAAGCGCGAGCTTTAATGAAAAAAGGTGCAAAGGAAAAAACACAAATATATATGTTTAGTCCAAAACATATAATTATAACATGAATGACAATATATGAACAAAGTTATTGAAATTTTTTAACAATTAAGTGAAATATCAATTGTTTAGTGTCGCCTCTTTAGAAGGGACTCATTGATAAGGAAAAATATGCCTTAGAACCTTGATGACAACACTGAACTACACATTAGCCGAGATGGAGTGAGCAACGTGTTTTGAGCCTTGCTTAAAGGCCTAATTGCACCTTTGACAACACTGTAAGCCACACAATGGAAGTTTAGGAGAGGGTGAGGAGATAGGGGTGAGAAAGATGTGTTCATTACTGAGAACCTGTTCGGTTTCATGCTGAAGTGTTCTACTATATAAGCCATTCATTTTGTGAGGAGATCGGTGGAGAAGTATAGAGAGAGGAAGAAAGACCTACATATGATGTTCATTGATCTAGATAAGGCTTACAACAAAGTTCAAAGAGAGGTCATATTGAGATGCATGGGGCTAGAGATGTACCAATGACTTACATTATGGCGGTAAAGGACATGTATTATGGAGCCAAAATTCGGATAAGAACAATGGGAGGAGACTTGAAACATTTCTTAGTCAAGATGGGGTTGCACTCGAGATTTGCACTTGGCCCCTTTTTATTTGCATTGGTGATGGATGAATTAATGCGTCACATCTAAGGTGAGGTGCCATGGTGTATGTTGTTTGCAGATGATATAGTACTGATTGATTGATGAGACTCGCGGTGGAGTTAATGCCAAGTTGGAGGTTTGGAGACAGACCATGGAGTTTAAAGGGTTCAGGTTAAGCAGACCAAAATAGAATACTTGGAGTGCAAGTTTAGTGATACATCATATGAGGTAGGCGTAGAAGTAAGGCTTGATACTCAGGTCATCCCTAGAGAGAATTTTAAAAAGTATCTTGGTCCTTAATATAAGGAAATGGAGAGATCGATGAAGATGTCACACCTCATATTGGTGTGAGGTCGACAAAATGGAGGCTCACTTCTAGAGTCGTGTGTGGTAAAAAAGTATCACCAAAACTTGAATGTAAGTTCAATAGAATGGTGGTTTGATTAATTTGTGTAATAAGTGTCTTAACATATAAGTAGGATGATTTTTTCCAACACGACATTCTCCTTTCTATGTATGGAAATTTTTTTCATGTTTAGAAAATGCAAGTTGCAGAAATGAGGATGCTGAGATGGATGTGTAGACATACTAATTACTAGGAGAGATAAGACTAAGAATGAGGATATTCAGCATAAGGTGGGAGTGACCTCTGTGGTGAGCAAGATGAGGGAAGTGAGATTGGACTAGTTTGGGCATGTGAAGAGGGGATGCATAGATGCCCTAGTAAGGAGGTGTGAGAGGTTGGATATAATGGGTATGAGGAGAGGAAGAGGTAGGCCTAAGAAGTATTAGAGAGAGGTTATTAGACATGATATGTTGCAACTTCAACTTACTGAGGCATGGCTTAGATATGAGGGTATGTAGGCTATGGATCAAGGTAGAAGGTAGTAGGTAGGTTGAGTTTTGACTCGCTTTTCGATAGGTTTAGGCTTGGTGGGAGCCGGGAGCACTGTGTCTTTTGTAGTATTCGTCTTATACATGTATTTTCTTTTCAGTTTCAGCAACCACATTATTTTGTTGTTACTGTTTTCTTTCTCTGAGAGAATGCTCTGTACTGCTTCCGTTATTAATTGACACGTTTTCTTCACTATCTGTTCTTTTTCGTATATACTTTGATTTGTTGCACTTGAGCCGATGGTCTTTCAGAAACCACCTCTATACCTCCACGAGGCGGGGTAAGGTTTGCATATACTCTACCCTCCCTACACCCTATTGTGGGATTACATTGGGTACATAATTGTTGTTGTTTTAAACCTTTTTGTATTGATTTTTTCTTGAGCTGAGTGAATGTTTTTTTCCTGTTAGTATTTTTGTTGGTCTAGCTGGAGAGATAAAAGGTCGTTTCCTAATCTCATTTGCAGTTTCAGTTTTCTTCTTTTGGTTATCTTGCATCTTTCAGTTTGTATTCTCCTCATGTCCATAGTACTAGTTGGGGGCCATGCACCAGTATAGCTGGTCTTTAAATATGACTCAATATTTACATTATTTGAAGCTTTAGAGTGTTATGATACTCTAGCTTTTTGTTAAATTTGATTTTCGCTGTTAAATGGGAAGAGAATAAAGAGCTGAACTCTGGAGATTAGGGTTTCTTACTTGAATAAACATGTCGTGCTCAACCTAAAAACTTATCCTTTGCATTTCACTATAGCTGGCCCTGGTATGGAATGGAAGCCAAAGCCTACAAACAATAGTATTGCTCAAATTTCTGTTACATCTGCTGCTGGTTCATCTGATGTTTCTACAGCTTCTACTGAAGTCAATCCGCAGCCTCCCGGTGTCGATGTTGAAACAAGGGAAGGGACATTGGAACTGCAGCAGAAGTTAGTAAAATCACACATTTCAGATATTCAGCATGTCATTATCCCTAACCACCTTCATGTGCCCGAGGTGGAAAAACTTGGTTTCTGTTTTGGAAGTTTTGAAGCTAGCCTGGGTTTAGGCATCAGGGCTAACAGTGCTGCTGAGAGTGAAAAGACTCCATCACTCTCTGGAACTTCTGAGGGTATCGAAGAAACAATAAATGATCAGTTTTTGAGGTCTGTCATCTCACTTCTTGCTTCCCTCAATTGACCTGCGACTTGTGAAAGCTTTTTGATTGCTCTCCTTTTTGCCTAGGAATCGAAGATTAGGATGATTAGTACCAGTATATTTCACCTTTCTAATTTAATAGATGTGGGGGGGGGGGGGGGTTATTTGGAATGTCCTGTTTTTGTTGTTTTATATGATACTGCAGATAGAACTTAGAAAAGAAGTGCATACAATTAATTGATGATGCCACCATATATACATGACCTCACAAAAAATACTTTATGCATTATAGGGTGTATTAATGCGGGAATGGTTTATCTGGAAGTCCAGTTTTGCAGTAATACTAAACTGGATATTCAAATAATATTTTTCAATATTTGGAAGATTAAAAACTTTTAGTTACTGAAATTGCTCGGTGATGCTTTGTTCATTCTCTAGATTCTCATTGCTCAGTCTTCAATTTTCCAGACAGTTGCCAGCTGCATATGGTTTTGGCAAAGTCTAGGAAACATTCCAAAAACTAAACCAAGTGTTTTTGATTAGAAATAACTTGAAACCAACTTGGTCTGGTTTTCAAAAACCAAAAGCCGATGATTAATCTTTTTCCTTAGCAAAATCTGACTTTGAAACCAATCTTCCAAACCAACCCGTACCCAAACATACAACTTTCTTCCATAATCTAAGGTTACTTTGCTTTATTGAACATCCGTTACTTTTTAAAAAAACAACTTTCATCCATAACCATTCCTGATTAATTTCTTGTGAAATCAAACCCAAAAACCAATTCCAAATGCATTGCCTTTTTCCATCTTCTGCATTGACCTTGTATCTTTTTTTAAAGCAATTTGGACTAAATTTGGAAAAAGTTTTTGAGATTATTTTTTCAGAAAAATATCTTGTTGAAATTGAGATTACTTTATTGAATATCCGTTACCTTTTAAAAAAAACAGCTTTCATCCATAACCATTCCCGATTAATTTCTTGTGAAATCAAACCCAAAAACCATTCCAAATGCATGGTCTTTTTCCATCTTCTGCATCGACCTTGTATCTTTTTTAAAGCAATTTGGACTACATTTGGAAAAAGTTTTTGAGATTATTTTTTCAGAAAAATAGCTTGTTGAAATTAGTTTGTTGGTAGGTGTAGCTTCTATGAGAAATAAACTTCTGGAAGTGAGTGTTCTGCGAGTAGAAGAATAGTTTTTTCTTTAATTAATATGTAAAATTCTTTTTTGAAATACACCCTCAAACTGCAACTTCAGAAAAACAGTTTCTGGATTTCTTTTTGTAAAAAGTACTTTAAAATATTAAACAATTGCGAATTAATTTTTTGCCACAAATTTTGAGAATAAATATCTTGGACAGAAGCCAGTAATTCTGTATTTTAGAAAAAATCTTCTAGAAGATTGAGACCTAAAATATCTAATTCAATTTGTCTTTTTTCTTTTAGCTTTTAAGCGCCTCCCTTATTTCAAATTTTCTGTTCATATGAACTTGTTGCCTGTAGCCTTGTAGTTTATATCTTGATTGTATCTTTTATAACACTTAAAGCTATATATACTTCGTTTGTAGCACATTCACATGTTAATGTTTTCATTCTTATGAGTGAATGCAGTGATCAAAATCCATCGACAGCTGCAGAGGGTGCCGATTGTTCTGATCAATCTCCGCCTTCAGGTGGGCAGGAGAATTTGTCTGCAAAGACAGAAGATGTCTCATCCTCTATTCCCGAGTACAGTGAATCTAAGCAAGAGACTCTGCAAGGAGGTCATCAGTATTCAGTTGTTCATACGTCCCCGAACTACAGTTTTGGTTTTGTGCCAGCAACATTAGGCAGCCAGCTTGCACCTTTTGAAATCTCTGAATCACAGTCTCGTGATGTTTCTCGTCTTCCAAACTTTGTCGTAAGCCTTCATACTCTGATTTACTTTTTGCATATTCTGTGATTTTATTGGTTCTGAAGCTTCAAATTCTCAATTTTGGTATAGAAAGTTGCAAGTTTGTAAGTAAATATCCATAGTTAGATGAACACCATGTTGTAGACTTGTAATGCATTGTCATTGTTGGTTTCACCTCACTTGCCTGCAAGGTCCTAGAATCTCACACTTCGATGATTTGTTCTTGGGTCTATGTTAATGTTGAATGTAGGAACTATCTGACAGTAAATAGTAAATATAGTGTTTCGGGATGATTTGACATATTCCAAGAAGTTTGCGACCACGTGGAATTGATATAACTGATTCATGAAAATTTATCAATCAAGAATTGTTAAAACGGATCATTTGTTCCTGTAGGTTCAGCAACCAATTGACCCAACAAGCTACTATGCCCAGTACTACCGCTCCAGTGTCGATGGTGATGGCCGCATTTCACCTTTTCATTCAGCAGGAGTTTCTACCAAGTACAACGGCAATGTTGCAGTTGTGCCTCTACAAACTTCTCAAGAGGTTTGAAAGTACTCTATCGAGTATATGTTTTATTGTCTGTATGACTCTATGCAGGAAAGTATTGGGTGGGGTGTGGGGTGTGGGGGGGGGGTGGTGGAGACTATGCACTCGACACCTTCTCCCAATGCTTTCATCGCATCAACAGAATTTCGTTTCTTGTACAGTAATGCTAACTTGTCCATTGATTAGTTTCCTTTACTATAGATATTCCCTAGCCTAGACGGAAGGTTTGTTTTTCTGCTAAAGACCTTAAAACTCTCTTTGCCCTATGCATTCGTGAAAGTCATAATTATTATCATGGTTGCGGTCCAGCAGGATTCAGTTCGTTGGTTGATTCTTTAGCTAGATGTAATGGAACAGCAACATACCCAGTGAAATCCCACAAGTGGGGTCTAGGGAGGGTAGAGTGTACAAAGCTTTTTACGCAAAGTTATATGATTAGTGATTAGTGTTCTTCAAGAAATTTGTTATAGTAGATATTTCTAGAGTATTATAAAATCCTTTTAATAAACTATGCATTATTTGCATAGTCTAATGAACACTATCCCAATCTTTTAGTATTGCATTCTTAGAACCTTGAGTGACATTTGAGCAAATGTTTTCTAAGTTCCGTATGTGTATTAGATGCTTACTTTTGCTGTTCAGTATTGATATTTTACCAATTTTCTATTCACCAGAAGATCAATGCTAAATGCCATGAGTTCTCCCTTTATGTTGCAGTGAACCAAGTATAGTGTAAATCTATTTAAGATAGCTTTTGACAATCTGCAGTAAGTTGTGTGTCTGGTGCTAGCCGCCCCTTCTATAATTATGACTGAACAAACTTTATTTTATTTCTTCTGGTGGATTTCATACCTTCATACTCTCCACAGAAGTATACCACCTGTATTTTATAATAATTTTCACAGAACACGAGTTTAATTTTTGGGTCAGTTGTTTGGTTTAGAAGGTGCTAACTTCAGCTCAACAGTAAGGTACTCCTTGTTGATATGCATTTCAAATAATACGCAGGGAGGAAATGCTCCAACATCCCTTGCAACTCAAGCTGCTGGGATTATGCAGAGTTCAGCAGCTGTAACTCAGCAATCTCTCCCTGTATTTCGACAAGCTACAGGGATGCATTTGCCTCATTATCCTCCAAATTATATCCCATATGCTCACTACTTCTCTCCATATTATGTTCCACCAACAGCCATCCATCAATTCTTAAGCAATGGTGCATTTCCCCAGCAACCTCAGGCTGGTAGTGTGTATCCATCTCCACCAGCCGCTGCTCCCAGATACTCACTTTCACAATATAGGTCAGGAGCTAATGTAGGAAATTCAACTCACATTGGAGTGCCTGGGACGTATGGGCCATATGGATCCTCTACATCCAACTATACCCCTGGTTCAACTACAGGAGGTGGAAACCCTGCTTCTAATGAGGATCTTTCTGCTTCTTCCTTCAAGGATAGCCAACAACAGGTTGGTCTTGTGTTTAGTTTAAATCTATATTGATGTAATCTTTTTCCTTACTGAAACATTTAATTGACATCATTCACATTATCTCTAAATCTTTTTGAATGGTGAACAAAGGATATTGTATAATGATGAAAGATCACCCCCTAAGATCAGCAATAAGGGGGTGCTATCCCAAAAACAAAGGAGAATGAGAGATGAATAATAGGGTCTATATTGATTTACGATATAATACATAACTGTGCCCTTTAGCTTGACATCAGCTGACATCTATGCCCTCCAATTTTGGGTGTGCACAAGCAGACACTTAAACCATCCAAAAGTTGAACAAGTAGGCACACGTGTCCTATGTGGCGTCCTTATGTGACAATTCACATCCTACTTGTCATCCTACATGTATTATGCCACATAGGATGTGTCTATCTACTTGTTCAACTTTTGGATAGTTTAAGTGCCTATTTGTGCACACCCAAAGTTTGAGGGCATAGATGTGGGATGCCAACTGAAGCCAAGTTAAAGGACACATTTATGTATTATGCCTTCATTTACCCCTAGTGAAAAGATATAATTCTAACCTTGCCAGTAAAGTGAAAAGACAGCCATGTGAAAATTATCCATTATATCAGAACTTGAAATTCTTTTAGCAGAATGATAAGGGCCCAAAACTGATGAAACTAGGCTATGTCTGCTCTTTTAAAGCACTTCCAAAATATTTCCAAAGCCTCCTACCCCTGCACTTGGACTGATCTGCTGCAGACTCTGATTCTTTTAATTTTTGCTGATATACTGGAGAAGTCATATTGATACTTGGAGCTTTCTGTGAATGTATTTCTCAGGGCAAACTGCACTTGTGTTTACATTTGTTATTACTCCCTCTGTTTCAAAAAGAGTGGTCTAGTTTGACCTGACACGGAGTTTAAGAAAATAAAGAAGACTTTTGAATCTTGTAGTTCTAAATTAAAGTTATGCCAAATGTACAAAATTGCCCTTTAATCTTGTGGTCTTAAATATGCCACATGGAAAGCTGAAAGTAAAGTGTTACAAAAAAAGTAAAGAGGTCATTCTTTTTGAAACAAATTAAAAAGGAAATGAGGTCATTCTTTTTTGAAATGGAGGGAGTATCTTTTAACTTTTTTGAGTGGCCAGTAGTGTGACTTTAGTATTTTAAAGTGGAGAACTAATTATACTCTTCCCTGCATTTATATTTTTGCTTGCAGTTTTCAGAGTTTAACATGCACGTGTGTTCTATAGTATGTGCATGTGCGTGTGTGTGTATATATATATATTTCTTTGGATGGTGGTCCTCTTTTGTGGAAGTTCTATTGGCTACGCCCTTGTAGGGTTGTGTATACTTAGCCAACATTTAAAACTTTTCTTTTCTTTTTTCAAGATTGTGGCAAACTAGAAATTGTGTTGCATGGCAGTCCTTTCAAGAAAATTTCTAGGATCCCATGTTCTTGTTCTTGTGTCAAGTAATTTTCCCTTCGAACACTTTTGCTTTTGAGTGGGACAACCTGATGGTTATTGGGCTCGTACAGTGAAATTGAAATGGCATGTTCCTATTGTCTGTCTAGAAAGGCTTCTCCTCTTTTGAAACTGACTTATTTACTTTTATTTCTAAACAATGAGTGAGTTTCTACTATGATTTGTTCTTCTGACCTTTTGTGTGGTAAACTCTTTTCTATACTGTTTGCTTTGAGTTTTGTATCAACTGAATAATTTTACGTGTAACCTTGATACTATGTCCAATGTTTATAAAGGTCTCCAAATTTACTGATGATTATTTTGAAAATAGACTCATTCTTTATGTAAGGCCTCAGCCCATAGGTCTCTCTGGATTGTGTTTATCATCTTTTTTTGGTTTGTACTTTATTTATGTGGCTTAAAGGGGTGAACAATTTTGTTGTTGCAGAGTGAGGGCTCAGGTGTGTGGATTACTCCAGGTCGAGATTTATCCAGCTTGCAAGCAAGTTCTTTTTATAACCTACCCCAGGGTCAAGTAGCTTTTACTCCCACACAACCTGGCCATGGAAACATTGCTGGTCTTTATCATCCAGCACAACCAGTGACAGCACAGACTGTTCACCCACTTATGCAACAGTCGCAGACGATGTCTGGTCCAATTGATATGGTTGGACCCACAGCCACAGTCTATCAGCAGCCTCAACATTCACAAATTAACTGGCCTAGCAACTACTAAGGAGCTAGTCCTGCCATTTGTAAACCGGAAAGAAAATGAAATTCTTGATTACAATTTTGGGGGTTACAATTAGTTTGGAGACAGAGGAAGTATCCAGCACGTGCCTAGAAGACAATCACTGTGCAGGTTGACTGTAAATCTATTAGAAATGCCCCTCCCTGAAAAAAAAAGGAGGAAAAAAGGCGAGGTATCTCTTTTCTTGCTTGGGATTGAGGATTCAAAGGGTAAAATCCTCCTGTAACGAATAGTGACATTCTTTAGTTTGAAGCAGGTATAAACATATCAGTTTTCGTCTACATTTTTTAGCCCTTCGATAGTTATCAGTGTCAACTCTTTTCTTTTTGGTCATTTTTTTTTTCACATTTCTTTCATATATATATATCCTTCTATTGGTAGGTTAGGACTGTTAAAAGCAACGAGGGGTTTAGGGGATTTTAATACTTTTTCTTTCTCTTTTTGCTTTCAATCATCTTAATCAGTAAAGTTAGTTTTGACATTTAAAAGGGCTGTACTTGGACTGTTGTTATTGGTGCTTCCAGATGCTGATTCAGTTTTGCATGTGGGGGTAAATTGATTGATATGATGCAGCTTTTAAAGAGCTTGTTGAAAACTATGAAATGTTGCTTGTGCCCAAGATTTTCTGTGATGTATTTCTTTTCTTTATTTGTCTTATGTTTGTTTTTTCCAGTACTCAATACAGATGTACATTGCCATGAAGTAAATGTGGGGAGGCGTCCTGAACATGTGTTTGATAAAAGAATTTGCTGTATTTTAGTTAAGATACTGTACATCTAAACAGCACATGACAAGCTTGGCATTCAATGCTCTGTTGGATCTCTAGGATTCATATTGAAAATATGATAACATTATTGATCTTATTGCTATTTTGGTGGGAAATATGAAGATACATGGAGATCCTAGCTCCTTGTATCTTCATTGCTGGCTAATCTGTCACTATCCTTAAGTATGTCTTTACTAAGATGATGGTTTCTCAATAGATGACAACTCTTCTTCCTTGGTCCTTGGCAAGACTCCAATATAAGACAAAGCTTGAACCCATAGAGTCTCTATTGAAGAACTAACCCTACAACATGGGGAATACTCACTTGGATAAAAAATTGTTCAGATATTGGATTTGACAAATCAAGCTTCTACGCTTTGTTTGGTGGTATAAATTTGTTGAAAAAAACTTACAAATCAAGCTATATATGTATGTATATTGACCATGCCCCAATTGGTTGTACTTATCTAAATTCAATGTAAATGAACTGTCGTGATTTTTTTATGATCCAAAATAAATGAATTGTTCAAAATTCAAAAGAGTGTATTATTATTACTTTTTTCTTAAGAATTATCCTTCTTTTAATGTGTTTTTAACTACTTTAAATCTCAAATAGTGACTCTACTTTTAAGAAGAGTTTTTGGTAAGTGTTAAAAAGTGTGAATCTCATCTAAAAAATTTAAGTTGTTAGAGAGAGCACACTTTTATAAATAATGATATTCTCAACAAGAAGAACTAACAGAGTAATTTTTGAAATATCTTCCTAAAGGGGAATGACATCCTCCAACAATTTATTTATATTGGACTAACGGAAGTAATTTTAATTTTGTTGTATATCTAATGACTTCCCTACGTCGTAGGGATGGCAATAGGAGGGGTTGGGGTAGGGGTTGAACCCTTGCTCTATTAGTCTTTCCATGCTCCGTCTGATATTTTTTTTATTTTTCAATCTACCCTACCTCGCCCTGTTTAACTCCACTATTTTTTTTAAGTTTGTAACAGTAATTTAGAAAATTTTAAAATAATAAAAATGTAATTGGTGAAGCTTTGCTTCTCCTTGCATTAGCAGTACTTCCATTTATTTTTTTAGTTTACAACAAGATATCAACAGTTTTATGTTATGGATTGAACTTCTTTGATTTCCTCAACCCTCCTAGCTATTTCCAAGACATTTTTCACACTTGATGCATAATGTTCCTTAGACAGTTTGAAGGAAAACATTATGCATTCTACAATATCTCAGGGCTTTCAAGAAAGCTACTGTCTGTGTTTCCATATTGGCTCAACTCTTTTAATCCTCTTCCTTTTCAATTGATAATATGTATCTTGTCTATTTAATATTTCTTTAGATTGTGTAGGTAAGAAATTAAATATTAAAACAAGAAATTTATACTCATGAAGTAGAAATATAATAATATCAAATCTTAGATGAATGTGTGGGCATATTAGGGACGATAAGATCAAGAATGAGGATATCCTCGACAAGATGGGAATGACTTCCGTGGTGGATAAAATAAGGAAAGTCAGACTGAGATGGTTAGAACATGTGAAGTGGAGAAGCGCATCGTGAGAAGGTGCAAGAGGTTGGATATAGTGTGTACAAGCAAAGGTAGAGGTAGATTGAAAAGGTATGGGAGAGATGTGATTAGACAGGACATGACACAACCTGAATCATCGAAAACGTAACCTTAAGAGGGTGTGGTGGTCACAAATAAGGCATAAGGTTAGTAGATAGTGAAGTGTTGTCTGTCGTAGTATGAATTAGCCTTATTCTTATAGTGTATTGCTTTTGATTTCTATTATCATATGTTGTTTAGTAAATTTCGATTATTACACTATTTTGTTGTTGTTATTATTTCCTTTAATTAGTTGTTATGCCTTCTTCACGGTCATTTTTTCCTTTTCATATCTACTTTGATTTGTTGTACTCACCCCGAATGTCCTCCGAAAATAATGTCTTTACCTCCACACATAGAAGTAAGATCTGCTACCCTCTTTCCACCTGTGACTTCCACTAAGTATGTTATTGTTGTTAGTTTGTAAAAAGTAAAATTTCACTCTTCAGTTTAATTGCAACAATATCCCCTTTCTGTTATATTTTCACTTTTAACTTCCTCTATTAACACTGGATCTCAGTGTTTTTCTTCTTTTCTCTATCTTCCCATCCTTTCCCTCTTATTCAAGGACTTTAGCTGCACACACAGAAAATAAGATGAACACATTGGATGCCCACATTGGAGCTCCAACTAAATCCGGATCACGCACTGTAGGTGGCACTCCCAACAGAATTTTCTCCATAGCAAGGGTTGAACCAAACAATGAATGAGCAGGGATATAAGAGAGATCTATTTCACAGGAAACTCAAACCTCCTGTGTCTTAGCCATATAATTTTTCAAACAATGCAAAAGATCTATTAGGAATATGTGACATTTCACCATATCAATCAAGCATTAAAATGTTCCCTTATAAGGTTGCTAGCTAAGCCAGAAGATGGAAAATATCAGGAAGTGGCAATTCCATAGCATATGTACAACAATGTATGGATTCTTGGTCGCAACAAAGAGACCCGTCACTATGATAGGACGCAGAGTATTACAGCGTTACAGAATTATGCCGTCTCAACGATCAGGCAGTCATCTATAAAACTTTTACCCAACTAAGCTGTACATCAGAACATCTCGAACAGGAGTAGCCTGAAAAACTACAAAATCACATCGGACATGTATCTTCCTCACCTTCTTTAGGCATAATGTAATTCCTGCAGAGAGGGCAGGTGACATTCCAATTCTTCAGCCATTTCTCGAGACAGAGCTTATGAAAAACATGGCCACAGGAGAGGTGGTTTATCTCCGCGTCATGGTTGAAATCTGCCAGACATACCGGGCATTCTTGTGTAGGGTGATTAGATATACACAATGAATCATAACGAACAGCAGGGGTTCTGCTTCGGAACTCCTCCATGTATGATCCCGAGGGGCTCCCACGACACTCAAATGGGTCCAAGGGGCCTTCAATAGAATATTCTTCCCATGATGCAAAGTTGATGCCAATCACATGAAGGATAGATCGAACCATTCCCTTGACAATAGAGATGGATATGGCTGTATTAACCAGAATCACACAGAACACTCCTGCATCTGCCGGAGTCGTATATGGTGAGAGTCCCATTATGAATAGGAACCTGGATAATGAAAGAAATGTCGACAATTTGGAACGTCATACAAGACTTCAAAGAAGATATATTAAGTTACCAAGCAAAGAGACTCTGATGGTCTAAAATCAAGTCCCACATTTTCTTTCAGCAAAAGCAGCATTACAATCCATCTTCATATAGGTATAATAAAAAAATAATTCCAAAATTTTCGCCGTAAGTTACTTTTCATAACGATTTTCCTAACTTGACACATTCTGGAAGGGCCTCAATTGGTTTAGTTTCCTTTCGGACCTCAATTAGAAAAAAGATTAAACAGATTGCTCAGAGGAAGTAGCATCAGTAGACG
The DNA here is from genome assembly GCA_037074985.1 of Solanum bulbocastanum. NCBI lineage: Eukaryota > Viridiplantae > Streptophyta > Magnoliopsida > Solanales > Solanaceae > Solanum > Solanum bulbocastanum. Next base: position 34,990,196 of record CM073601.1, read on the forward strand.
TTTCAAGTTAAGCAACAAAGTTCCATCCCTGTCCATACTTCTTTGATAGTACAGATGGCAAAATAATGCAAATAGAGGTTGATCATTGGTCATTTTGAAGAGAAACGGTTAAGAGTCACCAGTTTCAAAGCATCAAAGCAGCCATTTTACTGTTATTTGTATTATTCTTTATGTGTATTTCTGTGAAGCATGAAGCATTTCATAGCACTATACATTAACTTTTGACACAACGGAAGTACTCGAACTTAACAGAAACATCAGGTCAATGACCAAATAACATCTACCGAGAATCAGACTAGTAGTGATACAAAAATTTACCTAGTGTAGAAATGAGGAATTTCTCTTCAAGCCAAACTTTTAGAAGAACTCAATGCACTGGATCTGCATAGAAATAGAAATCAGGTATTGTAAAGAAACGTTGAAGCAGACCACAACAGTGAGTCCACAAATTATGATATGGTAAACACTTACCCACACAGGGTGTTTACACCAGCGACCAAACCAATAGATGTATGATCTAAACTCCAACAGAAGCAGATTAGATTGATTCCTCTTAGCTAAGAATTTATAGTATACACATCAATGTAGCATCTAGAGATGATTGAGGCATTACAACAGAGCAGGTGAGAAACTTAGGAATGCATATTTCTAGTTTAGAAATGAAAATTGGAGCCACATCTAAACAAATGGAAGAAGTCCCATTAACCAGAATCCCCATCTTCTGTCAGGATAGAGTATTCACGGACCTTACCCCTACCTTGGATAAGGTAGAGAGGCTTCCGAAAGATCCTCGGTCATTTCAGTTCAATTTTGTGCCATTTAGCAATCAAGATTTAAGTATTCAAGAACTGAAGTAGCCCATACTACAAACCTTTCTCTAAGAAAGTAGGCAAATTTGCTTTCTTGCAACCAAAAAAGAAGAGGTTACCAAAAAAATAAAGCAAAAATTGTTATTTCTACTCATCCTCTCTCCACTTTGCTGTTCCAGAAAAAACATGTAAAGATAAATGCTCCCACTATTTTGCTCTCTCGATAACTTGAACTCACAATCTCAGGATTGGAGGTGAAAAATACTTACCATCCAAGCAACCTCCTATTATCCGTAAATGATATAAAACTTGACAAAATAACTGGTGATGCGTTCACCCACTTGCACACTTCCTTGCAAGCACGAAATCCTTAGTTCGCCCGCTACCACACGGGCCGGTGTACTCTTATCGCTAACCCCGAGAGAGGCTATATTCTAAGAGCCAACCGACTCATTATCCCTGAACGCAAGGATTAAGAAATAGCAATGTATGAGCGTATCTTCCGCTCAGGAACAAGAAATCGAGCTATTAAGTTAAGGTGCCGCTTTCCTATTTCTAGCCCTTCTTAGGTTTCCATCCTAAACCCTAATCTCCAATGCAAAATTACACAACTTCAAACCCAAAATATAAATTTAGTAAAGTATATAACCTAACCCCTAAACTCTCTAACTATAACCCCAAGCTTTCTACAGATGGATATAAAGATTCAAGATAAAACTTTAAGATCACCAACAGCAATCTATATGTGTGTGTGTGTGTGTGTGTGTGTGTGTGTGTGTGTGTGTGTATATATATGCAGTAAAACATCCAAACAAAACCTTCAGATTCAAGATAAAGTTCTCAAGTACCCAAAGCGATAAGGAGAAATCAAGAACAGAATCAGAAAATACACTAATATTATATTTCTTGAAAAATTGAGATCTAAGTACAGATCAGACTCACTTTTTATCAACACCCCATAAAAAAGAAGCAAACTTTTGTTTCCTATAACCAAAAAAGAGAGAGAGTTAAGCAAAAAGCCAAGATTTTTGCAAAGATAAAGAAGAAAGAAATAAAGGGTACTTACTTTCTTGAAGGTGGAGGTAAAAGAAGTAGAATTTGAACAAGTTGAAGATTTTTATTGATGATTGAGGTGAAAATTCATATCATAGGACAAGAAATGTAAAGATTGACCATGTCCTATGAACCTCCAAAGACCCTTCTTTTCTTCTATTTATAAAAACAACAAAACAAAGTAGTGATTGATCAAACTCTCTCTTTGGTCCCACCACAAAATTACAGTTTGTATTTTGCTCAATCTTTTCAATTATTGGAACATCTTTTGGAAGTGTCCTTTTCATGGTAAAGGTGACATAAATTTGCCTCTTGCAATTGGCAGTAACATTTCTTTATATTACTCTATAAAAGTTGATTTAAACAATCCTTCTTTATTGTGTCCCTTTCAATTTTTTTTAAGACCATCTCGAAGACTCCAACCCACATTTATTTTATTCTTCATTTTCTATATTTAGAGTAAAATTGAGAATAGACACTTCAATCCACCTCTATATCCCCTTTATTCTTCATATTTAGAGAGGTGAATAGTAGTTCTCTAAATTTGGAGAATTACTATTCACACTCTCTTTCACTTTTTGAATATTTTATTATTATTTCTATTGTTTTCTAATTAACATATTATTTTACATATAATGTCATCAATTAAATATATAATATTCATACTTCTTTTTAAATTTAATATAATATTTTAAAAAATATATTGTTTAATATATACTACTTTCATTCCGAATTAATAGTATTTTAATTTTTTCTAATTTTTGTTGATAATATAATTTGATTTTATTATTAATTTTTACTATAAAGAATACACAAAATTAAAATGATAAGATGAAAATTTTAATTCTAAAATACAACACATAATGTGATAATTTAAATAATAGATAACAATGCAATACACAACATAATAATTTAATACAAGATAAAATACAATACATAACATAATAATCAATTCGCGATGAAACAAGAATCATGCCGAAAATATGTTGAATGTACATTTGGAGTTTTGCAATCACGTTTTGCAATTTTATAGGACCGTCATGTTTTTGGAGAAAGGAAGTGCTACATGATGTAATGACTACGTGTATTATACTTTCGGTTTGAACAACTTTTAGCAAGACATAAAAAAAAATTAAGGAAAAAAATGTTCATTTTGAACTCCGTAATGGATTAATAGAGCATTTATGGGAGCAATGTAATAATTTTGAAAATTGAGTGTTTATGTAATTGTATTTCACTTTTATTTGAATTTGTCCATTAATTTGTATATTATAAATACTTTCTTGCAATTTATGTTATTTAAAATTTAGAATAAAATATAATTATATATTAGATAAAAAAAAATTTTAAAAAAATAAAAATTATATCACATGAAAATTATATAAAGTAATTATTGGGAAAAAGAAATAAATGATTATATTAGAAAATAAGAAAATAAGAATGAAATAGAAATAATAATATAATATTGAGGAGAGAGAATTTTTTTTCCAGAGAGTAAAATAGAGAATTGAGTTGGAGTTGATTGTCTGAAAAAATAGAGAACTCTATATTTGAAGATTAAAATAGAGTGTAGGGTTGGAGATGCCCTTAAGATTTCAATGTTTCTGCATTTGACTTAATCTTTGTCATTAAATATATAAATTCCAGAGTAAGACAATTAGGAGCTTACATTGCAAAAAGATAGTGCCCATATTAGATAAGCAGTTTATATTTGAGAACATTTCAGAAATAGCAAATATAATTGATATAATAAGGCTATCGTATGTATAGCTTTAATTTCGTTAATTGTGCTCTATAGCTATAATTCTATTTGTTATGAAGGCTGCGACTTGCATATTTCACTTGTCGGTTAAATTGTGTAAGTATATACAAATGGAGTGTGGTTTATATATTTCGCTTGTGATTCAAACATTGTAAATATATACAATTTATGTACGTTTAGAAATTTTTCAGAACTTCATTTGTATATTTTGCTTGCCAATTTACCTCAAGGTAATTTATTATGATTTTTTAATAAATCGTATACAAATAGCTAGGCTAAACATATAAAAATTCTGAATTTATACAATAAGCAATCGAATTGTACAAATTTTGGATTTATACCATTAGTAACTGAATTATATAAATTCTGGATTGACATAATCAGTAACCAATTTATATAAATTCTGAATTTATACAATCAAACGAATATTAAGAATTGAGAAAACTGTAGCCGCGAATTACAATTTTTTTAAACTGTAGTTATAGTACCTAATATAGGCTAAATGTTTGCTATTCTTCATAATTATCCCTTTTTATTTTACACATTATTGATCAAATTTAATATTTTACCCTTTATTCATATTAATTAGCCTCTTGAAAAAAGAAAATTTTTAATCTTTAAAATTTGTTTAAACTTCCAAAGATCATATTAATTGTAGGGTAAAATGGAAAAAAATAATTAATTTTATCTTGATTTAGAACCTGTTTGACATTGTTGTTGGGAGACCAGAAGTGCTTTTTTAAAAAAAAAAAAAGAAAAGAAAAAAAAAGACACTTTTTTTGAAAAATTAACTGTTTGACAAATCCTTAAAACTGCTTTTAAAGAGAAGCAGAAGTAGTTTTTCTGTTGTTGGAAAAGAGCTAAAAAATTTTGTTTTTTTAAAAAAGCAAAAGAAGCAGAAAATTATTTCTTTAAGACTAAAATATCCTTTACGTATATATACATATTTATTAATATATCTCTTATTCATTAATTAACATATCTCATAAGTTTGGTTAATTTTCATCCAAAAATTTCTTTTTAATTTTTTATTTTTATATGATAATTTTTTTATTTTATTTATATTTTTATATTATTATTTATAACAAAAAAAAGGATAATTGCTAAGATTGAATCCAAAAAATATGTAACAAATAACAAAAAGATTCATCTTTTCAATATTTTTCAACAATATTTATCTATGTATAATATTGATTGAAAAATCTGAATATGCACATTTTAATTAATCAACATTGATACTTGCCCTTTTTCGTAATTTGACTCTCAAAAACACTTTTTTTTAAAAATAAGTCAAACACAAATTGCTTATCAAAAACACTTTCCAAATGAATTTGTCAATTACAATTTTTTTTTAAAAACAATTTTTTGAAAACTGTTTTAAAAAATTGCTTCTAAAAATAAGCAATTTTAGCAACAATGCCAAACAAGCTCTTAGTAAGTGATCAAGTAATATAAGACACATATTTTTAGTAATACGCCCATTTAATATGAGACTGAAGAAGTATTGCAGATCTTTAGCCCAAAACTTATATTACATATCTTTAGCCTAAATCTTAATTTAGTATACAATAATATACCTTCAACATACACTAATATACAAAATTATTTTATAAAAATATTTTATAATTTGATATATAATAATATATACTCAATTTATAACATTGCATAAAATTGTAAGTGGTACTTATAAATTCATATACAATAATATATAATTTTATACACTATTATACAAAATACAGAGAATTCATCCAAAAATACCTCAAAAATTAAAATAAATCATCCAAAAATTTATATTTAGGCTCCTTAATACATAACTTTAAGAGAAAGAAAACCCCCCGACCAATCAATAACTTTTATTATAGGAAAGAATGACAAATAGACCTCCAAACTATTGTAAATGGTATAAATACCCTCCGTCATACTTTTGGAACATTGGTGCCCCTGCCTTTTAAAAACTAGAGCATATATTCCCTTCACTCTAATGGAAAACTAATAGGCACAATCTTATTTGTCTATCCGATAATTAATAAATGTCGGATCGGTGGATAAGACTATGACACGTGTATGTCCGTGAGTATAAAGGATATATATGCTCTAGTTTTTGGACGGCAGGAGCAACAATGTCCCAAAAGTATGACAGAGGATATCTGCATACCATTTACGATAGTTCTAGAGTATATTTGTCCTTTTTCCCTTTATTATATTTCAATGAAAAATTATAGGCTGCGAAAAAAATCCTAAAAAATTTCTGCATACTATTTACGATTGTTCTGAAGTACATTTGTTCTTTTTCCCTTTATCATATTTCAATGAAAAATTATAGGCAGCGAAAAAAATTCCTAATGTAAGACTTTTTAAGATGTGGTCCAAACAATTTTCCAAGTAATATAGGGACTTTAAAAAATTTTGTGCAAAGATCAATGGACCGTTGAGCCACAAACATAACATAATTTCTCTGTAATTTTACTTTAAAAGCATTAATTTAAAATTTAACGATTTAATTTTTTTCTATAAAACTAGAAATTTTATTTTCTTGATAAGTTAGTAATAATTAAAAGGCTACATAGTCTAATAGACCCTTGTACTTGTATCCTCTAACTATCAAGACACTCTGTCGCCAACTCAGCCATCTTAATGTCACATAAGTCTGGTCAATGATCAAAAGAGTTTGATATATTGTGTTTTACTGAATTTAAGTTGGTAAAATGTTAAGTAAAATGATTCATAATACAAACTAAGACATATACAAGGATCCATTATATATATATATATATATATATATACACACACACACATACCTTTGTACTTGTATACGTTTATAGTTAAATAACAGACCCCTTTGACGATCAAGACACTCTCTCGCCAACTTAGCCATCTTAATGCCACATAAGTCTGGTCAATGATCAAAAGAGTTTGATATATTGTGTTTTACTGAATTCAACGTTTCAGTTGATAAAAGGTTGAGTAAAATAACCCATAATGCAAACTCCGCCATACAAGGGTCCATCAGAGGATGGAAGAAAAATTAAGTAGACGCCTATGAACAAATTTTATTCCCGATAAAAGAGTAAATGTGCTTCTTTTGACTTATTGATACATGGAAACAATGCATAATTTTAAGGATAAATTACCTATATACACATCTTTTTTTTTTTCTTAACTTTCATTATTTTCTACCAATTCTAAAATTTTTCAAAATTTCTTATTTTACTCATGTATCTTAACTCCCAAAATCAACATTTATCCCTTCTTTATTTCACTCCACAAATCTCTCCTTTTTTTTTTTTTTAGTCACAAAATCTTGATATTTATTTTCTCATTCACGTTTTGAAATTCAAAATCAGTCTCTTTTAGGTAGGTTAAGGATATTTTTAGGTAAAAATTTTAAAAAGAATATTTATAAGTCTTTTACCTATTTTTAAAAATACTCCAAAATTTATAATAAAATAAAATAAGTGAATTTCGAATTTTCAACTCTAAAACGTAAATTAGAAAGAAAAAGAGAAGTAACAGTAAAAGTTATTATTTGGTAATAAACAATTTTTTTCTCGTCTTCTTGTGAAACCCTAAACCTCAGAAAGGTTCAATGACGACAATACCAATTAATCCGAAGCCTTTTTTAACAATTTGACTGGAAAGCCGGTGATGGTAAAGCTAAAGTGGGGATTAGAGTATAAAGGGTATTTGGTCACTGTGGATTCATAAATGAACTTGCAGCTTGCTAATGCTGAAGAATTCACTGACGGACAACAATACAATATTTATCAATTTAAACGAGATATATAAATAGTAATGTATTATGTACTAATTTTTTTAGATATGATACGTAAATTCAAATTTATACTAAATGTATCAATTACATAGCAACTACCACACGATAATGTATCGATCTCAAATCTAACATCTTATGGGCATCAATTACTTATTTAATGTATCTAGTATATATACAGTACTTATCAATTTAAATGAGATACATAAATAGTAATGTATCATGCACTAATTTTTTAGATATGGTACGTAATTCAAATTTATACTAAATGTATCAATTACATAACAACTACCACACAATAATGTATCAGTCTCAAATCTAACATTTTATGGGCAACAATTATTTATTTAATGTATCTAATATAAATACAATACTTATCAATTTAAACAAGATACATAAATAGTAAAATGCTAAGTAGCAAAGATATTTATGATGTATCTTCTCAAAATTTTCAACAATTTTGAATCAAAATTGAAAGGATCTTCGCTAAATTGGAAGAAGAAAGAATCTCGAATCTCAAAATTTTTGATAATCTTGAATCAAAATTGAAAGGATCTTCAATGAACTTGAAGATTCAAAAGGACATCGTTTGTCCAACAACAATTCCATCACTTTTGTATCCTTCATAACTCACCCCGCTTACTCAAAATTTCGACAAAAGTTTTTGAATCAAATCTGAAAGGTTTCTTCATTGAACGGGGGAGCAATTTGAAATTTTGAATTTCTTCGTTCTATTAGGATTTGCCTCTGTATGATTGAGAGTAAGAAGAAACATAAGCGTAATTTATGGAATTTAATTAATTATCAAATTTTATTCCCTTTTTAGCGCAACAAAATGATTTTTCTTGTATTAGAATTAATGTATCTATCGCCGCCCACTTTTCTCAAAACGGGTTTTGGTGCACGACCTAACAACTCTTTTGGGTTTTTGGAAGATGAAGAGTCGCCACCTAATGAATTAAGGTGCGTTAGGGCACCTATCTAACCTAACTAAACCTAGCTAAGGTCAGTGAACCAGAGATCAAGTAAGGTTTCAAACTACCTCGAGGGAAAGCTGTTAGGCATCCCTCGAGGTTCACAAATGTGGGTCCCGGCCGTATCTCATGCAATATGTGGGGGTTACAATTAGCAAATAAGGTCACTTCATTATTATTAATTTAATTAAATATGCGATCTAGGTGATAACAGTAAATTTTTTTATTTTATTATTTCGATTAATTAATCATGTACTAGGTGATAATATAAAAATAAATAAATATACAACTACTAAAGAGATAAGCGAGGAGACAGAAATTTCACAAATAAATAGGCAATCAGATTTTATTTTTTATTAAATTACCCCAAATAATTATAATTAAACACAAAAAGGGGTAAAAAGGAAAGGGAGACTCTGAAGGACTTTATGAATCAGCACTCGACTTTTATTTTTAATTTTTCGATAAGCTTCCATATAGGGACTGACAAAACCAAAGTTTGTCACTTAAGCCTGAGTAGATGTCATCATATCAATAGGGCCTAAACTACCCCTACCCCACCACCGCATACTTCTCGTCCTAAAAGGTCTCTAGCGTCCCCGCTTAACGTCCAAGAGGCATTGGACTACTATTAGGGTGGTTTAAACAAAAATAAAATATATAGGCCCACCTAGACACCAAGTCAAACATGTTGGACGAGCATTTAACACATAAAGTCTCATATTGGCCTCTAGATTTTACTTAAACATGTTGGCAAACACAGATAGATAGTGAAAGGTCTCATGCTAATGTGTGCAAACAAACATATAAACAAACATTATAACAATATAATAATTAAATTTTTTTTTCAAGAGCAGAAAAGTAAATACAAAGCAACAAACAATTTATGAGTTGACTTTAAGTGGCAAAACGATATGCAGATTACTAGGCAGATTTTAATTAAAGGGCGGCAAGTACTTAAAGCAGTTCAGATTTTTCAGCATGATTATTGTTAAGCTAATTTAATTTTTAAAACGAGCAAGAAAATAATTAAGCATTAATGGAGGAAAAACAATCATGCATAAAATAATTATTCAATTATTACTATATTGAGAATAATTGTCGAAATCTACATACAAATTTGAAACCTTATGCAAATATTTATCAAAGTCCTATAGGCATGATTTCTAATCAATTTACATGCTGAAAGATATTAACATGCTAGAGCTTCTTAAACCCTAACAAGATTATTAGAACATGCTGAATTTATATAATACAATTAGTTTTCAAGTGTGAGTATGCTGAAATTTATTGATCCTAGAGGCAGGATTTCTATATGAATGCCTTACATGATATCTAACTCATATAACGTCAAAAAATTAATATAAGCTTATACATGATATCTAAGCACAATTAACAAACTGAAATTCCAATAATATTTAAACATGCTTTCTAAGTAGAGCAAATATATGAAATATTCATTTGAAGCCTATATGTATAGATTTTACGCCCGTTAGCAAGTTGAAATCCTATGAACGCTATGTCTAATTATATTATTAGTCAATTTTCGAATTTTACAAAATTACATATGAGGCAAGATTTTAATAAATTCAATATGTTTGAATGCCTTATGATTAAGTAACAAGCATGTTATCTATAACAATCACACATAATAAAATAAAATAAGATAAAAGAACAGTTAGCACATATATCCCTTCCCCCCTTTAGATGATCCCCAAATTATTCATATATGATAGAGAGTTAGAGTTATACAAATATTACAAATCGAAATAATAAATACAAAATACAAATAGAATCTCGTCTCATGGCGACTCTTCAATTTGAACTTCAAGTTTAAAACCTGTTTAACATAAGAACACCCGACACGAGATCATAGCATGATAATAACTAATAAATAGAAACATCAAAAGCAATTTACAGCAAACACACGAATTTCACCAAGTCATATAAAATCACATATCGGAATGAAGGATAAGGACACTAACCCGGATGCTTCCTCAAACATACATAATGCGAACAATGCAAGAATTTAAACCAATAAAGGGAACTAACCAGTTATGCAGAATTATTTAACAACAATGAAGCCCCAATTATTCCAATAAACAACCCGAACACAACAAGTAAGTAGAGAGGGACTTTAATGTTTACAGGAAAACTTAATTCTTTTATTAGAGTAAAGAGCACTATGTATTTTTAGTATTTTAGAGGGTAAACCAATGTGAGGATGTGTGTTATGAATGATTGAGAGGTATGATTTATACAGTGAATAGGAGGACACATATTGATGGAAGAAAAATATTTTAGGATTAATTTAAAAAATTTTCCTTATTTCAAAGGAGCCAAAATTAGATTTTTAATTTATTTTATTGCCAAAATAAACAAGTAACAAATTTGCTCACACATAAATAAAGTACATAAAATCAATTAACAAAACCAACAATCAAATTACACATGTTCAACTGAAAAGGAATAAATATTATTTTAGAAAGGACAATATCACATAGCTCAAATCAAGCTTCATTCAAATAATTTAACTAAAATAAAACGAGTAAGAATCCATTCAACTCAAATTAAGGTTATTACAATCAATTAACAATGATAAATAAATAATAAGCAAATTTACCTTACCAAGAACCACCAAAGCTGTCCGGATTCATGTGAGCATCAAATAATCAAAATATTATGCAAAATTCAAGCAAGCAAATTACAGGCTAATCTTACATAATCAAATAAGTCAACCGTTACTTTGTTTTGACACTAACTATATTAATTAAGGAGAAAATTCCATCATCCAATTCTAACAAATTAAGAACAACCAATCTTGAATACAAAAGCAATATTCCGGAATCAGTGGAATTCTAATAGAGAATTCTTAGAACAAGTCAAATTCACACTAAATTTAAAATAACGGGAATGACTTAAACAATTCGAACCATCATAAAATCACATAGAACTCGATTCATGCTTGAATTGAAATTGTTTAAGCATTAATGATTTCGCATAATAACACAAACATGGAAAATCATATATTTCATAGTCAAATTGAGAAATCACATAACCGAATCAGGAGAACAAACCTGGATAGATTTGAGAAGATTCGTCATTAACCATATCAAACCTCTAAATTTAGAGTCGATCCAACCTTGGCTTTGCCGGAGTACGCTAACCGGATTTTGCTGGTCGGAGTTGCTGCTGTCCTCTACCTGGTGGCGGAGTGGTGGTGTTCGTATGCCACCATCATTGGAGAAGGGAGCGCTAGGGCTGTCGCTGGCTAGAGCCACTGCTCGCCGGTGGCCTCGCCTGGCTGGTCGGAGCTGCAGTCCACGCTGGCGCTGCTTTGTCGGTGGCCTGGCGTTTCTGTGTGCTGCTGCTGGTGACTCACGACTGCTGGCAGGAGTTCGCCGGCGGCTGGTCAGACGAAGAGAAAAAGAAGATGGAGAAGCAGACGGGAAGAGAGGGGAAGGAGAGAAAGGAGAAGACGAGAGAAGGGTCCGCCGGTGGTTCTCGCTGTCCGGTGGCTTTCGCCGGAAAAAAATGGGGAGGAGAGAGGGGCGGCTGGTCTAGTTAGAGAGGGAGAGGGAGAGTGAAAAAATCATCAGGGTTGGTCTTTTAGGTATAAAATAGGAGGATTAGGCGGTTAAATTTGAACCGTAGAATTAGAATTAGATGAGCGGCTAGAATTTAATCTAGAATTTAATTTAAGGATGGACGGACAAGATTAAAAGGAAATTTAAAATTAGATTGAATTGTGGAATTGGAATGGCTAGAATTGAAATGAATATGGCTAGAATTGAAATAAAAGTGGCTATAACTGTAATGAGAATTTGAATTGAAATGGCTAGAATTGAAATACAATTGAAATTGAAGGCTAGTATTAGAGCAAAATCGGCTAAAATTTAAATGACTTTGAGGGAATTTAAAGAAATGCTATCCAATTAAAATACTACAAATATTAAGATATTTTATAATAAAAATCACTTAAAATTTTAAAACATTTGAAATAAAAATAATTATTTTGAGTTTTACTAAAAATATTTACGATAATTTTATTAAGCATGCATACTAAAAAATATAATTTTTAGACAAAATGGACTAAATTTTTTAAAAAAAAATATATTTTAAAATACGTATTTAATTGAATAACATTCCCCAAAAAGGGTTAAAGGTCGGTCAAAATTGAGTGTCAACAGTATCCGGATGGTGAATTAATATATCCGGATGGTGACTTGATTATCTAGAAGATACAAATTTTAAGGAATTATTGTAATTAAAAAAAATAGGTTACTCTTTACACAATGTGATTTATATAATTTATACTAATTTTAAATATGATATAAAAAATTTCAAATATAACATCAATTTATTAGAAGAGTATGTAAATGTAACACATGTAGATGTATTGTAATGCTGACGTTGTAATGTTAATGTTCATAGCTTCATTATTGTTTTTCAATAGTTTCTCAAGAGTCTTACAAAATGTGGCATCAAGAATGACTTCTGTAACTTCTAAAAAAATATAATAGTGATGTCGTGGAGTGAAAAGTTAAAAGAAGTTCTGAACCTCCAGACTCCAGTTATTTCAAATTCAATTATTGTGTTTTTTCAAAAACGTTCACATATATTATGGCGTACATTGCTATTTTATATAACTCTTTCTTCTTATGGAGTATGTAAAATATTTTATTGATTGATGTGATACGCATGTGCAATGCACGTATGCTAGATTTTGTTATTTTAATAGTATTTGTGTATAATCTAGACAAACAATATAAAAAAAGAGGTAGGAATAATTGACATAGGTGAATTCATAATTCGAAGATAACATAGCCACCACTAAAGGCAGATGCTAATTAATTGATGCGATGTCACAAACACCATCTTGTCTGAAAATTTTATTAAACACCCAAAGAACTGATGTTCTAATGAATAAATATGAATTAAATTGTATAATTGGCCAGTTGTTCTGCGGACTGGTGGTTTGGGCACCACTTTGCATTGGTTAGGCTGCGTATTCGAAACTTTGTCAACTATATATTTTATGCTTTTTTTACAAGCTAGCTAAAAGCGAAAATGATGTACCGACGAAGGTTCAAACTCAGGTTGCTTAAGCGACGCCCACGTTTTAGGCAGGGTTTGTATAAGCGAACCCCAGGTCATTTTTGTGAGACCTAGGAGGGTTTTTGGCCTGTCATTTTGGGGTTCAAGCTTTGTGTTTTTCAATTTTGAGCTTTGGGGAACCTTGGTAGCAAATTTTGAAGGGCTTTTCTGTGCTAGATTAGTTGGGTAAGTTTTCTTGATCCTAAGCCTTCATTTTCCACTGATTAATTATGAGTTTTAAAATTAAAATGTGGGTTTTTGGTGGGTTAATGACAAAGTTTTAAAGAACCCAAGAATTTTGTAAAATGGTGATTTTTGAAGTGGTTTTGATCCCTTTTTCGAAATGATTTCACTAATGAGTTCCTAAAGCCTTAAACATTATTTTCAAGTATTGTTTTCCGAATTCAAACCATCAATTTGATATTGGGTTTGGAGTTGATTGACCCATTTCTTTATATGATTGATGTGGGAAGTGTTGTTTCCAATGGGTGATTGTAAATACTTGATTATTTTAGATCGTTTGACTTTGAAAGTGATTCGGAAGGGGAAGACTCAACTCTTGGAGTAATTGTTGATTGATTTAAGGCAAGTAACTTCCCAAATCTTGTATTCTAGTTGAATTTGTTTGCTTCCTTTGTTGCTTGTGTGTTGGGAGTAACGAGGATGAGGTGAAGTGTTAAATTGTCCACTTGTTATACCTAAATGAATAATAACGGGTTGGAATGAAAAAGGTTATGTGTTGATCATGATGATGTGAATTGTTTTATTGTAACTAGGGGTGTATATAAGTCAGTTTGGTTTGGTTTTTTATTAAAAAAAAACCTAAACCAATTATGTCGGTTTATTAAATCTAAAAATCAAATCAAACCACGCAAAGTTGGTTTTTTCAGTTTCGATTTTAGTCGGTTCTTTCGGTTTTTTTAGGATTTTTTTCGGTTTTTTACAACTATACGGTGTTTGAAAAAGAGATCAAATATATTTTCACTTACCTGTGTGATAAGCTAAACTTAAGAAATGTTAAATGAATAGAAATTTTCGTAAAAAGGATAAAATTCACATGAGTACAATTTTTTTTTAAAATATCAACGTTCATTATATTAAATTAATAAGATTAAATGATACCATCAAACTGAATACAAAACGAAATATTTACAAGTAAATTGTTAACTTCGAATTTGAAAACCTATAACAATATAATTGTAACTTTAGATCTTAATACAAAATAAAATATTTACAAATTTTACAAGCCCAAATTTGAAATAAAATATATAAACATTGAAAACTATAAACTAACTAAAAATATATTAACAAAGTAGATTATAAATAATATTTTTTATCTATAAATTAAATAAAATTATATATATAATATTTACAAAATTTTACAAGCCCAAATTTGAAATAAAATATATAAATATTGAAAACTATAAACTAACTAAAAATATATTATTAACAAAGTAAATTATAAATAATATTTTTTTATCTATAAATAAAATAAAATTATATATACCAAACCAAACCAAGAGGTTCGATTTGACTTTTTTTCTTTTAATACCAAACCAAACCAAGAGTGGTCCCTTTTTTTTTTCAATCACCAAACCAACCAAACCAAACCACAAATCATTTTTTTTTCCCGGTTTGATTTGGTTCGTCGGTTCGGTTTGACTTGTACATCCCTAATTGTAACCCTTGTTAATTGGTTGATGAAATACTTGAAAGCATGAATGTAGACTTGAATTCTGTAATTTGTTGTCTCTTCTATGTGGTGTGATATTGCTTGTGTGTATTGATAGTTGATGTAACACCTAGAAATTTTTTAAACTAAGACTCAAACCATTCTTCGTTGTGAGTAGGAGTTTACCAAGGAATTCAAAGTTTCTTAAGTATTAAGATCTAGATATAGCACCTTGAGTTCCAAAAAGAATTAAAGAGAATTCATTCAAGTCATTCCTAGGTTCTTTTAAGTTTTGGGTCAACTTAAAATGACCAGAACTTTCAGTACAAAATGATTTAGGTTGCCCATAAGATATTAAATGAAAGGTCTCGGAATCCTCTTTCCAACATTATTGAATTTGCTAATTTTCGAGCTTGTATGAGGGAGATATGCTCGTTTGAAGTTGGGGTGTCCAATTAAGGAAAGTTACCCGAAAGTATGAGGGGTATTTTGATCTCTACCTTACCCAATCGGATTTAAGCATTTTTAGTAAGTTTTTAGGAGTCTAAACTTATTAGAATTAGTTTAATTCATCCCCAAAAGCGTTTAGGGTTTTAGAGAGAAGATTCAGAGGAGAAAAAGTTCGAAGTTTCAAGCGTTTGTTCAAAAAATTCAAGATTTTGCCAAGAATCTAGTTGTTTGAGGTATGTAAGCTTCCATAGTGTTAGGTTCGTTTACACACACACCAATCATGATTTTCTTTTGCGAAGCTATCCATAAATATTGTGCAATTTAATTTCTTGATGAGTTCTTGATAAGTGTTCTTGAAGTTTCCTTATCGATTAAGTTTTGATGTAAGAAGATTCTACTTAGGTCAACTTCAAACGACCATATCTCTTAGAATATGAAGAGTTACGTGATCCATAACCTATCAAATTAAAGGTATTTGAATCTACTTTCCAACGCCACCAATTTTGCATCAATCCAATCTCTGAGTAAAAACTTGACCACTTTAGTAACCTGATATAGTGCTGTTACGAATTAGCAGATGGGAAAACATTAAAAAGGGTTGTTTTTGTCTTTTTACCTCCAAGAAAACCCTTCTTGACTAATAAAAGGCTCAAAACAATAAGATTTTCATCTTTAAGTCCATCATTCTCTTCTCTCTCAAACCCTAGGGCAAAATCCTAAGGAATAATCAAAGTAGAAGACTTCATTCAAGATTCTTTCAATCTTTTTCAAGATTCTTCTTCAAGATATGTTTTTCTCCAAGAATTCCATTCTTTTCTACTCAAATTCCTCCATACAATTATTAATCACTAATAAAAATCATAATTCTTGGCCATATAGATTTCAAGAAACTAATTCAAGAATCTCAAGAAAGGTTTTTTGATCGTTTACCTTCAAGCTAGGATTTCAAGGCTTCTAATTAAGTTCTTCTTCAAGATTCTTCAAGAACCTTGTTCTTCCAGGTATGTAAGGCTATCATAGTGTTTGACTAGTTTGTCCTCACGCCCTACATCTACTTTCAAATCAGTAAAAGAGAAATCTAGAATTCTACCCCTAAATTTGAGTATTCTTGAGATAGGTTGATTTTGAGTTCTTGAGTTCATGTTTCTTTTAAAAATTCTTTTCCTAATTATTGAGTTTCTATATTTTTATTGAGATCCTTGAGTTGATTTGTTCATGTCTATAATTTAGCATGAACCCTATTTTGAGTTATAAATCTTGAGAAGTTTTTCAAAGCCAACACTTGAGTTTTAAACTGAGTTTTGAGGAAGTATGAGAATGAGAAGAGACATATACATGAGTTTCATATTGTTATTTAGACCCTTGAGTCAAGTCGTTCATGCCCATAAATTCCGCATGAACTCTATCAGTTGAGTATCTTTGAGAGGAGTAGTATCTTCAAGTTCTTAATCTTAATTATTGAGTTCCTAATCATTTTGGGATTATATTCCTAATCATGGGGCTACTACAGGTTACCCATGAAGGTCCTTGAGTTGAGTAGTTGATGCCCATAATTTCGCATGAACCCTCCGAGTCGAGCATTCTTGAGATGAGTAGTATCATCGACTCCTTGAGTTCTGGAGGTGTTGAGTTCCAACTATTGAGTTCTATGCATGATTATTGAAAACTTTGACTTGAGTCATTCATGTTCATAATTCGGCATGAACCCTATTTTAAGAAGTTTTTTTTTTTTTTACAAATTGTTTTAAAACTTGTTTTAAATACTTGAGCACTGAGTTGAGGAAGAGTAGAGTTGAGTTCATTTTCTTTAAAATGATATATGGGAACTAAGTATTCCCAAGAGTAAATGATTTTACATTTAAGTTGATGACAGGAAACTGAGATTTCCAAAAGAGTTTTGAGTAGTTTGAGTACCATCTCTTTTAAGAGAAAGATTTTGAGTAATAATCTCAAACCACAGAAAGAGTTATGTTTTTAAGCATATAAGCTGAGTATATTTTTGGGAGTAGATTGAGCACTGATATGGGGACAAGTTTAGATAACTCAAGTCTCCATAAATCATGTAGCCAATGTGGGTAGAAAGTGTCATACTTTTTAGACGATTCCTTAATGCTTTTTAGCATAGACTAGTGGATCCACTTAGTTGAGAGGTTCTATACCTCGGGAAAATATATGACAGTTCTGGTAGCGTGGGCGAGATACTGTATCATCACATAGCTCATAGTGATGATGGTTGTCGGTTAGAGAATCTCCCACAAAGTTATATTATATTTTTATATACAAATTGAGTTATTATTGTATTCTTCAATACAATTGAGTTATTGTATATTGTTGTAAAAGTTTTCCATATATTACATTTATGTTTACTCTATTAGACTCCCACTTTGAATTCATCAATTCATGTATTTACACAGTTTTCATGAATTGATGAATCTTCAGGACTTCTTACAATACGATACAATTGAATTAGTTTAATATTAACTTAGCTTCTTATATTGCAAGAACTATAGTCATAGAGCCCTTATAAAAAATGGAAAGTAATTACAACTGAAATTTTAAATAATCTAGTGCTTAAAATATTATTAAGGTTAACCATCAAATTTGTTCTTTAATTCAAGGCCATCTCTAATCAATCACTAGTACCATAACATTTTCTAAATTCATAGACTTATGTATGAAAAGATGTTACCAATCATATAACTTCAAAAATTCTAAAAAAAAAAGTGGATATTTCGTTGTGATGATCCCAATTGGTTAGCTACAATAGATCTACTCAAATGGAGTTCCTTTGTACTTGCTTAAGAATAGTGTAGACCTACTGTTAAACGAACAACTTGATCTTTTATTGATGCAACCAATTACAAAGTGATAGTTCTTTCCACTAATATACCTAATAAGTTGTGTATGTAGGTTTAGCCCTAGTAAGTGTGAAAAACCAATTGAATAAGACTTAATTTATTGTTTCATCGTATTTTATGTAGTATTATTTTTCTATTGCAATTATGTTAAAAAACTTGATGGACAACATAGTAACATATTTTTTTTGTGGAGTTGTTTACAACAAATATTTTAGTTTTGTATTGTACTTAGTAAAGTTAGTCTTTATGTTTATGTAATTCTTTACTTATAATCAGATAAAATAATCATAAGCTAACTATATTTCAAAACCATCTTCATTGTATTCTATTATCTGTACAATAATTTTTGGATTAGAAAAATAACACTCCCTTTACATTTTAAACTAAACAATAAATATTCTTAATATTAAATCAATGGCTAAAAGTATGACATATATTTTTAATATATATTAAGAACAATGCTCAGATTAAATAATACAAGAGATAAATGAGAAGTTATTTTCTTATTTCAAAATTTCGGATTTCCTATAAAATTTACTCACTTATATATAACATTGTAGAGTATTTTTTGATAGTTATTCATTTTTTTATCCAAAGAAAGTACAAAAATCTATCATAAATTAAAAGAAATTTTTTTATATTGTATTATATTTTGAAACTATTAGACCATGAGAGATAGCAAACATGGCACTCGTTGGTAAATAACTCGGCATAATAATCATCACATGTCTCATCACAGTGTTCAACTGTCATGATTCGAGCCTACACCCTGGACGTGGCCGACACTCAAGAAGCATTGCTGGTCCCCAAGCGAACCCTCTGTTATCTCCTGTATTTAAATTAGCAAACCAGAAATAATAAAAGATGAAAAGAAAATCACAAAGAACTATCCGAGTCCACAGAACCCACTGTGTGTCCTTAAGAAATTTAATCCCCTCAAGTACCCGAGGTTGCAGATTAATTCCTCCCATGATAAAACGGATTAACTATTAAAGAAGTAGCGGTACCTCAAACTTCGATAATTTCAACGAATCACACACACAGACACTATCAATAGATTTTGTTTTGTAAGAAATGTATGCAAAAGAAGGGAAGAATTCGATAATAAAAAAATGAGAGAAAACCTCTCTATTTATAGCCAACAAAGGGTAAAGGTTACAACCTTTTAGAAAGAAGACAACCTTTCAGAAAGAAAACAACCTTTCAGAAAGGTCACAACACTTTGGAAAATGCATAACTTTTCAAACGGTCACAACTCTTCGGGAGAGTTCACAACCCTTCATTTCCTGTTCACACCTTTAAAACCCAACAATCCCCCACATGAATAGGGAATGGCTATTGTTAAAACATATGTATGAAAAATTGTCTGATTCGTAAGTAAAGGTTAATCGCATCTGGATAAGTAGGTTTCCCTTTAAACTTTCCGTAGTGAACATATATCGGATATACTCGGTCAATCGGTAGATTTGATATCTTTGAACCGTCGAGCTTTGGTGTATACCTAGACAACATAAGTCACACAATCAACCCTTGAACTATTTTTGGTTCTCATTGTTTTGTTCGTTTCAGCCATGAACACATCTCGGTTAATAAGTGCTTAGAGAACTGGCCTTATCGGATTCTCCTTGAAGCGGCTTACACTTCACACTTACATAGGTGGTTTTTAAATGTGTTATCCCGTAGATACACTATTTGATATACCCTGTATCAAACTTAGAAACCATTAAAAAAGTCCTTATGCCTTTATCCTGGTTACTGAACATTGTCTCATCATGAGAATGGATATAAAATAATTTTTGACAATGTTGAACCGTCATCTATGACTTTGTTTTATCTCCTTGAACCTAGATCTTGGGATCTCCAGTCTTCTAGGTAGAGTTACCGCCACGATGACTTGTTCTCGGCCATAGTCCCATTCCCGTCGATGATTTCTCAACTCCTTCTCTAGTTAGGCCTTTTGTAAGTGGATCCGACACATTATTCTTTGACTTCACATAGTCAATTGTGATAATTCCACTAGAGAGTAGTTGTCTAACAGAGTTATGTCTTCGTCTTATATGACGAGACTTTTCGTTATACATAACGCTTCCAGCCTTTCCTATTGCAGCTTGACTATCGCAGTGTATGCATATAGGGGCCATTGGTTTGGGCCAATACGGAATATCTTCTAAGAAATTTCGGAGCCATTCAGCTTCTTCACCGGCCTTGTCTAAGGCGATAAATTCAGACTCCATTGTAGAGCGAGCTATACATGTTTGTTTGGATGATTTCCAAGATATTACTCCTCCACCAATAGTGAAAACATATCCACTAGTGGATTTTGTTTCAGTTGACCCAGTAATCCAATTTGCATCACTATATCCTTCAAGATCTGCTGGATATTTATTGTAATGCAAAGCATAGTTTTGAGTGTCTTCTAAGTACCCCAAAACTCTCTTCATTGCCAACCAATGATTTTGATTGGGATTACTTGTGTATCGACTTAGTTTACTTATAACGCAAGCTATGTCTGGTCGTGTACAATTCATGACATACATCAAACTTTCCAATACTCTGGCATAATCCAATTGAGACTGACTTTCACCTTTATTCTTTGCAAGATTAAGGTTCACATCAATTGGAGTCTTTGCCTTTTTGAAATTCAAATACTTGAACTTTTCAAGTACCTTTTGAATATAATGAGATTGAGACAATTCTAGACCGTTAGGAGTTTTGTGAATCTTAATTCCCAATATCAAATCGGCAACTCCTAGATCTTTCATATCAAACTTACTAGCTAACATGCGCTTAGTAGCTTTTATATTGGCAATGTCCTTGCTCATTATCAACATGTCATCCACATATAGGCATACAATAACTTCCTGATTTGGAGTGTCTTTAATGTAAACACATTTATCACACTCATTGATCTTAAATCCATTTGCCAACATGGTTTGATCAAACTTTGCATGCCATTGTTTTGGTGCTTGTTTTAGTCCATAAAGTGACTTAACAAGTTTGCATACTTTCTTTTCTTTACCGGGAACTATGAAGCCTTTAGGTTGTTCCATGTAGATCTCTTCCTCTAGCTCTCCATTTAAGAAAGCGGTTTTCATATCCATTTGATGGATTTCAAGACTGTATACTGCAGCTAGGGCAATTAACATCCGAATTGAAGTAATCCTAGTTACTGGCGAGTATGTGTCAAAATAATCAAGACCTTCTTTTTGTCTAAAGCCTTTGACAACAAGTCTTACTTTATATTTGTCAATAGTTCCATCATCTTTCATCTTCTTTTTGAAGATCCATTTTGAACCTAAGGGTTTGTTCCCTAGAGGAAGATCAACCAACTCCCAGGTATGATTGCTTAAGATTGATTCAATCTCACTATTGACAGCCTCCTTCCAAGAGGTTGAGTCACTAGACAACATCGCTTCCTTGAATGTTTGAGGCTCACTTTCAAGTAGGAATGTTACAAAATCAAATCCAAATGACGTAGCTGTCCTTTGACGTTTACTGCGCCTTGGACTCTCTTCATTGGTTTCATTATCTTTTGGTTCTTCTCGAGGTTGTTTAGACCCCCCACTAGATGACTCAAGTCTAGTTTTATACGGATAGATATGTTCAAAAAATTCAGCATTATCTGATTCCATTACTGTATTGTCATGAATATCCGGATGTTCGGACTTATGAACCAAAAATCGACATGCCTTACTATTTGTGGCATATCCAATGAATACACAATCCACAGTCTTAGGCCCTATTTTCACTCTCTTAGGTATAGGAACCTGAACTTTGGCAATACACCCCCATACTTTGAAATATTTCAAGTTGGGTTTTCTACCTTTCCATTTCTCATATGGAATAACATGTGTCTTTGTGTGAGGCACTCTATTGAGTATTCGATTTGCTGTAAGGATAACTTCCCCCCACAAGTTTTGTGGTAAACCTGAACTTATAAGTAAGGCATTCATCATTTCCTTTAAAGTTCGGTTTTTCCGTTCCGCAATTCCATTAGATTGGGGAGAGTAAGGAGCAGTAGTTTGATGGATTATTCCATTTTCCAAACATATTTCTGCAAATGGAGATTCATATTCTCCACCTCTATCACTTCTGATCATTTTGATCTTTCTATCCAACTGATTTTCAACTTCAGTTTTATATTTCCTAAATACGTCTATTGCTTCATCCTTACCATTTAGCAAATAGACATAACAATATCTAGTGCAATCGTCAATAAAAGTTATGAAATACTTTTTTCCACCACGTGTTGGTGTTGCCTTCATGTCACTAATATCAGTGTGAATCAGTTCTAAGGGATATGAATTCCTTTCAACAGATTTATAAGGATGCTTAGCATACTTAGATTCAACGCAAACTTGACATTTTGATTTATTGCACTCAACTTTAGGCAAAACATTTAAGTTAATCAATTTTCGCAAGGTTTTGTTATTAACGTGTCCCAAACGTTCATGCCATAAACATTTAGACTCAAGCAAGTAAGAAGAAGCAGAATTTTTATTCATATCAACTGTAATTACATTGAGTTTAAAGAGGCCCTCAGTGAGGTAACCTTTTCCTACATACATTTCATTCTTACTGACTACAATTTTATCAGAAACAAATACACATTTGAATCCGTTCTTAGTCAGAATTGGTATAGAAACTAAGTTCTTTCGCAATTCCGGAACATACGAGACCCTGTTCAAAGTCACCACCTTGCTCGATGTCATCTTTAAAAGGATTTTGCCAGTTCCTTCCACCTTTGCAACAGTGGAGTTTGCCATAAACAACTTCTCGTTTGTAGGTGCTGGTGTATATGATGAAAATAATTCTTTGTTGGTACACATATGGCATGAGGCACCAGAATCTATCCACCACTCTCTTGGATTTTCAACCAAATTGCATTCTGAAAGCATTGCACAAAGATCGTCCATCTCTCCTTTGGATTCAGCCAAATTTGCTTGATCCTTCTTCTTGTCCTTCTTGGGACCCCGACATTCAGTAGCCTTATGACCACGTTTGCCACAATTGAAGCAACTTCCATTGAACTTCTTCTTAGGAGGATTGCTCTTTGGACCAGATGCTTTCTTTCTTTTCTTTGATTTTGTGGGATCTTCTTCAACAATATTTATCCCAAATGTTGCTGAATTACCACGTGACCTCTTTTCTGCGGCCTTGTTATCATCTTCAATTCTTAGCCTTACCATGAGATCTTCAACAGTCATCTCCTTGCGTTTATGTTTCAAGTAGTTTTTGAAGTCATTCCACAATGGTGGTAACTTCTCAATAATGGCAGCCACTTGGAAAGCATCATTCACAACTAATCCTACATTAAAAATTATGTGAGTATTAAGAATAAACTTAATATTTCCAACATAGGTATTAAATAAATTTATACCTTCAGCAAGGAGATCATGAATTATGACCTGCAGTTCTTGAACTTGGGTGACGACGGTCTTACTGTCTATCATCTTATAGTCCAGAAACTTTGCCACAATGAACTTTTTCATTCCGGCATCCTCTGTTTTATACTTCTTTTCTAAAGCATCCCAGAGTTCTTTTGAGGTTTTGACATTACTGTACACATTGTACAGATCATCCTGCAGGCCACTCAAAATATAATTTTTACACAAAAAATTAGAATGTGTCCATGCTTCTGTTACCAAGAATTGTTCTTTAGACGGAGTTTCATCCGACATAACAGGAACGTTCTCATTAATGAACCTCTGCAGACTCAATGTAGTCAGATAGAAGAACATTTTTTTTTGCCATCTCTTGAAGTCGACTCCAGAAAACTTTGCAGGTTTCTCAGTCGGTGCTAAGGCAGCAGTTGAACGATTGGGTGCAACCGATGTTGTTGTAGCACTTACTGTTCCAACATTTGCTTGACTTGAATTAGTCATTTTTTTTTTCTGTCACAAATGGCAGACAATTTTAGTATGTAAAATACTAACAGTAAAGAATAAATCCTTACACAGACTGTTTCTGATGTAACGATAAAGTTTTTATGTTCTTTTAATCGTTAGTCGAATGAATTTTAGAAATTCAAACAGAGTAGAAAACCATAAAGATTTTAATCTCCAGAAACCTCAAATATAGAAACTTTTTAAATTTCTTAAGATTGTTATCTCCTGTATTTAAATTAGCAAACCAGAAATAATAAAAGATGAAAAGAAAATCACAAAGAACTATCCGAGTCCACAGAACCCACTGTGTGTCCTTAAGAAATTTAATCCCCTCAAGTACCCGAGGTTGCAAATTAATTTCTCCCAAGATAAAACGGATTAACCATTAAAGAAGTAGTGGTACCTCAAACTTCGATAATTTCAACGACCTCAAAATGACAGCAACGAATCACACACACAGACACTATCGATAGATTTTGTTTTGTAAGAAATGTATGCAAAAGAAGGGAAGAATTCGATAATAAAAAAATGAGAGAAAACCTCTCTATTTATAGCCAACAAAGGGTAAAGGTCACAACCTTTTAGAAAGAAGACAACCTTTCAGAAAGAAAACAACCTTTCAGAAAGGTCACAACACTTTGGAAAATGCATAACTTTTCAAACGGTCACAACTCTTTGGGAGAGTTCACAACCCTTCATTTCCTGTTCACACCGTTAAAACCCAACACCCTCATCCTGGTGGACTACAAGCGGAAGACTAACTCAAGCATACAAAGATTAAAACTAGATAAAATTCATTGAACTCAATTACAAAATCTTTAACTCAAAAGATTAACTTTGAATAAAATAGTATATTCAACTCACCAGAAATAGGCATCTCAAGCCTTTAAAACATTTAACAAAATAAATGAAACAAACTTCTCAAACTCTGTCTATATGAAGCCTCTAAATGACAAAGATGAAAGTCGGGACAAGACCCACGACTCCTGACGAAACTGAAAAGTAAATGAAATCCTCCGGAAGCAAGAAGGCTCACCATAGCCACTGGAACTGTAAGTGGTATCAATGAAGTGCCTGTTGATAATTCTGAATACCTGTATCTGCATCATGAAACAATGCAGGACAAATGACATAGTACGTAGAATGTACGAGCATGTAAGGGGAATTCTAAAGCATAAACATAGGCTTGAACTTGATAAAAAGGCAATAGTGAGGTTATGAACATTACCAGTACAACGTAAACATTACAATACATCTACGAGCCTATTTGACATTGCTGTTAAAAACTGCTTATTTTTAGAAGCGCTTTTTAAATATAGCCTTTTAAAAAATAATTTGTGTTTGGCAAATTCATTTGAAAAGTGTTTTTGATAAGCAATTTGTGTTTGACTAATTTTCTTTAAAAAGTGCTTTTGAGAGTCAAATTAAAAAAACAAAAAAAGACAAGTATCGATGTGCTTTTAATATTAACATTATTTTATAGAGAGAAACTATTTTAAATATCTAATACAGAAAATTTAATTACATTTTTAACTTAATTATTTGAAATGTGCATATTCAAATTTTCAATCAATATTGTACATAGATAAATATTGTTGATTTTTTTTTAAAAAGAAGAATCTTTTTTTGTTATTTATTAACTATTTTTTGAATTCAATCTTAGCTATTATCCTCTTCATTTTAAAAAAAAATAATATTCTAAATTTTTAAAATTCAAACTAAAATAAAATAATACGTAAATTAAGAAAAGAAAATTTGTTATTTGTTACTTTTTTGGGAGGGTCTAAATGCTTAATTGTTATTTTTTCTCTTTTTTAATCCTACAAAACTATCGTTGTTACTTTTATTTCTAATTCCGCAAAATAATAAATAAAGTAATATATACAATATAATATATAAATAATAATAATAATATAAAACATAAATAAAATAAAAAATTTATTATATAAAAATAAAATTAAAATTCTTGATTAAAAATCAACCAACATGTCCTCTAACACTTGAATAGTCCTCTCTGACTGCCCGTTCGTCTATGGATGGAAAGTTGTGCTAAAAGTGAGTTGAGTGCCCAACTCCTCTTGCAATTTTCCCCAAAACTTGGAAGTGAACTGCGTGCCACAGTATGAAATGATAGAAAGGGGCACACCATGCAACCTCACTATCTCCTTTACGTACACCTTAGCCAACTACTGCTTATTATAGTCTACTCTGACTGGAATGAAATGGGATGACTTAATCAGTCTATCAACCACTACCCAAATGGAGTCAAACTTTCCAAAGGTCTTGGGGAGATCCACCACGAACTCCATAGCTATCATTTCTCACTTCCATTCCGGAATTGGCATTCGCTGAAGCAAACCTACCAGCCTTTGGTGCTCACACTTTACTTGTTGTTCAGTAGGTATGATAAGTGAAGGATCACCCACACTTCTTCAACATAGAAATGTGGAATATCGGATGAATAACTGCTACCTCTTGGGGTTGCTCTAACTCATAAGCTACATTGCTAATCCTCTTGGATATCCTGTAAGGACCAATATACCGGGGACTAAGATTCCCCTTCTTACCAAATCTCATAACACCTTTTATGGGTGAAACATTCAAGTAAACCCAATCATCTACTTCAAACTCTAGGTCTCTTCTCCTAACATCTATATAGGATTTCTAACGGCTCTGTGCCGTTTTCAAAATATCTTAAATAACCTTAACTTTTTTCATATCTTGATGCACTAAGTCTGGTCCTATCAACCCAGCTTCACCAACTTCAAACCATCCAATAGGAGATCTGCATCTTCTCTCATAAAGAGCCTCATACAGAGTCATTTGGATGCTAGAGTGGTAACTATTGTTATAAGTAAACTCTATGAGAGGTAGGTGATTGATAAGTCCACAAATTGGACTCATTTAGGGCTATATTTTAATAAAATTAGTGTCCTCAAATGCATATTTTGTCTCAATAACTAATGTAAATCCTTAAGTTTCAGGTATTTGGAGTTTGACGCAAAACATGGACACTACTTGGCAAAAAAGAACAAGGCGGCTTAAAAGAATGAAGAAATGAAGACCTGAAGATCGCCGAACCCTGTTGGTGAGCCGTCGATTGGCCTGGAGATCGCCTTTTGTTCCACTGTACTGAGCCCTAAAAGAGAAGGTCAAGTCCGCGATGAAAAGGAGCAGTCAATGCGTCGCCGAGCAGTTCCGCAAAACAATACTTTTATCGCCCAATGCCTCAAAACACGAGAATGCTGAAGGCTAAAGCAAGAAGGCGATGAAATCGACCAAAAGGTGGATCACCGAGTGTATCGGTGATCCAGACTAACTGCTTCGAATGGTCCTCCGCAACATAAATTTTCAAACACTATAAATACTTGTTTTAAATCTCTAGCTTAGGATGAGTTCTATTATTGGGACTTTTTACAGTTTTTGAGAGATTTAAGTTTTAGAGGATTTTGGAGACTTTGTTCTAAGACCTTGAAGATTCAAAAGGTTTCAACTCTAAGAAATTAGAAGTGGGTCTCGAAGATTCTTCATCCTTGACATGTTTCAAGACTTTATTTATCATACCCATTTTTGGTATCAATTTTTATCTTGTTTTCATATCTAGCTAAAACCCTAATTCTTGGGGTGTGATTTTGTGAATATGAGTTAAATTATCTATTGGGTCTTCCTTGATGATGGTTTATTTGTTGTTTAAATGTGATTTCATTTAGTAGTTGTGTATGAACTTAATGGGATAGTAGTTGTAAATATGATTTCATCTTAGTGTTTTTGGCTTAGTCGAGAGAGAGGTCATAAAACTAAGACTACTAAATTGATAGCCGATGGTATTGAGTCAACATGGGTTCAACTCGAGAGAGTGATTCCTAGTCTTTCTCCAACACATTCAACTTGATAGAGTGAATGGGCTAAGGTAGAGGCAGCTCTTAATGCGACAACTCGATGTTCGAGAAATACCGAGTTGATTCGTGGTAAGTTGCTCGAGAAAGAATTTACCCCTACTATAGTCTAGCTTTGTCACAAATGTTCAACAATTTATTATCAAGAGCATGTACCGATAGTCTAGTTTATCCCATATTCCTATCACATCCCAAGAATCTTATCTCGCTATCTCGTTTCTTTATATTTTTGTTGTTTTTAGTTGTTAATTAATACAAACCCTCATTGATAATTGACGCTTGCGTCACCCCTTAGATTTAGTATGTTTTTATTCGTTAATGTTTATAGCTATGACTAATTAGAACTTGATTTTATTTTTCTATTAATTCTCAAAACCACTCCATGTGGGAAAGATCCCAACCCTTGGTTGGGTTATATTACTACATGCGATCATTTGGCACTTGAATCGAAATAGTGTCAGTTGATTACGTCGAACATCAAAATGACGCCGCTTCTAGGGAATGGTGTTATTTGAGAATTTTTGGTTTAGTAAAATTCTTGTTCTTCTTAGTCATATTTTACTAACTTTATTTTTTGTTTTTTTTTTCTTTGAGTTGTTGTTGTAGGCAGATACCCTGAGCATGGCTAAGGGAAATGATAGCAAATTGGCTGAGACGAATCAAGAAGTCGAGAGGGACTTCAAGTTAACCGCACTTGTAACTCAGCTAAATGATTTGGCCACCAAAATATCTGAGGTGGAGGACCAGTGCAAAAGTCAAGGGAGGTACATACCCCCTTATGAGCGGAAAAAGTCTAGAGACAGGGAGAACAATCGTGTCGAGGACACACTACAAATCATTCTCCAAAAGATCACCGACCAAGATCGAGTGTTGGAAGAGATGAAGGAAAATATTGAAGTGTTGAATCAGATGATTGACTCTCATTCTAGATTGATCCAATTGATCAGGACACTCATGAGTTATGCAGTGCCTCCTCTCCACTCAAATGAACTATTAGGGTTACCTAGTACCACTAGGGTCAACCCCAATGATGGAGAGTGATTAAGGACTTGTGCGGGCAACGACGTTAACTAAGGTGGTTCTTGGGAGGCAACCCAAGGCCTTAAATGCTTTATTTTTGTCTTAGAAATAATGGTGTGTTAATTGTGCAGTTTAAAGTGTGGAGAGTGTGTGGAAATTGCATTTGGCGAACTAAAAGTCCATTCAGCGAATCACCGAACAGGTCGGCGATCCCGATGTAAATCACCGTTTGGACCCTCACTTTGACTGAAGGTCCTGTAAAACTCGGCGAGGTAAGTAACCACTCGATGTGTCGCCGAGTAGTTCGGTGAGCAATACTAACGTTGCCGAATGGGCGAGATCTGGGTAATTTTTATAAAGCCATAGGTTTAAGTTTTCAACACCTTCATTTCCCCTCACTCTCGACCTTCGCAAAATCGAACCTAATTAATATTTCCAAAATTTTTGCATCTTCTAAGTATGTTAGTCGATTAATTGATGTCTGGACTTAGGATTACATTGCCACCTAACATTTCAAAGAACTTTGATCAGCATAAAAGGTTGGTTTTCCCGAACCCCGAGGCTACTTTGAAAAATTTATTCTCTTATTCAATTGGGCTTATTGTAATGATGAGTGTTAGGCCTCTCTGGTAGGATTGAATTGCTTTGTTGCCTATTTCTATTCGATAATCTTGCATGTTTTACCTAGCATTTTGAAATCCCATTTTCTAATGTGTTAAGTTGATTTAATTCGCGATGGGTAATGCTTTTTTGTTGTGGGTCTTATTCAAATTTGTGTTGTATGTGCTTAAATTGTGTTTTCGAGGCTTGCAAGGTTGATTTCGAGAAGTTGGGTTGAAAATGGGCATAACGTGTCGTTTCGGCTAGCTGGGACGAGCTCTCTGAATTACTCAGCGATTCACCAAATTTCCCCACTCGCTTTGATATTATGTTGTATGTTTTGTTGGTTTCTGAACCTTTGGCGATAAGCACGAGGATGCCAAAAGCACTCGTCGAATAATCGAAAGTCTTCTTGTTCACCCTTTGTCTGCACCCCTTGAACCTCTACTGCACTGAAACCTTCGACGAATAACCCCTTGCTCGCTGAAGGATTGACAAGTCTACCTGCAGCTGATAGTCCTTATTTTGTTTGTCAAATATTTTCTAACCTTACCTCGAAGCTTTGTAGACATGGCTAGACCTAAAGTTACAGGGAGAATCATGCCACCCTAACTGATATGAGCACGGGATTTCCAACTAGAGAGAGGAAGGTCGAATCCTCCCAAGAAGGAAAAGCAAGAACATCCACCTGGAAACAAAGGAAAAGGCAAGAAGCTTAGTGCTAACGGGAAGACTAACCCACGAGACCCCTTTATGCCTTCATAGGCCCAAGGACTCTACACAACTGTCTACTCCTTTTTGGTAGCTACATACTTGGACAATATCAGTAAGTCCGACACTGTCGAATCTTCTGAGGTGACCTTGGGCACTGATGCCAGGCTCAGGGTGAGGCATCGGGCACTGATGCTAGACAGACGGAGTGACTGTGTAGACCGGGCCCCCATTTACCTCCCTCTCTGTTTTGTTTTATCACTGTTAGATAATTTTTATTTGCATTTGAGGACAAATAATTTTAATTATGGCGGGGTGTAGCCCACCTTTGTGTGTGCTATATTTTTTTTGGGTTGTGAATCATAATGTTGTGTTTTATACTGTTTTTCGTGGAATGTTTGAGCTTGTGACTCCTTTTGCTTTAAACTACAAATGATTTTGACCCTTCTGAAAACTTTTTTCCACCTTTTGTACGTGTGGAGTATGGCTATTCTTTAGCAAATTGATTTTCATCAATATCGATGACTCAAATAGTGCTCATAATCGAACAAACATGAAGGTGAGGCAACGATGAGACCAAGTGAAGTTACATAGTCAATATGTGAACTCTTTACATCTCGTCGTGACTAGCCAAGTATCAAATTGAGTCTCTTGTGATGAGCGTTGCACACTAGCGAAAGTGTGGAGTCTTGTTTGACTTTGGTGTCGATGCTTTGTGTGATGAGCTTACATGTGAATTGTGCATGATGGATCCTAGAATTTGCCTCGTTGGTATGGTCGACTAAGTGATGCTATCTCTTGATATGATCATAGGCAACTTCGAAGAGTGTGAGCCAATTTGACATATACCTCTTTTGTGGCCTACCTTGTTAGAGTGTGAACCACTTTTGAATACCCTTTGAGCCTTACCTTTCTTTGGAAGAAACTTGATGAAAACAATGGCTTTTCTTTATCCATCACCCATAATCCTCATGGAATTGTGGTTAGTTGAATAGTCAACTTAGGCCAAAAACCTAAGTTGGGGCTTTGGTGAAAAGAGAAGGGAAAATCAAGAAGTGCAAGAAAGTCCCTCTTTAACCCATGGTGTTGAGAAAAATGGAACCCCTCCATACAAAAAAAGAAGAAGAAAAGACAAGAGAAAAAGAAAGAGAACAAAAAAGTTGTGGAATAAAGTTATGAAGTACAAAAGAAATGGGGGTTCCGAATAATCCATGGAAGTGAATAATGGGATGACATATGAGCCCTAAAGAAAATGATGAAAGAAGAGGAAAGGGAGTGTTGAAAGCACCACATTTCGCGATGATGAAAGTCACTGAGTCTAAATGACTATACCTTTGCACTCAGCCCCATTACAAGCCTTGAAAAGACCTTTTTGATCTTGAGTGAGCTAAAACAATTGTTGATTGGAAAATACGAGCAAACGTATGGGTGAAAACATGCATTGTGTTCTTCTTTGTGAGAGTGAGCGTTGCATTTGATTCCGAAACTTTAATTGATTAAACCATTGTGTGTGAATATGGAATCATTCATTTTGTGAGGGCATTAGAGTACCTTTGTTGAGCTCGAACTTGCATTTGAAGCAAGTATAGTGAGCTTGAGAATCTTTGATAATGATGTGTCACAACTTGAGTCTTTGAGTATACAATTGATCCTTGCATGAGTAAGTTGAGTCTTGTTGTGTACATTCATGATTGAGTCTTGTGTATCACTGTTTGAACATCCTTTTTGAACTGCTGAACTTGATTGTTACTTGAGGACAAGCAAAAGTTTAAGTTAGGGGTGTTGATGAGTCCACAAATTGGACTCATTTAGGGCTATATTTTAATAGAATTAGTGTCCTCAAATGTATATTTTGTCTCAATAACTAATGTAAACCCTTAAGTTTCAGGTATTTGGAGTTTGAGGCAAAGCATGGACACTACTTGGCAAAAGGGAACAAGGCGGCTTAAAAGAACGAAGAAATGAAGGTTTGAAGATCGCCGAGCCCTGTTGGCGAGTCGCCGATCGGCCTGGAGATCGCCTTTTGTTCCAGTGTGCTGAGCCCTAAAAGAGAAGGTCAAGTTCGCGATGAAAAAGAGCAGTTGGTGCGTCGTCGAGTAGTTCTACGAAGCAGTACTTGTATTGCCCAATGCCTCAAAACATGAGAATGCTGAAGGCTAAAGCAAGAAGGCGATGAAATCGACCAAAAGGCGGATCACCGAGTGTATCGGCGATTCCGACTAACTGCGCTGAATGGTCCTCCGCAACATAAATTTTCAAACACTATAAATACTTTTTTAAATCTGTAGCTTGGGATGACTTCTATTATTGGAACTTTTAATAGTTTTTGAGAGAGTTAAGTTTTAGAGGGTTATAGAGACTTTGTTCTAAGACCTTGAAGATTCAAAAGGTTTCAATTCCAAGAAGTTGGAAGTGGGTCTCGAAGATTCTTCATCCTTGACGTGTTTAAAGACTTTATTTATCGTACCCATTTGATGGTAACACCTTTTGATATCGATTTTTATCTTTTTTTCATGTTTAGTTAAAACCCCAATTCTTAGAGTGTTATTTTATGAATATGAGTTAAATTATCGGTTGGGTCTTGCTTGTTGATGGTTTATTAGTTGTTTAAATGTGATTTCATTTAGTAGTTGTGTATGAACTTAATGGGATTGTAGTTGCAAATACGATTTCATCTTAGTGTTTTTAGCTTGCTTGAGAGAGAGATCGTAAAATTAAGACTACTAAATTGATAGTTGGTGGTATTGGGTCGACATGGGTTCAGCTCGAGAGAGTGAATCCTAGTCCTTCTCCCACACATTCAGCTTGAGAGAGTGAATGGGCTAAGGCGGAGGCTATGCTTAATGCGGTAACTCGGTGTTCGAGAGAAACTGAGTTGATTAGGGGTAAGTTGCTCGAGAGAGAATTTATCCCTACT
Organism: Solanum bulbocastanum; assembly: GCA_037074985.1. Classification (NCBI taxonomy): domain Eukaryota; kingdom Viridiplantae; phylum Streptophyta; class Magnoliopsida; order Solanales; family Solanaceae; genus Solanum; species Solanum bulbocastanum. The sequence goes on from CM073601.1 coordinate 35,023,672, forward strand.
ATATTCTAGCCTAGTCACAAATGGTCAACAATTTACTATCGAAAGCATATACCCGATAGTCTAGTTTATCAAATATTCCTTTCACATCCCATGAATCCCTTCTCCCTATCTCGTTTCTTTATATTTTTGTTGTTTTTAGTTGTTAATTAATACAAACACCCATTGATAATTGACACTTGCGTCACCTCTTAGATTTAATATATTTCTATTCGTTAATATTTATATCTATGACTAATTAGAACTTGATTTTATATTTCTATTAATTCTCAAAAGCACTCCCTGTGGGAAGGATCCCAACCCTTGGTTGGGTTATATCACTACACGCGATCGTTTGATAGTTGAACCGAAATAGTGTCAGTTGATTACGTCAAACATCAGTGATTTTCCCAATTAACCTTTAAATCAATCACGCAAGCTCTCAACATATCTTCGAAAGTCTGAATGGTGCGCTCTGCTTTACCATCAGTTTAAGGTTGAAACGCACTACTCAACTTCACTTTTGAACCCAAACCTTTATGAAATGACTTCTAAAATTGTGCCGTAAATTGTGCACCTCTATCTAAAATAATAGATACTGGAACTACATGAAGTTTGACTACTTATTGAATATATAACTTAGCATAATCATCTGCTTAATAGGTAGTATTTACTGGCAAAAAGTAGGCTAATTTAGTCATTCGATCTATAATCACCCAAATGGAATCATGTTGCCTGCGAGTCCGTGGTACCATGACTGACTTAGTTGAGTTAGATATGGTAGATTTTGAAGTCATTCTAGGTATGGACTGGCTATATGCCTGTTATGCATCAGTCGATTGTAGAACTCGAGTAGTCAAGTTCTAGTTTCCTAATGAGCCAGTTATAGTGTGGAAGAGTAGTTCAACAGTGCGTAAGGGTCGTTTTATTTAGTATCTTAAGGCGAGAAAGTTAATTTCCAAGGTTGTGTCTATCACTTAGTCCAAGTTAATGACTCTACTGTTGAGATACGTTCTATTCAGTCAGTTTCAGTTGTTAGTGAGTTTACAGAAGTCTTTCCAGACGATCTTCCCGGAGTCCCTCCTGAGAGAGAAATAAACTTCGGTATAAATATTCTTCCCAATACTCATCCTGTCTTTATTCCGCCATATATAATGGCTCCAACAAAGTTCAAAGAGAAGTTGAAAGGTCTTGTAGAGAAAGGTTTTATTCGAACAAGTGTCTTACCTTGAGGCACTCCGATTTTATTTGTGAGAAAGAAAGATGGTTCTCTGAGAATGTGTATAGATTACCATTAGTTGAATAAGGTTACTATCAAGAATAAATATCCTCTTCCGAGAATTAATGATCTCTCAATCAACTTCAGGGCGCCACTTGTTTTTCTAAGGTTACCATTAGTTGAAAGTAAGAGAAAATGATATCCCCAAGACATCATTCAGGACCCACTATGGTCATTATGAGTTCCTAGTTATGTCCTTTGGTTTGACCAATGCTCCTACATCATTCTTAGGCCTTATGAACATATTATTCAAGCCTTATTTAGATATGTTTGTTATCGTATTCATTGATGACATTCTAATCTATTCGAGGAATGAGGAAGATTATGCTAGCCATCTCAACATAGTTCTCCAAACTTTCAAGGATAAGGAGTTATATGCCAAATTTTCTAAGTGTGAGTTTTGGTTTGAGTTTGTGGCATTCTTCGGCAATATTATTTTCGGTGATGGAATTCGAGTTGACACTCAAAAGATAGAGGCAATGTAGAACTGGTTTAGACCCATGTCTCCAACTGATATTAGCAGTTTCTTGGGATTGGCTGGCTATAATAGAAGGTTCGTTGATGGGTTCTCATCTATTTCATCTCCTTTGACTAAGTTAACTAAGAAAACAGTTAAATTTCAATGGTCTTAAGCTTGTGAGAAAAGTTTTTAGGAATTGAAAAAGCGGTTGACTACTGAACTAGTATTAACAGTTGAACCTTGATAGGAAATCATAGATTTCTGATAGGACAGAAAAAACCCAATTACAAAAAAAAAATTTCATATACACGAGCGGCCCTTCACTCGTGCAGTTGGACTGACTAGTGACTTTAAATTAATCCTTGAGACCGAGCCTTGCCTCTCACCTTTTGGTTCATTGCAAGGAAAGACTAAAAAGAAAACAAAAAGCTTTTGGTGGATACAAGCCCTCAGGACTTGACACTTGAACACCGGGAAGCTTGCCCTAGGGTCCTTCGTTTGGAATTGCCCTTTTAATCTATGTAAGGTTTTGTAGTATATTATGATGCATCCAGAGTTGGATTAGGTTGTGTGTTTAATGCACAATGACAAAGTTATAACTTATGCCTCAAGACAACTTAAGGTTCACGAGAAGAATTACCCAACCCATGATTTAGAGTTGGCTAGCATAGTATTTGCTTTGAAAATATGACGGTATTATCTTTATGTTGTTCATGTAGATGTGTTCACCGGTCACAAGAGTTTTTAGTATGTGTTTAGTCAGAAAAAAAACTTAATCTCAGACAGAGAAGGTGGTTAGAGTTACTCAAGGACTATGATATGAGTATTCTCTACCACCCAGATAAGGCTAATGTGGTTGCTGATGCCTTGAATAGATTGTCTATGGATAGTACCGCCTATTTTGAGGAAGAAAAGAAATAGTTAGCAAATGAGGTGCATGACTTGCACGATTAGGAGTTCGATTAAGAAATTCCGACGAAGAAGGAGTAGTGGTGATAAATGGGGTTGAATCATCATTAGTGTCTGAAGTTAAAGAGAAACAAGACCAAGATCCTATTTTTCTTGAATTGAAAACAAATGTTCATAAGTAAAAAGTAATGACTTTTGAATAAGGGGATATGGTGTATTGAGGTACCAAGGTAGATTGTGTGTGCCAAGGGTGGATGAACTTCAAGAGAGAATTATGGAGGAAGTTCATAGCTCTAGATATTCTATCCATCCGGGTTCTACAAAGATGTAGCATGACATGAGAGAAGTCTATTGGTGGACTAGTATGGAAAAGGGCATTGCAGAGTTCGTTGCTAAGTGTCTGAATTGCTAACAAGTTAAAGTAGAGCACTAGAGGCCTGGTGGTATGGCTCAAAATATAGATCTTCTAGAAAGTAAGTAGGAAATGATCAATAGGGATTTCATCATAGGTTTACCACGGTCTCGCATGCAGCATGATTCCATTTGGGTGATTGTAGATCAAATGACTAAATCAACCCACTTTTTGCTGGTAAAGACTACCCATTCAGCTGAGGATTATCCTAAGTTAGATATTCAAGAGGTAGTCAGACTTCATGGAGTTCCGGTATCGATTATTTCAGATAGAGGTGCATAATTTACTGCATAATTTTGGAAGTCATTTAAAAAAGGTTTGGGTTCAAAAGTGAACTTGGGTACTGTTTTTCATCCTTAGACTGATGGTCAAGTAGAGCACACCATTCAGACTTTGGAAGATATTTTGATAGCTTGCGTGATTGATTTCAAGGGTAATTAGGATGATCACCTACCTCTCATAGAGTTTGCTTATAATATTAGCTACCACTCTAGAATCCAAATGGCTCCGTATGAGGCTCTTTATGGGAGAAGATGCAGATCTCCTATTGGATGGTTTGAAGTTGGTGAAACTGGGTTGATAGGACCAAACTTAGTGCATCAAGATATGGAAAAAGTGAAGGTTATTCAAAAGAGATTGAAAATAGCGTAGAGCCGTCAGAAATCCTATACAAATATTAAGAGAAGAGACTTAGAGTTTGAAGTAGATGATTGGGTTTACTTGAAGGTTGCACCCACAAAGGGTGTTATGAGATTTGGTAAAAAGGGGAAACTTAGTCCTTGTTATATCAGTCCTTATAGGATATCCAAGAGGATTGGCAATGTAGTTTATGAATTAGAGCTACCGCAAGAGTTGGCTGCGGTTCATGCGGTATTCCACATTTCTATGTTGAGGAAGTATATGGGCAATCCTATACTTATCATACCTATTGAAGACATTGGTATTAAGGATAACTTATCTTATGAGGAGATTCCTATTTAGATCCTAGATTTTCAAGTTCGCAAGTTGAGGACTAAAGAAGTAGCATCAGTCAAAGTTCGGTGGAGAAATTAGTTTGTTGAGGAAACTGAGGAGGATATGAAAAAGTGATACCCACATCTCTTCGAATTCAAAGAAATTCCAAACTAAGGTACTAATCCTTTTCTTGGCATTTGTTTTAAGTTGGCACGTTGTATTTATATTTTGCTTGTTGGGTGTTTGAGATGAATGTTATATGTTACACCCTTATCCTACTAAGAAAATCTCATTCGAGGATGAACGTTCCCAAGGGGGATATATTGTAACACCTCGCTACTTGAAAGAACTAGAATTAGAAAGAAACCGTTTTTGGAAATAATAAAATTTGGAAATTTTGGGAAGTATGCAAAGTATGAGTTTTGGGTCAACTTCAAACGACCATAACTCCTAGAACATGATGATTTAGGTAGGTTACAAGATAACATATGAAAGGTATTTGAATTATCTTTCCAATGCCACCGAGTTTGCTCATTTTCAAGTTCGTATGAGGGAGATATGCCCGTTTGAAGTCGGGCTATCTGGATAAGGAAAGTCAACCGGATTTTTGAAAGGTATTTTGGTATTTTCACTACCCAATTAATTTAATTTGTTTTTAGTAATTTATTTGGGGTCTAAACTGATTTGGTTCATTTTACGCTTCATAAAATATTGCTAGGGTTTTGAGAGAAGGGAAAAGAAGAGAAAAGAAGATAAGAAGCCTAAGTTCGTCGTGTTCTTGAAGTTTAGCTTGTGGATTTCGCCAAGGGTTAATCTCTACGAGGTATGTGAGATCACATAGCGTTGGGTTCCTTTACTGATGGGCCAATCATATTTAATTCAGTGTATTTACGTTCTTAAAAGTAGATAAATTGAGTTCTTGATGGTTTTCTTGTTGAAGTTTCTATTGGGATCTTGATTATTGAGATTTTGAGGAGTTCTTGAGTAAATTGCATGAGATTTAAGGTTATTTTTGAGTATATTCTTGTATACTTTGGTTGTGTATGCGAATCTAAGTGTTTGGGGAAGAAACCAATCGAATTTAGATGGTTTAGATTTGAAAAACGAGCAAGAAAATTTAGGGATTTTCTGGGCAGGGGCATGGGGTGTCGCGCCACTCAGTGTGCCCCAAGACAAAGTTTGTGGGTTGGGCACTGGTGTGCCACACCACTTAGTGCGCCACAGCCCAACTCCCGGCGCCACTCAGTACGCAAGGATCGCCAAGTCTTCTACCTTTCCCACTTCTTTCCGTTTGAGTTCCCTTGAATCGTAGCTATGTTTTCTAGTTGAATTCTACACTCTAAGGTACATATAAACATCGAGAGATCATCCATAACATGAGATCATGAACCTTGAATTCATAATTCAAATTCAAGGAAAGTTAAGAGTCAAGTCTAAAGAGTTCTTGGAGTCTCCCAAAAGTATTTTACAATTGTTTTAAACTTGTTTTAAAGACTTGAGCATTAAGTTGACTAAGAGCAAGAGTGAAGTTCATTTCTTCAAAATATTATATGGGAACTAAGTATTCCCAAGAGTTAAAATGTTTTCACATTTAAACAAGAGAGGAAACACCGATTTCCAATAGAGCTTTTGAGCTAGTTTTTGAGTAATAATCTCAAACCACAGAAAGAGTTATGTTTTTAAACATATGAGCTAATTTATTTTGGGAGTAGTATTAAGCACCGATTTGGGGATAAATTCAAGTTCAGATAACCTGCTAGGGCGGGGGTGCTGTGGCGGAATGGGTCCCGCTATGGCGGTACAATTGCAACTTAAATCGGGTAAAAACCCTAAAAATGTTATTTTCTGCATACCTTCATTCTTGAGAGCTGAGAGACGACCTAGGACAATTTCTTGACAGTTTTCCACCACTTTTGGTGCTAAAGGTAAAATTATTACTCCCCAAATCCATTTTTCATTCCGTAGAACTTAAATTTTTGGGTAATTATCATTAGGGGAGGGTTTTTGCCTGAAGTTAATGATGGGAAAAACCTAATTGAACGTTAGGATCTTGGGTTTGGCCACGGATAGATAGATGGATTATTATCCGGTTAAATTAAGCCTCGTTTATTGATCCTTGCGTTAATTGTTTGTTTTTAAACCAAGAACAAGTGGAAAGAATCCGAAAAGGGAAGGCACAAGTGTCTTAGGAGGATTCAAGCTTGATTTCAAGGTAGGTGATGATCTGATTTCCTATTTGTGTGATATATGCTAGTTAATTGCTACATTGTATGCATGCATGTATGTGAATAGGGGAATGCAAATCAAATCCAATGAAAATGAGAATGTGTGAACGATTTCATGCCATGAACCTAATACTTGATTGTATGCTTATGAGTAATGTTTATTATGGGTGTGATTGTGATCGTGGTTGTGCTGATTGGATCGGGTGTCACGTTCCGACACATATATTGGATTGGGTGTCACGTTCCGACACATGTATTGAATTGGGTGTCACGTTCTGACACACTAACATTTTGGGTGTGGGTTCCATGAGAGGACCACTGTTATTGTTGTATTCATATCTACTTGTCGTTAATATTTTGGACTATATGTTGTTCTTGAAATGATAACTGATCTGTGTATTTTGTATATGTGTGTTTACTATATGGTGATTGCTTGCCTATGTTTATCTTACTAGAATAGCCGTGTGATCCTACCAGTACACTGTGGTTGTGTGCTGATACTGCACTTGCTCGTTCTTTGTTGAGTACAGGGTATCTTCACGCGGCTACGGATAGACCTCAGCTAGGAGATCAGTGATCAATTCAAGGGTGAGCCAGTTCTTTCAGGCTGCCATGTATTCTTCAATTTTGTTTAGTCCATTCTTTTTTGACTCATACTGCTAGCTTATGTTAGTTTCGGGGTTGTACCTCTTTCTTAGACTTGTTATATTTTAGAGTTTTGGTACAATGACTTTCAGGTTCTAGGGATTGTTTCCGCAATGGTTTTGATAATTGTTTTGTTAAACTTCAAAGTTTATGGAAACTCCATATTTCTTTAGATATTTAAACCCATACCTAGACAATTGTGTGAAATTCAAAGCATATTCTTCACACTAATGTTTCCTTAACGAAGGTTGATCAATTCAAGTAATTTTGCCTCCCTTATTTCAAGGAGAAATAACCTATCAAGGAAAGCAACCTTAAACTTTTCCCAATCGAGAGGACCCCCTTCAACCTCCCTGCATTCCTTCCATTGATTGAACCAAACTTGAGCAACATCCTTAAGTTGGTAAGCAGACAATTTCACCTTTTCCATCAGCGTCACTCCCATGATCATCAACACCTTATTCACTTCATAAATGAACTCTTAAGGATCTTGCTTAACCTTGAGGCTCACTCATGCTTGATATGTGTCGTTATGGTCCCACTATAATATGCCTTTCAAATGATCTATCCTCTTTAATCATTTTTAATTTATTAGTACAAGGGAAAATGATTTGAAATATATCCGAACTTTGACCGAAATTATTGTAACGATACCAGACTTTGGAAAGGACCTTTTACCCCCTGCACTATTTAATAGTATATTTTAAAGGTATATATGTGCCCATGTGGACATCATAAATATTTCATAATTATAAATAGTAACGTGTCCACGTGGGCACATATATATTTTTAAAATACATTATTAAGTATTACAGGGGTGGGTAAAAGATCCTCCATAAAGTTTTGTATCGTAACAACAATTTCGGTCAAAGTTGGAATATTTTTCAAACCGTTTTCCCTTAGTACAACCTCTTTTATTTCTCTCTCTTCATACTTCCTCTATCCCTAATTACTTGCCCACTTTTCTTTTTTTTAGTTGTCCCTAATTACTTGTCCATTTTGACAATTGTCACGACCCAGACCGTCGTGATTGACACCCACACTAACCCATCGGTGGGAGAACCATTACTACAACCCGACTAAGCAACTTAACCAAACAAACTAAGCATTTAAAGATACAGAAGAAGATTAGGAGAAAGGACATATAGAGTTGCACTCTATTGCATGACTTAGAGTAATGAAAGAAGTGGAGTTTCCTATAGATTCTTATTGATAAATGCGGCACGTTTGACACTCATGAACAAGACTCTACTCGACGTGACTTATGAGACATCCTAGGACCTTTATTTTATTTTATTTTATTTTTATTTGTCACGTTAGTTGTTTGGATGAATTTTAATTCACTTGAAATAAGATTAGGGGGATAAATAATTGTTTGTAAAGTTAAAGTGCTAAAGTAAGTTTAGCAAACAAGTTTAGGGTTTTCCCTATACTATTGGAAATATTTAAAATATACCCTCCGGTATAATTTCTGTTCAAATATACCCCTCTCGTTATACTTTGGTACATATATACTCCTAATTTTAACGAAATGACACTTGTCAACTTAAGAATCAAATAAACCATCCCCAATTTTAAATACCCAATTCCCTTTAGAAACCCACCCATTTAACCTATTCCAACCTCGTTTTCTAGGGGTGTACAAAACCGAACCGAAAATCGAACCAAACTGCAAACCGAGTGAAACCGGAAAGAAAGCCCGACTAGTGGTTTGGTTTGACTTGGTTTGGTATTGGAAAAAAAAACCTGACTATATTTGGATTGATTTGATTTTAACTAAAAAAAACCAACCCGACATTATATATGTAATTTTAAAATTTTATTTTATACATAAAAATATTTATTTTGATATAATTTTAAAATATTTCTTATACTATTTCATAGTTTTATCTTTTAATAAATTATTTCAAGTGTAAAACTTAAAATTCAGAATGGTCCAATAAACATTATAGTTCATAGATGTTGATAATTATAATAAAACTTAAATTAAAATAAAATTAATACTAATGCAAAAAGAAAATCAATTCAACAAAGAATGACAATAATATTGAATATTTATTCTTTAGTTTTACATTGGTTTAGACAATTAAAATACATAATCTAATTTTAATTTTCCTTAAATATTTAGTAATGTAACTAATACTTATTAAACTTATTTTAGCATGATTTAATACTTTTAAATTATGATCATTTTCATTATGACTTAGCAATATTTATTTTATATGGTGATTTCATTATTATTTTTTATTGAATATTTTAGTGTCATCAGTACTCATCTCATATTTTGTGTTATTTTCTTAAGAAACACCTTAGATAATTGTATTTTGGTTAGACTAAAAAAATATTTGGAGCACAAGTTAATTATATGTTTGTATGCAAACTTTACCAAAAAAATCCAAAAATCTGAAAAAATCCGAGGTTTATTAGTTTGGTTTGATTTATAAATTTAAAAATTCGACACAATGGTTTGGTTTGGTTTGATATTTGAAAAACCCGAACCAACCCGAGGTTGAAAAACCCGAAAAAATTCAAAAATTATTAGTTTGGTTTGGTTTATAAGTTTAAAAATTTTACAGAAATGATTTGATTTAATGTTTGAAAAACTTGAACCAACCGGTCATGTACACCCCTACCGTTTTCATAGTATTTGTTTTAATCATTGTGCTCCATGGACCAACAATTTAGATTTAGTAGCATTAGAAAATTAGGGCAACAAAGATTAAGGCATGCTTGTGGATGGATTTTATCATCACAGCGAACAAGAAATATATAAGTGACAAAATTGAGTGCTGGAGCTTTCGTAGTTGAGTATTGATTTTGATGGAAGTTTTAGGTAGAGAAGATGATTATGAAATGGGGGTTTGGTTCAAATTGGGTATTTTAATGGGTGGGTTTCTAAAGGACATTGGGTGTTTAAAATTGGAGGTGGGTTATTTGATTCCTAAGTTGACAAGTGTCCTTTCATTAAAATTAGGAGTATATTTGTACTAAAGTATAACGGAAGGGTATATTTGAACCGAAAGTATAACAAATGGTATTTTAAAACTATTTTAAATAGTATATGGGTATATTTGACCCTTTTCCATTGTTTTTTTTTTATGTATTTACTCATATGTTAGTTTTATAGAAAACTCACTCACTCTCACACTTTGCCCTCTCTCTCTCTCTCTATTTCTCTCTCTCCTGCCAATAAGAAGAAATTCATTCAAATGTATTCAACCAAATATAGGTGAGAGTTTTGTATTTTAATTTAATTGTATTAAAAAAAGTTGTATTTTATATTTTTGTATCAATTGTATTTGTATTCATAAGAATACAATATGCATTCTTCCTCTCTGTCATATGTATTTGTATCGAATCAAAGAGAGGATGAAATACCGTTCTATTCCGAATACAATTGATACAAAATAAAATACAAAATAAATACAAAATATATTTTGTTATATTTCGAATACAATTGATACAAAAAAAAAATATATATATATAATATAAAATATAATTCTCTCTATTTTGTTCGCTTCTCTCCTCCCTCTCTCGATCTTGCTCGCCTCTCTCATCTTTGTCGATCTAAATCACCTCTCTCCTCTTAATATGTATTCATTTTGATACAAATCAGTTTATATTTGTATTTTTATAGTCTAAAATTCGTGAAAAAATAAACTCTCTCCTCTCTCTCGCCTCTCTCCTCACTCCTCCTCTAACATTTTGCTATTATTCGTAATTAAGCAAACTATAGCTATAGAGCCCTATTGAAGGCTTAATGATTGCTCTTTTTTTGAAAATTTCCCAATTTTTTAAAGGGATAATTAGGCAACATAGTCACTCAACCATTTTATTTACGAGAAAATTAGTCTACTTTTTAAAAACTATTCGAACTAGTCGAATTCATTTCTTCTTCTTTTTTTCATTTCAACCATTAATGACTTCTTCTTCCTTCCTTGTCCTCCTCCTCCTTCTTCAGGCGATTCATATTCCCTTTCCGGTGAAATCAATTTTGATATATAATATATTATATATACCGCCACATAAAAAGATATGAGTAAAATCGTCATTTACAACGTTAAATTCATATGGTATTATGTTGGTAATATTCACCCTAGACCTCAAATGACTATTCCGCGGGATTTATGCTTAGCATCGAGAGGATATTTAGATGGAAGCTCTCCCATAGCTAGAGGTCGGGTTTCTAGTAGCAATCTCCTTATTCCATATCTATGTGTCCCCATAGAATGATTGTCTTAGATAGACATTAGCTAGTGGATCCACTTAAGCTAGAAGTTATGGTTCTTAGTTTGGCAAGTAAGGACATCCCCTTCGATGTGGAATAGACACCGGATCGATTCCATGTTATAACTCACATGATCTATATGTCGGTTAAAGCTACTTTCCACAATAATGATGAACTAAGGTCACTTCTAGAAGTATCTCACGTGTTTTCAAAGATGATTTTTACTTGCATCAACCATGACCATGATTATGCTTCTAACCTCTTGTCTTATGTTTTAACTTGGTCTTTGCATGTCATGAAAGTTCCTTTTAGTATGATTTTGTAACTCTTATGATTGGATAATACTTGGTACATTCTTTGTACTAATGCATACTCTTGCCTACATTCTTTAAAAAATGTAGGATCTGACGCTCCGATTCCGCATCCCCATGGCTACTGATCACCTTAGTAGCTTTTGAAGAGTGGTGAGTCCTCATGTTCCGAGGACCAAACCCTTTATTGCTTCTAGTCTTTACTTTTCTAGATTGTATGTGATGTATGAGTTATGTTCCAATCACTCTTGATGTAATAGATGACTTTGAGACTATGTTAGACTTCCGCTTCATTTTTGATAAACTCTTAAAGTGGCTTGTATAAGGCCTCTCGGGGTCTTATGCGCCATGTCACGTCTAGGGTGTACTTTGGGTCGTGACAATTTTTTTTTTTTTTATTATTTATATTTATTTCCTTCTGATCATTTTCAACCTTTACTTTTTCATGTGATTCCATTCAATCTAGTATTATTATTTTTTTTTTCATGCATAATTTTATTAGCATTCTAATTTTTAAATTTAGGTAGAATTTATTATTGAATAAGGTTATAGACTTACGTTTTTTCTTTTCTTTTAAATCATACTTATGTACGTTATGTTGAAATTTGACATAAGAGTATTGTGCTAATTTTTTTTTGTTATGAATTTAGAACTTATGTCATATTTTCTATTTCATTTGTTTTAGTAGTATTGTCTTGATACTTGACATTGCAAGTCATTATTTTTAGTTAGACTTGATAACTTATCCTTTTGTCAAATATTTTAATAATTTTATGACATTATATTTATAAAATTAACATTTTTGTCAAATATGCATTTTATGATGTTCATAAAAATCTTGTGCTATTAGTTTTTGTGATTAATTTAATTCAAATATACTAATTTGAAAAATATAAATCAATTTTTTTTTATAATATTAACTAAGAACATATGTTTATTAATTAATATATTTTCAAAAGACAATGTATATCTTAAATACATAATTTAATATCATTTATAAAGGTCGTTATTTGTCTAATAATTTTTAATTTTTTTTTTTTTTAGATAATTAACTTTTGTTAAAAAAATTAATATAATCACGCTTGTGTAACCAAACAATACACTTGTAATTACATTGTAACAAACAAGCAAGTCAATGTAATTACTAAAATGTGTAATTACTAGACTGATAATTACTATTATAAAAATCATACCAATTTAATTTAACAGGTGCATTTCCAAACAAACCCTAAATAAGTTGATAATTACCACCATCATCATCGCTGCAATTGCCACCTTCATCGAAGAAATCATCTTCAATTAATAAATCAGCTAATAAAATCACATTTGAAAATTTTAAAGATGGAGAGAGAATAACATATGGAGAAGAGAGAGAGAATGTGTTTCAGATGTATAACAATAGATTAGTGGCCAATTTGGAAAATCTTACCTATACGTTTATATTTAATAAATATCAATTTTTTTTTTTATGGAATATATTGTAATTCTTATCAAATTTAGAGAATAATTTTCTAAAATTAGTTGACTTAACTATGATTATGTTATTTGTTTGTATGATATAATCCTGACCTTTAAACTTTAAATATGACACATGTCTCTAATCTAGACATGCACTTGATGAAATAGAAGGAAGGAATAATGGAGGGGAGTCGGATCCACTATACTTTCAAGTAATTATCTCATATATTAATAGAAGAGTTTACACTCTCTATACAGGATTAGAGAGAAACTAAGAAAATAGTAGAAACTACGATGACATAGATGCTTAAAAGATATGAACAAACTTAACTCACAATAAAAGGGTAAAAATGAGCTTCTTTTGACTAAACTCACGTTCGTTTCACTATTGAATGGATATCCCTATTGAATATGCTATCAGTAGTGGAAACATGGAAATAATACATGATTTTAAATATGATATATCACAAAACAATCAATTATAACATCAATTTACTGGAAGTGTATGTGAATGTAACACAAGTAGATATATTGTAATGCTGACGTTGTAATTGTTGTAATGTTAATGTTCATAACTTCACCATTTTTTTAGAAAAGATACAAAATCACCATTGAAGTTGTTTCGAATTTTCAAAAAAACATCTTAACTTTGCGGACATTCTATTACTCCACCCCTTTTGTAAATAGATCATTTTGACCCATTTTCTCCTCAATAAAGCCGCGCGTCCTTTTAGTTTTATTGCCCTACTGTCAACATCGACACTCTATGGTCTCTCCTTCCTCAAGAGGTGAACGACAAGCTGATGCCAATAAGGGTACTGCTCTGTTGATTGATGTTACCTAGTTTGGGTACTTCAAGGTTTTGGGCAAAGTTGTTTTGCCTACGGGACAACTTGTTGTGTGAAGTCTAAGGTGGTGTCGAAGAACGTGGAGAAGAAGATTAAGGAAAATGGTGGAGCTGTTGTTCTTATTGCTTAGATTTGAATTGTTAGTTGCTTTTTTATGTTAAAGTTACTGTTTTTGATTAGTTAATGAATATTTGAACTTGGTATTGCTTGTTTGAAATTCTTTTAGATGTTTCAATCTAATTAGTTATTACCTGTTAAAGCATCTATTATAGATCAGTATTCTGTGATTCTATTTCTGAATAATGATTTTTCCCAAGTTTGTGTTAATGCTATTTGCTCGTACTAGTGTTTATGTTTCTGCCATTTGAGTTCAACACATTTGAGGCAATTGTAGCCCAATTTGGGGAAGATGATGAATTTAAATGAGGATAATTGAAACGTGTCACTTTTTAATTGGTTTTTGACAGCAAAAATAGACCTTCAGGCGCCTCATGTGCGTGTTCACAAACATAGTGAGAAAATGAGTCAAAATGGTCCTTTTATAAAAATATTCAATATTTTTGTGGGGTAATAAGATGTGCATAAAATTAAGCCGTATTTTAAAAATTCGAGACAACTTCAGTGGTGACTTTATGTCTTTTCTCCCATTTTAAAATATTTTCTCAAGAGTGTTATAATTGTGGCATCAAGAACTTCTGTAACTTTTACAAAAATAAAATAATCAAATTCAATTAGTGTGTCAATGTAATAATATTCTTTTTTTAATTTTAAAAATATCACATATATTATAATAATATACATTGCTATTACATAATTCTTTCTTCTTATGTATAATATTTTATTGTTTGACTTGATACACACGTACAATTTGTTTGGTTATTCTAAAAACATTTGTATATAAGTTAGACAAATAATATGAAAAGTGAAGGTGGGGTGGACGTTGTGGTGTGGGGGTGATGGCATAGGAGGGGGAGTGATGGTGAAGGTGTGACGGAAGGTGAGGAGGATGTAACTCTATTGTATTGATAATCCTAACAAACAATGGGACTTGGTCTCATTAGTTGCGCATGTTCTCTGGTCAAATGGGAAACAAATGTAAAGCTGTCAAACTGTAATGGTGGGTGAGCACGGGAAAAGAGGACAAAACTCTTTGCCGGTGGAAGGACATTAGGTTGTTTTGTTCAGAGGATAATATACCTTTGTTGGTATGAAATACCTTAGTTAACAAATCCAAGCATTATCAAGTAAAATGTGTCCTTTGTCTCTCTCGATCACAATCATTCAAGAACTGCTAGGGACCTGATAGAGTTTTCAACAGTCTTCTATTGTTAATCAAAGCTTGTGTCTTGTGTGTTTTAACTTGTAAGATATGTTTCTAATCCATAAAGGAATGGATCGTTTCATTATTATTCTAGTGAACAATGAGCATAGTTAGAGTAAATGGCATAGTATGTGATTGAAGTCTATATTAACTAGAGTTAATTGATATAATGGACAGTAATAATACTTTGGCTCTCTATGTAACAGGGGTGTTACAAGTTGCAGGTTAAGAGTTTAATCCTCGTATGATTGTTGGAGTCTGTATTCACTTGTTGCTTAAAGATAGTGAAAAACACTTGGAAAATCCTGTTGGATAGGTCATGATTTTTCCTTCCTTCAGCAAGGAGGTTTCACGTAAAACTTCTTGTTGTTCTTATTCTGTACTTTAATTTTTATTGCATGAAAGTGTGACAAGGATCGGTCCTGTAGCACGTGGTGGACTCATATAAGTTATCAGAGTACATAATCAATGTGAAATAATACTTGTAAAACTCATTTTTCCTACTTCCATTAGGAAAGTCATATTCCTCATTTTTAAGGAGTTTGGTCTCAAGAACGAAAGTGTGGTCAAGTAAATACTATTTTGTTTCACTTTGTGTGGTGCCGTATTAGTGTTTGACTTGATACAATGTTGAATTAAGAAAAAAAGAAATACTTTTGAAATTTTTGGTCTAAAACAATCCTTCGATATTTGTGTAATTGAAAATTATTACATTACGGGTAGAAGGAGAATTTTAACATTAAAATATTTTTAATTATAGTAAGATGACATTCTTTTTTTAGACGGACTAAAAAGGAAAGAATGCATTCAAGATACACAAAATGAGTATCTCCTGTACAATTGACTCATACCTCCTATCAAAAACTTAAAGAGCTTAGAGAATCCCATAATAAAATAGAGCTAATATCTACATTATTAGTTTCCTCATTTATTAGGTAGAGAAGTAATAAAAAATGAGGAACTTTCAAAAATGACTGTAATATAGGTAAGATTAGAAATTTATAGTTATAGTTTGCTTATTAACGATTCATAGCTAAATTTGGGGGAGGAGAGAGGTGAACGAGACTGGGAGAGGGAGAGGTGAACGAGACTGGGAGAGGGAGAGGGAGACAGAGGTTGAATACATGTTGTATCACAAATACAATACATCTAATTTGTATCAATGAATACGACTGTATCAAATACTAGTGTATTTAGCTACATGTTAGGAGGAGAGAGGCTAGAGAGATTAGGAGAGGGAGGAGAGAGGCATGCAAGATTAGGGAGAGAGGATGGATGCATGCTATATTTGTTGTATCAAGTTGTATCACGAATACTATTGATACAAAATACAAATATAGTTGATACAAAATACAAATATAGTTGTCAGAATATAATTCATATAGAATAAAAATATCTCACTTATATTTGATTGTATACAATTGATACAAAATACATTTGACAGAGAGGACGAAGATATACATATTGTATTCGTTGTATCAAGTTGTATCGCGAATACAATTGATTTGTATCATATATTGATTATAATTGTATCAAGTGTATTAACGAATACAATTTGTATCGATGAATAAAATTTTTTATCAATGAATACAATTGAAAGAATACAAATTGTCATAATAAAATTGATACGGAATACAAATACAGTTGATATAAAATACAAATACAGTTGATACGAAATATAAATATAGTTGATACAGAATACAAATATATTTGTCATATTATGTGGAATGTTGTTTGGGCTGCAACATTGTTTGGAGAGAGAGATTCTCTATAAATCCTATCTATAGCTATGAATTGTAACTATTTTAAAAAATTATAATTATGTATAGTAAATATTTGTCCCTTGTTTATCATATTATATAACTTTCTCTAAAATAATGCATAAAGGGATATGAAACTATACATTGTGCTTTTTGACTCTTTTCTCTCTTGAGACGTCAAACTTGTGAGTAAATATCTCAAAAAATCATTCAATTATGAGGAATTATGTAACAAAGTCATTAATCTTTAGTGTAAAACTCACTAAATTAATATAGGTGGGGCCATTAAATATTATTATTTTGTAGATACATTATTTAATCGATAAATTTATTTATTAATGGGAAAAATGATAAATGTATCCCCGAACTATCATAAATGGTATATTAATACACTCCGTTAAACTTTAAGGTTGTATATACCCTTACCGTCAATATTTTGAATCATCTATACCATTAAGACTAACAGATTGACATATGTCATCATCTAAATAATTTACCTGATTTTATTTTTTTATTTATCCAAACAGTTGAAAACCCACCCATTTTTCATAACTTACCCACCCATGACCTAAATTAAAATACCATGACATTTAAAATTAAAAATAAAAAGCAGAATTGTTCATCTCCAGTAAATATCAAATAAAAGAAAAAATGTTCTTCAATTCATTTTCATTGGCACCATTCTCCAAATCTCACACACAAAAACACAGAAGCATATTATTTCAATCAAAACCAAGAAACCAAATTTCATTTGTTTTGTTCAATTCAATTTATTATTGTTGAAAGGGGTTGGAAACAATATCACCATTGATGGACAAAGCTTCAAGCTTTAAAATGGGTCTACAATCGAATCAAAAATTTCTAACTCAAATTGATTTATTGTTATTAAAAGAGGTTGAGCAAATACTACCACCAATCCACCATTGATGGACAAAACTTCAAGCTTTAAAGTGGGTCTACAATCTAATCAAAAATTTCAAGCTCAAATCTATTTGTTTATTGTTGAAAGAAGTTGAGAAAATACTACACTATTGATGGACAAAGCTTCAAGCTTTAAAGTGGGTCTACAATAAAATAAAAAAATTCAATCTCAAATCGATTTGTTATTGTTGAAAGGGATTGAAAATATTCTTGAAATAGATAATGTACAAAACACCCAATAACCTTGATTCTTACTAAGTTAAATGAAGATGAAGTTTTCCTTTCTTTTTGTTAGCAAGCATAAAGTCTACAGATTTAAAGAATTCGAAAGACACCAAATTGACAGAACTTGAAGGGAATGTTACATGTTGAAGCTGGATGGAATGGGAAAGATACAAAGTTTGAAGTGAAAGTGAAGAAGAGAGTAGTTTCAGTGAACAAGTCATCTTCTTTCTTCAAAGACGAGTTCTTGATTCCATGGTCATGGTGGGTTGAGAAGAATAGTGGGATGATTTTTGATGAAAATAAAGAGTAAATTTTGGCACCACCCACTTTGGTTGTGGGTCGGGTGGATTTTTAATTTTTGGGTAAAAAATAAATAAAATCGGGTAAATCATTTAGATGAAGCCACGTGTCCATCCATTAACTTCAAGGATATACACAATCTAAAAGAGTGACGGTAAGTGTATATACGACCTTAAAGTATAACGAAGGATATTGACATACCATTTATGATAGTTCGGGGGTATATTTGTCTTTTTTTCCTTTATTAATTTAAAGAGTATTTTGAATTCACATAAAAGAATTCACACTTAAAGGTTAATTTTGATTGCATCCAAATCATTATATCTTACTAATTTATGTATCATATTTATTGAATTCACATAAAAAAATTATTGGCACAAGGCGGGACCAGAGGAAAATATTATTTTAGAAAAATTATTAATTTACCGAATATTAATTTAGTGAGATTTTACTATATTTTGTATTAATAAAAACGCTTAACTGAAAAAAAACTCTCTTAAAAATCACTCAAGCAAATTTGTCATAAAAAAGTCCACTTTACCCCCTTAACATTTAAGGTTTGAGAAACAATACCCCTTCACATTTTGAATGTGATAATAAACCCCTTTGATGTTAAATCAATTGTTAGAAACGAGTTGAATTATTTTATATATTTTTAAAATGTGAAAAAACAGCTTTCACTTAATATGAATTATAATATGTCACTTTTAAATAATTCAAAAATTTAAGCAGTAGCATCGTATAAATATCAAATTCCATACTTCTTATGACATTTAAACTATCATTTTTCTGCATGAACTATTTTTTAAAAAAAGTTTCAAATTATCTTGATCCATTGTGTATTACTAATCATGGAAAAAAAGAATTTTCTTTTTCTCTATTCAATTTAGTGTAGAAAAATATTCTATTTCCATAATGTTCTTACATAGAAAAAATTGTGCATTATAACAAACTATTAATTTAAAATAAATACTATTACTACAGTTTCATTTAATTCCAATTCATATCAAACACATTGTCATTCTCGCCTCTCTCCCGTGAATCTCGTTGGCCACTCTCAATTCTCTCCCTCACCTCTTTCACTTTTATACAAACATAAATATATAAAATGTGTTTGTGTTTGGGTTTGTATAAAGTGAGAGAGACCGTATATATAAATACAAATACATATCTGTCCGTCTTATACACTTATAATTATACTAATACAAATCTTCCTCTACCTAGTTCTCTTTTGTCTTTCTCTCTCGGTTTATACAAACACAAATTATACAAACAATTTGTGTTTGGATAGAGCGGAAGAGAGATTTGATAGACAAATACAAATGTTTTAACTCTATTCAATTGTATACAAGTTCAAATTTTATGCAGAAATACAAACACAATCATTGATACATATACATAGTAGTTATATATATATAATTATCTAACTGATATACATATACAATTCACCTCTCTCCAACTCTCTGCCCTCTCTCGCTTGCCTCTCTCCTCTCTCTCCTAATCTCGCTCTCCATTCTAGCCTAACACAAAGAGCATATACATATACAAACACAATTTTCATAGACACAAATGTCTGATTTATACAAATCACCATGATTTATACTATAACATATCGCTAAATTGAAAGAACTAGATAGAGTTAGAATTGGAATAGTCATTTTATAAAAGAATGAAAAATCTGAAAGTTTGTTAAGTTTGGGTTTTTGGTCAACTTTAAACTAGCATAACTCCTAGCTCAAGATGAGTTAGGTGTGTTTCCGATACCGTAGGAAATCTCGTTGAATTACCTTTTCAACGCCGCCGAGTTTGCACTATTCCGAGTTCGTATGAGTGAGATATGTCCTTTGGAAGTTGGGCTGCATAGATAAGGAAAGTCTAATCCAAATTTTTGGAAGGGATTTTAGTATTTTCCTTGCCCAATTTTTTTATTTCATTTTTGGTAATTAAGTTAGGTTCTAATCAGAATTAGACCAGTTTAGAAAAGTTAAAGTTCACGCTAGGGCTTGGAGAAAAGAGAAAAGAGGAGAAAGGAGAAGAAAACTTCAAAGTTCGTCGATTTCTTGGAGATTTTCGTGTGGATTTCGCCAAGGATTTAATCCTACAAGGTATGTGAGGCTTTCATAACATTGAGTTCATTCACCCACATGCCAAACATGATTATTTCAACGTGAATTCATCCTAAAAGAGTTTGAAAGTTGATGTTCTTGATATGTATTCTTGAATTTGATGTTGTTCTTGAATTGGGTTGAGATTGAGAAGTTTCTAAGATCATTACGTCAAATTATTGAGTTAGATGGAGTTAGGTTCTTAGGTACATTTACTGGGTATCTGTATCTAAAAAGAATTTGAGAAAAAGTACTGAGGTTGGGCGAATTGGGGCTGGAAAACGAAGACGAAAATTAGTCGGGCAAATTTGGACACTGGCTCTGCGTCGCGGACCTACTCCTCAAATTTGGGAAAAATTCCTTCGCGGAGCGGAGCGGTCACGGACCATTCTACCTCAAAAAGTATTTTTGCGACCAAAATTTAAATACATCTCCGAGTCGCGGACCTGCCCTCAGACAATGATTTTTTGATCTTTTCTCATGTTTAGATATCTAAAAACACTCCTAAACATCATGAGATCTTTCATATCACAAATCACAATCCTTGAATTCATAATTCAATTCAAATAAAATTACGAGTCAAGTTTAGAAGTTAAGAAGCAAGTCAAGAGGAATTCATTAAGTTTTTTCAAAAATCTTTCACAAACGTTTTAACTTCGTTCTAAGATTTAAGTTTTAATTTAAGCAAAGAGTAAAGAGTTGAGTTCATTTCTCCAAAAGGTATAAGGGAACTAAGTATTCCCAAGAGTTTAAAATGTTTTCACATTTGAACAAGAAAGGGAACATCGATTCCAAGAGAACTTTTAATATGTTTTGAGTAATTATCTCAAACCAAAGAAAGAAGTTTGTTTTAAAAACATATGAGCTAAGTATATTTTGGGAGTAGTATTGAGCACCGATATGGGGATGGGAGTTCAAATTAACTCAAGTCTCCATACACCATGTAGCCATCATGGATAGTAAAGGATCATACTTTTTAGATGACTCATTAAGATGCTTTTAGCATAAATTAGTGGATCCACTTAGTTAAGGTGTTTAATATGACGACAAAGTATAGGAAGTTCTGGCAGCGTGGGTAAGACGCTGTGTCACCACTTAGGCTCATAGTGGTGATTGTCGAGTAGAGAATCTCCCACAGAAACTATAATACTTTATTATATGAGTAAAGTTGAGTTTGTTATTGCATTTTTTTTAACGAACTAAGTTGTTTTCCACTGTTTTTACAAGCTTTCTATATATTGCATATGCTTTATTTCTTCATTTTGAGTTATGTTATTCAGAAGTTGAGTCAAGCCAAAGTAAATGTTTCTTTCAGATTCTTTTCAAGCCTATGTTGTGGTCAGCATTCCAACTCACATTCTCGTACATTCAATGTACTAATGCCAGTTGACCTGCATCTTATTATGATGCATACACAGGTAATCAGGATTAACATTCAGCGCCTTGCTGATCCAGTTGAGCACTCAGAGCCAGTTGGTGAGCCTCCTTGCATTCAGGAGGACTCCTTTTACTTTGGTTTTAGTATTTCATTGTTAGGATGATCGGGGGTCTTGTTCCGACATCCCTCTTTGATTTAGAGGCTTCATAGACAGTCTGATTTAGTAGTTCACTTGTCTTTACATTATCATTTCTTATGTTAAGACTTGAGTTGCCACTTTGGCCAAGTTGAATGTTGACTTTTAAACATTCTTAGTTATTTTATTAAATAATTGCGTAAAGTGCAATTGATTATTGTAATAATGCTTAGAGTCTTCCGCTGAGTAAGTAAGCCAGGCCAAGGGTTTGCTTAGGGCCAGCAATGGTTTTCGAGTGCCAACCACGTATGGGGTGTAGGCTCAGGGCATGACAAACTTGGTATCAGAGCATAGAGTTCAAGAGTCCTAGGGAGTCTATGAAGCAGTGTCAGTAGAGTCCTAGTTATTAGTGTGAACCGTGCCATATCTATAATTAGGATGCTGTGACACTTAGGAAAATTTCTCACTTCTTTCATACTCATTTCGTATGTTAGAGTTTTATCTCAAAAAAATTTCTTCTAATTCATGCTTGCGCGTGTTTTCAGATAATCATGCCTCCACGAAGAGCTTTCAGAGGTCATCTTGCTAGGCGTAATATTGAGGAGCAAGGGGTACCCAATGCACCTGAAGTGCAACCTCAAAGGAAAGTTACTAATGCTGAGTTTAGAGAAACAATAAGGATGTTAAGTCAAGTTGTGACTAACTAGGTTGGGCATCAAAGAGGAGCTCGACAAGAAAAGGCTGACACTTCGAGGATTCGAGAGTTCTTGAGGATGAACCCTCTAAGTTTCACTGGTTCAAGAACTACTGAGGATCCAGAGAACTTTATTGAGGAGCTGCAAAAGGTATTTGATGTCATGAAAGTTGCTGATATTGAGAGGGTGGAACTAGCTGCATACCAAATGAAGGGTATCGCTAGGATTTGGTTCGACCAGTAGAAGAAGGGTAGAGCTGAGAAAACACCACCTGCGAGTTGGGTATATTTTGAGGAAGCTTTATTGGGGCGTTTATTTCCCCGAGAACTGAAAAAGGCTAGGGTATGACAGTTCCTTAACCTTAAGCAAGAGTCACTAAGTGTTCATGAGTATGGGTTGAAGTTCACCCAACTATCCCGTTATGCTCCGAAGATGGTTGCGGACATAAGGAGTAGAATGAGTTTGTTTGTTTCTGGGTTGTCCCGTCTATCAAGCAAAGAGGGCAGGGCAGCAATTCTAATTTGGGACATGTATATATCAAGGTTAATGGTATATGTGTAGTAGGTTGAGGAATAGAAATTGATAGATAGGGAGAAGGTTAGAAACAAGAAGGCTAATACAGGGAATGAGTCCGGGAAGCAGAAAAGTAATGTGAACCGTTCATCCTTTCAGTAAAAGCAAAAGGGATTGCTCTATCTTCTGCTAGTGCACCTGTACCCAGAAACAAAGGTGAGTATAGTGGTCAGAATTCGCAGAACGTCAGAGCTAGACCTACGTAGTCTCAAGGTAGTGGCACAAAGGGGTAACTGGGCTCCTGCATGTGCTAGGTATGGTAGAACCCAACCAGGTAAGTGTCATGATGGCCAGTCAGATTGTTTCAAGTGTGGACAAGAGGGTCACTTCATGAAAGAGTGCCCTAAGAACAGGCAATGTAGTGGAAATCAGGGCAATAAAGCCCAATCTTCATTAGTTGCTCCACCAGACAGGGCTGCACCTAGATGAGCTACATCCGGTACTGGCGAAGGAGAAAATCGCCTTTATGCGATCACTAATCGCCAAGGGCAAGAGAACTCTCAAGATGTTGTCACTAGTATGATCAAAGTTTTTACTTTTGATGTTTATGATTTGCTAGACATAAGATCGAGTTTATCTTTTGTAATCCCTTATGTTGTAAATAAGTTTGATGTTATTCCTGAAAAACTCTGTGAACCCTTTTATGTTTCTACACCTGTTGGGGAGTCTATTTTAGCTGAGCGAGTATATCGTGATTGTGTTATTTCCATCAATAACAAAGACACTGTGGCTGATTTAATTGAGTTAGACATGGTAGATTTTGATGTCATTCTATGTATGGACTGACTTTATGCTTGTTATGCCTCTATTGATTGTAGAACTCGAGTTGTCAAGTTCCAAATTCTTAATGAGCCAGTCTTATAGTGGAAAAGTAGCTCAGCAGTGCCTAAGGGTCGTTTTATTTCGTACCTTAAGGCAAGAAAGTTAATGTCCAAGGGGTGTGTCTATCACTTAGTCCGAGTGAAGGACTCTAGTGTTGAGGTACCTCCTATTGAGTCAGTTCCTATAGTAAAAAAGTTTCTAAAAGTTTTTCCAGATGATCTACCTGGAGTCTCTCTTGAGAGAGAGATAGACTTCGATATAGATGTTCTGCTAGATACTCATCCTATCTCTATTCCGCCATATAGAATGACACTAGTAGAGTTGAAAGAGCTTACAGAACAATTGAAAGATTTCCTTGATAAGGGCTTTATTCGACCAAGTGTCTCACTTTGGGGTGGCGCTCTGGTCTTATTTGTGAGAATGAAAGATGGTTCCCTTAGGATGTGTATAGATTACTGTCAGTTGAACAAGGTTACCATCAAGAACAAGTATCCTCTTTCGATAATTGATGATCTTTTCGATCAGCTTCAGGGCGCTTCTTGTTTTTCTAAGATAGACCTCAAATTTGGCTACCATCAGTTAAAACTAAGGGAATATGATATTCCCAAGGCAGCATTCAAGACCTATTATGGTCACTATGAGTTTCTGGTCATGTCGTTCGATTTGACCAATACACCTGCAGCGTTCATGGACCTTATGAATAGAGTTTTCAAACCTTATTTAGATATGTTTGTTATCGTCTTCATTGATGACATACTAATCTATTCAAGGAATGAAGAACATCATGTTATTCATCTCAGAATAGTTCTTCAGACTTTGAAAGATAATAGTTATATGCTAACTTCTCTAAATGTGAGTTTTGGCTTGAGTCTGTGGCGTTCTTGGGCCACATAGTTTTCGGTTATGGAATTAGAGTTGATACCCAAAAGATAGATGCAATACATAATTGGCCTAAACTCACATCGCTAACTCATATTAAGAGTTTTTTTGGTTTGGCTAGATATTATAGAAGGATCGTAGAGGGGTTCTCGTCTATTTCATCCCTTTTGACCAAATTGACTTAGAAAATAATGAAGTTTCAATGGTCTGAAGCTTGTGAGAAAAACTTTTAGGAATTGAAAAAGAGGTTGACTACTGCCCAGTGTTGACCTTACCAGAAGGTATGCAAGGCTTTGTTGTATATTGTGATGCATCTAGAGTTAGTTTGGGTTGTGTACTATTGGAGAATGGCAAAGTTATAGCTTATGCCTCCAAACAGTTGAAGGTTCATAAGAAGAATTACCCAACCCATGACTTAGAGTTGGCTGCTGTAGTATTTGCCTTGAAAATATGGCGCCATTATCTTTATGGTATTCATGTGGATGTGTTCACCGATCACAATAGCCTTTAGTATGTGTTTACTGAGAAAGAGCTTAATGTCAGACAAAAGAGGTGGTTGGAACTACTCAAGGATTATGACATGAGTATTCTTTATCACCCCAGATAAGTCTAATGTTGTTGCTGATGCTTTAAGCAGGTTATATATGGGTAGTACCACCCATGTTGAGGAAAAAAAGAGAAAGCTAGCGAAAGATGTGCATAAACTTGCACGATTGGGAGTCCGACTAATGGATTCCACAGAAGGAGGAGTAGTGGTGATGAATGGGGCTAAATCATCATTAGTGTCAGAAGTGAAAGAAAAGTAAGACCAAGATCCTAATTTTCTTGAAATGAAGGCAAATGTTCATAAGAAAAAAGTACTAGCTTTTGAATAAGGGGGAGATGGCGTATTGAGATATCAAAATAGACTGTGTGTACCAAAGGTGGATGGACTCCAAGAGAGGATCATGGAGGAAGCTCATAGCTCCAGATATTCCATTCATCTGGATTCCACAAAGATGTATCGCGATTTGAGAGAATTCTATTGGTGGAGTAGCATGAAGAAGGGCATTGCAGAATTTGTTACTAAGTGTCCGAATTGCCAACAAGTTAAGGTGGAGCATCAGAGGCCTGGTGGTTTTGCTTAAATTATAGAACTTCTGAAATGGAAGTGGGAGATGATTAATATGGACTTCATCATAGGTTTACCAAGGTCTTGCAGGTAGCATGATTCTATTTGGGTGATCATCGATAGAATGACAAAATCAGTCGGTACCAGTTTCAATTATTTTAGATAGAGGTGCACAATTTACTGCATAGTTCTGGAAATCTTTTCAGAAAGACTTGGGTTCAAAGGTGAACTTAAGTACTGCTTTTCATCATCAGATAGATGATCAAGCAGAGCACACCATTCAGACCTTGGAGGATATGTTGAGGGCTTGTGTGATTGATTTCAAAGGTAATTGGAATGATCACCTACTTCTTATCGAATTTTCTTACAATAATAGTTACCACTCCAACATCCAGATGGCTCCTTATGAGGCTATTTATGGGAGAAGATACAAATCTCCTATTGGATGGTTTGAAGTTGGTGAAGCTTGGTTGTAGGACTAGACTTGGTTCATCAAGATATGGAGAAAGTGAAAGTGATTCAAGAGAGGTTGAAAACAGCGCTGAGTCGTCAAAAATCCTACACCGATGTTAGGAGAAGGGAGTTAGAGTTCGAAGTGAATGATTGGGTATACTTGAATGTTTCACCCATGAAGGGTGTTATGAGATTTGGTAAGAAGGGGAAACTTTGTCCCCGGTATATAGGCCCTTACAGAATATTGAAAAGGGTAGGTAGTGTAGTTTATGAGTTACAGCTACCACAAGAGTTAAAAACAGTTTATGCAGTATATCACGTCTCTATGTTGAAAAAGTGCATGGGCGATCTTTCATTGATCATACCAACTGAAGATATTGGGATCAAGGATAGGTTATCTTATGAGGATATTCCTGTTCAGATTCTAGATCGCCAAGTTCGCAAATTGAGGACTAAGAAAGTAGCGTCAATCAAAGTTCTTTGGAGGAACCAGTTTGTTGAAGAAGCTACTTGGGAAACTGATGAAGATATGAAGAAGAGATATCCACATCTCTTTGAAATCTGAGAGATTTTAGACCAAGGTACTAATTCTCTTCTTAGTACTCTTTAAATTATAAGTTGACATGTTGTATTTGCATTGCTTGTTGGGTATTGAGATGAATGTTAGATGTTACACCCTTAGCCTATTAAGAGTAATCTCGTGCGAGGACTAATGTTCCCAAGGGGGAGATATTTTAATATCTCGCTAAATTGAAAGAACTAGAATGAGTTAGAATTGGAAATAGTCATTTTAGAAAAGAATGAAAAATGTGGAAGTTTGTTAATTTTGTGTTTTTGGTCAACTTCAAATGACCATAAATCCTAGTTCAGGATGAGTTAGCTGTGTTTACAGATACCATAGGAAATATCGTTGAATTACCTTTTCAACTCTGTCGAGTTTGCGCGATTCCGAGTTCGTATGAGTGAGATATTCCCTTTGGAAGTTGAGCTATTTAGATAAGGAAAATCTAATTCGAATTTTTGGAAGGGTATTTTAGTATTTTCCTTTCCCAATTGTTTTATTTCATTTTTGGTACTTAAGTTAGGGTCTAATCATAACTAGACCAATTTAGAAAAGTTAAAGTTTACACTAGGACTTGGAGAAAAGAGAAAAGAGGAGAAAGGAGAAGAAAACTTCAAAGTTCGTCGATTTCTTGGAGATTTTCGTGTGGATTTCGCCAAGGATTTAATCCTACAAGGTATGTGAGGCTTTAATAACGTTGGGTTCATTCACCCATATGCCAAACATGCTTATTTCAGCGTGAATTCGTCTTAAAAGAGTTTGAAAGTTGATGTTCTTGATATGTATTCTTGAATTTGATGTTGTTCTTGAATTAAGATGATATTGAGAAATTTCTGAGATCATTATGTCAAATTATTGAGTTAGTTGGAGTTAGGTTCTTAGGTACATTTGCTGGGTATCTGTATCTAAAAATAATTTGGGAAAAAGAACTGAGGTTGTGCAAATTGGGGATGGAAATCGAAGAAGAAAATTAGTCAGACAAATCTGGGCACTGGCTCCGCGTCGTGGACCTGCTCCCTAGATTTGGGAAAAATTCCTTCGTGTCGCAGAGCGGTCATAGACCGTTTTGCCTCAAAAAATATTTTCGCAACCAAAATTTAAATACATCTCCACGTCGCGGACTTGCCCTCATACAATGATTTTTTTGATCTTTTCTCATGTTTAGCTATCTAAAAACACTCCTAAATATCGTGAGATCATTCCTATCACAAATCACAATCCTTCAATCCATTATTCAATTCAAGGAAAATTACGAGTCAAGTTTAGAAGTTAAGAAGCAAGTCAAGAGAAGTTCATTAAAGCTTTTTCAAAAGTCTTTCACAAACGTTTTAACTTTGTTTTAAGCCTTAAGTTTTAAGTTAAGCAAAGAGTAAAGAGCTAAGTTCATTTATCCAAAAGTTATAAGGGAACTAAGTATTCCCAAAAGTTTAAAATATTTTCACATTTGAACAAGAAAGGGAGCGTCGATTCCAAGAGAGCTTTTAAGCTAAGTTTTATGTAATTATCTCAAACCAAAGAAAGAAGTTTGTTTTAAAAACATACGAGCTAAGTATATTTTAAGAGTGGTATTGAGCACCGATATGGGGATGCGAGTTCATATTAACTCAAGTCTCCATAAACCATGTAGCCATCATGGGTAGTAAATGATCATACTTTTTAGATGAATCCTTAAGATGCTTTTAGCATAGACTAGTGGATCCACTTAGTTAAGGCATCCTATATGATGGCAAAGTATAGGATAGTCCTGGCAGCGTGGGCAAGACACTGTATCACTACTTAGACTCATAGTGGTGGTTGTCGAGTAGAGAATCTCCCACAGAAACTATATTACTTTATTATATGAGTAAAGTTAAGTTTGTTATTGCATTTTCTTTAACGAACTAAGTTGTTTTCCACTGTTTTTACAAGCTTTCTATATATTGCATATGCTTTATTTCTTTATTTTGAGTTAAGTTATTCAAGAGTTGAGTAAAGCCAAGGTAAGTGTTTCTTTCAGATTCTTTTCAAGCCTATGTTGTGGTCAGCATTCCAACTCGCATTCTCGTACATTCAATGTACTAATGCCAGTTGGCCTACATCTTATTATGATGCAGACGCAGGTAATCAAGATCAACATTCAGCGCCTCGTTGATCCAGTTGAGCACTCAGAGTCAGTTGGTGAGCCTCCTTGCATTCAGAAGGACTCCTTTTACTTTGCTTTTAATTTTTCATTGTTAGGATGATCGGAGGTCTTGTTCCGACATCCCTCTTTGTTTTAGAGGCTTCATAGACAGTATAATTTAGTAGTTCAGTTGTCTTTACATTATCATTTCTTATGTTAAGACTTGAGTTGCCACTTTGGCCAAGTTGAATGTTGACTTTTAAACATTCTTAGTTATTTTATTAAATAATTGCGTAAAGTGCAATTGATTATTGTAATAATGCTTAGAGTCTTCCGCTGAGTAAGTAAGCCAGGCCAAGGGTTTGCTTAGGGCCAGCAATGGTTCTTAGTCATTTATCTCTTGTGTTATTTAATCCGAGATTGCTCTTGACATATATTAAAAATATATGGCTTATTTCTAGCCATTGATTTAACATTAAGAGGATTTATTTTTTAGTTTAAAATGTAAAATGAATATTATTTTTCAAATAAAAAATAATTGTACAAATTATAGAATAATTCATCACAAAGAATTATATTAATATAAAGATTAACTTGATCAAGTATAATACAGAACTAAAGTATGTGTTGTAAACAGCTCCAATAAGCATATGCTATATGCTGCTATGTTGTGTATCAAGTTTTTTTTTCCAGTTAGTTTCTATTTAATTGGACATCCAAGATATACATTTTGACAAACATCAATTCAATAATAAACACAACGATAATTACATGATAAAATCAATACAACATAAAATACGGGAAAACAATAAATGAGAAGAAAAGTTTAACTTGGATTTCCAGCAATAAAACTAGGGGTAGATGAAGCGATTCAATGAAAGGGTTGCTGTTGACTTTGTTGTATGCTGATGTCGGATGCGGTGCTAGTATATAGTTTTGTATATCAACCTCTAATAGTACCACCAAGGACTCATTGTACTTAGCAACAAGCATTGGATCTCGAAAGAGTTGTACGTCGTCTACTTGAATGCGTCTAATATTGGGGTGATGTTCTCTATCGCAACATCATATAAGGCAAGAAACTCTTTGTTTTATCCATCAGACAACTTTCCCATTTCTTCCACCTCTATAATTTTTATCCACCAAATAACTTCTCCATTTCTTACCCAAGAGGCTCATCCACTCTATCATCAATGTATGCATCAAATCACTTTATTAAACAAATGATCTACTTAAGTATTTTTAGATATGAACTCATTCAATTTGTCATCAATGTCATGAGGGATGATCTATTGTTGCTAACCGATTGAGATCATCCTCATACAAAGAACAAAGATATATATATATATATATATATATATATATTTATTAAAAGAAATTCCATAGGTAACAAGGTCATATGATTGGCACCGTGTTTCCACATGTAAGCCAATGCATTTAGAATATGTTATGATACTAGTGATTGATTAGAGATAACCTTAAATTGAAGAATGAATTTAATGGGTAACCTTGAAAATATTTCAGGCACTAGATTATGTGGAATTAGAAGTAATTACTTTTTTTAATGAGGGCTCCATAACTAGATCCTGCAATACAACCATGTAAGTTAAAATTAAATCAATCCAATTGTAGCGCATCGTAAGAACTCATGGAAACTGTGACAATTCTTGAATTGATGAATTCAAACCAGGAGTCAAATAGAGTAAACGTAGAACGTTGATGAATTGAATGAAGTCGACTGTGAAACTTGTGAAAATTATGAACCCTATTTCATGCAAAAAGAAATGGAGAAGAGAGTGACAAGAAGAAAATAGAAAAGATTTGTTTGTGAGGGAAAATAAATTCCATTGATCTGAACAAACTTTAATGATACCCCTTCTGATATCGACCCCGTGTCTTTTATGTTTGAGTTTTGAAAGTTGGTTTTGACCTTTATGTTCAAAGTTGAGAATTTTGTAAGTTTTGAGTTTGAAAGGCTAAGTTATTAAGAAAGTGGTTTCCATTGTCTTTTGGAGTTTCGGGTGTCAGAATGGAATTCCTTTAATTCTATCAGTCTCAACTGTGAAATCTGTTTACTTTTAGTTTTCGGTTTCAGTTTCAGAGTCTTTTTGAGGATTTGAAGTCCAAAGTTGTGAAATTGTGGAAATTTAGCCATTGGGTTGACTTTGATCAACATTCGGGGTTTAGATGCTTAGACGGAATTCTAAGAGTTCTGTTGGATTTGGGGGATGATTTTAGGCCTAGGTGAGGTCTTGGTTGATTTTTGTGAGGTCCCAAGCATGTTTTAGCCTTTTTGGCTTTGAGTTAGTTTCTTGTGGTTTTCACGGATGTCGGGTCAAAGAGACTTTGGATTCGTGTTTCGACAGTTCCATTGAGTTCGAAACGTTGAATATAATTGATTTTCATATGTGGTTTGTGTGCAATTGTGATAATTTGTGCATTATGAGTGTGTGATGGTTGGTTCAGGTTTACTTCTGGTTGTAGCTGGTATTGATTTAGAATTTTATCGTGGTTATGTGAGAAAAGCTTTGTCTCATTGGTTGTGTTATGGTCCAGAGGATTTCAGTTCAAATTGAGTTCATGGGTTAGTCTGTGGCTTGGTAATTATTCCTAATTTGTAGATATGTTAAATTTTGATTTGAAAGTTTAGTTCTTAGTAGTTAATCTTTGATGAAATGATTTTAAGGAGGAGTTCACTAGGAGAGATGAACACCGACTCTTAAAGATCATACTTTAGATTTTTGGTAACGTCGGTCATTCTTCCTTCTCTTTCTTTATGTTCGAGGACGAACATAATTTTTAGTGGTGGATAATGTAATGACCCATTAGGTCATTTTGAGAACTAGTCCTATCTCTTTCATAAAAGACCCTTTCTGTCAATTTTAAAGTGAGAATTCTATAATTGACATCTATAGGATTAATAATTATAAGTTATGATATTATTATTTATCTTTCAAGTTTTAACATCAAAAAATTACAGGCTATAACATTTGTTACATAATTTTTTTTTTTTAAAAATGGAATATAAATTAACAAATAAATTAATAATAGTAATGATAATTAATAATGGACATAAAATTAGGAGAGCCATAGCAAATAGAATATTTGTTTTCCTTGTTTAGCTCAAAATAGTTATTGGCTTGTTTTCTCACATGTTAATTGTTATCAAAACGTAATTCGATTATATTTTACTCAATATTCATATCTTTCTCTATCATAGCTAAAAAAGTAGTTGTCATTGTCTTCTCTCACGACTTTTTTATTTTGCCATTATCTTTCTTTGTGATGGAAGGCTTTTTATGAATATTAATAAACCACAGTGGTAGAGGGGATTGTTCAAGTTAGTATTTATTTCAAATGTGTTTTTGTATTGGGTATATCAATAAAACTATGTAATTTTGTTCGATTTAGTGAATAGTAAGCAACTTTTATTTCAACAATTTTGTTAGTGTATATTGTTCAATTTATAAATGTGAATCGTTTACTTTTGGCATAAATTTCGTATAGAAATTTGAATATAATTTTCATGGTCCAAATTTGAATGTGATGATAGTCATCTTATCCCACTAAGACAAGTCACTCAAAAACTCAAATATCACAAAAATGTGGAAGTAAGACAGATTGAAATCTCAAATTATCATAATTGCTGATAACTAAGTCAACTTAATAAAGACCCCAAAGCCTGGTTGTCACGTGTATAAACCTTTAATGTATTACAATAGATTTGAAAGAAACAAACAAGTCTCAAATGATGTTGTCTCTAAAGTAGAACAAAATCATAAATAGGAATGAAAAGGTCTGTTGAGGTGACAATCAACTACCTCACATATATCCATAAGAAGCCTCAAACAAGAAGATAAGAGAGAGTATCACGAAGATCCGGGCAAATAATCTATACAAATGTAAATGCAAGGGGTGAGTACCAAACCACACGGTACTCAGCAAGTGACCTCCTAAACACAAGTTAAAAAATATAGAATACGGGTACTCCTACCACCCCAGCCAAACCTCCACAACTACAACCTGCATAAAACCAGCTAAACCTAACATTTCACAGTTTCAGTAGTACATATATCAATAACAACATTACAACATTTACTGTAACATCTCACTATTTGAAAGGACTAGAAATAAGTTAAAAATTGGAAATAACCATTTATGGAAAGAAGAAAAATCTGGAAAAAAATTTGTTAAGTATGTTAAGTTTGAGTTTTTAGTCAACTTCAAACGACCATAACTCCTAGCTCAGGATGAGTTAGGTGTGCTTCCATATATCTTGGGAAATATCTTGGAATAATCTTTCCATCACCACCGAGTTTACTCAATTTCGAATTCGTATGAGTGAGATATGCCCATTTGAAGTTGGGTTGTTCAAGTAAAGAAAGTCTAAACCGGATTTTGAAAGGGTATTTTGGTCTTTACCATACCCAATTAAATTAATTCATTTTTGGTAATTACTTAGGGTCTCATCTAAACTTGGTCAGTTTATGCTTTTGAAGAATTGAGTTAGGGTTTTAGAGAAGAGAAAAGAAGAGGAGAAAGGAGGAGAAAAAGTAAGAATCGTCAATTCTTGAAACTAGGATTGTGGATTTTGTCAAGGGGTGATCCCTACGAGGTATGTGAGGCTTTCATAACGTTGGGTTCGTTCACCCACGTGCCAAACATGTTTATTTCAGCGTGAATTCGTCCTAACAGAGTTTGAAAGTTATGTTCTTGATATGTATTCTTGAATTTGATGTCGTTCTTGAATTATGCTGAGATTGAGAAGTTTCTGAGATCATTATGTCAAATTATAGAGTTGTTTGGAATTTGGTTCTTAGGTACATTTGTTGGGTATCTATATCTAAAAATAATTTGAGAAAAAGAATCGAGTTTAGGCGAATTAGGGCTGAAAAACTAAGAAAGAAAAAGTCGAGCAAATCTGGGCACTAGGCACTGGGCCGCGCCTACTCCTTAGATTTGGGAAAAGTTTCTTCGCGAAGCGGAGCAGTCACGGAGCGTTCTGCCTCAAAAAGTATTTTCGCGACCAAAAATTTAAATACATCTCCGCATCGCGGACTAGTTTCTAGACAGTGAATTCTTAATCTTTTCCTATGTTTAACTATCTAAAAACATTCCTAAACATTGTGAGATCGTTCCTATCAATAATAACAATCCTTGTATCCATGATTCAATTCAAGGAAAGTTAAGAGTCAATTCAAGGAAAGTTAAGAGATGTTCATAAAGTTTTCAAAAGTATTTTACAAATGTTTTAAATTTGTTTTAAGAGTTAAGTTTCGAGTTGACTAAAGAGTTATGAGTAAAGTTCATTTCTTCAAAGATTATACGGGAACTAAGTATTTCCAAAATTTAGAAATGTTTTCACATTTAAGAAAGAAAGGGAACATCGATTCCAAGAGAGCTTTTAAGCTAAGTTTTGAGTAATTATCTCAAACAAAGAAAGAAGTTATGTTTTTAAACATATGAGCTGAGTATTTTGGGAATAATATTGAGAACCGATATGGGGACGAGTTTGAGTTCAAATAACTCACGTCTCCCTAAATCATGTAGCCATCATGGGTAGAAAGGATCATACTTTTTAGATGATTCCTTGGTGTTTTTTAGCATAGACTAGTGGATCCACTTAGTTAAGGCGTTCTATATGACAGAAAAGTATAGGACAGTTATGGCAGCGTGGGCAAGACGTTGTTTCACCACTTAGGCTCATAGTGATGGTTGTCGGTTAGAAAAACTCCCACAGAAACTATATTACTTTATTATACGAGTATAATTGAGTTTGTTATTGCATTTCTAGAACAAACTAAGTTTCTTTCTACTGTTTCAAAAGCTTTCTATATATTGCATGTGTATTGTTACTTTATATAGAGTTAAGTTATTCATGAGTTAAGTAAAGCCAAACTAAGTGTTTCTTTCAGATTCCTTTCAAGCTTATGTCTTGTTTTAGATTTCCCCTCGCATACTCGTACATACAATGTACTGATGCTATTTGGCCTGCATCTTTTTATGATGCAGACACATGTAGCCAGGATCAGTATCCAGTGCATCGTTGATTCTAGTTGAGCTCCGGAGTTTGTTGGTGAGCCTCTTACTTTCGGAGGATCCCTTTTTCTTGCTTTTTAGTATTTAGTTCATTAGTATGTCGTGGGTCTTGTCCCTACATCCATCTCAGTTATTAGAGGCTTCATAGATAGACAGTTAGTTAGTTCATTTGTCTTTATCTTGTTATTGACTTATGTTCAGTTTTGAGTTGCCACTTTGGCTAAGTTAAATGTTTATTTCTAAAACATTATGAGTTTAGTTTGAGACAGTTGAGTTATCTTGCATCTAATTTCTTTTCTTAATGCTTAAAGTCTTCCGCTGAGTAAGTAAGTCAGGCCAAGGGTTTGCTTAGGGCCAGCAATGATTTTCGAGTGTCAGTCCCACCCAGGGTGTAGGCTCGGGGCGTAACAAACTTGATATTAGAGCACAGAGTTCAAAAGTCCTAGGAAGTATATGAAGTCATATATGTAGAGTCCTAGTTATTGGTGTGAAGTGCGCCACATCTATAATTAGAAAGCTGCAACATTTAGGAAATTCCTTCACTTCTTTCATACACATTTCGTGCATTAGAGTTTTATCTCTAAAAAGTTTCTTTCTAACTCGTGCTTACGCGTAACCGATTATGAGTTGGACTGTTTTGAGAGTGCTTTCATGGGGCATTTCTTTCCTCGTGAGCTAAGAGAAGCAAAGAGATGGTTGTCTACATGAGGAGCAGGATGAGTTTATTCATTATTGAGTTGCCTCGTCTATCAAATAGGGAAACTAAGGCAGCCAAGCTAATAGGTGACATGGGAATAGCAAAGCTGACGGCCCACGTGCAGTCGAGGAGGACAAGCTGAGGGATAGAAAAGGGTTGAAGAATATGAAGGCTGAGGCATCAGGGAATGAATCTAAGTAGCAAAAGAGTAATATGAACTGGTCTTATTTCCAACATAACCAGAAAAGACTTTCTCCATCATATGATGGTGCACCTGCACCAAGAAACAAATGTGAGTACAGTAGTCAGAATTCCCAGAATTTCAGAGCTAGACCTACATAGTCGCAAGGTAGTATGGCACAAAGGGGTACTAAGATTCCTGCATGTGCTACGTGTGGTAGGAACTACTTAGGGATGTGTCATGATGGCTCCACTGGATGTTTCAAGTGTTTCTAAGATGGTCATTTTATGCGAGAGTGTCTAAAGGACAAGCAAGGTAATGGGGGGAAATAGAGCCCAGTCTTCTTCAATTGCCCCACCAAACAGAGATGTATCTAGATGAGCTACTTTAGGGGAAGGTACAGGAGCAAACAACCTTTATGTGATCATTAGTCGTCAAGAGCAAGAGAACTCTCCAGATGTTGTCATTAGTATGATCAAAGTCTTTACTCTTAATTTTTATGCTTTGCTAGACCAAAGAGCAAGTTTATCTTTTGTGACTCCTTATGTTGCAAATAAGTTTGATATTCTTCCTGAGAAACTCTGTGAACCTTTTTGTGTTTCTACACCTGTTGGGGAGTCTATTCTAGCTGAGCGAGTATATCGTGATTGTGTCTTTTCCATCAATCACAAGGACACCATGACTGATTTAGTTGAATTAAACATGGTAGATTTTGATGTCATTCTTGGTATGGACTGGCTTCATTCCTGTTATGCCTTAATTGATTGTAGAACTTGAATTTTCAACTTTCAGTTTCCAAATGAGCCAGTCTTAGAGTGAAAAGTAGTTCAGCAGTGCCTAAGGGTCGTTTCATTTCGTACCACTAAAAGAAAGTTAGTTTCCAAGGGGTGTGTCTATCACTTAGTCCGAGTTAATGACTCTAGTGTTAAGATACCT
This sequence comes from Solanum bulbocastanum, assembly GCA_037074985.1. Classification (NCBI taxonomy): domain Eukaryota; kingdom Viridiplantae; phylum Streptophyta; class Magnoliopsida; order Solanales; family Solanaceae; genus Solanum; species Solanum bulbocastanum. The sequence goes on from CM073601.1 coordinate 35,060,572, forward strand.
CTTATTCAATCAATAAGAGCTTCCAGAAGTCTTTCCAAATGATCTTCATGGAATCCCTCATGAGAGAGAAATAGATTTTAGTATAGACATTCTTCCACATACTCGTCCTATATCTATTCCATCATATAGAATGGCACCAGCAGAGTTGAAAGGGCTTAAAGAACAGTTGAAAGATCTCCTTGATAAGGGCTTTATTCGACCAAGTGTCTCACCTTGGGGCTCTCCGGTCTTATTTGTAAGAAAGAAATATGGTTCCCTTAGGATGTGTATAGATTACCGCCAATTGAACAAGGTTACCATCAAGAATAAGTATCCTCTATCGAGAATTGATGATCTTTTCAATCAGCTTCAGGGTGCTACTTGTTTCTCTAAGATAAATCTCAGATCAGTCTGTCATCAGCTGAAAGTACGGGAATGTGACATTCCAAAGACAACATTCAGGACCCGTTATGGTCATTATGAGTTCTTAGTTATGTCATTTGGTTTGACCAATGCACCTACAACAATCATGGACCTTATGAATAAAGTATTCAAGTCTTATTTAGATATGTTTGTTATCGTCTTCATGATGACATACTAATCTATTCGAGGAATGAAGAAGATTATGCTAGTCATTCTCAAAATAGTTTTCCAAACTGTAAGAGTTAAAGAGTTGTATGCCAAGTTCTCTAAGTGTGAGTTTTGGCTTAAGTCTGTGGCATTCTTAGGCCACATTGTGTCTAAAGAGGGAATTAAAGTTGATACTCAGAAAAAAAGAGGCAGTGCAGAATTGGCCTAAACCTACATCTCCAACTGACATTGATAGTTTCTTAGGTTTGGCTGGCTATTATAGAAGGTTCATAGAGGGGTTCTTGTCTATTTCATCCCCTTTGACCAAGTTAACTCACAAAACAGTGAAGTTTCAATGGTCTGAATCTTGTGAGAAAAGCTTTCAAAAATTGAAAAAGAGGTTGAATACTGGCCCAGTTTTAACCTTACCAAACGGTACTCAAGGTTTTGTAGTGTATTGTGATGCGTCTAGAGTTGGTTTGGGCTGTGTATTAATGCAGAATGACAAAGTTATAGCTTATGTCTCCAAACAATTGAAGATTCATTAGAAAAACTACCCAACCCATGATTCAGAATTGGCTGCCGTAGTTTTTACTTTAAAAATATGGTGTCGTTATCTTCATGATGTGCATGTAAATGTGTTCACCGATCACAAGAGCCTTCAATATGTGTTTACTCAGAAAGAGCTTAATCTCAGAAAAATGAGGTGGGTAGAATTAGTCAAGGATTATGACATGAGTATTCCTTACCACCTAGGTAAGGCTAATGTTGTTGCTGATGATTTGAGCAGGTTGTCTATGGGTAGTACTGCCCATTTTGGGGAAGATAAGAGAGAGTTAGCAAAAGATGTGTATAGGCTTGCACACTTAGGAGTTCAACTAATAAGTTCCACAGAAGAAGGAGTAGTGGTGATGAATGGGGCTGAATCATCCTTAGTGTCGGAAGTGAAGGAAAAGTAGGATCAAGATCCTCTTTTGCTTGAATTGAAGGCAAATGTTCATAAGCAAAAAGTATTAGCTTTTGAACAAGAGGGAGATGGTGCATTGAGATATCAAGGTAGGTTGTGTGTACCAAAGGTGGATGAACTCGAAGAAAGGATCATGGAGGAAGCTCATAGCTCAAGATATTCCATTCATCTGAGTTCCACAAAGATGTATTGCAATTTGAGAGAGGTTTATTGGTGCAGTAGTATGAAGAAGGGCATTGTAGAGTTTGTTGCTAAGTGTCTGAATTGCCAACAAGTTAAAGTAGAGCATCAAAGTCCCGTTGGTTTGGCTCAAAATATAGAACTTTCGAAATGGAAGTGGGAGATGATAAAAATGGACTTCATCACAGGTTTGCTGAGGTATCGCAGATTGCATGCTTCCATTTAGGTGATTGCCAATAGAATGACAAAGTCAGCCTACTTTTTGCCGGTAAAGACTACCCATTCGGTAGAAGATTATGCTAAGTTGTACATTCAAGAGGTGGTAAGACTTCATGGGGTTCCGATCTCCATTATTTTAGACAGAGGTGCGCAATCTATTGCACAATTTTGGAAGTCATTCCAAAAAGGCTTGGGTTCAAAGGTGAACTTAAGTACTATCTTTCATCCTCAGACAGATGGGCAAGCAGAGCGCACGATTCAGACCTTAGAGGATATGTTGAGGGCTTGTGTGATTGATTTCAAAGGTAATTGGGATGATCTCCTACCTCTTATTGAATTTTCTTACAATAATAGTTACCACTCTAGCATCCAAATCTCTCCTTATGAACCTCTTTATAGGAGAAGGTGCAGATATTCTATTGGATGGTTTGAAGTTGGTGAAGCTAGGTTGATAGGGCCAGATTTAGTTCATCAAGCTATGGAGAAGGTGAAAGTAATTCAAGAGAGGTTAAAAACAGTGCAGAGTCGTTAGAAATCCTATACTGATGTTAGGAGAAGAAAGTTAGAGTTTGAAGTAGATGATTAGGTATACTTGAAAGTTTCACCCATGAAGGGTGTTACGAGGTTTAGTAATAAGGGGATGCTTAGTCCCTGAAATATTGGTCCTTACAGAATATCCAAGAGGGTTGGTAATGTAGCTTATGAGTTAGAGCTACCTCAAGAGTTAGCAGCGGTTCATCCGGTATTTCATATTTCCATGTTGAAGAAGTGCATGGGCGATCCTTCATTGATCATACCAACTGAAGACATTGGGATCAAGGATAGCTTATCTTATAAAGAGATTCCGTTTCAGATTCTAGATCGCCATGTTCGCAAGTTGCGGACTAAGGAAGTAGCATCAGTCAAAGTCATTTAGAGGAACCAATTTGTTGAGGAAGCTATTTGGGAAGCTGAGAAAGATATGAAGAAAAGATATCCACATCTCTTTGAAACCGAAAAAGTTCCAGACCAAGGTATTAATTCTCTTCTTAGTACTATTTCATTCATAAGTTAGCATGTTGAAATTGCATTGCTTGTTGGGTGTTTGAGCTAATTGTTAGATGTTACACCCTTAGCCTAGTAAGAGTAATCTCATTCGAGGACGAATATTCCCAAGGGGGAGATATCTTAAGATCTCACTATTTGAAAGGACTAGAAAGAAGTTAAAAATTGGAAATAGTCATTTTGGAAAGAATAAAAATCTGGAAAAAAATTTGTTAAGTATATTAAGTTTGAGTTTTTTGTCAACTTCAAACGACCATAACTCTTAGCTCAGGATGAGTTATGTATGCTTCCAGATATCGTAGGAAAGATCTTGGAACAATATTTCCATCGCCACCGAGTTTACTCAATTCCTTATTCGTATGAGTGAGATATGCCCATTCGAAGTTGGGTTGTTCAAATAAGGAAAGTCTAAACCGAATTTTAGAAGGGTATTTTGGTCTTTACTATACCCAATTAAATTAATTCATTTTTGGTAATTATTTAGGGGTTTAAACTGAACTTGGTCAGTTTACACTTTTGAAGAATTGAGTTAGGGTTTTAGAGAAGAGAAAAGAAGAGGAAAAGGAGGAGAAGAAGCAAGAACATCAATTCTCGAAGTTAGGATTGTGGATTTCGTCAAGGGGTGATCCATACAAGGTATGTGAGGCTTTCATAATGTTGGGTTCGTTCACCCACGTGCCAAACATGTTTGTTTCAACGTGAATTCGTCGTAAAAGAGTTTGAAAGTTGATGTTCTTGATATGTATTCTTGAATTTGATGTCATTATTGAATTGGGCTGAGATTGAGAAGTTTCTGAGATCATTACGTCAAATTATTGAGTTGTTTGGAGTTAGGTTCTTAGGTACATTTTCTTGGTATCTGTATCTAAAAAGAATTTGGGAAAAAGAACTGAGTTTAGGCGAATTGGGCTGGAAAATAAAGAAGAAAAATAGTCGGGCAAATATAGGCACTTCGGCCACATTGCAGACCTTCTTCTCAGATTTGGGAAAAGTTTCTTCGCGAAGCGGAGCAGTCACGGAGCGTTCTGCCTCAAAAAGTATTTTCTCGACCAAAAATTTAAATACATCTCTGCATCGCGGACTAGTTTCCTGACAGTGAATTTGTGATCTTTTCTCATGTTTAACTATCTAAAAGCACACCTAAACATCATGAGATCATTCCTATCACAAATCACAATCCTTGAATCCATAATTCAATTCAAGGAAATTTAAGAGTTAATTCAAAGAAAGTTAAGAGTCAAGTTAAAAGAAGTTCATAAAGTTTTCAAAAGACTTTCACAAACGTTTTAACTTTATTTTAAGACTTAAGTTTCGAGTTGACTAAAGAGTTATGAGTAAAGTTCATTTCTTCTAAGATTATACGGGAACTAAGTATTCCCAAAAGTTAGAAATGTTTTCACATTTGAGCAAGAAATTGAACATCGATTCCAAGAGAGTTTTTAAGCTAAATTTTGAGTAATTATCTCAAACCAAAGAAAGAAGTTATGTTTTTAAACATATGAGCTGAGTATTTTGAGAGTAGTATTGAGCACCGATATGGGGACAAGTTTGAGTTCAGATAACTCACGTCTCCATAAACCATATAGCCATCATGGGTAGAAAGGATCATACTTTTTAGATGACTCCTTAGTGATTTTTAGCATAGAGTAGTGGATCCACTTAGTTAACACGTTCTATATGACGGCAAAGTATAGAATAGTTCTGGCAGCATGGGTAAGACGGTGTATCACCACTTCGGCTCATAATGGTAGTTTTCGGTTAGAGAAACTCCCACATAAACTATATTACTTTATTATACAAGTACAATTGAGTTTGTTATTGTATTTCTTTAACGAACTAAATTTCTTTCTACTGTTTTAAAAGTTTTCTATATATTGTGTGTGTATTTTTACTTTATATTGAGTTAAGTTATTCATGAGTTGAGTAAAGTCAAGGTAAGTATTTCTTTTAGATTCCTTTCAAGCTTATGTCTTGTTTTAGATTTCCTCTCGCATACTCGTACATTCAATGTACTAATGTCATTTGGCCTGCATCTTTTTGTGATGTAGACACATGAAACCAGGATCAGCATCCAGTGCATCGTTGATTCTAGTTGAGAGCCTCTTTGATTTCAGTGGATCCCTTTTTATTGCTTTTCAGTATTTAGTTCATTAGGATGTCGTGGGTCTTGTCCCGACATCTATATCAGTTATTAGAGGCTTCATAGATAGACAACCAGTTAGTTCATTTGTCTTTATCTTGTTATTGACTTATGTTCAGTTTTGAGTTGCCACTTTGGCTAAGTTAAATGTTTATTTCTAAAACATTATGAGTTTAGTTTGAGACAGTTGAGCTATCTTGCATTTGAGTTCTTTTCTTAATGCTTAAAGTCTTCTGCTGAGTAAGTAAGTCAGGTCAAGGGTTCGCTTGGGGCCAACAATGGTTCTTGAGTGTCAGTCCCGCCCAGGATGTAGGCTCAGGGTGTGACATTTACAGATCAACAATACACATGATCAAGTTTATCAACCACAAGTTCCACATAAAGGCACTCACAAGTTCACAAATGATATAGATACACAATGCAATGAAATGCAATGCCAAGTATAGTGATGCATGTCTGACTTAGCGATACACACCCGATGTATCTCAGTCTGGGACTCATGGGGGACATATATGTTCATGCATCCATCGCGTCTTGCGACACGAGCCTCAATAATAAAATCCATCGCGGCGTGTGACACGTTCCTCGATAATAGAATCTGTTGCGGCGTGCGACACGTCCCTCGAATCATAATATACGTCACGGCATGCGACACGTCCCTAAAAAATGGTACATCCTCTTTAATTTCTTATTCTTCGTCAATTCACATAACACTTGTCACAATCATGTCTCAGAACCAATACGAATGACACGTTCACACAAATAATGAGGAGATGACCATTTTCATAACAATGCACAATTTACAACAACACAATCGTGATATAACGTCAACAATGAATCAATAAGCCTTTCAAATCATTCTCAACACATCACACACCAATAATTAATCACATTGCCTTTTTTTACCCCTTTTTTCATCATAGAAATTATTCAATATGGAAAAGTCAATTCATCACCAAGTCTCATTACTCCTCAACACATACCACAAGGAAATACACGATTATATACATTTAACAAGGGTTGAGAAATCTACTTGCCTCAATTTAACGAACAATCACTTCGAGCCTTCAGCCTTTTCCTTTCATTGGACTTCCAAATCAATTCAATCTATTCAAATAAATAATCACAATAACATTTTGAAACTAACAACACTCATATTACTATATGTATAGCTTAGACAGAAAAACTCACCCAAATCTATAATCAAGTTTCTAATTTTGATACCAAATAATATGTCAAGTCTCATATTTCTTAAATTTCAAGCCTAGGATTAAGTCTTAATTCCTTCAAATATCACAAATTTAATAATTTTCATATAGTACAATACATCTATTATTTAATTACATATATTAATATGCCAAACTTGAATCATAAGGTGGTGACCAAATTTAGAGGCGTAATCAGCATCCTTAACTATTGAAAACTTTATAAAAATCTAGACACTATCATTAATTTATTTAATTTATCACGTTGTATTCATAATGGCAATCATTGGCCAGCATCACATAAAGAATGGTCACTTACAATCCTATTTTATTTTTTATTTTTTTTCAATTTCCAACAGTACAACACATGACCAAAACTTTTAATTAATCCACAACTCCAACGACCAATATGCTGCAGTGAATCGGCGTGCCCTTCAATTTCCTCATCCAACATTATTTAATATATAAAATGGGTAAATATTGAGATTATTGATATTTAATGGTTTCCCCACAACCCCAAAATCAATTAACATACTACAATTCGGTCAACTATATATAAAAAAGACTCCTATACGTTATCCAACTTATTCAATATGCATGTGAAATAGTTTCAAATCTTGTATGTGGCAATACAAAATTTCGTTATGCGCAGGTACATGAATGAAATTTGCTTACCGGAGGTTGCCCTCTTCGTTAGATATTGCAGGACTCACGCTTTAGGGTTGTTTGTTTTCCTTTAAAGAATAATAACTATACCTTAAAATTGACAAACCCTACTACTTATTTTATATATATATATGGGTTAAGTAGTGTAGGATGTTAAATAAATTATGGACTTAACCCATTTGTCACAAATTAAAATAATTATCTAAAAATTACCTGTCAATTAATTAATTATAGTTAAACGAATAGTTAAGAATTTCCCAACCAACTTCACCAACTAAACAAAAATTATTCAAAGAAACTATCGGGAGGGATAAAATGGTAATTTTTATAAAAATTTACAAAAATGACATTCCGGGTCATTACAATAATTGCAATGGAATTGATATACTGTTAGTTTATAATTAAAGGATGTTTACAATTAACTTGTTTCAATTTGGTATTCTACTTGGTATGACTATTTATGAACTAGTGTTTAGTCTTGGTATGAAATACCTATCAAAATGTTCATGTTAGTGTTTATTTCAAATGATCTGGTTAGTGTTTATTTTGAATTTGATACTCTTCTTGATATGAATTTTGTATGAATTAATGGTTAGTCTTGGTATGAAATTGGTATAGAAATGTTCATGTTAGTTTTTATTTTGAATGTGTTTTTGTATTGTGTGTATCAATAATTTTATGTTTTTGTTAGATTTAGAGAATAGTATTCAATTTTGATTTAAACGGATTGTTCTCCCTTTTATAGCTTGAAAATTTTTGAAGACTCATTTGCAATTCCTATTGAACCTCTCTCGTGCGAGAGTACATGAGCTATACCAAGTTATTTCTCGTAGCCTAAATTGTTGTCGCTAGGTTCTAAAAGAAAGGTAGAAAGACCACAAATTGAACGCTAGAAGGGGTTTGCTTATGTGAAATTCAAGAGATCTAAAGTTACGTGCAACATATGTCGTCCGGAGGGACACAACAAGAAGGCATGTTCAAATTACCCTACTGAAAACTATTCATAATTTGTTTTTAATTTAATTTAATTGTTTAATTGTGCCAAACACATCTGTTTGAATATATTGATCTTTTAACTTAAAGAATTTTGGTCGGAACATTTATTATGTGTACTACTTATTCTTATGTGTATCTAGTGTTTTTCAAATGTAGACTCAAAAATTAAAATTGATTATTGGTGGTAACCATTTGGTATCCATATGATATTCAATTGGTATCCATTGGAAAAATTAAGTTTACCAGTGTAGGCAATTGGTTTCCATTTGGTATCCAATCGGAATTATTAAGTCTAACCATGTATGCAAGTGGTATCTAATTGGTATCAAGCAGAAAATACAATTGTATGTTATTTGTATCCAATTGGCATCAAATTGGTATCCAACTGAAAAAGTTAAGTCTATTTGTATCCAATTGGTATCAAACTAATATCCAACTGGGTATCAAATTGGTATCTAGCTGGGGAAATTAAGTCTATTTGTATCAAATTGGTATCCAATTGTAAATCGACATATAATTAAGATTTCAACTGAGTAAGTTAATCTAAACAAATTAGAGTTGAATCCAATAGGTATCCATTTAGAAAACCTAACGGTAACAATGCATGCAATTGGTATGTAAAATTCTTATTACTTTGTATATGTAGTATTTTTTCAAAATTAAAATCTCAATCTAAAACTGGTTACTACTGATATCCAATTTGTAGCCAAGTTAAAAAATTAAGAATAATATTGTATGAAATTAGTATCTAATTGGTGTCTAATTTTTATCTATACTTAATGAAGTATTTCCCAAGTGTTCAAAAGAGAAGTTTTACTTGCATTTGACCATAACTATTATGATGATTTATAACCTTTGCTTATGGTTTTACCTTGGTCTTTGCACGAACATGAATAGGTCATTTTTAGCATGATTTATATTTCTATGCATTGCTATCATACTTGGTACATTTTTGTACTAACGCATACTCTTGCCTACATTGCTTTCTCCAATGTAGGGACTAGCATTACAAGTTCTCATTCCTGTGGCTAGGAGTCACCTTGATCGTACTTAGTAATGGTGAGTCCTCATGTTTCGAGGACCAAACCTTTATCGCTTTGAGTTTTACTTTTCAAACATTGTACGTGATTCCAGGGTTACGTCTCAGTCATTCTTGATGTAATAGATGACTATTGAGACTATGTAGACTTCCGTTTTGTTTTATAAACTCTTGATGTGAAATGTTGTTTTAAAACTCTTGATTTTCTATAATCTACGTTTATGCATGCTAAATGGCTTGTGTATGGCCTCTCGGGGTCCTATACGCTATGTTACTACTAGGGTGTACCTTGGGCCGTGATAATAAAATCAACTTTGAGAGGATCAGCTTGAGGTTTGTCAATATATGTGATAGTTTTCATTTGATTGGAGAAGAAGAACAATGGAGAAGTTGGAAGAGAAAGAAAAATCAGTGTGGGTGGAAAGAGAATGTGGGTATGTGGGGTGGGGATGGGGGTGGGGTGTGGCATGTGATAAGGTAAAAGAGATCTCTTGAAAGGTATAATTGATAATTATGAACTTATTGTCTCTCATAATTTTCTCTTTCACTCACCTATTAACATTATATAAATTAATTAATAATATATAATTAGTTAATTTATAAATTAAAACTGAAATGTTCTAGTAATTAAAACTTTATAAGTAGTAATAAAAAAAATTTCATATAAATGATGTAATATTAATCCTTAAATATATATGTGGGGTGATTTTTCTAATTTTAAATGAGAATTTTGGACTATTAATTTAACTATGGTCTGTTAATTTAGGGGTAATTTAAAATAATTAATTTAGTTGGTGGTTAATGAGCAAAGTTCGTAATTTATTTTTGAGTAAATTTTAGGAATAACAAAGATAAAAATTATATTAGTGCTATATAGCTACAGTTTTGCTATTTGTGCTCCATAGCCATATTATGTTTGCTATGGAGCATCTGATTTGTATAAATCACAGTGATTTCTATAAATCAGACGTTTGTGTCTATGAAAATTGTGTTTATATATGTATATGTTCTTTGTGTTAGGCTAGAGTGGTGAGCGAGATTAGAAGAGAAAGGAGAGAGATGAGCGAGAGAGGGCAGAGAGTCGAGAGAGGTGAATTGTATATGTATATCGGTTAGATAAATGCATATATGTAACTACTATGTATATGTATCAATGATTGCGTTTGTATATTTGCATAAAATTTGAATTTGTATACAATTGAGTCGAGTTAATAGACAATTGAATCGAGTTAAAACATTTGTATTTGTATATCAAATCTCTCTCGTTTTATACATACACAAATTATAATTTATCTTTGTATAAAGTGAGAGAGAGAAAGGCAAAGAGAACTGAGCAAGGGAGAAATTGCATTTGTATAATTATAAGTGTATAGGACGGAGAGATATGTATTTGTATTTGTATTTGTATTTGTATTTGTATATACAGTCTCTCTCGTTTTATACAAATACAAACACAAGTTATGCATTTGTATTTGTATAAAGTTAGAGATGCGAGGGAGAGAACTGAGAGTGGCGAGCAAGATCAGGGGGAGAGAGGTGAATGATAAGAAGTTTGTTGCGAATTGAAATTAAATGAAACTGTAGTTATATCATTTATTTTGAATAAATAATTTGCTATAATGCATAATTTTTTTTTAATTTAATTCCCTATTTCACTTAGTCCATGTATTAAAATAAGTTAGAAGAGTGTAACAATTTAAGAGAAAGAAAAACAAAACAGAATAGGCAAGACCTAACTCAGTATAGTGGCATGATCAAATATGAACAACAAAGAAAAGCACACGGAAGTTGCAGGTAAGAAATTTGGAATTCAAAACTAGTATTCCTAATGTTTCAAAAAGAATGATTCACTTTCCTTTTTAATCTATTTAAGAAAGAGTGATCTCTTTTCTTTTTTGGTAACATTTTAATTTTTGTTTTTCATCTGGCATGTTTAAAGCCACAAGATTAAAGGATAATTTTGTACATTTGACATAACTTTAATTTAGTACCACAAAATTCAAAAATCTTCTTTATTTTCCTAAACTACGTGTCAAGTCAAATTAGGTCACTCTTTTTTAAACGGATGGAATAATACATTTGACTAATTGCTAGGATACATTTTCTTTACAATAATCCTAATAATGTGAAAATAAAGAAGTAAAATAAACTAAGATTAATACACGTTATTCTCTCTACCTTGCTACTGATTGTTGATAAAAATTATTTGAGGGGTAAATTTGGTATCTTTCTGTGAGGTGTGTCCAACATCAATTTAATAGATTGAAGTTATGAATTAAGGATGACTAGTCAATTTGAGGTCTAATGATAATAGGACAATGATGAGATAATGATTGGAGAAGGATAAATCAAATTGATCCATTGTAATTTAGACTAAGGTGTTGCATTCTATTTTCGTGATTTATGTCACTGGTTCAGATTTAGTTGATCGATTTTGGGGCATTTTCTTTAGTAGTTATCGCATTATGATTCAAGTTTTGATATATTGCAATAAATAATTAAATATTAAGTATATTGTATTATATGTATATTATTATTATATTGGAGAAATTGAAGCTTAACTCTAGACTTGAAATTTTGAAATATGAGAGTTGACATGTTAATTGACATCAAGATTAGGAACTTGATTATAGATTTGGGTGAGTTTTTTAGTCTAGGCTAGACATATAGTAATATGGGTGTTGTGCATTTAAAAATCTTATTGTGATTATTTTTTTGAATAGATTGCATTAATTTGAAAGCCCAACGAAAGGAGAAGGCTCAAGTCCCGGAGTGATTGTTTAATTATTTAAGGCAAGTGAATTTATTAACCCTTGTTTAAGTGTATAGAATCGTATATTTTCTTGTGGTATGTGCTTGAGAGTAATGAGACTTGGTGATGGGTGAACTTGTTCATATCGAATAATACTAATGATGAAAAAGGGGTAATAAAAAGGCAACATGATTAATTATTGGTGTGTGATGTGTTGAGAATGGTTTGAAAGATTTATTGATTCATTGTTGATGTTGTATCACGATTGTGTTGTTGTGAATTGTGCATTGTTATGAAAATGGTTATTTCCTCATTAATTGTGTGAACATGTCATTTGCATTGATTCTAAGACATGATTGTGACAAGTGTTATGTGAATTGAGGAAGAATCTAAAGAGGATGTATCATTTCAAGAAACGTGTCGTACACCGTGGCAGATATTGTGATTTGAGGGACCTATTGTCACGCTCCTAGTCTACACCCTGGACGTGGCGGGCATTTGAGAACCATCGATGGTCCCAGAGTGAACCCTTGGCCTAACTGACTAATTAGCGGAAGACTTACTCAAGCAAATAGGGAACTTTAAATGCATAATTAAATTTAATAGTCTCAATTAAACTAAACTCAAATAAAAGTCTGAAAATACTTAAAAAGGTATAAGAAATAGTCTCAAGATCTCAAAACAAAATGGAACATACTGGGAGACTCAGCAACTCTAACTGATTATGAATCCTCTAATACTAGGATAGATGTCGAGACCAGACCCACAACAACTCAACAATAACAAGAAAATAAATGTGAAATCCTCGAGAAAGCAAGGAGGTTCACCAAAGCTAACTAGAGTGCGAGTGATCTCAACGAAGCTCTTGTTGATGACCTTGAACATTTGTATCTGCATTTTAATAATATAAGATGCAGGTCGAATAACATCAGTACATTGAATGTATGAGTAGGTAAAGAAAATTGAATGCATAGATAACTGAACTGAGACTGGATGGATATTCACCTCAATTCAACTCAACACAAAAGCAATAACAAAAAGATGAAATGTTTAAAGCTTCATAAATAAAAGATACTAACTCAAGGATGTATATAAAAATAAAATAAATTACTTTTTACTCTTATTTGGAAGATTCTCTAATAGACAACTATCACTATGAGCTATGTGATGATACAACATCTCGCTCACGCTGCAAAAATTGTCTTATACCTTGCTAGGATATAGAACACTTCAACTAAATGGATCCACTAAGCTATGCTCAAAAGTAATAAAAAGTTCTCTAAAAAGTACGATCTTTTAATCATGTTGGTTACATGGTTTATGAGGAACGTAAATTATATGAACTCATCCCCATATCGGTACTCAATAATACTCCCAATAAATATATACACTCATGCTCAAGTAGAAATATTTTTTCTCTTTGTTGAGGTAATTACTCAAAATAACTTTTTTAAAAAAGGTAACTGCTCTGAAATATCCTGAACTCATAAACTCTTTTTAGAAATCAAAGTTTCTCTTTTCTCAATGTAAAAATTTTATATTTGGGAATACTTAGTTTAAGATCATTTTTAGTTTAAGATCGTTGTTGGTTAAAAGAATTCTCAATAATAACTCCATAAAGACTCTTGAGCGTTCCTTTTAAACTCAATTTAGTCTTGAATATGCATTAAGACATGTGATTAGGACAAACAAGAACTTTTCAAGATAAATAGAGCTCATAGGAGATAACACAGAGAAGGGAAACGTGGCAACAACTTAAAGGAACATGCGCTAGATGAAACAAGGAGAGATTGGCCCAGCAACCCCTGACGCAATGTTGGCGTGGGGCGCCAGGCCTCAAACTTTAGGCAGTGGCTGGGGCGCACCTCTGGCACCGGATGCCAGGCCCCAAACTATTGGTGCCAGGCCTAGGCATACTGTTGGCTCACCACCCCAGGGCCTAAACTACTGGGACCACGCCTGGCGCATTACTGGAGCGCCGCCCCATGGCCCTCCCCTGCACCCTAACAAATTTTCAAGCTAAATTAAGACCCTAAATTAGTTTAGAATTGGGAAATTGATCCTACACTCTTCTTGTTTCTCAAACCCAAAACCAAAACATGAGAAATTTCATACAATTCCTTTGGAAAACATAACTTTACTAAATCAATAGGGTTCATGTGATACTAAGCAAAAACAACACTATAAGATTCACAAAACAAAATAATCAAAACCTCAATTGTTAAAGAAACGAATTCAATATCAAGAACTACGAATGGATTCTTTAGATGTAAAGATTAGCGTTACATACTTGGAAAGAACAAAGGTTCTTGGCGAAAATTGATGGAAACTTGAAGAACGATTGAAACCTAGCTTTTTCTCCTCTTGGAACCTTTCTCTAATTATCCCAAGTGTTAAAGAACGTGAAAAGATGGTTTAACACTAATTAGACCCTTAATAGGGTTAAGAAAAAATGTGGCTAGGCTTAGAAGGGATGGTAAAAGACCAAACTACCCCTTTAAAACTATTGAAAGTGCCTTAAAAGAGAGGCTTCACTAAAACGGGCATATTCTTTTATTTTGAGCTTGAAATTAAGCAAACTTGGTGGCATTGGAAAAGGGACTCAAAGACCTTTAATTTTATAGGTAATGGGCCACCTAATACTTTATATGCTAAGATATATGATCGTTTGAAGTTGACCCAAAATTTAAAATTGTTGGGTGACTTGTACAAACCCCTCTTTAGCCCTTTTTGAAGTCCCAGGTGTTACATGTGTCGTACACCACGATGGATTCTATTATCGAGGGTCGTGTCACACACTGTGATGAATGCATGGGCAGATATGTCCCCCATGGCTCCATACTGAGAGACAATGGGTGTGTATCACTAGGTCAGACATGCATCACCATACTTGACATAGCATTTTATTGCATTGCGTATCTTTAACATTTGTGAACTTATGAGTGCCTTTTTGTGATTGATGAACTTGATCCCGTCTATTGTTGATATGTAATTGTTGGAGTATTGTTATTGAGCTATGTGTTATGTAAATTGTGAACTGCTAGATTGGGCTAGTTTTATGCAGGTCGTAGTTGTGGAGGTTTTGTTGGAGTGGTAGGAGTACATGTATTCTATATTACTCAGCATTGTGTTTAAAGGTTTGCTTGCTGAGTACCGTGTTATTTGGTATTCACCCCTTGCTTCTACAGTTTTGTAAGTTATGAGTCCGAATTCTTGTGATAATCTCTCTTCTCTTCTGTCCGAGGCTTTCTATGGAGATTTGTGAGGTAGATGTTTGTCATCTCAACAGACTTCTTGTTAACACCCAATTTTGGGCTAACATTTTTAAAATTCGTAACTTTTAAGTTTTATTTATTTAATAGTTCAAAATAATTTTTTTATAATTTTAAATAAGTTTATCGATAACTATCCTTATATATCAAAATTTATGATTTTTTATCAATTAATTTTAAAATTACATTTTTACATGGCATTAGATACGTTCATCATATTTTATTTTATTTTTTAATATTCATTTTATTTGTTACATTTGTTACTATTCATTTTGATATTTTGCACAATCTAGAAATTCATTCAAATATGAATAAAATTTGCATACACAGATTGACCAATGATGTTGGGCTACAATCCCAAGCCCACAATTTGAGTCATTTGCATAATTATTTTCCTATTTATGTTTTGATTATGTCAAAAAATAGGTGGGGGAAAAAAGTGGGAAAAGGTTGAAAGAAAAATGGGAAAAAAGTGGGAAAAGGTGGAAAGAAAAAGTTGGGGAAAAAGTTTTTTTTTAAAAAGGGTGGTGGAATTGTTTTAAAGAGAATAATTTTAGATTTTTAAGGGGAGAGGGGAGGGTCTCTTTTGAAATTGCTCGGAGTGTTCATAATTTTCTAGTGACAAGCTCACCAGAGTTATGCTGGAATTCAACGAGTCCACCACCCTTTGGCCGGAAAAATCTCCAAAATTTACCATTTTTCTTTTCACCCTCCTCTACACAAATCCACAAACCATTCATCATTATCCATAGCCAAACTCCGTAGATTTAAGAAAAACCAAAAATAAATATTCACTTTTTTCTTTAGATTTACGAAGTTTCGGTCATCCACATCCTAAACTCTTTACATGAATGTGCATAGTTCTTCAAGAGTTATTCTTTGATATAAATTTTATATTCAAAATCCATCAAAAACATTTTCCCGCCAAGTTTTTCGACGGAGCAACAACAACAACCAGGGACCGCCATGAGGACGAGCAGATCTAATCGGGTCCACATTTCCGACAAACTCCGTGGGGCAGCGAGCTAAAACAACCTGACACCATGAACCTTGTACTGTACACTTTCTTTCTCATTTTTCTTTTTAATATATCACTGTTAAATAAGTTCAAAACTTGATAATTTTTCTTCTTTTTTTTTGGGTACTGTTGGGTTGCATTATAGACCGTGACTATCTTTGATTTCTTGTTATTTTGTGTTGAATGATTTGTTGTTGTTAGTATTATTTCCAGATCTGGTTGGAAAATGTCATACTCCAGTGAACTCCATTATATGTTTTTGTTGGTTAAGCTTTAGTTATTATTATTATTATTATTATTATTATTATTATTATTATTATTATTATTATTATTATGTTTTTTTGGCTAAATATTTGAATAGGGAAGTTATCTCTGAAGTATCTAATATTATTTTATTTTATAGACTATGTTTAGCTATAACTTTGCTTTATAATAGTTGTTGATGTTGCTACTGCTCATTATTGACACTGTTTCCTTTTTCTTTTGCTGCTTTGAATGTTTTATATTTTTATTTGTTTTTCAATTGATTTGAATAGACATAAAAATTGACCAATGATTTTACATATTATTTTATTGTTGATGCAATGTTTGTGGCAGCTCTTCTTCTTATTTATTATTTTTTATTTCTACCTTTTTATGATTCTCTTATTTTAGTTTGTCGTTAGTGATTAATCATTTCATATGTCTTACCATGTTATTTATTTATCGGAGAAGGGTCTAAAATACCCTTATAGTATCGGCATTGATACAAAAATATCCTTTGTTTATTTTTTGGCCTCAAAATGTCCTTGGGGTTAACCTTTAGGGACCTATTTTGCCCTTTAGACTAACGGACTACTTAGTCCATATATTTAATTATTTCATTTATTACGTGACATGCTGTAATTGGTTGGAAATTTAATTTATTAAATCCTTATTTGTTTGACCCAAACCACCCTATCCACCCGGATCCACCAAACCCATCTTTCAAAATACCCAACCCATCCAAATAGATCACCCATTACCCATATCTTTAAACAAAACCTAAACATTTCCCCTAAACTTCATCAGTTCTTGGAGCTCTTTTGGAAATCATCTTCTTCATCAGTTTGTTAAATTTTGTGTTGTTTCAATGTCGTCCTGGCTCATTAACTTGTGGTTATTGGATTGGATCGATAGTAAACTTCCAAGTCATGTGTCATTGATGATTCACAATCAAAAGATTGAATTAGATTCAATTCGGAAGGAAAGAAACCGATTGAAGAAGATCCTAAAGGAAATGGGTGGCATTGAAATTCATAAACCAAACATTGGTTCTAACTTGAATGATATGACTTTTTTGAAAATTTAAATTTGGAGGATTGAATTGAATGTTCTATTTGAAGAACTTGGATGATAATAAACCAAAGTGGGAGTTGAAAGGGCTTTAATTGATAATCTTGCTTTTGATCTCTTGGGGTATTATTGTTGGTTTTGTAGTTGCCAAGTTGATGTAGTGTGTTGTAGCTATGTTTGAACTTCTTTTCTTGGATCGTTTGTAGTGTGTAGTCCTTAGTAGTTTGGTGTAGCTTTGTTCTAGTAGTGTGTAGTCGTTAGTAGTTTGGTGTAGCTCTGTTCTAGTGGTGTGGTGTAGTCGTTAGTATTTTGGTAATGTTAGCAATCTTTAGGTTACAAATTTGGTGTAGTTCTGTTCTAGTGGTGTAGTCGTTTGTATTTTGTTGTAATGTCATCATGTTTTGCTTGTTGAAAGTTGTTAGCAATCTTGTTGATCTCTTGATTGTAATGGAAAAGTTGTTAGCAATCTAGTTAATGTTAGCAATCTACATTTTTACCATTAAGCAATCTGCATTTTTATAGCAATTTGCATTTTTACCATTTAAAAAATCTGCATTTTTACCATTTAGCAATATTTTTTACCATTTACATACAAAATAAAAGTGCAATGCTACATATTTTCAAATTTAGATTAAACTACAAAGAAAAATATGTTACATAAACAAGTGAGTACTAATTCTTACACTTCAAATGGGTTGATGTTTAAACTGGTTTGTAGTTTCTTTCCTTTAGAAATCAAACTCCAAGATAACTTACTTATATATTATGATACGAAAATATAAACTTAAACACTCCAAAAAAGTAATCGAGACAAAAGTGCAAATAACCCGCATGGAACTGTTAATCATGTATGCTTATCTTTCTTGACTTAGAAGATTGAGACACATTACAAATCACTTTCTATTTGTGAATTTTTTATGGTGACAATTACTGGCCAACCACAACATATTATATACAATATCTTCTTCACTCTTGTCTATACTAGATTCTTGATGATAATTGTTGTAATATTTTGTTTAGACTTGCTTTTTATGAACAATGTGATAACGACTTTCAAATAATTCATCACAACATCTAAATTATGGTTTGCTTTTCGATTTTACACAAATGCAGGTTAACAGTATAATATGCTCTTAGCCATTTCGTCGTCTGTACAACTCATTAGACAGCCAAAATTAAAGAAACACTCACTAGAAATTATTAACTCACTCTAGTTCAAAAGAAATATCATTGGGGATTCACAACTCACAAGATCTGTTAAGCCTACCAAAAACAACTACATAGATAAGTAGTAATGGCATTGTCATATACTTTGAACCCACAAAAACTTAACAGTCACTTGTTCAAGACAGATTAACATCATAAAAGCAAACTATTTCATCAAGCCATTGCATAACATTGGAAAACAAAAAACAACTTCATAATGCAGCTACTTCTTCCCACCCCTCTTTGCCTTCAACCAAGTGAGCTAATACTACGCAACAATAACGATGAAAGTTATAATGAAATTGATTTCACAAAAAAAAAAAAAAAAAAAAAAAAAAAAAAAAAAAAAGAAAAAACTTCTATGGCATATTTTGCACTCCAACAAGACATAAGATTTATAAGATAAACATACTTTTGGCCCACAAAAATACTCATGGCTAGTCACAAAACATAAGAACACAAAATGACCAGTGTCAAGACTGAAATGACCAGCTTCAGGACTCATTCACAAAAACAAAATAAAAGTTTTCATTGTGCATTTACATAACAAACAAAAATCACTGCATAATGCATAATGGTCATTCCTAGTGCTTGCCTCTCTTTGGATTTAGTTTCCAATCGTTTTCTCCTTTTCGATTGCCAACTGATTTGAGGTCACACATGATTTTCCTTTCCAAGTCAACTTTCTTGGTGAGTATGGCAGGTTGGTAGGCATACTTACACCACTCTCATCACCCCTGAAGTTAATCTTCCTTGATCCTGTTGATAGTTGATGCAACTTCTTCATTTGAAGCCTAGTTTTAGCTTCAGATATTGCTCTAGGCCTAATTATTGATGTCTCATTCTCATCCTCACTTTCAAGCTCATTTTTATCTTCATCAATAAGTGCAACATATTTGTCCTTTGCTTTCCTCTGTAAGTTTGAAGGACCAACAACATCAATACTTGGTTGGCTTGTCTGAACACTAGGAGATGGTACAAATCCAGGAATTGACATAAAGACAGATTCTTGACTTGATTGTGGTGCTGACAGTGGCACATCTGGAAGAACTTGTGCTTTTCTTTCAAGCTGAACAAATTGACATAGTAGTTAGACTACTAAATAAACAATGTAACAAATGACTAACTAAGAAATAATGAATATACTAGAGGACAATTCCTTTTATTGTGAACTGGTGCACTGCAGTGACCACATGACATTTTCAATCCTTTTCTACTTTTTGACCACAATCCCTTCATCTTTCTTGCTTCATCTCTTTCCCTTACTCTCTTAGTTTTTGGTCTACCAATCATTTTATGTACTTCTGGTGGCTCCATCGCATGAGAGGGATACACTTTCCAGAATTTTTCACCCCTAACTAGTTGAATTTTATGTTGGCACACCAACATATAAGCCTCTTTTGAATACCACCAATTCATCTCATTCAGTGGTTCTTTTTTATCATGTTCTAAACCTTTAGTGGCATGAGGACATGGTATTCCTGTAAAATCCCATGTTCTACATGTACATTTCTTCCTAACAAGACTCACAACATGTCTATCAACACCCTCAGCCACCTCATAGCCTAGGTCTCCATTAGATTGAACATGACAACCATGTGCAATGATTTTGTAATCCTTATAAAGATCCATAGCATATGGACTGAAATCTCTTGTCCATTTTTTACTCTCCTCTTCAAGATCTTTCAACCTATTCATAACCTACACATAATATAACAATGAAATATTTATATATACATATATAAACATATTAAGATTATATTATATCAACTAGTTATGAATAAACATAGATAATACCTTGATTCTAATATCTTCCAACATCTTAATTGTTGGTTTTGACCTTGCTTCCAAAATCCATTTGTTGAATGACTTAGAAAAATTATTTTCACATGCTTGATTCTTGCAAATTGTGTCAAAATAGGCCATGCACCAGTGTTGTGCAGGATACCATAACAGATCTTCAGGAGCTTGTTCAGACATGGAGCCCATGGTTTTTAATTGATCTTGAAACTCCTCTACATATGTACTCCAAGCAGACCACCATAACAATTTTTTCATCTCTACACCTCTCTAAGTCTTGGCCTAAATGGCTTCTATATGCCTTACACACCATTTATGATGTGCTTTTGGAAGCAACTGACCAATAACACCAACCAACCCCTGAAACAATAAACAACAAAACAAGTAAGTAGTTCAACTATATACAAAAGAAAAGTCAGAAAGTGAAAAAGAAATTAACAAATTATGACCTTTTGCATATCAGACATAAATGTGAATCCTTCACCATCTTTTAGATCTAATGAATTTCTCAACAACTTAATGAACCATTTCCATGTTTTGGTTGTTTCTCTATCCACCACTGCCCAAGCAAGTTAATAGAAATGCTTTACTGAATCTTCTCCAAGGGCAACCAACAATATTCCCTTACACTTTCCTTTTAAAAATGCTCCATCCAACCCTATAAATGGCCTCAGACCAGCTCTCCATTCATTTTTCAAAGCTTGAAAGCAAATATACATTCTTGAAAATCTTCTTTTCCCTTGTTCCAAAGCATCTTTAGATATGTTTATCACCACATTAGAACCAGGATTGTTATCCCTCAATTCTTGAGCAAAAGCCTCCAATTTGTTGAAATCATCAATAAAACTACCCTCAAGTTTCTCCAAGATAAGTCTTTTAACCCTCTTCATTTTTGAATAACTGATATTGAGGGAAAAATGATCATCTACATCTTGCCTCATGTCTTTCACTTTGTACTTGAGGTTATTCTGAACCTTGTTCTAGAAGTAGTGTGCTAAAGCTTGTTGAGTAGCTCTTCTATTCTTAAAGGCTTCCTGACAAGTATGTTTTGTTTCTAAGGTCTTAATTTCAAATCCTTAGCCTTTCTTAACTTCTGATATTAGACATAAAAAGGGACAACCAATATCACACTTTCATCTAAGTCTGGTAGAATCACTCTTCACAACTCTAAGACCCCTCTTCCCAACAATTGAATAATAACTCACAATTCTTTTAGCTTCATCAAGATTCTTGAAGCTCATACCCTTTTCTAACTCCAAAAAATTATCTAGTTTCTCAGTTACTTCTCTTCTTTTTTCCCTCCTAAAAAATCCCAACTCATCACTATCATGATCACTAGCAAAAGGTTCATTTTCACCCTTCTCTTCCTCACTTGATTCACCATCAGTTACTACATCTATTGTCACAAGACAAGCTTCATTAAGTTGACTGATATCATCATTAATTATTGCATCTACTGTAATATAGAGAGATTCATTCAGTTGGTTGCTGTCACAATCGGTTACTGCATCTACTGTGATAGGGAAAGGCTCATTAAGTTGACTGATGTCAAGAGCTAGGACATAATCTTCACCCTCCTCAACAACAAACAGTTGAAGTTGAAGCACATTAGATTGAGTAAACAATACATTCTGCAGTGTTCTAATTCCTGAATCACCCTCTACTAGATAATACTTATTAGAAGGCCCTAAGCATAGCAATTGTTTCACCTTACTAGAACACAATTGTTCAATGTATTCTGAACAAAGGTCTATATATGATAGCAAATCTGGATCATACTCCTTCCATATATGAGTCAATTTTTTAATCTAATTAACTTGAGGAGTCAGGGCCCACTTGCCCCCATAGTTAAAGACCACATCAACCTTTTCACCCATTCTTTGAAGAAAGTCACATGACAGATATAAAAAAATAGAAAGTGACTTATCAGAAAACAACAAACAAGGAATCTACCAATATTTTATGAGAATACAAAGGGGATAGGGACCATATGTTATGTCTATTAGATTAGATAGAGAATGCAACACCAAAAATAAATAAATGTATTTAAGTATGACATACCTAACAGACAAGAAAGCATGGAAAACAGAGAAAAATACACGAAATATATGCCCGAAAAGATAAAACTTTCAGCTTGAGACAGCATTATTAAAAGATAATAAATTGAGATAATAACGAAAACATAAAATACATGTATCTTCTAAAATCAACTACAACAAGCATATACCACATGTAACAACATAAAAATGTAAATATACATCAAATTATAACAACATTAGACAACATTAGAGTTTGAAACCGTAACTGAAAATACTAAAAATAGAAAAATTCTTACCTGAGTGGGTGAGGATATTAATCCGCATCAGCACAAAAAACGGAAACTTCAAATTGTTGGAAAGACCGATTGAGTTCCTATGAGCTTTGATTGAGGAAGAAGAGATGAAATTTGAAGAAGATGAGTGTAAAATTCTTTTTAGGTTAAAAGTTTTAGGGATGGATATTGGATTAAAAGGTTTGGGTAATAATGGGTTAAAAGATTTGGGTTATAGGTGGGTGTGATTTTTTTAATTAGTTTAATTAATTATTAGGATAGCCAATAGGATAGCGACACGTCATAAATGAATTTGTTAATTGATGTTATTATTTAGGCAGTTAAAAATAAGGGCAAAATAGAGCCTAAAGGTTGATGTCAAGGGCATTTTAGGCCCAAAAGGTAAAAGAAGGGTAAATTTGTTCCAATTCGGATAGTTGAATGGCATTTTAGGTCCTTTTCCATTTATTTATTTATTTTGGGTTCTATGATAACTATATATTCTATGCTTGTTTCATTTATTGATTATTGCTTTAATTTTGTTAATAAATTACTATTCATAATTTGTTTAGATTAAGTCTACATATTTCGTAAAGTTTTTCCAGCAAGCTACATCATTAGTATTTAGTCATTGTTTCATTGTTACTTCACACCATTTTATATTATTTTTTTTTAATTTGTTTGATATGATCTCGCATTTAGAAAATATAATGGCCAATGAAAAAATTTCTCAGTCGGTTTTCGAGGCCTCCCCAATGTTAAAAGACAGAAATTTAGTGTAAGTTCATATAGTTTGTTTGTTAAAATTGGCCGATACAGAAATTACCTTCGATTTCCAAGGTCTCTCATGTTAATAAGACTGGTTTTTATTTAATTCATATTTATTTATTACTAACACTTTTACCAAGTGTCTTTAAAGTTACCCGGAGTTGCTTCTCATTGAAGCTAGTCGAATGAAGTTCGAATTGTATTCTTTATTCATTATTTTGTATATATCGATGTTAGGTAAACTTTAGGTCGTGTCTTATATTGTTGTTTTATTTTATTACTCATGTATATTGCATGTTTATTATATGTGTATATTATTTTTATCTCCTCCTTAATTTGAAAAAATGAATTAAGTCGGGACCCACATTGGTGGATTTCGAAGGATGCCTAAAACCTTCCCTTCGGAATAACTTGAACCCCTTACCTAGAATCTAATGATTTCATAAACATTTTTTTTATTGGTTTCCTAGGTTTTTCTTAAAATTAGGTGACGATTCCTTTAAAATTCGTTTATTCTTAAAATTCTTTTAAAATCGACTCAATTGTTTATTTTTCAAGTCACCTCGACGTTTCGCCCTATTTGAATAGAGTAGGGATGTAAACACTTCTTACTCATATTTATGATCTTGTTGTATTCTAGAAACAATTTCATTTGAGACTTGTATTTTCTTTCAAATCTATTGTACTACATTAGAGAATTGTGCACGTGACAATCAGGTTTTGGGGATTTAGTTGACTTGTTATCCGCTCTACATTTTAGCGTAATATTTAGAAAGGCTGACTCGTCTTGGTGGGATAAGACGAGTGTCATCACATCTATATTTGGATCATGACAAAAAACAAAATGCACGATTAAGAGAACACAAGTTATGAACAAAAGTTTTCAAAAGTTTGGCCCGATTCTATAGCTAGGGTTGTACAAAATCAAATCAAAAATCGAATCAAACCACAAACCGAGTCAAATCGGAAAAAAAAACCTGACTAGTGGTTTGGTTTGACTTGGTTTGGTATTGGAAAAAAAAACCCGATTATATTTGGGTTGGTTTGGTTTCAACTAAAAAACAACCAACCCGATATCAAACCAACCCGACATTATATATATAATTTTAAAATTTTATTTTATACATAAAAATATTTCCTTTGATATAATTTTTAAATATTTCTTATACTTTTTCATAGTTTTTATCTTTTAATATATTATTTCATGATCGAAAGTTAGAATTCTTAATAACCCAATAAATATTATAGTTCATAGATATTGGTAATTATAATAGAGCTTAAATCAAAATCAAATTAAAATTAATGCAAAAATAAAGTCAATTCAACACTAAGAATGACAATAATATTGAATATTTGTTCTTTAGTTTTACATATGTTAAGATAATTAAAATGCATAATCTAATTTTAATTTCCTTTAATATTTAGTCATGTAACTAATAATTATTAAACTTATTTTAGCATGATTTAGTACTTTTAAATTATTATCATTTTCATTATGACTTATTAATTTGCAATATTTGTTTTACGCAATTTCATTATTATTATTATTTTGGATATTTTAGTGTCATTAATCATATCATATTTGTGTTATTTTCTTCAGAAACACTTAGATAGCTGTATTTTGGTAGGACTAAAGAAATATTTGAAGTACAAGTAAATTATACATTTATACGAATACTTTACCAAAAAAATCCGAAAAGACTCGAGGTTGAAAAACCCGAGTTTTATTGGTTTGGTTTGGTTTATAAATTCAAAAATCCGATGCAAATAGTTTGGTTTAATATTTGAAAAACCTGAACCAACCCGACCATGTACACCCCTATCTATAACTACTAGTTTGGAATCGAGTTGGACTGATGCCGGAATCAGGACAATATCGATTTTCTTAATAACTTATTGAAATTCAATATATATTATAGTTATATTATTTAATATTCATCAAAAATTTAAAATATTTAATTAAATCATTAAATATTTATTAATTTAATAGCTTACTATAAGATATAATAATATAATATAGACTTATAGTATTACAATTTACAAAATAGTTTGATTTCCTTTAACTTTTATAAAACTTCAATTTGAAAATTTAAACTTTAAACTTTAAAAGATAGTAAACATTAAAAAGTTTAAAAGTTTAAATTCAATTTTATATTAGATTAATATTAAAATAGTTGAAAATTAAATTATAAAATGACTTGAATTAAATATAAGAGACTATTTTTTAAAAGAAAATCAAGGTGAATAGCCATATATTTATTCAAATAAATAAATTGTATAAATACAAATACAAGAAAGAGTACTTAATTTGCGCAGCCACCTTCTAGAAAGGGTTCTATTTGAACTAGGTATCAAATATTATACTAATATCTAAACTTTTGGATATTCTTTTCCTTAAATTTTCTATCATTTCATGGGAAACATTTTTTGGAACTTGTATTTGTCGTTCTTCCCCCAATGCTTCCATGTCATTATCACTATTATCACTAGGTATTTCATCTATTTCATCTTCTAATTGGCTACTTAATTTTGATAGTCCATAATATCTTCTTTCGGCATTGATCCAATCTCTAAACAATACTGATATTGAAGGCTTTTCCCGAAGCTACCGATGATGCTTATCGCTAGCACATCTCGAACAACCCTAGCAAGGTTCAAAAATTATTCTCCATGATTCTTCCAACATAGTAATAGTTGAGGTTCTCCATGTTCATTTCTAATCTTTTCATCATCCACAAATTCATCTAAATCATCATTTCTAGGCCTACGAATGGAGGTACAACTATTGAAATATTTTATTCTATGGCTCTATATGTATATAAATCTCTATCTTTTGTTATTATGCTACTTCTACAATCTTCAACACTAGAAGTTTTATAACTCTAATTTTTAGATTTGCATAAATTGTTCCAACTATTCTTTCAACACCTTTTAATTTGTAAGTTGGGGTGCATAAAGTAGCAGTCAAATAGATTTGAAAAATAGGAAAACATAATTTTTTGGATTTTTCAATAGTAAAATCAAGTGAATCTTTAAACTGGTCTTTTCCTTTATATTTTACAAATTCAGATGAAATATCATAAATATTTACTAAAACAGAAGAAATAGTTGTATAATATTGACCAGAAATAACATTTGTTGCTTTATAAAAAATTCTTAAAAAGTCAATAAGTTCTTTTGTCTTTTCCCAATCTTCGTAGCCAATTCTTAAATTTGGGTCCGCATTATGAGCATTAAAAACTAATTGTATAGGCTCTTGATAAGCATAAAATACTTCAAGCATTTCAAATTGTCACGCTCTGAGCCTACACCCTGGACGCGATTGGCACTTGAGAACCATTGTTGGCGTAGCTCAACTCTCAGCGGAAGACTTACTCAACATAGAATAAACTCAAAAGTTAAAATTTACTCAATTGTCTCAAGAGTAAACTCAGAATATTTTTGAAATAAAACATTCACTAGCCAAAGAAGCAACTCAAGTCTAGAACATAACAACTAAAATGAACAAGACTCATGAACTACTGTCTCTCTATCTATGAAGCCTCTAGTACTATGAGGGACATCGGGACAAGACCCCCGTTCATCCTGACAAAACTGAAATGACATGATAGAAATAAATGAGAGATCCTCCGGAAGCAAAGAGGCTCACCAAAACTAGCTCGAACTATAGATGGTATCAACGAATTGCCTGTTGATGACCCTGATGTATCAGTAGATTGAATGTACGAGCATGTAAGGAGAAAATTGAACATAACATCAAAGCTTGAACTTTGGAAAGAAGGATACATACTTGCCTCGACTCTACTCAACTCAACCTCAACTTGTGGATATTCAACTCAATGCAGTATAAAAACAACAATAAAGATGAAGCTTATATAAAGCATTTAAAACAGTAGATAACAACTCAATATATTCAAAAATACAATAATAACTTAGTTTTTATGTAAAATTACAAAATAACTTTGTTTGGGAGATTCTCCAACCAACAATCATCATTATGAGATATGTGATGATACAGCGTCTCGCCCACGCTGCCAGAACTTTCCTTTACCTTTCTGGGGTATAAAACTCCTCAACTAAGTGGATCCACTATCATATGCTTAAAAGTAATAAGGAATCATCTAAAAAGTATGACCATTTCTACCTACATTAGCTACATGGTTTATGGGGGTTGTGAGTTGTTTGAACTTTCCCCATATCGGTGCTAAATACTACTCCTAAAATATAACTTAGCTTATATGTTTTTTAAAAAAACATTTCCTCTTCCTCAACTCTAAGATTATTACTCAAAAGATTTCTTTGAAAAGAGATAGTACTCAAAACTTCTCATGAATTCTTTTGAAAATCGGTGTTTCCTCTCATCTTAAATGTAAAGACATTTACTCTTGGGAATACGTAGTTCCCATATATCATTTTGAAAAATGAAACTTAACTCTCCTTAGCCTCAAACTCAAATACTCGGGTATTAAAACAAGTTTAAAAAATGATTGTAAAAGACTTTTTAAAATGACTCGGAAGAACTCTCAAGACTTAACTCTTAACTCTACCTTGAATTTGAATTATGAATTCAAAGTTATGATTCATCTTATGAATGATCTCTAGATATTTATATATAATTTAGAGTGTAGATATCAAGTAGAAACATAGGTATGATTCGAGTGAACCCATACGAAAAGAAGGACGGAAAAGTAGGGGACCTGGTGAACCTGGCGCATTGAGTGGTGTGAAGCGCCAACCCCTGATCTACAGTGGAGCGGTGCTCCAGGACCCAAACTATAGAACCCTTTTTCTAGCGCACTGCTACTGTAGCACGCCAGCCCCTGCCAGAACTATCTGACGAATTTTCTTTCTCATTTTCTGACTCCAATTCGCCTAGATTTGAATGGTTTTTTTTCCAAATAACTTAGATTCGAATACCCCACATAAGTACAAAATAATCTACTTAAAACAACCCCCGAATTACTAATACTAATCTCAAGAATTCATCAAAGCCCGAACAGTCAAGATTTAGAATGAAATTTCAAGAAAACTCATCAAGAACTCAAATCCTTCAACCTTAAGAACTAAATTGCATTGAAAATAGCATGATTGGCGTGTGGGTGAACGAACCCAACACTATGAGAACTCAAATACCTCCTAGGGATCAAACCCTTGGCGAAACAATGCTCGATTCGCAAGAAAACCTAATGAACACCTTGAACCTTCCCTCTTTGCTCTTCTTGAACTCTCTTCTAAAACCCTGAGAATAATTATGATTGTGAAAACTGAACAAAATCAGTTTAGACCCCTAAAACCTTACTAAAAACGCTTAAATCTGAAGGGATAAGGAAAAGACCAAACTACCCCTCATAATTTCGGGTAACTTTCCTTAACTGGACATGCTGACTTCAAACAGGCATATCTCCTTCATCCGAACTCAAAAATTAGAAAACTTGGTGGCGTTGGAAAGAGAATTCCAAGACCTTTCATTTGATATCTTATAAGTCACCTAACTCATCATGTACCGAAAGTTTTGGACGTTTAAAAATGACCCAAAACTCACATCTTAAGCTTAACTTGCAATATTTTAAATTTAGCTCTTTCCAATTTCGCTCTTTCTAAATTTAGCTCTTTCTAAGGTGGGATGTTACACAAATAAAGAATTTCATCTAGTACTTACTTCTTCTGGACTTTTCTATATGCAATTTCACATTCATTACAACTAGTTTTAAATTCTGTAATTCTAGCTTTTATTTAAGCTTTAAAAATCCAATGACAAACAATTCTAATTTTTTTTCACAAGAATTTTCAAATTGAGAAATACCATCTTTTACTACCAAATTATAAATATGTGCAGTACACTTAATATGAAAAGCATCAGTATCAATTAGATAAAGTCTAGATTTTAGATAATCAATTACTTTTAAATTATTAGAAGCATTATCTAAAGTGACACTCATTATTTTATGACATATTCCAAAATATTAGAAAATACCGCCTATTATTGAGGCTATATAAGAGTCAATTTTAGTTTCTTCAACATATTTATAGCCTATTATTCATTTTTGTATGTTCAAATCATGGTCAATTCAATGAACAGTAACAGTAAAATAATCATTACCATTAGGACTACATCTCATAGCAGAAGTAATAGATAATCTACCATCAAAATAAATAAACAACAAAAAAATGACAATGTTCTTTTTGATATTTAAAAATATACTTTTTAATTATACTTCTTAGAATACCTTCAAAAGTGGGTTATACACTTCTTGAATATAATGAATAAAATCGGGATGGGAGGGAAACGAATAAGGAAAACCACAAACAACAACCATTTTAACTAATTCTTTACGATCTTTTTGTTTACTATATGTACGGTGTGTGCTTGGGCCAGTCGCGTTAGACATACTTAACACACTTTAAACTATATTAGAACCTCCTATAGATTTTTCAACTATGGGTATTACCTTTCTTTTTGCCCTTTCGATATCATCTAGGTGAGCAATTTTTTTATTACACCCTCTCAAATGTGATCTTAGTTGTTGCAACGATTGGGTTTCGTCGTGTCACAACCCAGACCATCGTGATTGACACCCACACTCGAGAACCTCAAAGGGACCAATGTATCGCGGACTTGGCTTACATTTGTTGCCAAATCTCATCACCCCTTTCATGGGTGATTCCTTAAGAAGGACATTCTCATCGGTTTGAAACACCATATCTCTTACCTTATGATCCGTATACTTCTTTTGTCTACTCTGAGCTGCTAAAAGCTTAGCTTGAACACTCCTCACCTTATCTTGAGCATTCTTCACTAAATCAACCCCCAAAGGTTTCACATCTCCAGCTTCAAACCAACCTATGGGTGTTCTACATCCCCTCCCATAGAGTGCCACAAATGGTGTCATATCTATGCTGGAGTGATAAGAATTATTATAAGAGAACTCACACAAAGGTATGAATTTATCCCCATGCCCTCCAAAATCAAGCATACATGTCCTTAACATGTCTTCTAACACTTGAATAGTCCTCTCTGACTGCCTGTCTGTCTGTGGATGGATGGTTGTACTAAAAGTGAGTTGTGTGCCCAATTCATCATGTAGCTTCCTCCAAAACTTGGATGTGAATTGGGTACCACGGTCTGAGATGATAGAAAGGTGCACCCATGGAACCTCACTATCTCTTTCACATAAACCTTAGCCAATTGGTCAGCATTATAATCTATTCTTACCAAAATAAAATGGGCTAACTTAGTCAATCTATCAACCACTACCCAAATAAAATCAAACTTCCCCAAAGTCTTGGGAAGACCAACCACAAAATCCATGGCTATCCTTTCCCACTTCCATTTTGGAATTGACATTCTTTGAAGCAAACCTACAGTCCTTTGATGTTCATACTTCACTTATTGACAATTCTAACAAGTAGCCACAAACTCGGCTATATCCTTCTTCATGCTCGGCCACCAATAAATTCGCTTCAAATCTCGATACATCTTGGTCACACCCAAATGAATAAAATATCGCGAACCATGAGACTCTATCAACAACTTTTGAATCAAATCATCAACTCAGGGAACACAAATTCTTCCTTTGAAACTAAGTAAACCTTCCACATACATAGTGGTCTCATGTGCCTTACCAATCGCAGTTTTCTTTCTAAGTTCCTCCAAATTTTTGTCTTCAAATTGTTTGGCCTTGATCTCCTTAATGAATATGGCCCTCAAATCAATGTTAGCTAACACCCCACCTCTTTCTGAGATGTCCAACTGCATGAACTTCGATTCTAAGGTCTGAATTTCCTTAGCCAAAGGTCGTTTGGGTACACTCAAGAAAGCTAAACTACCCATACTCACCGTTTTTTGACTCAAAGTGTCTGCCACCATATTTGCCTTGCCCAGATAGTATTGAATAGTCACATCATAATCCTTGAGCAACTCTATCCACCTTCGCTGTCTCAAATTCAGATCCTTTTGAGTGAACACATGCTGCAAACTATGATGATCAGTAAACACCTCACACTTAACACCATAGAGGTAATGCCGCCAAATCTTAAGAGCAAACACTATCACTGCCAACTCTAAATCATGTGTTAGATAATTCCTCTCATGCACCTTCAATTGACGCGATGCATAAGCTTTGACATTCTTATCCTGCATTAACACATCACCCAAACTAGAATGTGAAGCATCACAATAAACAATAAAATCCTTAACTTCAATCGGTAATGCTAGGATGGGTACGGTGGTCAAAAGAGTCTTGAGCTTTTGAAAGTTATCCTCACATTTTTCAGTCCATTCAAATGGTATCTCCTTATTGGTCAAATTTGTCAAGTGAGTGGTAATAGAAGAAAAGTTCTTCACAAATCGATGATAATAACTAGCGAGCCCCCACAAAACTTCTAACTTCCATCACAGAGCTAGGCCGGACCCAATTCTTAACCGCCTAAATCTTTTGAGGATCTACCATTACTCCTTCTTTTGAAACTACATGTCCCAAAAATGCAATAGAAGTCAACCAAAATTCACACTTGAAAATTTAGCATACAACATGTGTTTCCTAAGAACACCCAAAATAATACGAAGATGATTGGCAAGCTCTTCCTCACTTTTCGAATATACCAAAATATCATTAATAAAGACCATCATGAAAGAATCAAGAAATGGCTTGAACACCATATTCATCAAACTCATGAAAGTTGCAGGCGCATTAGTCAAACCAAAAGACATAACTACTAACTCATAGTGCCCATAGCGGGTTCTAAACGCTGTCTTAGGCACATTCTCTAGCCTAATTTTCAATTGATAGTAGCCAGACCTTAGATCAATCTTAGAGTAAACTGACGCCCCTTGCAATTGGTCAAAAAGATCATATATTCGAGGAAGAAGATACTTGTTTCGAATAGTGACCCCATTCAATTGTTGATAATCTATACACATTCTCATACTACCATTCTTTTTCTTAACAAACAAAACTAGAGCACCCCATGGGGAAGCACTAGGACAAATAAATCTTTTATCAAGAAGCTCTTGGATTTGAGCCTTAAGCTCTCTTAATTCTGCTGGAGCCATGCGATATGGAGGGATAGAAATGGGACGAGTACCAAGTTCTAAATCAATGTAGAAGTTTATATCCCTATACGGAGGCATACCAGACTAGTCATTAGAAACACTTCTCTAAATTCTGACACCACAAGAATAGACTCAATGGATGGAGCCTCAATCTCAACATCCCTAATATGAGCCAAATAAGCCAAACAACCCTGCTCTACCAATTTTCTAGCCCGAATAGAGGATATGATCTTAACTTATTTAGGCTTGTACACCCATTCCCACTCTAATTTTTCCCTTCCCAAATTTCTAGAGTTACAGACTTAGTATTACAATTAAGCACAACATAATAGGGGGACAACCAACTCCTGCCTAAGATTATATCAAAATCAGTCATAACCAAAATCACCAAATCAACCCAAGTCTGAAAACCCATAGACAAAATAGGATAAGCACGATAGACATGGGTGACTATGACTGACTCTCCAATAGGGTAGAAACATGGATAGAGGCATCAAATATATCACAAATCATATCAAATTTTGAGGCAAATCTCACGGATGCATATGAATAAGTAGAACTCGAATTAAATAACATATTTGCCATTGGGTCATAAACAAGAATAGTACATGTGATCACCACGTCAGACACCTCTGCCTCATTCTTGCCCGAAAAGGCATAACACTGAGCCCTATCATCTTGACGAGCCACTTCCCTGCCTGGTTGAACGTTACCCCTGCCTTCATTACCATTTCCTCTACCTCCACGGCCTCGCTGATTACCTCTTCGCTTACTTTGTGGATGCTCTCTACTATTATTATCATTACCCGTGGGTACCACTACTCTAGACTGCTGTTGCGCGGAATCTAACATATGTGGGTGGGGATAATCTCTCCTCATATACCCAGGTTCACCACAGTTATAACATGTACGATCAAAAGATGGTCTGCTACCCGCTGAAGGTGCGACTCCCTGGTCATCCTGAATCAAATTATGAGGTGGAGTTCCCGAGTAATTACCTATAGAGGCGGGCATAAATGATTGAATTGGCTTGGCTGCAAATGTTGGCCTCCCTGAACCCTCCCTGAATCCTGGAATAAGAACCTTGAAAGTTGCCTGAATCCTTGACCTTTTTTACCAATGCCTTAGCATGACCGTCTCGCCTCGCCCCCTCCACTTTCTTAGCATAGTTTGTTACCTCATTGAAGCTCCTCCCTACAGAAGTCATATGAATAGATAATATTTGCAACTCATAATTTAGTCCCTTAATAAAGAATCGGATTCTCTCTACCTCAGTATTCACCAATTGAGTAGCATATCTAGGTAAAGCATGGAACTTAGCCTCATAAGCAACCATATTCATACCACCTTATTGCAAAGCCATGAACTCATCCTTCTTGCGATCCCTCAAAGTCCTAGGCACATATTTCTCCGAAAATAGAGCAAGAAATTGGGTCCAAGTAAGTGGAGGTAAAGTAGAAGATCTGCATTCCATATAAGCTCTCCACCACTGCTTAGCCTCATCTTGAAGTTGAAAGGACAAAAACTCAACCCCATGCTGATGGACAATTCTCAACTTATGAAGCCTCTCATAGCCATCTAAGATGAACTCATAAACACTCTCATTCTCAGAACCAAGAAACACAAGAGGTTTTAGCTTCAAAAACTTTGTCAACATTTCATGTTCATTACCAATCATAACAGAACCCAACAAAGGACGAAAGAAAGCATCGTTATCTCCCGTTCCACCCGTCTTGGGTGCAGTGCTACCAACACGAGGATTAGTGGGAGCTTGAGTTACTTGAATAGAAGGACGTACTGCATGACCAACCAACCCTTTCAAGAATGGCATGATCTCTCGAGCTAACACTGGTCTATGGGAGGAACATCGGTAGTCTCAACCTGCACCTCTTCCTCTTGTCCAACCTCCTCAACACTTTCAACCCCAATATCATCTTCTATATCTTCATGATGCACAGAAGGGGCCTCATTTTGGGGAGCAATTTCAACCGGTACCCCATCTCTAGTAGGTGCCACTCTTCCTCAGCCTATACTCCTAGCTCTTCCTCTACCCCTTCCTCAACCGCGACCTCTTGCTGCAGATTCCTCAGCTGGAGCATTGACTGGAGCTATGGACTTGACGCCGTTGAATCTAGTATTAACCATCTGCGGATAGAAGAGTAAAAGAGGTTAGATACTAATTTAAATCGCCAGATACCAATTGGAATCAAGTCATAACATGAAAGGAGATAAGAGAAAACAGAAAGATTTCCTAAAGTCCTATAGCCTCTCGAATAAAAGTAAAGGTGTCCCAATACCATTCCGTAAGACTCTACTAGACTCATTTTGGTACATCAAGATCAACTAACCTAGGCTCTGATACCAACTTTGTCACGATGCAGACCATCATGATTGGCACCACACTAACCCTCCGGTGGGAGAACCACTACTACAACCCAGACTGAGCAACTAAACCAAATACTAAAGCATTTAAGTTATGAAAACAAGTTATATACTAAGGAAATAAATTGGGAGTTCCCATAAACTCCAACAAAAGTCTAACAACTAAACAAATGCGGAAGAAATAACTTAAAGCCTGAAAGTCAATGTACCAATTCAAAACATCTAAAGTTCAACTAGTCTAAACAAAAAGGGTCACAACCCCAAACTAATGAACAAATCCACTAAATAGAAAGTCTAAGTCCGAAATGTGGACATAGACGAAAGAGAACCCATGACATCCTGGAAGAATTGGCTCAACCTTGAATTTGAATGATCACTGATCTTCTAAGCGAGGTCTGTCAATAGCCGTCGGAGGATGCCATATACGCAACAAAAATGAGAGCAAGTGTAGTATCAGTACACAACCAGAGTGTACTGGTAGGATCACGTGTCTATCCAACTAAGTGTAACATAAGTAAGTCAATACAATAATATAATCACATGCATATATCGAACATAAACAATATTATCAACAATTACGAACAACGAACAACTTCACATTTCTCAAGATACACAACTATGATAAATCATTGATCCTCTCATGAAACCCAAACCCAAATAGTTAGCATATCAGAACGTGGTACCCAATTTAATTATTATGTCAGAATGTGGAAACCAATCCCATAATTTTGCCAGAATGTGGAAATCAATCCGAATTAGCTATGCCAGAATGTGGCAATCGATCCATTCAACAAGCCACAATCACAGTCACAAGTATATTCTCAAGATCATACATTTAAGTCATGATTTCAGGGTAATCATCATTCTTATATCTCATTTACAACAAGTGTGATCAATAATGCAACATTTCAATACATACATATATCATAATGAAGCAAGAACAAGCATACATCACATAATCATAGAATCACAACCATCACCTACCTCGAAACAAGCTTTGAATAAGAAACTTGATCCTTCCCTTTTAGGATTCATTCCGCTTGTTCTTGGTCTACAAACAATCACAATAACATGGGGGAATCAATAAACAATCACTAATTATCCGAATTACTAACAATTTTAGGAACCCTAGATCAAACTCATGATCCCAATTATCTCAATTAGGGTTGTTTCCATCATAGATTCCAGATCAAAACACTTTCCCATCGATATTTACCCATTATATTACATTCTACGGATCGAAAAATAGATTCGGAGAGTTAAAGTCTTACCTTTAGCCTCAAGAATGCTGAGAAACGATCAAGAACCGTATGGGGTCGTCTCCTAGCTCTCAAAGTTGAAAAGTGCAGAATAAAGTCATTTTTGAGATTTATTTACGACTTTTAGTCGCATCTCACCCGTCACAGCGGCCTTCACCCCGCTACAGCGGCACCGCCAGAGCGACCAAAACCATCGCCAAAGTGGTTTGAAGGAAATAGTGAGCTATTTTAATAATTTCAAGACCTCTATTTCGCAACACACCTTTAACCAACGATTCTTAGAAAATACCGTTCACGCTAAGATCGATTTCAAGAGTCCTATTCACCCAAATTCAATTCTGTAAAGTCATACGATTTCTTACCGACTTATCTAACTACTCATGTAATTAAAATTATAAATAATTCACCCGATTGTTACCAGATTTTCCTACACCGTAATAACTCCGATTTTGTCCAAATCTATATTAGGTTGGGAATTTCCAAGATACTATGAAAAGTTTTTCGACCTAAAACTTTTCCCAATTGACTTTTCTATAACAACGGAACTCGATCGTTACACGTCATTATAGAAAAGCCAACGGGGAAAATTTTTGGGTCAAAAAACTTTGTCGTAGTAACTTGAAATTTTCCAACCGAGTTTAGATTTAGACGAAATCGGAGTCATTAAGGTGTAGAGGAATTAGGTAGAAATTGAGTGAATTATTTATGAATTTCATCACATGAGTAGTTAGATAAGTCGTTAAGGAATACATACGACTTTACAAAATTCAATTCGAATGAGTAGAACTCCCGAAATCGATCTTAGCGTGAACAGTATTTTCTGAACATCGTCGGTTAAAGGTGTGTAGTAAAATGGGGGTCTCGGAATTATTAAAATAGCTCACTATTTTGTGCAAGCCTCTTTGGCGGTGGTTTTGATCGCTCTGGCAGTGCCGCTGTAGTGGGATTAGGGTCGCTATGGCGGGCCTGACGCAATTTAAAGTCGGAAATAAACTCCAAAACATCTTTATTCTGAACTCTTCGGTTTTTAGAGCTAAGGAATGAACCCCAAGCGATTGTTGAAAGTTTTCCACCATTTTTAAGGCAAAAGATAATATTTTAACTCCCCGAATCCATTTTTCGATCCATAAAATGTAATCTAATGGGTAATTATCGATGGAGGGGGGGGGGGGGGTTGATCTAGAATCTATTGTGAAAACAACCTTAACTTTGGATATTGGGATCATGAGTTTGATCTAGGATTTATAAAATTGTTAGTAATTCGGGTAATTAGTAATTGTTTATTGATTCCCGTGTTATTATGTTTTTTTGTAGATCAAGATCAAGCAAAACAAATCTGGAAAGGGAAGGATCAAGTTTCTTAGGATTTCAAGCTTGTTTCGAGGTAGGTGATGGTTGTGATTCTATAATTGTGTGATATATATTTGTCTTGCTTCATTATGATACATGTATGTATGTGGATGTTGCATTATTGATCACACTTGTGGTAATGAGGATATATAATTGATGAAAGCCATGAATCATGACTTGATTGTATGATTATGAGGATGTAATTTGTGATTGTGATTGTGGCTATTTGAATGGATTGGGTGTTGCATTCTGACATACTAACTTGGTTCGATTGCCACGTTCTGACATAATGATGAGATCAGTTGCCACGTTCTAATATAAACATTGTTATCGGGTACCACATTCCGGTATGCAAATTGTTTGGGCTTAGGTTCCATGAGAGGACCAATGACTTGTCATAATTGTGTACCTTGACAAATGTAAAGTTGTTCATTGTTCATAAATATTGATAATATTGTATATGTTTGATATATGCATGTGATTATATTATTGTATTTATTTATGTATGTTACACTTAGTGGGATAGCCGTGTGATCCTACGAGTACACTATGATTTGTACTGATATTGCACTTGTTGTTTCTTTGTTGAGTACAAGGCATCTTCAGGCGGCTATTGACAGACCTCGTTTAGAAGATTAGTGATCATCGTTCGAATTCAAGGGTGGGCCAGTTCTTCCTAGGTGACATGAGTTCTCCTTTCGTCTATGTCCATATTTCGGACTTAGACTTTTCAAGTTAGTTATTAGTTCATTAGCTTAGGGTTGTGACCCTTCTTGTTTAGACTTTGATTCAATATTAAATGTTTTGATACATTGACTTTTAGGTTCTAGGTGTATTTTCCGCATTGTTAGTTGTTAGATCTTTTGAAAGTTTATGGAAACTTTAGTTTTTGCTATTATTTTTGTTTTTGTATCCTTAAATGCTTTAGTTTTTGGTTTAGTTTCTTGGTTTAAGTGTTAGTAGTGGTTCTCCCATCGAAGGCTTAGTTTGGTATCAATTATGATTGTCTGGGTTGTGACAAAGTTGGTATCAGAGCCTAGGTCCATTGATCTCAATGTTCCAAAACGAGTCTAGTAGAGTCTTGCGGATCGATACGGAGACATCTATACTTTTCTTCGAGAGGCTATATGACTTTATGAAATCTCAATGTTTTCTCGTCTCCTTTCGTGCTATAACTTGATTCCAATTGGTATCTAGTGATTCAAATTGGTATCTAACCTCTTTCACTCTTTTGTCCACAGATGATTAACCCTAGATTCAACGGCATCAAGACCGTAACTCCCGTCAATGATCCAACTGAGGAATATGTAGCGAGAGGTCGTGATCGATACAAGGGTAGAGGCTATGAAAGAGTAGCATCTGCTGGGGATGGAGCTCCCATTGAGAATTCTCCTAGGAATAAGAACCCTCCTGCACATCATGAAGAGATAGAGGAGAATGTTAATATAGAGAATGTTGGGAATGTTGAAGATGTGGGACAAAAGGAAGAGGTGCATGCTAAGACTACATGTATTCCTCCCTTAGATCCAATGTTAGCTCAGCAATTATGTCGTTCTTGAAAGGATTGGTTGGTCCTGGAGTGCTTCCCTCTGTTCAAGCAGCTCAGGCTCCCGCCCATCCTCCTCTTACTAGCACTGCCCCCAAGATAGGTGGAACGGGAGGTAATGATGCTTTCTTCCGTCCTTTGTTGGGTTCTGTTATGACTAGTAATGAGCATGAAATGTTGACTAAGTTTTTGAAGCTAAAGCCTCCTTTATTTCTTGGTTCTGAGAATGAGGATACTTATGAGTTCATCTTAGATTGCTATGAGAGGCTTCATAAGTTGGGAATTGTCCATCAGCATGGGGTTGAGTTTGTGACCTTTCAACTTCTAGGTGAGGCTAAGCAATGGTGGAGAGCTTAAATGAAATATAGATCTTCAAAACTTTACCTCCACTTACTTGGACCCAATTTCATGCTCTATTTCTAGACAAGTATGTGCCTAGAACTTTGAGAGATCGCAAGAAGGATGTGTTCATGGCATTGGAGCAAGGTGGTATGTTTGTGGCTACTTATGAGGCCAAGTTCCATGCTTTGTCTAGATTTGTTATTCAATTGGTGACTACTGAGGAGGAGATGATCAGTTTATTTATTAGGGAATTAAATTCTGAGTTGTGGGTATTATCTGTTCATATGACCTCTGCAGGGAGGAGATTTAATGAGGTAACAGACTACGTTAAGAAAGTAAAGGGGGTGAGGCGAGACGGTCAGGATAAGGCATTGGCAAAAAGGGCCAAGAATTCATGCAACATTTAAGGTTCTTATTCCAAGGGTTCAGGGAAGCTAACGCTTGCAGCCAACCCAATTAAGTCTGTTATGCCCCCTTCTACAGGTAATTACTCGGGAACTCCACCTCATAATTTGATTCAGGATAGCCAAGGAGTCGCACCTTCAGCGGGTAGCAGGCCATCTTTTGATCATACATGTTACAACTGTGGTGAACCTAGGCATATGAGCAGAGATTTTCCCCACCCACGAGTGTTGGACTCCGCGCAATAGTAGTTTAAAGCAGTGGTACCCACAGAGAATGCTAATAATGGTTGAGGCCATCCACAAGGCGAACGAGGAGGTAATAAGCGAGGCCGTGGAGGTAGAGGAAATGGTAATGTAGGCAGGGGTAATGTGCAACCAGGCAGAGAAATAGATTTCAAGATGATAGGCTTAGTGTTATGCATTTTCGGGAAAGAATGAGGAAGAGGCATTTGACGTAGTGATCACATGTACTATTCTTATCTGTGATCGAATCGTTAATGTGTTATTTGATCTGGGTTCTACTTATTCATATGTATCCGTGCAATTTGCCTTTGAATTTGCTATGATTTGTGATATACTTGATGCCCCCATCCATATTTCTACCCTAGTTGGAAAGCCTGTCATAGTCACCCATGTCTATCGTGCTTATCCTATTTTGTTTATGGGTTTTCAAACTTAGTTTGATTTGGTGGTATTGGATATGAATGACTTTGAAATAATCTTAGGCATGGTTTGTTGCTCCCCTATTATGCTATGTTTAATTGTAATACTAAGTCTGTAACTCTAGAAATTTTGGAAAGGGAAAAATTGGAATGGGAAGGGGTGTACAAGCGTAAGCAAGTTAAGATCATATCCTCCATTTGTGCTAGTAAGCTAGTAGAGCAGGGTTGTTTGGCTTATATGGCTCATATTAGGGATGTTGATGTTGAAACTCCATCTATTAAGTCTATATCCTATGGTGTCAGAATTTAGAAAACTATTTCCTAATAACTTGATTGGTATGCCTCTAGATAGAGGTATAGATTCCTGCATTGATTTGGATCCTAGTACGTGCCCCATTTCTATTCCTCCATATCGTATGGCTCCAGTGGAATTAAGAGAGCTTAAGGCTCAAATCCAAGAGCTTCTTGATAAGGGATTTATTCGGCCTAGAGGTGCCCCAATTTTGTTTGTAAAGAAAAAGGATGGTAGTATGAAAATGTGTATAGATTACAGGCAATTGAATAGGATCACTATTCGAAACAAGTATCCTTTGCATCGAATAGATGATCTTTTTGACCAATTGTAAGGTGCATTAGTTCTCTCCA
This sequence comes from Solanum bulbocastanum, assembly GCA_037074985.1. Lineage (NCBI taxonomy): Eukaryota > Viridiplantae > Streptophyta > Magnoliopsida > Solanales > Solanaceae > Solanum > Solanum bulbocastanum. The sequence goes on from CM073601.1 coordinate 35,101,660, forward strand.
AGATTGATCTAAGGTCTGGCTACCATTAGTTGAAAATTATGCCTAAAGATGTGCCCAAGACGGCGTTTAGAACCTGTTATCAGCACTATGAGTTTTTAGTTATGTCTTTTGGTTTGACTAATGAGTCTGTAGCTTTCATGAATTTAATGAATGGGGTGTTCAAGCCATTTCTTGATTCTTTAGTCATAGTCTTTATTGATGATATTTTGGTATATTCGAAATGTGAGGAAGAGCATGTCGACCATCTTCATATTGTTTTGGGTGTTCTTGGGAAAGAAATATTGTATGCTAAGTTCTCTAAGTGTGAATTTTGGTTGACTTTGGTTGCATTTTTGGGGCATGTAGTTTCAAAATAAAGGGTAATGGTAGATCCACCAAAGATTGAGGCGGTTAAGAATTGGGTTCGGCCTAGCTCTGTGATGGAATTTAGGAGTTTTGTGGGGCTTGCTATCTATTATCGTTGATTTGTAAAGAACTTTGCTTCTATTGCCAATCACTTGAATAATTTGACCAACAAGGAAATATCATTTGAATGGACTAAAAAATGTAAGGAGATCTTCCAAAAACTCAAGACTCTTTTGACCACCGCACCCATCCTAGCACAATCGGTTGAAGGTACAAATTTTATTGTTTATTGTGATGCTTCAAATTCTGGTTTGGATGTTGTGTTGATGCAGGATAAAAATGTTATAGCTTATGCCTCGCGTCAATTAAAGGTGCATGAGAGGAATTATCCAACACATGATTTGGAGTTGGCAGCGGTAGTGTTTGCTCTTAAGATCTGGAGGCATTACTTCTATGGTGTTAAGTGTGAAGTATTTACTGATCATCGTAGTTTACAGTATGTGTTCACTCAAAAGGATATGAATTTGAGACAACGAAGGTGGATGTAGTTACTTAAAGATTATGATGTCACCATTCAATATTATCCGGATAAGACTAATGTGGTAGCAGATGCTTTGAGTCAAAAAGCGGTGAGTATGGGTAGTTTAGCTTGCTTAAGTGTAACCAAACGACCTTTGGCTAAGGAAATTCAGACCTTAGAGTCTAAGTTTTTGCAGTTGGGCATCTAAAAAAGAAGTGGGGTATTAGTTGATGAGTCCACAAATTGGACTAATTTAGGGCTTTATTTTAATAGAAATAGTGTCCTCAAATGCATATTTATTCTAAATATCTGATGAAAACACTTAAGTTTCAGGTATTTGAAGTTTTAGTGGAAGCATGGACAGTTAGGCGCAAAAAGGAAAAAAAAGGCAGAAAAGAACGAAGAAGCTGAAGCTTGAGCATCACCAAGCACGTTTGGCGATTCGCCGAAGGGACGCACTCCGCCTTTTGTTCCAGTACGCGAAGCCCTGAAAGAGCAGGATCAAAAAAGCAATGAAAAGAGCAGTTGGCGTTTCGCCGAATATTTCCACAAAGCAGTACTATGTCGCACAATGACACAGAGCATGACGATATTGAAGGCTAGTGCAAAACGGCGACAAACTACACCAAAGGGCGAATCGCCGAGTTAATCGGCGATTTCGACTAACCTCGTTGAGCAATCCGCCAACACTATTTTCTGAAGTCTATAAATACTAAACTCTTTATTAATTTTTTAGGGAGTCGGACAATTATTACAATTTTTACAATAGAATAGTACTTTTTTGATATTTTTGCTATAAGTTTGAGAGGGTTTTGGAGACTTGAAGAAGAAGAGGGTTTCATCTTCCAGATTTGGAGTTGGATCTCTTGGATTCTTCATTCTTGACTTATAACAAGACTTAAATCTTCAAACCCATTTGAATGCAAACTCATTTAGGTATAAATTTTTATGTCTTGATGTGTGGCTAAAAACCCCTATTCTTGAGGTGTGATTTAGCAAATATGTGTTGATATTATTGTTGGGTCTTGTTTACTGATAGGTTAGATGTATTTTAATGGTGATTTCACCTAGTGGTTGTGGTTTAATTTAATGGATTTGTAGTTGCAAATACAAAACCACCCATGTGTTTTCGACTTGCTCGAAAGAGAGGTCGCAAAACCAAGACCGCTAGACTAATGGCCTAATGAGTGGGTCGACATGAGGGTCAGCCCAAAAGGGTAAGCCCTAGTCCCATATCCTAACACTTTACTCGAGAGAGTGAGTGGGGTAAGGCGTAGGCTGGCCTTTATGCGGCAAATGGGTGTCCGAGAGAAACCTATTTGAAACGGGGTAAGTTGCCCGAGAAGGAACTTATTTTCATCTAAATCTTAGCCTAGTCACAATTATCTTGCAAATTTCCTATTGAAAGCATGTACCCAACTATTTAAATCAACATATATTGCGGTCACACCCCAAGAACCCCCTCTCGTTCATAGATTTCTTTGTTATTTTTACTGTTTTTGCTATATTTGTGACAACCCCCCCCCCCCTCCCCCCCATTTGATATTTGACACTCTTATTTCCCCACTTTAATTTACTATGTTTTTACTTGTTAATGTCTTTAGCTATAACTAATTATAACTTAATTTTATTTTTCTATTAATTCTCAAAATCACTCCCTTGGGACACGACCCCAACCCTTGGTTGGGTTACTATATTATTGACGATCATAGACACTCAAACCGTAAGTTATTGTCGTTGGTCACGAGAAGCATCATTAGCTAGCATTGAAGTATGAGCCACGTTCATGGAAGAGATCAAGACCAAACAATTTGAGGATGAGAACTTGAATGAACTTAAAAAGAAGACTACGATTAGTAAGGCACAGAGACCACTCTCGATGCAGAAGGTGTTTTTAGTTTTAAAGAAAGAATTTGTGTTTCTCGAGTTGATGACTTGATTCAGAAATTATTGGCAGAATCTCATGGTTTGCAATATTCCATTCATCTGGGTGTGACCAAGATGTATCGAGATTTAAAGGGAATTTATTGGTAGCCGGGCATGAAGAAGGATATAGCGGAATTTGTGGCTAAGTGTCAAAATTATCATCAAGTGAAATATGAACATCAAAGGCCTACAGGTTTACTTTAAAGAATGTCAATTCCGGAATGGAAGTGGGAAAAGCTAGCCATGGATTTTGTGGTTGGTCTTCCCAAGACTTTGGGGAAGTTTGATTCTATTTAGGCAGTGGTTGATAGATTGACTAAGTCAGCCCATTTTATTTCGGTAAGGATATATTATAATGTTGAACAATTGGCTAAGTTTATGAGAAAGAGATAGTGAGTTTGCATGATGTGCCCCTCTTTATCATCTCAGACCGTGGTACCAAATTCACATCCAAGTTTTGGATAAAATTACATGATGAATTGGGCACACAACTCACTTTTAGTATAGTCCTTCATCCACAGTAGACGGGCAGTCAGAGAGGACTATTCAAGTGTTAGAAGACATGTTGAGGGCACGTGTGATTGATTTTGGAGGGCATTGGGATAAGTTTCTACCCTTTGTGTGAATTCTCTTATAATAATAGTTATCACTCCAGCATAGATATGGCATCATTTGAGGCACTCCGTGGGAGGGAATGTAGATCACCCATAGGATGGTTTGAGGCTGAAGATGTGAAACCATTGGGGGTTGATTTTGTGAAGGATGCTCAAGATAAGGTGAGAAGTATTCAATCTAAGCTTCTAGCAGCCCAAAGTAGACAGAAGAAGTATGTGGATCATAAGATAAGATACATGGCATTTCAAACCGATGAGAATGTTCTTCTTAAGGTTTTACCCATGAAAGGGGTGATGAGATTTGGTAAGAAGGACAAACTAAGTCTGCAATATATTGGTCCCTTTGAGGTTCTTGAATGTGTAGGACCAGTAGCGTATAGACTAGCTTTACCTCCTAACCTATCAGGAGTTCGTTTGGTATATCATGTGTCCATGTTGAAGAGATATCATGGTGACAGAGATTACATCATAAAATGGGACTCAATTGTGTTAGACAAAGACCTCCAATATGAGGAGGAATCGATTGCAATTTTTTATCGTGATATGCGTAAGTTAAGAACCAAGGAGATTAAGTCTGTGAAGGTTCGATGGAAGCATCGTCCAGTTGAGGAAGCTACTTGAGAGACCGAGAGGGACATACGAGACAAGTATCCCAAATTGTTCATCGATTCAAGTACTACTTCATTCCTTCATTAGCCTATTTTTCCTAAGTTTGTCATTCGGGGACGAGTGATGGGTAAATTGGTATCTATTGTAATGATCGGGTTTCTTTGTTATTAAAAACCAATGGGAAAAAATTTTGGGTCGAAAAACTTTTTCGTAGTAACTTAGAATTTCCCAACCTAGTCCAGAGTTGGATGAAATCGGAGTCAGTAAGGTGTAGGAAAATTTGGCAGCAATCGGCTGACTTATTTATGAATTTGATTACATGAGTAATTAGATAAGTCATTAAGAAATCCGTACACTTTACGGAATTGAATTTGTGTGAGTAGAACTCTTGAAATCAATCTTAGCGTGAATGATATTTTTTTAGCGTCTTCGGTTAAAGGTGTGTTGTGAAATGAGGGTCTTGGAATTATTAAAATAGCTTACTATTTCGTCAAGCCGCTTTGGCGGTGGTTTTGGTCACTCTGGTGGTGCCGCTGTAGCAGGGTGAGGGCCACTGTGGAGGGCCAGACGTGACTTAAAATAGTAAATAAACCCCAAAACGTCTTTATTCTGCACTTTTTGGTTTTTAGAGCTAAGGAACGAACCCCAGGCGATTCTTGACAGTTTTCCACCATTTTTAAAGCTAAAGGTAAGATTTTAACTCTCCGAATCCATTTTTCGATCTGTAGAACGTAATCTAATGGGTAATTATCAATTGGGAGGTTGATCTAGAATCTATGGTGGAAACAGCCCTAACTTTTTTTTTTTTTTTATTTGAACGACCCTTGGGGGGGTCAGGGGCTTAGCAACACCCCCAGGCCTTATCATAGATGTAAATAAAGGTACAAAGAGGGGGACATAAAACCTTACCTCCCATCTTAAGGTGGTCCAGCAGTCTACTAACCCGAACGGCTAGTTAACTCTTTCCCGTACTAAAACAAAAGAGAACCTAGCAACTACGCACCTAAGGAGAGGACTCCTCTCGATACAATTATACTAGGAAAGCATAAATAAGGGAGACTCTCCCCTTACAAGGCGAGAATAAAAGAAAAGATCTAGGCAAAAACACAACAAACCTATCAAAGGAGATGTATTCATGACTAGGATAAGGTCAACTTCCTAAAGGTTCAGGAGGGTTCATAGAATTGTTAGTAATATGGGTATTTAATAATTGTTTATTGATTCTCATGTTATTATGATTGTTTGTAGACCAAGAACAAGCGGAACGAATTTGAAAAGGGAAGGATCAAGTTTCTTAGGGTTTCAAGCTTGTTTCGAGGTAGGTGATGGTTGTGATTCTATAATTGTGTGATGTATGTTGTCTTGCTTCATTATGATACATGAATGTATGCGGATATTGCATTATTGATCACACTTATTGTAATGAAGATAAATAATTGATGAAAGCCATGAATCGTGACTTGATTGTATGATTATGAGGATGTACTTTGTGATTGTGATTGTGGCTTACTGAATGGATCGAGTGTTGCATTTCGACACACTAACTTAGATCGGTTGCCACGTTCCGACATAATTATGGGATTAGTTGCCTCGTTCTGGCATAAACATTAGATCGGGTACCACTTTTCGGTATGCTAAATGTTTGGGTTTGAGTTCCATGAGAGGACCAATGACTTGTCATAATTGTGTATCTTGAGAAATGTGAAGTTGTTCGTTTTTCGTAAATGGTGATAATATTGTATATATTTGATATATGCATGTAATTATAATATTGTATTTATTTATGTATGTTACACTTAGTGGAATAGCTGCGTGATCCTACCAGCACATTGTGGTTGTGTATTGATATTGCACTTGTCTTTCTTTGTTGAGTACAGGACATCTTCAGGCGGCTATTGACAGACCTCATTTAGAAGATCAGTGATCGTCGTTCGAATTCAAGATTGAGCCAGTTCTTCCAGGCTGCCATGAGTTCTCCTTTCGTCTATGTCAACATTTCGGACTTAGACTTTTCTAGTTAGTTATTAGCTCATTAGCTTGGGGTTGTGACCCTTCTTGTTTAGACTTTGATTCATTGTTAGATGTTTTGGTACATTGAATTTCAGGTTCTAGGTGTATTTTTTGCATTGTTAGTTGTTAGATCTTTTGGAAGTTTATGGGAACTTCAATTTTAGCTATTGTTCATGTTTTCGTATCCTTAAATGCTTGAGTTTTTGATTTAGTTGCTTGGTTTGGGTTGTAGTAGTGATTCTCCCACCGGAGGGTTAGTGTGGGTGTCAATCACGATGGTCTGGATCGTGACAATTGTCCCGTCCCCCATGCGCTCCCGTATTCAAAAAATTCATGATTTATTTTACATTTTAAGCAAGTAGTAGTAGTTTTTTCCTCATTTTGTATCAAAAATTTCAAATTAAAGATCTTTTAAAACGTAGAGTCTTTGTAAACGTATATAAAGAAGGGATATCATTTTGTTATGGTGAATCAGTAGTTGGACTAGTAGGGGTAGGGGTGTTATCATTCTCTTCTACTTCCTCTTCTAATTCTTCCTCAAAATTTGTGAAACATCTATTTAATGTCTCATGATCTATTTCATTTTCGAAATTAAAATCAATAATATTTGGCCGTGACATAAAATATGTTTTATCAACATGAGTATTATCATCAATATTAATTCTAAATCTAGGTGGCAAATATTTAGAAGTAGAATTACTAGTTCCTCCCCTAGAAGAATATTTTGTGCAGACATTGGTCTTTTACCACTATTTTTTTCCAAACACATTTTTAAAGTTTAAAATAATTAAATATTAAGAAAAAAAACAAGCAAGGTAAATATTAAAAAAAATAAAGTAACTTAATAAATAAACTTATAAAGAGATTAAAGTTGGAACAAATGTACTGAATGTCTACGTAAAAGCAGACATATAACTAAAAGTCAGAATTGAGAGATGCCAATTAAAGCTTGCAATTTACTTCAAAAAAAATATCTGAATTTCAAACTCCAACAAATCAATAGCACAAAATAAAAATATAATCGATAAGCGAGATTGAAAAATTTTGTAAGATGTTAATAAAATAGTTTGTGAATATGTGAGATAAATGAAAGAATTAGGGTATATTTATAGTGTTAAGGGGTTAAAGTGGGCTAGGGGATGTTGTTGGGGGTTGGGGGTTGGGGGCTGATTGTCAGCCTTTAGTGTCCTCCCGCCCCCAAAACGGTTACAGTAGAAAAAGTGCACCCAAACGGCAAAATACTCGTTGCCATGCTTTTAATATATATATATATATATATATATATATATATATATATATATATATATATATATTTGATCATTCAAACCAAACTGAAAATCGGATCTATTGGATTCGGATCGACCAGGTATAAATTTGAGATCACCTATTCCGGTACCCTATCCGACCGGTTACTTACCGGCTCATCAATGGGTACCGGATCTATCGAAACGGGAGCCAGACCGGAATTGGATCGGATCGGGAAAAACCCTGTCTAATTTCCAGGCTTACTTATAAGTTTGTCACTCCATTTGCACAGTGATTCTCGTTGTATATACTGTGATTAGATTTGGATTCTTCCAACGCGCACCTCATCCCATATTGAGTTTTTAAAATTTTGTTTCAATTGGCATCGCACCACATCACACTTACATGTTGTCAAATCTATATCGCCCCTCATAAGATTAAATCTATCCTGCCTTGTTATCTTTAGGTGTCTAATAGTTTCAAAAATAAAATACAAGATAAAAAAAATTCTTTTAATTTATGATAGACTTTTGTACTCTCTTTGGATCAAAAATGAAAAACTATCAAAAAAGTTATTCCAAAATATTATATATAAGTGAGTAACTTTTATAACAAATTGTAAAATTTTGAGATAAGAAAATAAGGGAAAAAGGTTTGAAATATATCTGAATTTTGATCGAAATTGTTGTAACAATACCGAACTTTGAAAAGGACATTTTACCCTCATGCACTATTTAATAGTGTATTTTAAAAGTATATATGTGTCCATGTGGAAATCATAAATATTGCATTATTATAACTAGTAATGTGTCCACGTGGACACATATATACCTGTAAAATACACTATTAAATAGTGCAGGTGGGTAATAGGTCCTGCTCAAAGTTTGGAATTGTTACAACAATTTTGATTAAAATTCGAATATATTTCAAACCATTTTCCCCGAAAATAACATCATATTATCTCTTGTATTATTTAATCTGATGATTGTACTTAACATACATTAGAAATATATGGCTTATTTCTAGCCATTGATTTAATATTACGATGATTTATTGAGTTTAAAATGTAAAATGTGTGTTGTTTTTCAAACCCTAAATAAATGTATAGTTAATAGAATAATTTATTAGAAAACTCTGTGAATCAACCTCTGATAGTACACAAGGGATTCCTTATACTTGGGAACAAGCATGTGTTTTGAAAAAAGTTGTATGTCTTCTACTTGAATGTGTCTAATATTAGGGCGTGCTGATATTCCCTATTGCGGCATGATATAAGGCAATAAACCTCTTTTTTATCATCCCAAATAACTTCCCCATTTCTTACTCAAGTGGGCTCGTCTAATCTATCATCAATGTAAATTCTACTATTAAACAATCGATCTATCCAAGAAAATTCGTGTATTGATCATTTAATCTATCATCATAAGTTTCACGAGGAATGCTAAAAGATGATGTGTGGGATATTTTATTCCAAGTGATTGGTTTTCCATATTCATTAATAATCCAAATATTAAAGCTAAGAAAGGAACCGACAACAAAATGAATGGACTGATCATATGTTTGGAGAAAGAGAAAATGTTATAAATAGTTCTTTAACTATAAGAGTAGGTCTAAGATGGTCCCTTAAATATATTTTTGTCGGATATAGTCCTTCAACTATTCAAAAGCTTATTAGATTTGATCTCTTAACCATACATTTATATTAACAAGAATTCATGTTTTGAGAAATTAAATTATTTATTCATTTTTCAGTTGTTTTTCTCACTCCGTTACTTTTATTTCAAATTACACTTATGCAAAGAATCTTAACCTCAACCATTCAAAATAAAACTCATGAGGAAATAAAGGATAAGTCATAATCTTATTCAACGAACGATAAAATGAAGCATATTATTGCTACTAATGACTCGAATATGCGAAACTTTATTATAAAAGGAAAGAATTATAACTTGTTGAATTTAAAATTTGTACTCCAACGACTTTATTGAAGGAAATTTGTTTAATTTTTCAGAAGTTGAAATCTATAAAATAGTAGTTTTTCAACTTTTTTTTTTTTTAAATAGTTTGATTTTATTATTCTATTCATTTTATTTTACGTATAGAAATTTGAGTGATATAATCAAATCTCTTATTTTTTTCTGTTGTAAGAAATATAAAATTAGAAAAATTTGCGCTGATTCTGAGTCGTTAACCGCCAAAGAAGGGAACACAACATATTCAAGTCATTAACAACAATTATATGCTTCATTTTATCCTCCATTAAATAAAATTAGGACTTATGTCTTCTTTCCTCATTAATTTTAATTTGAATCGTTCAGGTTATTGTTATTTTCATAAGAATAATTGAAAGAAGAAGTAGTGGGGATAGAGAAACAACTTAAAAAATGGGTCAAAGATTTATTTCACGAAGAGTTCCATTAATATAAATCTAAGTTATTTGTATTTAAAAAAAATGGACAAAGACCAAACCTGATAAGTTTTTGAATATTTAAAAGACTTAAAATGGTAGGTTTATTGTTAAGGGACCAAAGTTGATAAGTTTTTGAATACTTATGGGTCGTTTGGTGTGAGGGATTAAAAATAATAGTGAAGGGATTAAAAATAATAGTGATGGGATTAAAAAAGTTATCTTGTTTGGTTGTCATGTTTGGGATAACTTATCCCACCATTTATACCATAGTGATGAGATAAGTTATCCCATATACATGGTGGGATAAGTTATCCTAGGATAGTTAACCCTAGGATAACTTATCCTGAGATAACTTGTTCCCAACCAAACGACTTAACCAGCAAGTGTATAGTTAAATGACTAAAATTGATAAGTTCTTGAATAGTAAAAAGACTAAATCTGACAAAAGTATAATTAAGGGACCATTTTAGACCTAATCATATAGTTAATGAACTATTTTATGGCATTTTCTCATTGGAGAAACACACTTTAAAATCATACCAAATGACTATAGCTCGGCAGTTAATTCTAAGATAGAAAGAAAACTTATTTTGAGAAAGTCTACTTATTCCCCTTAAATAAGTATAGTATTCTTCTTATGTCCTTCGCCTGCCTCTTTATATCCAATCAAGTGGGTCAGCCACTCATGAATACATTCTTCCCTCGTATAGGAAGACGGAGCCCACGTCTTACATTCAATTGACTCTTCATATTTAAGAAGGCGAGCATCTTGTAATTGTTTCACTGGGACTCGAAGCTTAATTTCAGGGGGATTTGCTACTACACTATCAGTTTCTTCTTGTCATTGAGGAAGTTCAAAATATATATATCTATAGAAATACAGAAAATTTACTTAGTGTAATTTTTTGCCGAGGAGGTTTGGGTGAAACCCTAAAACCCACGTGGGTCCGCCCCTGGTTTGGCATCATCCTCAGACAAAGAACAAATGAATATTCATATTTTTAAGAATCTTTGGCATAGGTAACAAAGTCATATGATTTCAATGAACTTAGGAAATGTTAAGATACTAGCGGTTGATCAGATATAATCTTGAATTGAAGAATGAAGTTGACGGGGGTAAACTTGACAATATTTCAAGCACTAGATTATCTGGGATTTTAGTAGAAATTACTTTGCTTTTTTTAATGAGGTTTCCATAATTGGTTGCTGCAAACAAAGCTAAGTTAACATTAAATCAATTGAATTGTGTCGTATTGTAAGAACTCACGAAGATTCATGTACTCATGAAAACTGTGAAATACCCGAGTTGATGAATTCGACGCGGGAATCTAACAGAGTAAACGTAGAACATTGATGAATTGAATAAATCCGACCATAAAACTTGTGAAAATCACGAGCCCAATCTCATTCAAAGAAAAATGGAGAAGTGAGTGAGAAGAAGAAAATAGAAAATAGTTGTTTGCGAGGAAAAATGAATTCCATTGATCTTAACAAACTAAGTTAATACTAGTACAACTAACCGACCTATAACAAACTAACTCACTTAGCCATGTGTTGTACATATCAAAATTGATCCATATGACTTGTAGGATTAGGAAGTAGTGTAACCCTAGACAATTTGCATATAATGATCAAATTATTGGATATAGCGCCTCTCCTCCAGTGAGCCTTCTCTCTATTTCCTCCAATAATTGCCCTTTTGATTTTTTGACATTTGGCACTGTTACAATAACTTGGAATTCAAAAGTCAGTTGACATTGTTAAGCTACAATAACTAAGGGTGGTTTGGTATTCGGTACGGTATTTGGTATTTAGAAATGACATATTGAAATATTGAATACCATACCGAAGTAAGTATATATATATATATATAAATGCTAACAAATATGCAACCTAGTATTAGTATTAATTAAATGTTTAGAAGTTGAAGTTATGATTACTTCTTTTTTATTGAAATGTATTTTAAATGTAATTTGTAACACCCCAAAAATTTCTAAGGTAAGATTCGAACCATTCTTCATTTGCGTATAAGATTGTATCGGGTGATTCTTAAATTGTGTTTAGGTGTTAAGGTCAATTATTTAGTGTGAGAATAGATTTAGGCAAGTCACAAGAATCCCCTATCACAAAGTTGAGTTGAAAGTCTCCTTATCGATGGAGTTTTTATATAAGATTCTACCTACTTCAACTTCAAACGATTACATCTCTCAGCATATAATGAATTAGTTGGCTTGTGACCTATCAAAATTAAAGTTCTATGAGTCTTCTTTTCCACTCCACCAAGTTTACCTCATTTTAAATTTAAAATAAAAAGTTATGATCGTTTTACTAGAGTCAACCACAACAGATTTTTCTGTGTCAACGACCTATGAACCACTTCTATGAGTCGTAGAAAGAGCTATGACCCGTACTGTTGACTCATGGAAAAAGTTTTGAAAGTGAAATTTTAGGGTCAAATTCTTACAGACCCATCTACTGGTCGTAGAAACTTGTACGGGTCGTAGTTTGGGCTCGTAGAATGAACTTCTGAGCCTTAAATTTTCAATGTGGAATCTACGGATGGAATCTATGGTTCGTGGATCAAACCACAAACTGTAGATGGCCCCGTGGAAGGTTCTCGATAGCTTTTTTTATTGGGATTTCTTCTGTTTTTTCTCACTTTTCCTAAGCCCAAGTCATGATGTTTTAACTTCAATTAGGGAAATATATTCACCAAGTACTCAATTTAATTTTCTTTTACTTCTAACCTCTCAACTCCCCAACTCGAAAAGAAAACATCAAGGAAGACAAAATCTAGGATTTCAAGGCTTTCAATCAAGTTCCTTTTCAAACTTCTTCAAGAACCTTGTTCTTTTAGGTATGTAAGACTACTCATGACCTAAGTTCTTTCTCATGCCCTACATCTAAATTCAATCAGTAAATATATGTTTAGGGTTATACCCTAAGTTCCTTGAATTCTGAATTCGATTTATGTTTCTTATTCTAAGCTCTGATTTCCTTAATCATTAAAATTATGATTTCTCTTATGCAGGATGATTCTTAAATGGTTGTTCATGCTTACATTATTATATGAACCTTATTTATTGAAGTCATATTTTAAAGGTTCTTATATGAATATTTCTATACATTGATTTTGGACTTGGAAAGTGAGTCCATGAGTATTTCTAAACGCATGATTTGGAAAAGGGTTTTAAAGAATATAAATGGTTTCATATGTATTATTTGGCATTAAAAAAAATAGTACAATTAGTTTTCCTTAAAAAAAAAATAGTCAAGATAAATTAAAGTAAAGATCAGTTCCCTAGAGAAGGATTTTGAGCATTATTGATATTGACTATTTTTTGGAGCTGTATTGAGCACCGATTTGGATAAGAGTTCATTTTATCTCAAAAATCCAAATAAACTGCGTAGCCAGTGTAGGATAGGATCGTACCGACTCTCAGGTGACTCCTCACTACCTCTGAAAAGGCCTATTAGATGGATCCATAAGTTATAGTTGTTGTCTTATACCCTGACAAAGTATAGGATGTCTCTGGCAACGTGGGTTGGACGTTGTATCGAGGCTCATATTGATGGTTGTCAGTTAAAAAAACTCTCTAACAAAGTAGAGTATATTTTTTTCCGCACTGCTTTTGTCGTATATCCTTTATAAAGCATAAATGGTTTTCACTTTATAATATTGCCTTGATTCAATTAAGTTACTTCAGCCTTCAATATTGTTCTTGTTTTATTCTGTCTTAATACATTCCATGCGCTCCATTGAGATCACTCAATTTCCTGAATAGCTTTTGGTGAGGCATCTTTTCTTTCATAGGACTCTAGTTTATCTGTTCGGATTTAGTTATTTTATTTTGAGGTGTTGTGGGTTTTGTTCCACACCTATCTTTAAACATTAGAGGCTTCATGGATAGACAGAGTTAGACAGTTTCTAGTATTTTTCTCAAAATATTTTATTAAACACTTATTTTTATGTTAAGTATTTTCAAACATTGTTTTAAAGTTATTTAAATGTTTTAAATGCTCATCTATTAAAGCTTCCACATATCACAATGAGTCATATGTACTATACTAAGTCAGGTCAAGGATTTTCTTGGGACCAACAATGACCTTTGAGTGTTGGCCACGTCTAGGGTGTAGACTCGGGGCGTGACATAATTAATTAACAAAAGGAGATGCTTGTACTTGCTTTTGAATATGTATTTCTACATGTGAAATGTGTTAGTCTGATACAATTGAGACTTTTTTGAATTGTCAAAGTCATAATACTCTATTATACGAACATATATTAGTCGAAATCAAATAAACTATAGTTATCAATTCACCATACTGCAAAATACTGAAATCAAACTTCAAAATATCGATCCATACCAAATTAATTTTGGTATGATAATGGTACAATAATTTTTAAAATCAAATACTAAAATTACCGTAGCGAAATTTCAAATATAATAGCATACCATGTCCACCCCTAACAATAACTAGTGTTTTAAAAGTTAGTTCGGACTGTTAGTAGTAACTAATTTTGTTAGATAGAATAAGTCTATCAAGGTGTATTTTATATAAATAGACATTGTAATCATCAGTTTACATTCATCATATGAAATATACATAGTTCCTTCTTCTCCTAAATTTATTCTTCTCCTTTTTTCTATAGATTGTCCCCTCCTGGAATATCATTCAATATTCAAATCCTTGTGATTTCTGCAATCGAGTAACATTGGTATTAGAGATTTACGATCCTTGACAGCCATGGTGAAAGGAATGAGATCAATTGAAGATTCAAACAATGAGAATCCTACTGCAAAAATTATAGATTAAGTGAAAGGATGAAGAATCTAGTAATAAAAATTTAAAAACTTTGTGGGTAAGTTCTCGTCTTGAGAGAAGTTGGATCATATAGTAAAAAATGAATTGAGGAATCAGTTATCTGAAGAAGATCGAAAAAAGACTATTTCATTTGGGCCAAAAGGAAGTTGCTAGAAAAATCAAAGGATTGTTGTTCCATTGGGACAAGAGGAAACCCCTAATCAAAATGAAGGAGTAGGGGTTTAAAGAAAATGAGAAAGAATACCTAATAATAATGAAAATAATTCTCATTTTCATCAATCAAATTTCAATCGATTGTCAAGAATAGAGTTCTTAAGATTTTGTGGGAAAGATCATAGATCTTGGTTGGTTAAGATTGAATAGTTTTTCTCTATGAAGAATGTGGTAGTTGTTGAAAGAGTGATAATGAAAGTTATGGAGTTGGAGGGGGAAGCCATTCAATGGTATTTGTCTTGCCATTTTCTTTCATGAGATATAGACAGTACTTGCAACCAACCTGCTAGAATGAGTATGCCATGGCTTTAGTTGGGAGAATTAGGACTGATTTTGATGACCCAATGAAATAAATTTATAAAGAAAAAGCAGGTGGAAAGTCTATCAAAGTATCCATTAGTCTTTGAGAGGAATTTGACAAGCTAGGGTGAATTTGTCCTAAGAAAATGTTATTAGCTATTTTATTGGGGGTCTTGAAGCCTGAGTTGAATATTGTTGTGAAGATCACCAACCCACTTCATTATCTTATGTGTATAGGAACCAAGGATGCAAAATATCATACTTAAATGTTGTTGTGAGACAACCAACATCTACTCATTCTCCAAATGAATGCAAGAAGGTTGATGGACCAAAAGAATAGCAATAGTAAGCCTCTCTTACCTACCATTGGTGCCAATAATTATAGTTTTTTCCAAAGGAGTAAACAAAAGAACTTTGAGCTTAAAGAAGATAAATAAAAAGAGGGCAAAAGGGTTATGTTACTTTTGTAATGACAAGTACATGCATGGGCGTAAGTGTAGGAATTCCAAGTAATTGTATTTTTTGGAAGTGGAAGAATTAAAAAAGGTGCATGACTTGGTAGAAGAATAAGGTGGGGAATTACAAAAGGAACAAAACGAACAATTAGAGTTGGGGCAACATGTGGAACACATGCCTTAAATGATTCTTTGGGATATAGAACTTTGAAGGTGACTGGTGTTGTAATATGGTGTTGAACCTGTGAATAAGAGACCTTATAGATATTCTTAAGTTTTAAAGGTTATTATTGAGATTCTAGTGCATCAAATGATGGATCAAAGGGATCATTTAACCTAGTTGCAGTTGTTTTGCATCACCAATTGTGTTAGTATGCAAAAAGAATAGTATATGGAGATATGTAGACTATAGGAACATAAAGAAATTCATTAGAACAAGTTCTCAATCTTTATTGTAGAAGACTTATTGAATGAGTTGGGGGAGGGGGGTCCAAAATATTATTTATAGAAAACTTAAGGTCTGAATACCATCAATTGAGAATGGAAAAAGAGAATGTGCCTAAGAATTCTTTCAGGATTCAATCTGGATATTTTGAATATTTAATCATGCCTTTTGGTTTATCAAACTCCCTAGCTCCATTTCAAGATTTAATGAATTCTATGATCGAGAATTTTTTGAGGGAGTATGTGTCGATATTTTTTTGGATGCTATAATGATATATAGTAGAACTATGGAGGAACACATATTGCATTTGAGATCTGTTTTTACTTAAATGTTAAGGCATTAACTGTTGTCGAGAAAACAAATGCTTCTTTGGTGTCTATAGAATTGAATACCTTGGTCGCTTTTTCACAGGAGGTTGGTGTTTCTATTGATCCTCAGAAGATGAAAGCTGTGAAGAATTGGCCTACTTCAACTACTCTTAAGCAGTTAAGGGGTTTCTTGGAGCTAGTTGATTATTACATGAGGTTCACACCAGGTTTGGGGGTTACTTGTAAGTAGAACCGTCAATATGGGCTAGGACCGTAGGGTCGGCATGGCCTAATCCGTGATTTGATAGGACTAGACTACGATTTTTAGAGCCCATTTAAGAAAAGGGTTTTTTAGCCCGGCCTGAATAAGCCTGCCGATTTGTGGGGCTTGAGAAATATCGATAGGGTCGGTCCGTGGGCTAAATAAAAATTAATTAAAAAATAAAAATAAAATAGAGTATTAAAAATAAAGCAACTTTCACATATAGTAAACATAAAAATCATATTTGTATGTTATAGGCTTATAGCTATAGTTTGCATAATTTCGCTCCATAGCAAATTTTATGTTTGCAGAGCTTTTGATTTGTATAATTCACTACAAACATCCAATTTTATACAAATTATTCAGTTTTGTATAAATTTATTTATACATTGTTGTATAATAAGATCTGTATTTGTATAATTATAAGTGTATAGGACGAAAATATGTGCATTTGTATATATACACTTTTGTCTCTTTTTATACAAACAAAAACACATTTTATACATTTTATAGCGAAATGTATAAATGGCTAATTGTATACCGAAAATGACTAATTATATATTGAACCAGACGGCAAAAAAAGGGATATTTGCTGCGAATTACAATTAAAATAAACTATGGCTATAGCATTTAATTTGAATTAATAGTTTGCTATTTCATACAATTTTCCCTTAAAAATAACAAGAGTGTAAACTCAAAATCTGTTAAAAGTTTGAAATATTATAATTTAAATATAAAGTATGTTTACAAAATATGTACTACATAAAATAAAAATTTCCTAAAATTTCTAGGGAATCAGTACATAGGTAGTAACTTATAGAATATTGTCATAGTTTTTGTGTTATATTATGATCATTGGAAAACAATTAGGTTAATATTTCTATTTAGCTATTTATGCTTTTACTTGAAATCAAACTTAAATATTATAAAGATAATTTTATTTGTGGATTTGATTAACAAGTAGTAACACTAACACCATGTAATATTGTCTCGTCGATATTTATGATAATATTTTTAAGTTATACTTTAATTTAAGAATTATAAAAAATAGAATTTTAAAACAAGAGGGTTGGTCCGGCAAAGCCCGTAGCCCACATATTTGTGGGCTGGGCCGACCATTTTCTAGCCCACATAAAAAATGGGCTACTCCGGCCTGGCCCGTAAAATTTCATATTGACAACTCTACTTGTAAGCCTCTGACTAATCTAACTAATTTAGCTCCTTTTTTTTGCGGAAAAGGACAAATATACCCCCGAACTATCATAAATGGTATGTCAATATCCTCCGTTATACTTTAAAGTTGTATATACCCTTACCGTTATTCTTTTGGGTTGTGTATATCCTTGAAGCTAACAGATGTACACTTGGTTTCATCTAAATGATTTACCCGATTTTATTTTTTTTTTACACAAAAATTAAAAATCCACCCGACCCACAACCAAAATGAGTGGTGCCGAAATCCACTCTTCAATTTTATCAAAAACCATCTCTCTATTCTACTCAACCCACCATGACCATGGAATCAAGAACTCATTTAAAAAAAAAAAAAATGACTTGTTCACTAAAACTACTCTCTTCTTCACTTTCACTTCAAACTTTGTATCTTCCCATTCCATCCAACTTCAGCATGTCAACATGTCACATCCCCTACTTGTGTCAATCTCGTGTCTTTATATATATATATAGAGAGAGAGGGGAACATAAATAAGGTGATATGACACTTCTCTATAACTTTCATTCATATTTATCTTTTTTTTTTTTGACAATTTTTCTTCATTTAATTATTTGTTTTATTTTTAATATCTCATAAAGTATTTATATTCAAGTACTCAACTTTCCACCTCCCACTATAATATATCTTCTTTATTAAATATAACTAGTATACATACACGCACGATGCGCGATCATTTTATTTAAAAATTAAATCATTAAAAAAATTACACATTTAAATATAACGATAAAAAAAAATTATACGGTTTATGTAAAGTGTTCTTGGTAGAAAAAAATTTATATGTTTTGCAATTTCATATTGTCAAAATTATTAATAATAAATTTTAATATTATTTCATTATGTTAGTTTAGTTTTTAAACGAATTCACGGTACAATATTTCCATATTATCTTCTATTACTTTTTTTTTGTAAATTATTTTCTATTATTTATTTTAATTAGTTTTCCTCATATTGAATTTTACATTTAATTGAAATAAGATTATATTAATAGTATTGATATGAGTAGAGATGTTCTTCTTTTTTTTTCCCAATATTTCTTTATCGTTAGTTTCTTCTTCCTCTATTTCCCCTATAAAAATCGACAGTTTTTAACAATTAATTTTTAATTATTATTTTTATTAATAATTTAATTGCGATCATTTTATTTAAAAATTAAATCATTAAAAAATTATGCATTCAAATATAACGATAAAAATTAATACGGTTTATGTAAAGTGTTCTTGGTAGAAAAAAAATTATATGTTTTGCAAATTTATATTGTCAAAATTATTAATAATAAAATTTTAATATTATTTCATTATGTTAGTTTAGTTTTTAAACGAATTCACGGTACAATATTTCCATATTATCTTCTATTACTTTTTTTGTAAATTATTTTCTATTATTTATTTTAATTAGTTTTCCTCATATAGAATTTTACATTTAATTGAAATAAAATTATATTAATAGTATTGATATGAGTAGAGATGTTCTTTTTTTTTCTTATCAATATTTCTTTATCGTTAGTTTCTTCTTCCTCTATTTCCCCTATAAAAATCGACAGTTTATTATTTTTTTGACAATCAATTTTTAATTATTATTTTTTATTACTAATTTAATTGTTTTTTATTTTATTTTGGATTGGAAGTTTTCTCTTTCTATTATAGGAATGTTATCCGGATAGATTTAATAAATTAAAAAGGGAAAAACCCATCGTTTTTTTTTTTTTTAATTTTTTATTGGCAATCATGTTTAATTTTTTTATTTTATTTTCTTATTATTATTTCTTTTGAATTGAAAGTTTTTTATTTATATTATTAAATTGGGCATGATATCCGGAAAATTTAATAAATTAAAAAATGGAAAAACAAAGTACCCCAATCCCCATATGAAAATCCACAATTTTTCTTTTTCGTTATTTTTTTTCAATGAGTTTTTAAATTAGTTATTTTTATTATTATTTATGGTGATTACATGTGGCAATTTTTACTTATCCTATTATATATAAATAGAAGATATATATATTATTTCTTTTGGATTGAAAGTTTTTTCTTTATATTATTAAATTGGGCATGTTATCAGGATGGAATTTAATAAATTAAAAAATGAAAAAGAAAAAAAGCTACTCCAATTTCCTCACGAAAATCCACAGTTTTTCTTTTTTTGGTTATTTTTTTACAATCAATTTTTAATTAATTAATTTATATTATTATTAATTATTAATACTAATTTATTTTTTAAATGGTAATTATTATATTTTTTTGGTGATGACATGTGACACATTTTACTTTTCCTATTATATATAAGATATAAATAGAATATTTAAATTAACTACAACTAAGTGAAATTTATTATTTAAATTAACTATAAATAATTAATTTTAATTGTACAGAAATTTGAAAAGATTAAGTAGTTTTGACATGTGACACTTTTTGCTTCTTTAATGATTATAATACAAAAGATATAGATTACCTTTTGGTTAA
This sequence comes from Solanum bulbocastanum, assembly GCA_037074985.1. NCBI lineage: Eukaryota > Viridiplantae > Streptophyta > Magnoliopsida > Solanales > Solanaceae > Solanum > Solanum bulbocastanum. The sequence continues at coordinate 35,121,842 of CM073601.1, forward strand.
ATTTCAATTTATTATTAAAATAATTTGAATTATTAAATTTTAAAAAAGAAAATTCTTGATCAGTTACTTATATTTTAGGAATCCACTATTTCTCTTTAATTAACTCAAATATTTAATAGATAATAACATTTACATAATTTTAAAATTGATCACACTATTTTAAAACAATTTACTGCAATTACATGTGTCCAAATATTTGAAAATTTCAATAAAATGACCAATAACACATTACAATATTTTGTAAATTCGAAAAAAAAAATTACATAGAAATGACTTGCAGTTTAAAGTTAGGTTCTCTTTTTAATCTCTAGAGAACAATAATAAATACCTACTAATTTTAAAAAATAATAATAAATACCCACTAATTTTAAAAAATAATAATAAATAGCCACTAATAAAGCTACAAACTAATTATGAAATAATTCAAAACGATGATAATTTAAATAGATTATATAAAGAGTTTAAATTTTCGTGAAATACAAAAATTTAAAAGAAAAGAAACTTGATAACAAAGACTTCAAAAGAATCATTTAAGTTATATATACGAAAAAAATAAATTGTACTCCTTCAATATTATTTAACATGATATTTTTTATTTTGCAGATAACATGGTAAATACCCATTAATAACAGCAAGATAATTATCTTTAGTTAATTCAAGAAGATGATAATTTAAATAAATTATACAATGAGTTTTAAGTAAAGGTTTTTAATTTTTAATAGACAAATTCTCCCAGAACTTTGATTTAACACATTAACTTATAAGAACACTATTTTTTCTTGTATGTTTTCATACATGGCTGTAAATTTTGAGTAATAATCTATTAGGGAATTCTCTCAATATTCTAGTATATTAATTCTTTATACATCAAAATATTAATTTAGTAATATGCAAATGAAAAAACTTCAACTCATCTTCATAAAATCCTTAACATGTTGTGCAACCCTTCGATCTGTAAAAATAATCACACTACTTTACGTTATTTTCTCGTCATGCATCACTTTATTTCTTTTTAAAATAAAGATAATCATCAATAATAAATAAATATGAAATAAATTAAGAAATAAAACTTACTAAATATTTTCGACAAAATTATGTGAATCATCATCTTCAATTATCAAGTCCTAGAAGATTGCATGTCTATTTAGTATATATTGTTTCTTCATTGCAATAGTTTTTAACAGTTCGTCTATTACAAATATACATACCGAATTTATTTCTATATCCAACATTAATTTTTACAAACAATAGTATTAAACATCATTCTTTGTGATGCAAATAACATGTCCAAACTAAAATGAAAAAGAGAAGGCAAAAGCTTATAGAAATTGATAGAAAATTAGGAAAGCAAAATAAGTTTTCTACATGAAAAAGACAATAGCACAATCTCTTAAAATGTAAATTTGAACGTAATTTGAAGTGAACATCAAATTTGCTTACTTTGTGCAAGAATGTTGATAACTTCTTCCTTAGGCAACACACAATAAGTTTGGTTTGTATTTGTATAGATACCTATTTGTGAAAAAGAAGAGATCCATAATTATTTTAGTTAGATTTTTTATTTATTAATATATAAAGATAAGGTGTATGTGAACAGTTAGAACTGTTTTAGGTAACCACTTTTAAGTTCAAATCTAAAAAAATATGAGAGTTTGTTATTTTTATTTATTTTTACGTGGGTTAATTTAGGCAAATTATGAATTTTAGGATTTCCCAGTTACATTTTTTATTATTTTAAATTCAAATTTAGATTTTTTTTTTTTTACACTTCTTCCACTTGGAAATTTTATTTGTTTTTCAAAATTTACTTTTAAAAAACGTGCCGTATGAAAAAGATCAAAATTATGTGTTTTCAGTTTCTTTTAAAAAAAACTGTTCCTTTTTTTTTTTTAATGTTTGCAGTTTTTATTTTTAGTTTTTTTTTAAAAAAAATATTTTTTTTGAATTTAAGTTTTTAATTTTTAAATAGTTAATCATCAATGTGATTCAAAACAATTAATAATTTCTAGTTTTTTTTAGTGTTTGCAATTTTTATTTTTATTTTTATTTTTAGTTTATATAGTTTTTTAAATAAATCATAAATTTTATTTTTCGTGGTGTTGACATGTGACATTTTTTCCTCTCTCTATCTCTCTATCTATATAGTCTATAGATATAGAGTATTATAATTATTATTATTATTATTATTATTATTAATAGTAGTAGTAGTAGTGTAGTAGTAGTAGTTATATTAATAATTATATGCATTTGTTTTGCTATAAATAAAATAAGGAGGTAGTGAAAAGATAGTTAAATTATTTTTCCAAAAAGAAAAAAGGAAATGCGACACACTCACGTTACATAATCCTATTTAAAATTATTTTAAAATAAAATAGTACTTAATTAATTTCATCCTATTATATGTAATTAATTTTAATTATTTATAAAATCTATTTTTTGTGGTGCATTTTATTTTGAAATTTCCTACAATTGTGATAAAATGGGGAATTGTAACCACCTCCAAATCGTAAGCCTTCATCTTTCTATTTTTTTATATTTTATAAAATCATTTAAATATAAAATTTTTGTATTTAAACTCAAATCAAAATGCAGATAAAATTTTATTATATATAATATATTAGGTTAAAATCAACTGCAAACTATAAATTGTAAAAAAAAAAAAAAAAAAGGAGTCCAAAAACGTGGGTTATGTTCATAAAATTTTGGTTTATTATTCTAAGAAAATGTCAAGTGAATGAATAAGTAATATATAAATTTTAATAATGTATAGATTTATATTAATAAGTAAGTGCATTATTTTTTCTTTTCCGTTTACTCCTAATATTATGCTTTTAATGGTAATTGAAAAATTCTTACTATTTTATGTTTATACTTTATATAATAATTTTTCTTTACAATTTTGTTCATTGCATAAATATTGCTTTTAAAGTTAATAAACGGTAACTTTAAAACTATTTTATATAACTGTTTTTTAAAAGAAAAAAAAACTGTTTAATATTGTTATCTTCTTTTTTTAAAATTGAATTTATTATTTAAATTAACTAAAGATAATTAAGTTATTTAAATTGAATTTATTATTTAAATTAACTAAAGATAGTAAAATTCAAGAAAAATTGTGGTTTTGACACGTTGCACTTTTTCTTCTCCTAATATATATAGATAGATGTGCATGTATTCATAACTCTCACAATTTTCAATTTTTCATATTCATAACCTTTAAATATTAAATATGAAACCTTATGGTATTCCTTCATTATTTCTATATAAATTCATATTTTTTGTTTCATTATATTCTATCAAAAGTTATCCTTCATTTTCACCATTTTGTTATATTCATGCTTTTGTTGGCTTGAAAAAGAAGGCGGCTCTTGATAGTAATAGGCTTGTGAAGTGGATATTGACTAGAGTTTAGATAATTATGTATTGATTTCTTTTCCCTTTTTTTTTAATGATATGTGTATTGTTGCTCTTATATATCTCTATGATGCCTCTTGAATTTAATTTTTACACGAAGAAAGCTTTTGAATAGTGATAGATTTGTGAAGTACTGAATATCAACAAGATTGATGCCTCTCTATCTTTGTTTGACTTGAAAAAGAAGAAGAAAGCTTTGAATATTGATAGGCTTGTGAAGTGGATATGAAAAGATCTTACACAATTATATGTTGATTTTGTTTTTCCTTCTACTTTTAATTTTAATGACTAAAGTCGCAATGATATGTGTATTGTATTTTTTTTTCTTTCTTTCATTCTTTCTTTCTTGTGTATTTTATGATGCCGCTTAAGTATATTTTGTATACAGACTTAAAATTTAATTCAAAGCATGAGTAATTGAATATTAGAAGTATGAGAGTTATTTGTTGTATAAATTTATATTATATATAATTTGGTCTCTTAATAAAAAGTAAAGAAATAAAAAATATAATAATATTATACCAAACAACACAAAATAACCTTTTAATATATATATATATATATATATATATATATATATAATTAAATTACAATTACTAATATAAATATATGAACACCGTTTAAATAAGAACAAAAGGCTAAAAGGCCTGTGCTACTCTTATTTTCTTGGAAATAAATATTAACTTTTGTTCTTCAATTGACAAATTTTCCAACATTTTGTTGTAATAAATCTATAAAAAGGTATATGATTCTTTTACTCATATTTAATTTTTTATAGCTGTTTTTTATATCAAAATATTGGTATTATAATATTTTTATTTCTTTATCCTTATTATAATATTTTTATTATATATAATTATGAAATTACAACTTTTACTATAATATATTTATGAGTCTTAATATGAGGAGGATATTAATTTTTATTGAGTAATAAACATCAATACTTTGCATTTAAATCAGTAACGGATTTGTTTCATTTCTTCAATTGTTAAAAATAATTATTAGCAAACTTCAATTTAATGAAGTTGAATCACTACTATTTTGTAGTTTGTATACAATCCTTTTACCTTCTTTGTTTTTATACGTGTTCTTTTACATGTACAACATATAGGGAGAAAAAAGAACAAAACAATTGTAGCATTAGTGAAGGATGAACGATAGAGAAATAGTATATGCCAAAAAAAAAATATAACTCAATGGTTGTTTTAGTTTCTTTTTAATTTTCATTTCATTTTTATTTTATTTATAAAAATTATAGAAAGAATTTATTAACTTTTATTTAGATTAAAAGAAATTAAAAGGGTCAATTGCCAATAAATGCTTGTATGTATGTGTATCATAATTTACTATGAAATATTTGCTATGTACAATAAAAATGAAACTAACTAAAGGATATATATGTAATAGCTTATTGCTTAAGAATAAATTGTCACGAACCAGACCATCGTGATTGACACCTACACTAACTCTTTGGTGGGAGAACCATTTATACTAATTAGCTAACCAACTTAATCAAAATACTAAGGCATTAAGGTTACGGAAGCAAGTTAAATGCTAAGGAAAGAAATAGGGAGTTCCCATAAACTCAAAACCAATAGTCTAACAACTAAACAATTGCAGAAAAATACGCCTAGAACCTGAAAGTCAATGTACCAAAACATCTAAAGTTCAGCCATAAGTCTAAACAAGAAGGGTTACAACCCCAAACTAATGTACTAACAACTAACTAGAAGTCTAAGTCCGAAATATGGACATAAACAGAAAGAGAACTCATGGCAGCCCGGAAGAAGTGGCTCACCCTTGAATTTGAAGCGATCACTAATCTTCTAACCGAAGTCTGTCAATAGTCACCTGAAGATGCCCTGTACTCAACAAAGAAAGAGCAAGCGCAGTATCAGTACACAACCACAGTGTACTGGTAGGATCACACGGCAATCCCAGTCATTATAACATAATAATAACATGCATGCACCGAACATATACAATATCATCATTAATTACGAAGCAACGTACAACATCACATTTCTCAAGATACAAATTACATCAAGTCATTGGTTCTCTCATGGAACCCAAACCGAAACTATTAGCATATCGGAACGTGGTATCCAATCCAATGATTATGTCGGAACGCGGCAATCGATCCCATATTTATGCTTGAATGTGTCAGCCGATCCAAGTTAGTGTGTCAGAACACAATACCTGATCCATTCAACAAACCACAATCACAATCACAAGTATATTCTCAAGATCATACAATCAAGTCATAATTTATGGCATTCATCATTCAACTATTTCATTTACAACTACTGTGATCAATAATGCAACATTCCCGTACATACCGTGTTATAATGAAACAAAAAGAAGCATACATCACACACGTGAAATCACAACCATCACCTACCTTGAAACAAGCTTGAATTCCATAAGAAACTTGATTCTTTCCTTTCCGAATTCGTTCCGCTTGTTCTTGGTCTACAAATAATTAATTTAACACGGAAATCAATAAACAATAACTAATTACCCGATTTACTAACAATTCTATCAACCCTAGATCATACCCATGATCCCCATACCTAGATTAGGGCATTCTCTACCATAATTTCCATATCAAAACCCTTCCCCATAGATAATTATCCACTAGATTACGTTCTACGAATCGAAAAATGGATTCGGGGAGTTAAAATCTTACCTTTAGCCTCAAGAATGGTAGGAAAATGTCAAGAAAACCCATGGTTCGTTCCTTAGTTCTCAAGTTTGAAAATTGCAGGATAAAATATTTTTGGGATTTATTTCCAACTTTAAGTCGCGTCTGTCCCGCCTCAGCAGTACTCACCCTTCTACAGCGGCCCTGCCTCAGCGGCTTGCACGAAAATAGTGAGCATTTTTAAGAATTACAAACCCCCATTTTACAACACACCTTCAACTAATGACACTCAAAAAGATCAATTTCGGGAGTTATACTCGCTTGAATTCAATTCTGTAAAGTCGTATGAGTTCTTTAATGTCTTAACTATCTACTCATGTGATCGAATTCATAATTAGATTACCTAATTGTTACCAAATTTCCCTATATTGTAATGACTCCGATTTCGTCCAAATTTGGACAAGGTTGGGAAATTCCAAGTTACTACGAAAAAGTTTTTCGGCCCAAAAATTTTTCCCATTGGATTTTCTATAACAATGAAACCCGGTCGTTACAATAAATAACAATTTACCCACACTCGTCCCCGAGTGACAAACATAGGAAAATAGGCTAAGGAAGGAATAGAGTAGTACCTGAATCGACGAACAATTGGGGATACCTATCGCACATGTCCCTCTCGGTTTTCCAAGTAGCTTCCTCAATTGGACGATGCTTCCATTGAACTTTCATGGACTTAATCTCCTTTGGTCCTCAACTTTCGGACATCACGACGAGAATTTCAATCAGTCCTTGTCTAGCACAATTGAGTCTCACTTAATGATATAATCCCCATCACCATGATATCTCTTCAGCATGGACACATGAAATACCAGATGAACTCTCGACAGGTTAGGAGGTAAAGCCAATCTATAAGCCATTGGCCTTACACAATTAAGAACCTCAAAGGGACCAATGTATCGTTGACTTAGCTTGCCCTTTCTGCCAAGCCTCATCACCCCTTTCATGGGTGATACCTTAATAAGAACATTCTCACCAGTCTAAAATGTCATGTCTCTTAGCTTATGATCCGCATACTTCTTCTATCTACTCTAGGCGCTGCTAAAAGCTTAGCTTGAATACTCCTCACCTTATCTTGAACATCCTTCACTAAATCAAAACCCAAAGGTTTTACATCTCCAGCCTCGAACCATCCTATGGGTGATCTACATCCCCTCCCATATAATGCCTCGAACGGTGCCATATCAATGTTGGAGTGATAATTATTAATAGGAGAACTCACACAACGGTAGGAACTTATCCTAATGTCCTCCAAAATAAATTACAAATGCTTTCAACATGTCCTCTAACACTTGAATAGTCATTTCTGCCTGTCTGTCTATGGATGGAAAGCGGTGCTAAATGTGAGTTGTGTTCCCAATTCATCATGTAATTTCCTCCAAAACTTGGAGGTAAACTGTGTACCACGATCTGAGATGATAGAAAGGGGAACCTCATGCAATCTCACTATCTCTTTCACATAAACCTTAGCCAATTTTTCAGCATTATAATATATTCTTATCGAAATAAAATTGTAACACCCCAGAAATGTTTTGAACTAAGCCATGAACCATTCTTCGTAGTGAGTGAGCTTTTACCAAGGAATTAAAAATTTCTTAAGTGTTAAGGTCATTAGATGTAGCACCTTAAGTTCCAAGAAGAAACATTGAAAAAAGCAATCAAGTCATTCCTAAGTTTTTCTTAAGTTTTGGGTCAACTTCAAACAACCATAACTCCTAGTACAGGATGAGTTAGGTGAGCTAAAAGATGGAAGATTAAAGCCCTTCGAGTCATCTTTCCAACGCCATCGAGTTTGCTAAATTTCAAGCTCTGAGTCAAAAGTTATGGCTGATTTACTAGCAACACCCAAACCTGGCAGCAGCTCCGCGATGGCTCCACGTTACGGAGCCAATACGGACCTCACTGCCTGGTGAAAAATTATTCCGACTCCCAGCTCATTTTATTTATTTCGTTAAGGGTATTTTAGTCCTAGAAACTCTTAGTATTTCATCTAAATTACCCTAAACGAGTAGAAAAATCAGCTTGCATAAATCAAACCCTCTCATCCACACCAAAAATTCTACGCTCAAGGAATTCAAGAAACGCTAAGGCTAGGATTCATCTTTCAAGATTTTCCTTCAAATTGCTTCAAGAAGATGGTTCTTTCAGGTATGTAAGCTTACATAGTGTTGGATTTGTTCACCCACACGCCAATCATGTAAATTTCAGCGTTAAGTTCGTTCTAGAAAGTTGAAAGTATGATGTTCTTCAATTATGTTCTTGAAATTGGATTTAGTTCTTGAGTTTAGATGAGATTGTTGAGTTCTTGATGAAATCATGTTGATTTTAGAGTTGTATATGATTAGGTTATTGTGTTAATGTGCTAGGTATCTAAATCTAAAGAGGGATTGAGAAAAGTAATCGAATTTAGGCGAATTGGGGTTAGAAAACGAAGAAAGAAAAAGTCGGGTGAATCTGGCACCTTGCTCCGCATCTACCTCCCTCTTTCACAGAAATTTTTCTTCACGTCACGGAGAGGTCATGGACCTCTCTGCCTCAAAATTTATTTCGCGATCAAATATTAAAATGCATCTCCGCGTCGCGGACTTGCTTCTAGATATGATTTCTTGATTGTTTCTCATGTTTAAATATCTAAAAACACTCCCAAACATCACGAGATCTTTCCTATCACAAATCATAACCTTGAATTCATAATTCAAATTCAAGGTAGAGTTAAGAGTTAAATATTTGAGAATTCTTGCGAACATTCTAAGAAAGTCCCTTTGAGTCCTTTTGGGGAGTCTTCTACAACTTCTAGTAACTTGTTTCAAGATTCGAGCATGTGAGTATGAGGATGGGGGGAATGTATTCATGAGTTTACTTTGTCATCATGTGATCCTTCATATCATGAATCATAACTCTTGAATTCATAATTCACATTCAAGAGAGAGTTAAGAGTAGAGTTCAAGGAAGCCTTTGAGTTCAATTGTGAACCCTTTGAAATCCATCATCGATTTGAGTTAAGATTTGAGTAAGTAAGTATGAGAATGAGAAGAGTCGTATATATGAGTTACTTATTGATATTTTGACCCTGAGTTAAGTCGTTCATGCCCATAACTTCCACATGAACCCTAAAAGTCGAACAGTCATGAGATAAAAAATATCTTTGTACCCTTAGGTTGAATAGTTCATGATCATAATTCTGATTTAACCCTCTAAGTTGAGCATACTTGAGATGAGTAGTATCATTGACTCCTTGAGTTTTGGAGTTGTTGAGTTCAAAGTATTGAGTTCTATGCATAGTTCTTGAAAACCTTGAATTGAGTCGTTCACATCTATAATTCGGCATGAACCCTATTTTAAGAAGTTTTTTTTAAAATTATTTTAAAACTTGTTTTAAAGACTTGAGCACTGAGTTGAGAAAGAGTAGAGTTAAGTTCATTTTCTTTAAAATGATATATGGGAACTAAGTATTCCCAAGAGTAAATGTTTTTACATTTAAGATAAGAGGAAACTGAATTTTCCAAAAGAGTTTTGAGCTGTTTGAGTATTACCTCTTTTAAGAAAAAGATGAGTTTTGAGAAGAGTTTCTAAAACATGATTAGTATGACAATCAACTATGTAATCAATGTTTAAGTAGTATGGTATCTAGATATACCATCTATGGTTATGCAGTATGACTTCCAGAGTCATCAATGATCACATTAAAATATAATTTTGATATGTTTTTGGGAAAGAGTTTTCAAGAGCAGTTACCTCTTTTAAGAGGGTAGTTTGAGCAATTATCTCAAACCAGTGAGAGAGTTATGTTTTGTTTTTTAAACATATGAGCTGAATATATTTTGGAAGCAGTATTGAGCACCAATATGGGGACGTGAGTTCATAATAATTCAAGTCTCCATAAAACATGTAGCTATCATGGGTAGAAAGGATTATACTTTTTAGATGACTCTTTAGTGCTTTTTAGCATAGACTAATGGATCCACTTAGTTAAGGCATTCTATATGACGACAAAGTATAGGAGAGTTCTGACAGTGTGAGCAAGACGTTGTATCATCACTTAGGCTCATAGTGGTGGTTGTTGGTTAGAGAAACTCCCACAAAGTTATATTATATTTTATTATATATAAATTGAGTTGTTATTGTATTCTTCAATATACTGAGTTGATTTCTATTGTTTTAAAAGCTTTTCATATATTACATGTGTATTGTTGCTTTATATTGAGTTGAGTATCCATAGTTGAGTACTCAGAGTCGAGTATCAAATATTTGAGCTGAGTATCTAATCTCTGAGTTGGGTATTTTATCCTTGAGTACTTCTGAGTTGAGTAAGTTGAGTAGTTTTGAGTATTCCTTGAGTTGAGTAAGACTGAAAAGAGGTAAGTATGTTTCCTTTTTTTTATCAAGTTCAAGCTTATGTTTATGTTTTAGAATTCCCCTTACATGCTCGTACATTCCACATACTGAGCCATTTGGCCTGCATCATTTCATGATGCAGATACAGGTATTCAGGGTCATCAACAGGAGCTTCGTTAATACCATATGTAGTTCGAGTTATTTATGCTAAGCCTCTTTCCTTTCGGAGGATTTCATTTAGCTTTCAGTTATATCAGTTGTTAAGAAGTCATGGGTCTTGTCCTGACTTCCATCATTGTCATTTAGAGGATTCATAGATAGAGAAAAGAGTTTCAGAAGTGTGTTCATTTATTTTATTAAATATTTTAAAGACTTAAGTTGCCTATTATAGGGCGAGTTGAATATATTATATTATTTAGAGTTTTCTTTTGAGTAAAAGCTTGTATTTAAGTTTTTCATGAATTTTATTGTGTTTTAAGATTTGTATGCTTGAGTTAGTCTTCCGCTTGTAGTCAGTCAGGATGAGGGTTCACTTGGGGACCAGCAATAGTTCTCGAGTGTCGGCCACTTCCAGGATGTAAGCTTGGGTCATGATAAAAATGGGTTGACTTAGGCAATCTATCAACCACTACCCAAATAGAATCAAACTTCCCCAAAGTCTTGGGAAGACTAACAACGAAATCCATGGCAATCATTTCCCACTTCCATTTTGGAACTGGCATTCTCTAAAGCAAACCTGCATGCCTTTGGTGTTCATACTTCAGTTGTTAACAATTTTGATACTTAGCCACAAACTCCGCTATATCCTTCTTCATGCCTTGCCACTAATAAATTCACTTCAAATCTCGGTACATCTTGGTCACACCTGGATGAATGGAATATCGCGAACCATGGAATTCTATCAACAATTTCTAAATCAATCATCAACTCGAGGAACACAAATTCTTCCTTTTAAACTGAGCACACCTTCTGCATCAAGAGTGGTCTCTTGTGCCTTACCAATTGCAATCTTCTACTTAAGTTCATTCAAATTTTCATCTTCAAATTTCTTGGCCTTGATCTCTTCAATAAACGTGGCCCTAACTTCAATCCTAGGTAACACCCCACCTTTTTTTGAGATTCTCAACTACATGAACTTAAACTCCAAGGTATGAATCACCTTAGCCAAGGGTCTCCTAGTTACACTCAAGTAAGCTAAACTACCCATACTTACCGATTTTCGACTCAAAGTGTCTGCCACTACATTAGCCTTACCCAAATAGTATTGAATAATGACATCATAATCCTTGAGTAACTCCATCCACCTTCCCTGTCTCAAATTCAGATCCTTTTGAGTGAACACATACTGCAAACTACAATGATCAGTAAACACCTCACACTTAACACCATAAAGTTAATGCTGTCAGATCTTAAGAGCGAACACTACCACTACCAACTTCAAATCATGTGTTGGTTAATTCCTTTCATGCACCTTTAATTGATGCGATGCATAAGCTATAACATTCTTATCCTGCATCAACATATATAGTACCCAAACTAGAATGTGAAGCATCACAATAAATAATAAAATCTTTACCTTTAATCGGTAATGATAGAATAGATGTGGTGGTCAAAAGAGTCTTGAGCTTTTAGAAGATCTCCTCACATTTTTCAGTCCATTCGAAAGGTACCTCCTTTTTGGTCAAATTTGTCAAGTGAATAGCAATAGAAGCAAAGTTCTTCACAAATCGGTGATGGTAGCTAGCGAGCCCCACAAAACTCCTAACTTCCATCACTGAGCTAGGCCGAACTCAATTCTTAACCGCCTCAATCTTTTGGGGATCTACCATTACCCTTTCTTTTGAAACTACATGTCCCAAAAATACAACAGAAGTCAATCAAAATTCACACTTAGAAAATTTCACATATAATATTTGTTTCCCAAGAATTCCCAGAACAATATGAATATGGTCGGCATGCTCTTCCTCACTTTTCAAATAGACCAAAATATCATCAATAAAGACTATGACAAATAAATCAAGAAATGGCTTGAACACATCATTCATTAAACTCATGAAAGATGCAGGCACATTAATCAAACCAAAAGACATAACTAGAAACTCATAGTATCCATAACGGGTTTTAAACACCGTCTTTGGCACATCCTCAGGCCTAATTTTCAATTGATGGTAGCCAGACCTTAGATCAATCTTAGAGAAAACTGATGCACCTTGTAATTGGTCAAAAAGATCATCTATGCGAGGCAATGGGTACTTGTGTCGAATAGTGACCCTATTCAATTACCGATAATCTATACACATTCTCATACTATCATCCTTTTTCTTATCAAACAAAATTGGAGCACCCCATAGGGAAGCACTAGGATGAATAAATCCTTTATCAAAAAGCACTTCTTCATATTGATTTATTTTTAAAATTTCATTATATAAGTCATTTTTTAAAATAATGTGGATTAATATGAAGAAATTAATACAAAAGGACAAAGCTGTCAAATTATAATTGATTTATATTTATTTTAAATAAATTTAAAGAATGGTTAAAAAAAATCAAAATAAGGAAGATATACGTAATATTGTAAACCACATGGGAGGTGAAATTTGTAAAACTAACCCTTAAAAATTTTAGCCACCGCACAAAGCGCCGGCAAATTCCCTAATTTTATATATATAAATACATAAATGTCAATCACATATTTTTAGTCCAAAAATTTCAATTGGCTTCCCACAATGAGGTAGTGCTGGAATTTTGTTTTAAATAAAATTGATGGAGTAATAAATATTTTAAATGAAGAAATGTCTTTTGAATGAAAAAAAAAAAAATTTCCTTTCATTCTTTGGTTATCACTCATTTATTTAAATCCAACTTTTTGTAATTTCTAGAGTATATTTTTACCAACAATGTTTCTTTATAATATTTTTCAAAAGACAATTTCTTCTTCGACCTTCTGAAAAAAAATTAAGTTCAAATTCTTGCTTATTAATAAAATTTCTTTATTGTTTGCTTAATGCAAAAATTCATATAGCCACTAAATTTATTTACGTGCAATCCCATACAATCTCACAGAAGAGAGGGAGAAAATATTGTTCTAGTTTTACACGTATTTCAAATCTTCAATTCTCTGAATTCGTTGTTTATATTATCAAATCTTCGTCTTTCTGTTCCTCATATATTTTTTTTTATGTTCTTGATATATTTTTGCCAATAATAGGTACTTCAGCCAAATCAAAATTCTTTACCAATAACATCATTATTTATATTGTCAAATCTTCGTCTTTCTGTTCTTTGTATAGTTTTTTGTTCTTGATATATGTTTTCCAATAGCTACTTCAACCAAATCATAACTGTTCACCAATAACATCATTATTTATAACAAATGGGGACTTTGAAACAAGGACAGAGATAGCTTTAGTTACGAGTTTAGCAGAATCTAATACATTTGACTCAACCCCATATTTATAATAAAAGACTATTTCTATTTCGTTATCTAAAATACATTAATCAAGGATTATAGTTCAGAATCCATAAATAAAAAATCTTAATTTTACCTTTCCCTAAAAAGCAAGTTGTAGGGTCGATTCTAAAGGGTAGAATATGAGGGATGTGTCTTAGACCCCAAATTTAAGGGCCCCTGTCTTTTTTTTAGCAATCATAAAATTATATGTTTTCTTTAAGAGTACTATCCGTAGAAAAACTTTTTAAAAAAATCATTGAAAAGGAAAGAATATTTTTTAAATTCAAAAAATATATATAGTAATATTTGACTTGCTTAATATTTTAGGTGAACTTTTTATAATTAAAATTAATAAAATTTTATCTAAAATTAATAGTGTCTCGAGAAATATTATATTGATATCCGCATACCTTCAAAGTGTTTTGGAAATTAAACTCTATATATATATATTTTAGTGTCAACTAGGCCATGAACAGTGAGGCATCTAACTGATATGCAAAGCACGAACTTCTCTCAATGGCGTCTGCATTATTTAAGTTTATAGACAAGTTGTTACAATTATATATACAAAATTATATTTTTTATATAGTTCTAATCTTATCCTTCTTCTTTTTTTCTTTTTTTCAAGAATTAGACTTTAGTACAAGTATATCTATAGTTCCCACTTGTATTGTTTTTGGAGTTAAAATAAAAATAAAAATCTAAACTATCATATTTTCACGAGTTTCATATTTCAACTATCAATTGTTCTATTTAGCAATCTAAACTATTACTCCCTTGTATTACAATACACCTCCATGTTGAGTTGACCTACACGCGCATGTTATCCAGTGGAAACAATATTTGCCCAATACAAAATCAAGATGTGTTTTTAATATAAAGGGAGTGATAATTTAGATAAGTAAAAAATAACATGGATGGTTAAGATATGAAACTCAAAATTAATAAACCATCTCTTGTTTTTATTACATTTCTCTATTTAGAAATGAACTTCAAATTTCTCATTTTAAACATAATTACATGATTTTGTAGCCGCATTAAAATGTTTATGGATGTTTCAGGTTATAGGTTTCGAAAGCCTGTCTTTCTTCTATGTAACCGGCCAAACACCATCGCAATCGAGGGGTCTTCAACACCTTACACTATTTTAAAGCTTAGGAATTCAAAAGAACTATCTAACATGACAAGAAATTTGATACCTTCTATAACAATTTCAAGTGGATTTCCAAAATGTATATTCTCCCTTCGTTTTAAAAAATGACTTACTTTCCTTTTTATTATGTTTAAAAAAGAATAACTCTTTTCTTTTTTTGACGAACACTTTATTTTTAACTTTCTAAATGACGTGTTTAATTAAAACCACAAAGATTAAAAAATATTTTGGTACATTTGACATAACTTTAATTTAGAACCACAAGATTGAAAAATTCTAATTTTCTTAAACTTCATATCAATTCAAACTAGGTCATCATTCTTTTTGAAACAGTGGGAGTATTATCCGTCTATATATGTGTGTGTGATGAGGGATAATATAGCTATATCACTTCAAATAAAAACTAGCTAAACCTAAAGTATAACAAGATGGCTTTTCTTGGCTTTATGCTTCTTGTTCTACCTATGTTAGCTATGTCAATAGAGAACACAAACATGATGAGTAACAACATGGCAAAGCCTGGCTGCCAAACAAAATGTGGGAGCTTAACTGTTCCTTATCCATTTGGTATTGGTATAGATGCTGGTTGCTCTATACATTCTATATTTGACATCAGGTGCAACACTTCCTCGAACCCTCCTATTGCCTATTGCAACACCGGAGCCACGAATGTACTCAACATAACAACTAAACCCATGGAGGTCATCGACATATCAACTAGCCAAATACGTATTAGAAACGTGTTGGCAAGCAAATGTTATGAAGAAAATGGTGAACTATCTGCTCAACAACTTGTGTTTCTCAATACAGGAGTGTCGTTTTTCGCTATGGTTTTTGGTTTTTCGTTATATGAAGGGAAGAATTTTAGCACTGGTTGTATGACAACTTGTTCAAGAGGTCAGGATGTGAGCAATCATGGGACATGTTCCGGGATTGATTGTTGTCAAGCCACGATCCCTTAGGGGTTGACGCCTTATTTAGGTTTTGTAAATAGCCCTGGAAACCACACTAATGTATGGTCCTTTAACCCTTGTAGCTACGCGTTCCTTGGCGATCATGAAAAGTTCACATTTAGGGGTACATCAGACTTCATGGACCCAAACTTTGTGGACAGAATAGTGAATGATGTTCCTATTGTGATTGACATGGCAATTGGGACTAAAAATTGCAATGTGGTTAAAAACTCAACAGCTTATTCATGTATGGAATGTGTTGATTCTGAAAGTGGACGTCGAGGTTATCGTTGCATTTGTGAGGAAGGATATGATGGAAATCCTTATCTTAGTCCAGGTTGTCAAGGTTTGTGTGACCATCTCATCTAAAAGTTTAAGCTATTAGAAAGAGTCAAGCACGTGCTTTTAGGAGTTTTGTCTGCTCTGATACCATATTGAACTGTGTGATCATCTCATCTAAAAGTTTAAGCTGTCAGAGGTACATTAACTTTCTGACGAACTAATTTGAGCATTCTTGGAACTGATATCGATGAGTGTGCAACAATACCTTGTGATGGAATTTGCAAAAACACTCCAGGAGGGTTTGAGTGTTCGTACCCGAAGGGATATTTTGGCGTTAGAAAGAAAGGACGTGATTTCCAGAAGGAGCATGATTTCCCCATCTTAAAGTTATCTCTTGGTATGTAAACACAATTACAATGGCATGAAGTTTCAATTTATCAAAACCAATATGGTTAGAAATTATAGAATCAAGCTCAAAATGATTTAGGTAGTTTTAGTCTTTAATTATCTTAGAGTCTATAAGAATATCACTATAATAGGGAGATTTTACAATTACCAGTACATGTGGAGAGGAGACTCTCCAAACTTATATATTCAACATAAACTACCTTTAACATAGGAAAAAACTCAAATATGTCATCGAGAAAAGATTTATTTATTGCCATCAGTTAAAAGTTTGATTCATTTATGTCATTTCTGTTTGAGAAAGAAGGTTCATTCATGCCATTATTTGTTAACGAAAAATAGTTCCAATTTTGCAAAATTATTTTTTTATGTGGTCAATTATGATTTGGTCACGTCACTAATTAAATCATTGTTTTAAAGGGAAAAAGTTTAAATATGTCACCAAACTTTGAGAAAAGGCACATCTATGTTACCAGTTAAAAGTTTGGCTCATCTATGTCATTTCAGTTAACAAATAATGACATGGATGAGCCTTTCTCAAGTGGAAATGACATAGATGAACCAAACTTTTAATGGATGATATCGATAAGTCTTTTCTCACAATTCGATGGCATATTTGAGCCTTTCTCAAAAAAAAAAAAAAAAACCCTCTTTTGAGACATAATTCCTCACACACTGTTCCTTAGATACACAACTTATTTTACCATATTTTTAAAATTTTTCCACCATTTGAAAGAAATACAAAAATTCTTACTCCCTCCTATTTTTGGATATATCACTTTATGCGATATATCGGTCGGATACATCACTTTACGCGATGCATTGGTCGGATACATCATTTCTTGCGATGTATCGAGACATTGAGTGATGTATCAGAATGTTAGCAATGTATCTGAAATTGGGACGTGATGTATATTGGGTACGTATTGTAATTTAGAAAAGAATATGGATATAATGTAATTAGCTCTTAACGTAAAAATCCCTAATGTTAATATGAGAAAATAAAGTCTCTTCTTTTTGTTAGGAGGGAAAAAAAAAACATGTTCCCAATATATATATCTTTTGACATTCTTTTATATATTGATCAATTGCAGGTTTAGGTCTTGGATTGTTGTCAATACTGGTTATTGTTACATGGATATATTTCAGTTTAAAAAGAAGAAAAATTCTAAAATTATGAGAGAAATTCTTCGAAAAAATGGTGGTATGTTATTAAAACAACAAATGTCATCCAATTTAAACAAAGTGTTTACCGCAGAAGAGCTTGAAAAAGCCACAAACAATTTCTCAAAAGATCGAATTCTTGGAGTAGGCGGAAATGGTGTAGTTTACAAAGGTGTTCTACCAGATCAACGCGTAGTTGCAATCAAGAGATCAAAATAGAAGAGTTTATAAATGAAGTCGTAATACTAACTCAGATTAACCACAAGAATGTGGTGAAATTGTTGGGGTGTTGTTTGGAGACCGAAGTTCCTTTATTAGTCTACGAATACATATCTCATGACCATCATATACATACCAACAACAGAGAAATGACTTGCCTTTCTTTCCAAAATCGGTTAAGAATAGTTGTTGAATCAGTAGATGCTTTTAGTTATCTACAGTATGCAGCTTCTATACCTATCTTACATAGAGACATCAAATCCGCTAATATTCTATTAGATGATTATTATACAACAAAAATTGCTGATTTCGTACCTTTTGATCAAGCTGATATGAGTTCACTTATACCAAGTACATTGGGTTATCTAGACCCTGAAGCTATACAAATGGGATTGTCGGATAAGAGTGACGTTTATAGTTTTGATGTACTACTTGCAGAGTTGTTAACAGGACGAAAAGCTATTGATCTCACTTTACCCAACAAAGAGAAAAGTTTAGCCGCCTATTTCATAGCTTCTATGAAGGAGAATCGATTGTTTCAAATTCTCCATCATAGGGTTTTGAAAGAAGGCTCTTTAGATCAACTTAATGTTATGGGTGAGCTTGTCGTTAGATGTATTAATATAAAAGGTGACTACAAGATTTAAAAGTTTTTTTTTTCTTTTTTTTTTATTTAAAATAAAATCTTTTTTATTTTCTAAAACTTATGTCAAGTCAAACCAGGTCACTCTTTATGAAACGGAGGAAGCATAATTTATGATAGTACAGAGATAATTTGTCTTTTTTCCCTTTCTTTTTTTAAACAGAAGGAGTACTAATTTTCCATCCATGCTAATTAGAATAAACCTTTTTAAATTACTACTATATCAAAAGATGGCACTTCTTCTTCACATTTAGTCCAGGATATTTGTGAAATTTCTACATCATATTAATTTGTTTATCTTGCTTTTTTAGTCTGTTATACATTTGAAAATTATGTTTAAAAAAATACTATAAATCATAGTAATAATTAATGACTTTAAATATTAAAAGACATATAAAATTAATTGATTATTTGTGTCATATAAATTGGAATAGGGATAGTTTTGTGAAGTCGTGCTGACACAGATTCCTATATCTAGTACTATAATAAGTGTGCGATCAAGTTTATTGTATAAAACTTGAAGAAAAAAAAATACAAGTTCATTGATGTATGATGAGCTTATTTGATTGATATTTATTACATTAATCATATGACGAATTACCATTAATGAATTTGAAATGTAATGTTCGACCTAGTTCAATTCTGCAAATTTTATAATATTAGAGCATAATTTCTTATTTTTTTATGTCTATAATACATAAGTTAAACATGAGTTTAAGGGAACACTGGCAATGGTACAAATAATTTCATGTGTTGAAGTGTTTGCCTTATTTCTTAAAAATTGTAACCTCCTTTTTATTGTCGCACACATAAGAAGTTATTATCAAATGAAAGAAATGTTTTGTAGAAGTTGTACATAAGTTCGATCAAATATATGTTCGATTAAATATATGTTTGTTGACTGTTGGAGTTAAGATGGAGGAGTGAATGAAAAATAGAAGAATATTTGTAGCTTTAAGTACATTTTAAATCGGAATTTTCTCCTTTATTGATAATAATAAAGAGAACTTTTGTATTTATATATAGAAACACTTCTTCTGGCTCTTAAAGTAGTTTTGTTAATTCCTTGAAGACTGACTGTGGACAAAACAATATTATGAGCTATAAGCTTGTTAAAAGGCTATGGGAAAAAAGGAATATCACCTAGGTGCATGATAAAGTATATGCAAAGGGCTTATGACTCAGTAAATTGGGTGTTTATTGAGCAAATTATTAAATTACTTGATTATCTCATGGTGTTTCTTAATAAGTGATGACCTGTTTGATGACAATAACAAACTCTCTAATGATGAATGATGAACCTACAAAGCCCTTTAATGCCAAGAAAGGCTCGAGACAAGGGGATCTCTTAGCTTGTCACTCTGTGGTTTACGAGCTATTGCATAGTAGAGGAGGTAGCGGGAGTTTTACCTTGTACATACCCAAAGGGTAGCTGCTACGAATTTTTCTTGTCGATTGAAGAGCCTGGTTAGTCAACTTCTATTGGGACTTCTATTGATTATTAATTCGACTCTAGGGATTCCTAGCAGCAAACTAGTCTAAAAAAAGGGGGCCCCATGGAGAGGCAGGAGATGCAAGAGCCGCCAGCCGGATTGACCAACAAATGATAGGCCAGAGAGAAAAAAGAAGGTACAAGCGCAAGAACAAAGATAGCTATTCCTCCCATCTTCCCTTTTCAATCTCCATGGCTTATCAAAGAAAGAACTATAAAAAAACAAAGGGGATCTCTTGTCCCCCTTCCTGTTTGTGTTAGCAATGAGACTATTAAAGTCACTTGAGGGCACAACCATGGGCAGAATATTAAAGTCCTTAAAAAGTGTCCAACTAATTTCACAAAATAGAGCATGAAAAAATTAAAATATTTACAAATTCATTTTTTAATGTTGGTTTGTGCACGTGCCAAATGACACTAGTATGGACATAAGAGAAGAAAACATGACAACAATTAAGCAATCTCAACCCTAGCACTGGAAAGAAGATGGGAAGAAACTGACTCAAGGCAACAATAATAAAATCAAGATCAAAAAATAAATAAACCGGTAGCGAAGTATCTTCTGATGGCTAAAGTTTTTCCAATTCCACAACATAACAGAACAAATTCCAGTATAACTATGAACTTGAGGAACATTTGTGACATAATATTTCAGATCAAACACTCTCCAATGCTGCGGGTAGAAGCAAAGAGAGATCACGATTCTGCAGCAGCAGACTGTATACAGCAGAACCATTTTTTCTGAAAAGCAATTGCATACACAGAGGTTATTATATGGAATTCATGAATCTAATTCGATGATCAAAAAGATTATCAATTGGCAAAACCAACAGTTTCTCACAGAGTAAAAGCACATAAATATAATGCGAACCTCCTATGTATAAGAATTGATGAACACAATCAGTTCTTGGATAATGCATAACCGAAGGGCCAACAAGATAGTTTCCTGTTTGCTCACTTATGAGAAACTTCTCGAGCAAGAGCAGCTTATTTATGTGAACGTTTTCGGTATGCGTGTGCCAACTACGTAGATGATTTATGCATGTTGTGTATCTCAAATTATATCCAGTAGTACAACAAAGTTTCAATCTTAGCATCGGTATCAATATCAAACTAGGATTCATGATTACAGAAAAAAAAGCAAAGGCAAAACAAAGAGCTCAAATTGTAGTGCGCTCACATCTAAGAAGCCTCATATAAAAGCAATAGTGTAACTGCATACAAAGCCATCACATAATAATTAGAAGATATGCTGACAAATGTTACTAGTTCTTCACATTTTGTACTGATAATGTTCATTTTATGAGTTGCACTCTATCCATTGCTTTTTAACGAGATGCAGTATTTTTTTAATGTGCACAATACCCTTTACTAGTTTCATGATTTGCTCCTTATGATGTGTTCATCTTTCTAATTAACACCCTATCCTTTGCAACATCATACAATACATTTGTGATGGGCCAAAATAAAAGTAATACAGTTTTAAACCATTATACCACTATGAAGGGAAATAGGCATCTGTCCAACAAAGGATAAGGTACTAATCCAGGTTGCATACAACACAGGTTAGTGGCGCATTGATCTGACTATGGCAATCCAAGTGATTAGATGAGCAAAAAGACACATTTTGGCTCGTTTTGTAATACCGACTTACCTTTCCAAAAGTTACACTGTTGACTTGCCACAAAAAAAGTATTTGGAATTGGAGACAATTGCATGAACAAAAGGTGAACAAGACAACCCCAAAATGGCATGAAAAATACTAAAACTAGCAAATGGGTATAGTCTTTGGCACCGTAACTCAAACAAATAATCAATTCTAATTGATAGTGAAAGACACGAAAAAAGAGCATATATGGAATTGAAATAAATGATGTGATAGGTTGGTTGAAGGAAAAAAATAATCAGTAAAAATAAACGCAAGAGACAAACTCGTAAAGCCCAGCAAGTACTGAAGCAATTACGCCAAGAAGTTGCTCTGCTGGCCTTAACAAATATTATTCCTGTCCTGGCCCTACTCACATTATATTTATTTTATGATTTTTTGCAAAGGATAGGGTGCGAATAAAAAAAATGATACATTGAGAAGGAAATAGGGAAACGAAAAAGAAAAGAAGAATAATGCAAATTATAAAAACACAAACACGCTATGATGCAAATCACTAAAAGACAAAGCATAGACTGCATATTATAAAAAAATAATCTGTCATAAAAAAAATAATAAAAAATAATCCAGGCATTAGCAGTTTAAAATGCAAAGAACCCAAACAAATGTTTACCATTTTTGTTTGTAAAATGGCAATTAATGTTGCTTTACGCACATACTTTACCAGGGAAATAATATGATATTTCAAGTGTCAGTTAGGAGTTGGGACATAAGATTTCTAACATCATCTTTCAAATAATCTAATAGCAGATAAAACATCACGCTTTCAAATGATAATTTAATAGCACAACATGTTAACATTTGTACAAACTTTGTGAAAATATTTCCTCAACCATCAAAATTGAGGCATGAAAAAAATACTTAACAAATGCATGTATAGCACACACTGCACCAAAGACTCATAGACAAGGCCCACAACTTACTGATTGAGGCTTTCCAAGAGTTGCTCCATGCTTATATGCAGGGTCACCCTTTGGTGGAGAGTTTGTATTGCCACCACTTCTCTTCTCATTTCGAGCTTTGTTAAAGATAACCGTGTAACCCTCAGCAGAAGCTGGGTCATTGACATCCCACTCTCCAAACTTTGGAAGTGGGTGGCCTTTTTCCTGTAGAGGTCAAAAGATAACTATCGTAGCTGCAATTTTATGTTAATATGAAAAAGGCTGCAAAACATTTTACTGATAAAGAAACATCACCAATGGTATAAATATCTTTTGCCAAGTAGAATTCCTAAATATATATATATATAAAAAGAATATATTACAGAAGAATGATAACAGTTTAGCACTAAATTAAGGAGTGAAGAGGTGAAAATTAGAATAGACCCTTGTAGAAATGCTGGGTAAAGATGCGTACAATAGACCTTTGTGGTATGGCGCCCTTCCCTGTACACCACGCATAGTAGGAGCTTAGTGCACCGGACTGCCTTTTTTTCTTTTTTCTTTTGGAAGAGGTCAAAATTACCAATTTTATAGGTGACTCTTTTAAAAACTAATAAGAAGCTAGTGTTGGACCTTTTTATACAGAATATCTGGAACTCAAAAATTAATTTGTCATCTAATAAATAGTTGATTGGAACCTTCATATCAGAAGTCCATTTAGGCAAAAACAAACTTTCAAGAATATATATTACACAGAAATGCCTTGCTAATATGTGATAGCATGAAGCAACCTAAAAATAGATTTTTCTTAACTAGCAAACAATTACTTCTTTTTATTTGCTTTCCCACCTCCCCTCGGGAATACAATGTGGAACTGAAATCTAATGTATTTTTGTGGATTCATATATAGAAAAGACGGCTGACCTGAACCAAGTAAAGTGTATCAAGGACGAAAAAAGTGTTGGTAGAAGAGTGTGTCCAATCGGACACCCTTCACTAGAAAATTACACTCTCTATATATCGGTCAAATCTTACATTATATTGATATATGTAGAATTTTGGACACCCTCCAAAACAATAAAGAACAGTAGCTCAGTGGCAAAGGTGTGCACAACATGTGCAAGATATCCAAGTTCGAACCCTCACATCTGCATTTTGTTTATTTTGTTTAATGTGATCTGCTTTAAAAGTTTAAGTTACTAAAAATTGAGATACTTTGACGTGGATAGAGCAGTAGCTCAGTGGCAATACTGTACAAAAATCTGTAGGTCACTCAAGTTCTATTCCTCATGGCCACTTTTTTTCTATTTTGGCTTTAATTTACCTATCCATAGTTTGGACTTTGGACACCCTTCACGGATTTTCTGGCTACGTCACTAGGCGTATGTATTCCCACAAGCTCTTGAATGAAGAAGGGGATAGAAATATCGTTTCTGGGAGTTAGAGCATTCCGAGATTCATAGAGATTATGGGTATTGTAGGTACATACAGGTTCCGGAGGTTAAGTGGATTATTCGTAAGATGAGAAAGGGAAGAGTGACTGGGCTAGACAAGACCCCAATGGAGTTTTGGAAGAACGAAAGTGAGGCAGGTATGGAGTGCCTGGCTCACTAAGTTGCTTAATGTCATTTTTCGGACAGCTAGAATGTCAGAAGAATGAAGGTAGAGTACAATGATGTCGTTGTACAAGAAACAAGGGCACTATTCAACATTACTATAGGGGTATCAAGCTGCTAAGTCATACTATGAAAGTTTGGGAGAGGGTGGTCAAAATAAGAATGAGGACGGGTGTGTCTATATCTAAAAACCAATTCGGTATCATGTTGGGACGATCAACTATAGAAACCATCCACCTTATAAGCAGATTGTTAGAGCAATAAAGGGATAGGAAGAGCCTTACATATGGTATTCATCAACTTAGAAAGGACATATGATAAAGTTCCTAGGGAGGTCCACCAGAGATGTACTGGTGGATTATATTAGGGCGATTAAAGACATGTACAAGAGAGACAAGACCCTAGTTAGAACTTGGAACAGTGGGAGGTGACTCAAAACAATTTTCTGTCATGATAGGGTTGAACCAGAGGTCATCCCTTAGCCCATTTCCTCAGTGATGGATGAATTGACATGACCCACTCAAAGAAGGTGTCATGATGTATGTTATTTACATATAACACAGTGTTCATAGATGGGACGCGCAACAAAACTAATGATAGAATGGAAGTTTGGAGACAGATGCTAGAATCTAAAGGTTTCGAGTTAAGCACCTGTAAAATAGAGTACCCAAAGTGCAAGTTTAGTGACGTGACACATAAGGCGGATGTAGAAGTGAAGATCAATGCACAAGTCATACCCAAAACAGGAAACTTTAAGTATCGTGGGTCCATAATCCAAGGAGATGGGGAGATTAAAGATGAGTCATATATCGTATTGGAGCGAGGTCGGAAAAACAAAGGCTTGCATTTGGGGAACTATGTGATAAGAATGTGTCGATAAGACTAAAAGATAAGTTCTATAAATTGGTGGTTAGACCAACATTGTTGTATGGGACAAAGTGTTGGCAGTCAATAATACCCACGTTCAAAAGATAAATGTAGCAGAAATGAGGATGCTCAAATGGATGTGTAGACACACTAAGAGAGACATGATCAAGAACGATGGCATCCGTGGAGAACAAGATGAAGAAAGCAAAACTGAGATGGTTCGAACAAGTGAAGAGGAAGTGCGTTGATGTGGCAATTAGGAGATGTGAGAGGCAAGTTGTAACAAGAGTTGGGAGAACTAGAGGTAAACCGAAAAAATGACTAGGTGGGGTGAGGGGTGATTAGACAAGAAATGATACTATCTATTGCTTCATTTTCCTCTATATCTTGAAATTTTGTTGTTATCTTTTTCTTGCTACCCTTCTCCAAATATCTTCTCTTTTTGAGCTGAGTGTCTATCAAAACCAATCTCTCTACCCACAAAGGTAGGGTAAGGTTTGCATACATCTTACCCTCCCCAAACCTTGCTTGTGAGATTACACTAGGCATGTGGCTTATACTTTTTGTCATGTTTCCGCAACAAAATTCAAACTCCAAGTCTACTTATTTGCATTACCTAAATGCTACAATCATAAAAGTGATGAAAATATATCACTGTTACTATCTAATCACACAGTAAGGTAGATGCTAGAATAGTCTAGTACTACATGAATAATTAAAAGCCATATCCAAATGGACAACCTACCCTTACTGGCGGAAAAAGGAAAGTGACAGATTTCAGGTAAGAATATCAGAAAAAAAGAGGTAAAAGGAACCTTTAAGAGTGGAATGGAGGATAAGGGATTTCCAATTATTTTATTACAACAATTTAATTATGGGGTTATGGGGTTATGGGGCAGAAGTAGAATATTGAAAAATTATGGTTAAAGAATTTTTTTTTGATGACCGTGGTGTTCGGGTTAGCTTTCGCGCACCACACCTCAACTAATTCCACAGGATACCTTCCACCTCCTACCAAAATCCACCAAGGCAAAGATAGATTGGAAGAATCACCTAGTGTTTTTGTCTCCGCTGAGTTTTGAACCTGAGACCTCAGGATTCACAACCACTTCATTGACCACTAGGTCACACCCTTGGGTGCAAAGAATTGAAACACAAAACTTCTAATAAACCCAAAATCTCAATCCAACCCTTCCCCTCATTTTTCCAAATACAGGTCCCCATTGCCTTCTTCTCTCTTCTATGATCTATATTCTTCCTCCCTTCTTCGAAAATTGAAGGTGCAATCAACATTATTTTGTCAACCTTCAAGTTCCCTTCAAAGAAAACTTTATTTCAAGGAAATTTCATTTTATTTCTCTCATATTTTCTAGGTTTGAAGTATATTTCTTTTCTCTTATTATTGTTGTTAATGTAGAGAAGGAACTCAAAAGATTCTTCAATCGTTCTCCTTTTTTGTGTTATTATTTCTGTTGGTGAGAATGAAGAACCCAATAGATTCTTCAATTGTTCCCTTTTTGTGTTATTATTCTTATTGGTGTGATAAGGAACCAAACAGATTCTTCAAGTGTGATACATCTGATTTTGGAGAAACTCGTGATGTATACATATTGAAACAGAACTTGCACAATTTCATGTAAACAACAACGTATTTCCTAACAATCTCTCTACCCCCACAAAAGGTAGGGATACACTCTGGTATTTCCTACCCTCCCCAGACCAACTTGCGGGATCACAATGGATATGTTGTCGTTAACAATGTATTTCCTAAACAACATGTGATTGTTTATACATTCCAATTGACTTGCACAGGCTTCATGCGTGAACAACCACATCTTTCTTAAAAAGCATGTTGTTTACACATTGAAACTGAAGTTATACAAGTTTCATTTGTAAAAAACTACAAGTTATAAATTATCCACTAAATTACATAGTAAAATATTTACTAGTTAATGTGTAAATAACAACATATTTATCAAACAACATGTTGTTTACATATTGAAATGGAAATTGCATGGGTTTCATGTGTAAACAACAATATATAAAGACATTTAACTTTGGGTGAAATATTAATTGGTTGTATTAGTTTTTTAAGAACCTATGGTTATTTATACATAAAACCCGATTTTGCACAGGTTTCATTGTAAACAATCACATATGGTTTAAACAACTTGTAGTTATTTATAACTTAGAGAACACTATTCATTTGTTGTGTTGTTGATGATGTTGAGATGTTTTATGTATGAAGATAAAATGACAAAGAAAAAACAGTCATCTGTTGCTTATAAAAGAAGGCCTTGAAAAAAAAAAAGATAGGACAATGGAAGAAGAGTCTCCTTTGGCGGAAGATGCATATAGGCTCCAAATAGCACAGCTAACACAGGAAGAAAAACAAATAATAAATGATCAAGTAATTGATGAAGTGGTAGAGGAAAAAAGGATCCTGACACGTCAGAAAAGAAAAAAAGAAAATCAAACAATGGTTGAAGAAAATCAGGAGAATGATGAAGAAGAAGAAATGATTATGGTTCAGCTAGAGAAGAAGAAAGTGTAGAAGATGAGAGTTCAACCGTCAACGACTCAGGAAGAAGAAAATGAAAGTTGTCTCGGAAGGGGAACTTGAAAATGAGAGAAAGAATGAATTCTTTTGAGTATAACCATTGAAAACCACTAGCCTGACTAATCCAGAGTCAAGAGAACCAAAGCACAAGAAGTTGTTCTTTCTTTTATAAAATTCTTAAATAAATAAACTTTTGGTTTGAAAAACCTAAGATACACTAACTCTAATATTCCAATAACAATAACAATAATAATTTGCAAGCTAAAAAGAAGCCTCACCACTACCACTACCACCATCACAAATTACTTCCCAGTTAAAATAGAGATCAAAAACAGAACAACCATATATTTGTATTATTATGGAGAAAAGTTGAGAATGACAAGAGACCAAAAATATCAACAATTTATGGTGAACAACAATATGACTAGCAAACAATTGAAGCTCAAAAAGGGCACTTGCACCACAACTCCACAATCATACAAGAAGCACAGCAAGGCTCGAGTTTGAAGTATTTTATATAGCTTAAAACATATAAATATAGCATCAAAAGGTGTGGCGTAGTGATCAATGAAATGTCTCAGGTTCAAATTCCAACACAGACAAAAAACACAAGGTGAATGGACAGATATATGTTGTTGCAGGGCACCAAAAAATTAATTAGATGAATTGACTCGGATTTCTTTCACAAAATGGAGAATCAATAAATTTGTAACCGGAAAAAAATAGCCCAGAAGTCTGTTTCGTTTCTTTCTACAAAGACACAAAAATCAAACAAAATAATCCGGATATAGCTATTAAAATTCGAAAAGGTTAACCAACATATATTGAGAAAAAAAAAACTGAAAAAATTGAGAATCATACCGCCATGAGTTTAAGGTTTTGGAGAAAGAGAGAGGAAAATCCCTTTATTAGGTGATTTTTGATTCGTTTTTGTATATATAGAAAGGAGGAAAGAATTTTTCACTCCTTTTTCTCTCTGTATGTAAAGAAGGAAATGGAAAATGTTAAGAGAGAAGCAAAAAGAGTTGAAGAGAAAGATGTACAGTTGGCTTTAAAACTGGGCCACTCTTCTTTGGGCCCACACTCAACTTTCAAATTTCTTTTTCTCATTTTTCTTTTAAAAAAAAAAAAGAAAAAAAAAGGGGCAAACAAACGATTTTTTTTTGTGTGTTTTTTCAAAACTATAGTGCAGTATTTAATTCGACAAATATATATGTGTGTGAGACGTATTTTGGAAATATATGAAACAGATATATGTAATTATTTGAACTTAAAAATGAAATGTAATTAAAATGTCAAAATTTTTGGAGTAAATCAGATGTCTAATGACTTACCAGTTTTAAGTAAAATCATCATTTTTTGAGTTATATCTATCATCGAAAGATAATCATTTTTTCAATAATAGATGTAGCTTTGTAGTTAAAGTATTCATACCGTATATACTAATTTAATCTATGGTAAAGGGTCTAAAATACCCTTGAACAATTAGAATTAGTATAAAAATATCCTTCGTTGACCTTCTGGCTCCATAATACTCTTGATGTCAATGTTTACGACCTTGTAATGCCCTTATTACAAATGACTCTGTTAGCAAATATAATTAGAATTTTCATTTAATATGTGGCACCTTGTGATTCGTTAGAAATTTAATTAACCTAAATAAAATAAATTAAATGTTAACCCAAATTCGGATCCACTTATTAATCCCTACCCGCCCCCAACTAGAAAAACCCATATCTAAAGAGGCAAAACTCAAATACCAGGTTCATTTTCTCTTTCCTTATTTAATGGAGAATTCTTCAAGGACATTGCTACATTAAGTTTTCCTAATTCTCGAATTTTTTCCCTAGAAGACATTTTATTAAAAGGCATGCTCCATGGCTTTTTAGATATTTGAGAATCAATTTAAGGAGAAAACTGATTCCCTTTTGCAGAGAACATGCAGAATATGTTTTAATTTTTTCAAACATCTCATCATTGTGTAAATTTTCTTCCAAAATCTCTTTCTTAACATCCATTCCACCAAAAATCAACATTTGTAAAGTATCTTAGCTCAGAATTAGTTCTCGATTCCTCACCATATATACGAAAGAAAGCTCCGCCAATGTTTCTTCCATCTGACAAAAATTTGAGGGAAAATGGGGCTTCTAGATGGAGCGGGTAGGGATTTATAGGAGGATCCGGGTATGAATTGAGATTTATTTTATTTAGATTAATTAAATTTCTAATGAATCACATGATGTCACCTTGTTGATTAGTATAGAGGAATAACAAGCTACATGTATTAGTTAGTTAGTTTGTTAGAAGGGTCCAGATCCCAAGAATCAGTTAGAAAGTTTCTTAGAGTCATAAGTGTGTATATATTCATCTAAGTACAGATGTAGTATTCATTCATATGAAAGCAATGTAATGCAATTTGATCAATTTGATGTGAGCTCAATAATATCTTCTTCTCTTCTACTCTTCTACTCAATTCTATCTTCAATTACTTAAGATTTGAGTCTCCATTAATGGAGTTATCACACCTATTAAATGAAAACTCTAATTATATTTGTTAATGAGACTTTTTTTTTTATTATATATGCTAATGAGACTGTTTGTAATAAGGGTATTATAGGATCGTAAAGATTGATGTCAAGGATATTATGGAGTCAATAGATTAATGTAGGATATTTTTGTACCAATTCCAATAATTCAAGGGTATTTTTAGGTCCTTTTTCGTTTAATTTATACTTGTTTGTTTGGCTATGAAAACCACCTAATTACACAAACATTATACTAAGAGCTTGTTTGACAGTGTTGTTGGGAGCTCGAAAATACTTAGAGAAAAAAAATACTCCCTCCGTCCTATTTTATGTGGTATTTTTCGAATTTTGAGATTCAAACAAGTCGATCTTTGATTGTAAATTTTTTATAGATCTTTTAAGCATTTTGAATTATCAATTATTGTAAAGGGAAATGACCGATTAGCTCTAATTACCGGCCGGATCCCAACCCTATCATCGGGAACTGGATTGGAAACGGGATCGGGATCGGAAACTTGCCATTCACACACCGCCTCTTGCCCTACTTGGATAGAATTGGAGAATAATTAATTTATAGTATAGAGTTTTTTTTTGAGAGAATTTAAATGAATTTAATTAATGGAAATGGAATCAATTGAAAGTATTTATAAAAAAAAGATAAATTATTATGATGAAGTACTTTTTACGTAGTATATATAAATTTCATTTTAAAAAAATTGAAGATTTCATGTGCAAATTCTCGGTCAAAGTTAAAATGTTTGACTCTCAAAAAATGAAAAATGTCACATGAATTGGGATAGAGGGATTAGTTCTTTTTTTCAAAAAAAAAAAATAGGTGTTTAGCAAACCATAAAACTGTTTTTCAGTGGAAGCAGAAACAATTTTTCTACAATTGGGAAGAAGCTAAATAAATTTTGCTGCTTAAAAAAAGGCAGGAGCAGTAGAGGCAGAAAATATTTTTTTCAAAAATAAAATATCCCTTACTTATATACATATTTACCAATATATCTCTTATTAGTTAATTAGAATATCTCATAAGATTGGTTAAGATTCATTTAAGATTTTTTTAATTTTTATATAATAAATTATATGTTTTATTTTACGTTATGTATTATTATTTTATTTATTACTTTACAAGATTATAAAAAAGAAAAAAAAATAACAATTAAAGATTTCAGCCCTCCAAAAAAGGGTAAATATTGATTGAAAATTTAAATGTGTACATTTTAATTTAATAAAAATTAAATTAAATTATAATAGATATTTAAAATAGTTTCTCTTTATAAAATAATTTTAATATTATAAGTACATTGATAGTTGTCTTTTTTCGTAATTTGACTCTCAAATGTACTTTTCCTAAAAAAAAAAAACTAGTGAAACACAATTTACTCATGAAAAACACTTTCCAAATGAATTAGTCAAACACAAATAACATTTTTCAAAAGAACTTTTCTCAAAAACTATTTTTTAAAAAATGCTTCTGAAAATAAGCAATTTTCAACCATAATGCCAAATATGTAGGCTCCAATATAGGTATCACACCTAGGTTTGTTTGGACATGTTAATTTTCACTTATCAATAAAAAAACACATCATTTGAAAAGTGAAAATTTTATAATTGACGTATATAAGATTAATTATTATTATTTATTTACTTTAAAACAATTATTATTTTTTATGACATTATTCTTTTTCTTTCAAGTTTTAACATTAAACAATTACGAAATATAACATTTTGATAAAAAAAAAAAAAAGTTAGAAAAAATGTAATATGAATTAACAAATAAATTAAAAATAGTAATGATGGTATAAAATAAGGAGAGTCATAATAAAAAGAATACTTATTTTCCTTATTTACCTCAAAACAATTACTGTCTTTTCTTTCACCTGTGATTTTTTATTTTACTGATTTTTTGTTTTACTCAAAATTTGTCTTTTTCTCTCTCATCTCAAAACAGTAGTCATCACTGTTAGAATTTGTCCTTCTAATTTTATACCAACAAGACGGTAAAAAATGATATGGAACAAAAAAAAAAAAGGCACAATTTTTTAATTTTATACAAAAAGAATTGCATAACATTCTATTAGCAGTGGAGAATCTTCTAATAATTTCAAGTTAAAAAAGGACAAATCTGTGTTATAATTAAAGAGTGTTTACATAATTTGTTTGAATTGGATATTCTTCTGGATATGAATCTTGTATGAATCAATGTCACTCTTGTTATGAAATTAATATAAATACTAGCAGAAAGCTTGTATGCAATTGGTATACTATTTATATAACAAAACACAATTACTAGCTACAATTAGTTTGAAATTGATATTCTTTTGATACTAATTTGGTATGAATCAGTGCTTAAATTTGACATGAAATTGATATAGATACATAAGATAGTATGAAATTGGTATATTGTTAGTTCCCATTAAATAATACTTACATAATAATGGTATGACATTGTTAGTTCACTCTTGGTGTGAAATTGGTATAGATTTTGACAAAAATGTGTCTGTAATTGGTATACTATATAACAAATACAATTGTTTTACTCGAAAAAGTAAAAGAAAAATGACTTGTTTTCAAAAAAATCGATTAAACTTATTATTGAAGAGAAATCGAATTTCCAAAAGAACAGAGTTGCCACTTAATTTTTTAGTTAAAATCAAAAAAAAAATTAAGATTTTCAACAGACTTAAACAGATAAAAATCAATTGAAATAAAAAGGGTTCGAGTTCAATGTACATTCCGAGAAGGTGTTAGGCCCTCGAAATGTCAGCTAACTTGCGATTGACCGACGATTTGATTAAAATGACTTTATCTAATTTTTTTAAATTTTTAACTAAGTCAAAAGAAATTCATTTTTTATTTTTTAAGGAGAACAACTAAAGTGAAATCTTTTAAGGGGAGTAATTCAAGTGTTGACAAAACTAATAATAAAAATAAAGCCAAGTGAAAGTATATATGTATATATTTCAATTTGAACATAAAAAGAGAAATGACTATCTTCGGAAGTTAATTCAGTCAAAACCAAAATCGAATATAATGTTAATCAACAATAATAAATACAGAGTAAGGAAATAAATATCAAATTTGGGTCTTTGGCCCAAATTCCCAAATCTTGAACCTGTCCTAAGTCTAAAGTTGCCAAAATAGGTCTAGGCCCATTTAAATCCCCAAAAAAAAGCTGTTGGTACTCATTTTTTATTGGGCCTTTGGGCCCGTTTTGGCTTGGACCTGCTGTAGCAAATAGAGTTTGGATTTTAACCCATTTCTCCTCTGAAAATCTGCACATATACTGAGTATATACTCATGTATATAGGCTGTATACTGGCATGTTTTCCTGTATATCAGCCCATACACTAAATGTATACAATCTATTTTATCTCCCGAACACGTGTAATCTTGCTTTTAGCCATGTATACGCAGCTCTTTGACCTGTATATTATGTATACTGCTGTATACCAGTGTATATCAGTCTGTTCCGAAACCTATAATTTATAAGTTTCCAGCCTTATTTGTTGCCTTCGACCTGTTTACCTCCTTCTCTATTGGCAATGAGGGTGACTCAAGAGAGAAACAAGTGGATTTGGGCCTTTACGGCCTATCCGGAATATGGGGGAAGAAGATAGGAGTTCAAGAGGACTCGGGTAGTATTACATGCAGCAAAAAAGGATGACAAGGATTAGTACTCAAACAATACATCTCAAAACTGTAAATCTAAATGACAGAGAGGATCGATCACTTACAACAACACACACATAGTGAATACAACTTAACAATCCTCAAACTAAAGTAAGACAAATTAATTAAGTTGGGCAGCATAACATAACAAAGAGCAATGACTATGAGTTCACAATCAAGCAATGAATAAGACGTTCAACCTAAAAGTAGCTACTGGACAAATCTAATGATTTTTCATGAGACACACCAACAAGTAATCAAGAAAATCGACAATTCAATAATATCGAACAGAAAAAAAAATAGAAGAAATGACGCCATGCGGAGACAAAGATTTACATGCTTAGGAAACCAATTTTTATCATTTGAAAACAAACAGTTTTTAAATAAGT
This sequence comes from Solanum bulbocastanum, assembly GCA_037074985.1. Taxonomy (NCBI): domain Eukaryota; kingdom Viridiplantae; phylum Streptophyta; class Magnoliopsida; order Solanales; family Solanaceae; genus Solanum; species Solanum bulbocastanum. The sequence continues at coordinate 35,156,236 of CM073601.1, forward strand.
ATACAAAATAAAGCACCCATCTACACCTATCTAGAACATATGAATAAGTTAATTAGAAAGTATTTAACTCCAAATTATGACTAAACCCAATATTTGTGACCTCTAAGAAGACAAAAGAAACCTTCCTTATTAGCAAGAAGAAAAAGAAAACATTTGTTCCTTTTAAACTATCAAAAATCTAAACACAAGGAGATTCCTAAACATATGCATGCATAAAGACAGTAAAATTCAAAAGGAGAGTAATCATAGTCATAGCAAAATCAACTCACATTATGAACAAGTGACTAATAAATAATCAGATTTCAAAAATATAAAGAGAGAGAGAGAGAGCATGGTGCATACTAGACGAACATCATACTTCATGAGTTGAACCAAACAGTAAAGAATCAACTAAAAGAAATTCAGCTAAGCCATTATCGATTCCACTCAATTCCAATCATAAAGAAAATACCAAGACATAATTGAGAAAGCATAAACAGAAAAACACAACAACCAAAAATCAAACGAAACAAAACATGAGAAAGATTTTTACCTCTTTCGAATTGAGACGGGAACGAGCTAGCTACGAGGACGATTCCACCACCAACAAATGAAACTTCAATGATTCTGATGAACCCCGCAACCCACGAACAGGAACCTAAAATGCATACTAAGTATATTTCTCTTGCGACTCACTGTAATTTGGTTTCTTTTCTTATAAAAGATGTCCCTCTCTGCTATCTTTTTTTCCCTTTGTTTCTTGTCAAATTTTTTCCAACCCTAAAATAACGAAAGTGATGGGGTTTATATAGAGGAGGATTGGAGTTGAAAAGCGGGATTCCCTTTCGAATTGCTATTGAAGGGATAAGGCTGGAGAACTGGACAGTACAAATCTCCAACGGAACGTCTGATTTTCAAGCAATGGCGAGGAGGAACGTGAGATTTTGACACCTACATTATTCAGAAGAGAGGATGAGGGAGACGCGAGAATGGGCTCGGCTCGCTTTCGCTGCGCTTCTGGGCTGCTCGTTCACAGCTGGGTCGTCTGGCTCGCCATTGAGAAAGAAGACGCAGCAGGGGTATTGTTGTACGCTGGTCTTTTGGAATGGGTTTTTCTTTTGTTTTGTGGGCTGATGGGTTAGGAGGGTGGGAAAAAGCTGCTCGAAAATTGCACTTGGGCTGAAGGAAATTGTGAGTAAAAGGTTCAAAACTTGGTCTTTTAATGGAGGTAAAAAAAGGGGCTACATTTGTAATAGGAAAATAGCCACTTCATTTGCAATTATGGCCATCAAAATTAAGAAGTTAGTCAAATTGAGTTTAACTTAGGGAATTACAAGACGAATTAATATTGATTAATTAACGAGCTTTTTAATTTCAACGAAATAAAATAATTAACTTAATTATAAACTAAATAATTTAAAATATAAACTATTATATAACTAAAATAATTAACCAAATATTTAATTAAAACAAAATCTTTTGAGATGATTTTTGAATATTTATAAAATATGTTAATTATATAAAAATTATATATTATTTAAAAATTCCAAAAAGGGACAAAATTATAAAACTAACTTGAAAATAATTTAAATTTTATAAAGTCAATTATTTCAAATAGTTTGAAATTTTAAGAAGTTCGATGATTAATTTATATTGTAGATATCCAAAATTGAATGTCAACAACAATTATTAGTTATAATTGATTTGAAATTGATATTCTTTTGGTACCCATATGATATGAACCAGTATTTACTTTAAGCACGAAGTTGGTATAGAATTTGCCCTTCTTAGACTTGAGAATTTTCGAATCATCTTTCAATGTTGCTCTTTTTTTCAATGGATTCAAAGACTCACCCCTGTCCATATTCTTTGATTGTTTTTTTTAACTAATATCATGTCTTTTTCGTAAATTGCAGAAGACGTAAGCAACTTTAATTTCAGTTACCAAATATACATGAATTAACTACATCAAAATCTTATTTTTCAATCTCCATTGCTTGTGCAGCTTTAACTTTGGCTAACGGAGTCATCTTTGTCTTCAATTTTTTCTTCCCAACTTGAAATTCATTTGCACCTTTCTTCTCCTTGTCCTTACTATCCACCTTCATCTTGTTCTTTTTTGCTTGTAGCTTATTCGCTAGCTTCTCTTTCTCTTCTTTTTCCCTCCGAAAATCGAACTCGTGCTGTCTTTTTCGGCTAAATTTTCTTTAACATTTTGACGACAGTGGCAGCTCTGAGATTTTCTTGCTTTTTCTACCAACAATACCTTAAAATCTCGATTTTTTTTAGGTGTATGATGAACTTTTGATTCTTCACAATATGTACCAAATTTGCAGAAGTTTTAATTTGAATAGAGAAAGTGCATTGGAGAAGTTGAAATGGATGAAAAGAGAAACGTGGGTATGTGAGGGTGGGTTGTGATAAGTTAAGAAAGTGTATAATTGATAATTATCAATGGATTTTCTCTCATCTCTCACCTATTAATTATAATGACATTATATAATTAATTAATTTATAAATTAAAATGATCTATTAACACTTCTAATTAAATATTTAGAAGTAGTAATTAAAAAATATATATAAAAACTGTAATATTAACCCTTAAATAGATATGTGAAGTGATTTTTCCATTTGAAAATGAGCATTTTGACCATATAATATTCAAATACAACTTGAAGTTATATCTAAAATTTGCAAAACACCCAAAACTTTATTTCATTTGTTCATTTTTTAATTTACTCTAAAAATTTATTTTTATAAAATAATCTCATTTAAATTGCATTTCATGTTTTCTAAAATGTACATTCAAATTCTAAATATGTATTTCAAAAAATATGAGCAAACACAATCCAATTTGAAAAATTAAAATTGAAGTGTTTGACCATCAATGTGAAATTAGAAAAAAAAAAATCACAGTGAAAATGATATTTTTTTGTGAGTGATTTGATGTGAAAAAGGTGAACACTACTTTGTTATTTTTCAAATTATTAAATTTTTTGAAATTAAATTATGAATTCTCCGTGAAAAAATTTCATTGGCCAAACAAGCAAGTCCAATTCTTGTCATAAGATTTGGAAGCCACCAATTACCCTATATCTTATTCATTTAAGTACAAGCATATCAAATATTTTATCCATTTTTATTAAGCTGTTTTTAATCCAACTAGCTGCTTGCCACTCCTAATGTATAATTTGAATTAGTTTAATAACAAACTCTATAACAACATTTACAAAACACTAATAAAGAAAAGAGCTCTTTTAGGAAAGTAATCACTATTGCATTTATTAATATGTGAAGAGTACAATTGCTTGAAAGATAGAAAAATTTCACAATCTTCACTACTTGAAGACACCAATCAGTCAATCTAATCAATCCATTGAAGCTCCATCTCTTGTAACTAAGCTTGCAATACTCACCTGCAACCAAATTAGCAACTTACATAAGACAGCATTTGCAAGCAAAATTCTACTCATCATTATATTGCTCTGTATAGAAATGAGGGGAGGAAACGATAGAGATGGCACAACGCAATATGATCACACTGCACAATCACTATTCTCCTTCCTAGAAGTCTAACTCTATGTTTTGATTGAATAGTGAAATTTCAACGATTAAGAAGCACCAAACATTTGATGACGACTAAGGATATGATCAACAGCTCTCAATGCATGTGGAAGAATGAACAAAGAGGGAAACGTTAAGCATGTGGAAGAATGAACAAAGAGGGAATCGTTAAGCATGTGGAAGAACGAACAAAGAGTGAATCGTTAAACTTTGCACCTGAGCTAAACTCATGTTTCATGGTGAATAGAAAAAAAAGTTATCTTTGGATGCTAAAGTCGTTTTATGTAGTTGGATTTGAATATGCATAGTCAACCTCAGTAAATTCCACTGATGGCTTTTCAAAAATATTCATCGGGTTACTTGAGATTATTACAGAACCACATGAACAATCTAGTTCCAGTTAACATTTTTCTCTCTTGGTCATCCCAGTGATAGCCAGTCTCTTATATTCACTACTATATAAATTCTTCTAGTTCTCACACCACAGTTGTCCCTTTGACACTTTTCTCGTATGAATATCCAATCTATCAAGAACATCCTATATAATCCATAAATTTCACTTGAAGTATGGTTTGCACCATGCAGAATCATATAGGTAAGACTTTATTCAAATGAATTTCCTATTTTAGTACTTACCAAGGACCGAAGAAATGTATTACATAAGTTCTACAACAAGGGCAGAGGCACCTCCTCCTCCATTGCAAACACCAGCAGCTCCGTATTTGCCATTTTTCTGTCTCAATACCTGCAGCATTCCATTTGGAAAGATGCATAATAAACATTTGAAGGGGCCAGCGTTCCTAAGGTTCTGTATTTAACTTTAGTAATAGTGGAGTATTCATTCTAGTAGCACATACCCCAAGTAGAGTTACCAATATACGAGCTCCGCTACATCCAAGAGGATGCCCCAAAGAAACAGCTCCACCATGTACATTAATTTTTTCCTGAAAGAATAATTTGAAAGGATACTTCAAGAGCATGATCATCCAACACTTTGTTTCTGCGCTAAATTATGTACTGCTAAGCAAATAATAGAAATGTTTTAAGATCCGCCAAACTTGACCTGTATTCGTATGAATGGATAAATCCAAATAGTTTCTCTAAAGAACAGATCCAGTCTAATTTTCTCAAAGTTGAAGAAATCCAGATATTTAGAAGCTCGAGGTAGAGATAGAGAGAGAGTACTCACTGGATTAAGACCAAGCAGCTTTTGATTTGCAAGAGCTACTACCTGCAAGCAGTGTCTGTTAAGGAAGTATTCAGACAAAAGAAAGAAAGCCAGTTAAAAAGAAATACAAAAAAAAGTCATACCGCAAAAGCTTCGTTAATTTCGTAGTAATCAATTTGAGAAGCCTCTAAACCAGCACTTTTGATGGCTTTTGGAATTGCTTTAGCAGGTGAAATTGTAAATAGTTCAGGTTCCTGCACGGTTAGTTGAATTTATGCATCAAGATAGTAAAATTGACAGACATGCCTAAGTGAAAACAAAAACTTGTACATTGTCAAGATTCATACATGGGAAGATAACACAAGTGTTACTTTTTTCAATTCATAGATAAAAGTACCTGTGCAGCCTCTGCATATCCTGAGATCTTAGCAATCACGTCTAGTCCAAGTTTTACAGCTTTCTCTCCACTTACTAAGACCAGTGCGGCGGCACCATCACTGTAAAGGGAAATAATTCACTTGCCAATTAATTTTGAAAAAATTGCAAAAACCAGTTATTTCTAATGGATTATAAGAATTGAAGAAATCAGATACTCCTGACGCAGGTCGAAGATGACATAAATGACCAATCGCTACAGCCCTAAGGATGCAATGAAAAACTTTAATTTTATTTTTTGAGGAACCTACAATTGTAACAGATATACTACTTTCGCTATAATTACAAAAGGATAAAATGCATTTAAATTTAGGGTAACACACAACATATTTATAAATGAAAGAATTGAAAGAAAAGAAAATGGTGTATGCAACTCACAAACCTTATGCTAGAAGCGTTACCAGCAGTCACAGTACCATCTTTTTCCTTGAAACTTGGTCGGAGTTTCCTCAATTTTGTGCCATCAAACTGGCAAGACAGAACAAAATACATGAGAAATGTAAAGCTGATAGCTTTGAAGTTCAATGGTCGGATATATAGGCGTTGTAAAATCTCTGTTCATGTATGTTTAACCTATTTTAACTACCAAGAAAACAAAGTCGTCTCTTTGATCCACGAGTATTTGAAAGGCATATACTGGCATACTGCACTCGGAAAAAAATTCATTCCCTTCTTCAGGTCAAAAAAATGATGCTTGTATTGATACAAAATTTGGCATTCAATTTTCAGGAAATAACTCTTTTTGTTTGCATTCCCATGCTCTCGTCATACATGATTAGGTTTTTGTGTTGGTAAGTTCATTGAACCGCCTCAAGGGAAGATGTAAAGGACAAAGACATCTATGGTATTTTAGTCTTGCTTGCAGTATATGTACTCACCTTTCCGGGACCTTCATCCTTATCAACAATGGTGGATGGTTTTCCTCTTCCACCGGGGACTTCAACCTGAAATTGCCCAGAAAATCATTTAAAAGGTGCACAGAACGTTTTTACTTTAACTATGAGCTATCTATAGCATCAAAGATTTAGTTGTTTTACCGGCACAATCTCCCATGTGAAAGCACCAGCTTCCTGTGCAGCAATGCCACGTTCAAAACTTTGAACTGCAAAGTTATCCTGCAAAAATATCAGACATAAGCAGTTAACTCCCCTTTTTTGTTTTTGATAAGGAAAAGATTGGCCAGACATGCAAACACTTGAAAACAAATGGAATGGAACATAGAAATGAGAGAATGGTAGTTTTTCCACAGATGAATAGTGTGATAAACAGGTGACAAAAGAACATAAAGTCGGAATTGTCCAACTTTACAAAACAGAGAGAGGGTGGAGATGCAGTGTATCACTTGAATCTTTTGTCACAAAAACATCTTTAAATGGTAGAATCGACAACTAAACGCCAACAACAGTATGCCAGGTACATTAAAATCAAATAATGGTTATTGAAGCTATATTATTCACATCAAAAGAAACGTGAAGACAAACCTGATCCTCTCTTGTGATTTTGTGATTCTCAGCACATATTTCAGCACAAACTCCCATACCACAATCATTGTAGACATCCGTCAAACCATCTTTAAGCATTCCATCAACAAGACTATCATGACCTAGACGAGATCCCTTCCTGCAAGGGTTCCAGTTTATGCCATTAATGAATTGAACAACAATGTTGATCAGAAGTAATAAAAAACAAGAAACAAAAGTGGGCAGCAGCAAGTCTGCCACATGGAACAAAGCATACACAATATAAGACCCTGGGGGAACCGGTAGATCCAAAATGCACATGGTGGACAAAGAGAAGATCTTGGAAATGACCTAAGCGAAGACATGGAATATTAGAAGTGAAAGGAAAAGAAAGTTAAAACAGCAACACAGGCTCGCTGTTTGAGTGTTCATTAAGTTCGTCGTTACACGTAAGAATAGGACATATTCATGCTAAGATCAAACAAAGGGAACGTGGGCATTAACATTACAATGAATCGTCCCCAAATAAGTATACGACAAACAATTAGGGAAAAACCATTTATTCTCCTTATAGTTGTGAATTCAGTAAATTCTTTCCTCTCTTACTCTCTTTCGCTGAGGGAGGAGGAGGGTGGAAACCTTAAGTCTGAATGGTGCTAAACTTTTGAAGAAAACAAACCTTGCTTCTGCAAAATACTTGGGGACATTGGACATGTTTTCCATTCCACCAGCCACAACAACATCATTGATGCCCAACTGTATACTTTGTGCTGCAAGCATAGTTGCTGCAAAGATATATATAGTAACATTAAGTTACAAACAAGTCACGTCTCTTGGCCCTTATAACATTTATATAAATGGGGATAAGGGTTCTCTAGGAAATGATCTACTTATTACAACTCGACAGTGCACACCTTTCATTCCAGATGCACAAACTTTGTTGACGGTAGTACAAATCACTGTATTGGGTAGTCCTGCACCCAATGCTGCTTGTCTAGCTGGAGCCTGCCCCAAGTTTGCACTGAGGACATTTCCGAAGAAGACTTCTTCGACAAGTGATGGGTCAACATTTGCTCTCTTGATAGCACCTAAAGTTGCATTAAAAAGAGAGATCACTCTATGCCATTTGACAATGATTCTCTATAATGAACAAATTATGTCAAATTAGTGTAGAGTTTCACCAGCAATTGCAATTGATCCAAGTTTAGTCGCTGAAACTGATGAAAGAGAACCAAGGAAGCCACCCATCGGGGTACGGGCAACACCAACAACACAAACATCTGTTCAACAAAAGCATTAAAAAATAAGCAATAATGAGAAACTAAAATCAAGGAACCTTGTGGTCCTGAAACAGAAAGCAAAAGTGTAAATAAGCCTGGGTATACAACAACTTTTGGTGTCAATTTTATCAGAAAAAGGGCAAATGACAAGCAAATGGTACGAGGAAAAACACTCAATGAAAAAGAAACTGTTTCTAGGTATTGGATCTCCAATAGAAACGTCATAATTCAGGTAAAGAAAAAGATGTACTTGCAAAATTTTGACTCTCTAAGATAACAAACATCAAGAGGGCATTTCCACTCTAAAGGTCTTAACTACGATGCATTATTGAACTATGCATTTGAAAATTTTCACATTTATGATACAAAAGTAAACACTGATTTACTAATATTCTTGAAACATAAGTTCAAACATAAATATAAAACTAAAGTTACATCCAACAATTACTTTTAGTTTTAAAGAAAAGCTAGACAACAAAAACTGAACAAAGTACTCCTCTATCTACATGTGCTTCACTCCACGACTGGAGTGAAGACCTATTTCTTATCATGCGATCTTTTAACAACGGTAAACAAAAGCAACAAGAGAAGTGGCTCATATTGAAATTACAATAGTTCGAATGTTCGATGCTGAAATATAAAGAAATGAGCTATATTTTCTAAGCAACGAGCAAAAAGAACAAATGTGTTACCTCTAGGCTTGATTGATTCTGCAGCTGCTGGAGCCATCGTGAGTGATATATGTGAATAGTAATCTGTTTTCACCCAAAACAAATAAGAATTCTCTCTATACACAATTATTAATATGTAAGAAAGACAACAACATACTTAATGAAATCCCACAACTAGGAAAAACTAGGGCGTAGGTGCATTTAATGGAACAGAAAATTTAGCTACTTCTTAAGGCTATTAAATTCCAATATCTTCTCGCCTCAGCAGCCTGATATCTGCCACTCAGGGATGGAGCTAGGTAGGGCCGAGGGGATTTATCCAAATCCCCTTTTGGCAGAAAATTACACCATTTAAACATGGTTAAAATTATTTTTTATGTAATAAATAATAGACATTGAACCCCTTTAGCTTCTTCGTGTGTTTACTTTCTATATTTTGAATCTCTCAATGAGAATCCTAGTTTCGCCATTGCTGCCAATATTATTATCATATATATAGTAAAGGTTACCGAAGTTAGAAACAACCTCTCTACTTTCATAACTTAGGTGTTTAAAATCTACGATACACTATCATCACCAAACCCTACTTATGAAATTACATGGTATATGTTGTCATAGTAACCGTTACTTATGACACTCTAAATTGATTTTCCTATTTATTTTTAAAAAGTTGTGCCTTTCTTTATGCCTGTCCTCTTTCTACAGTATCTATATTACTACTTATTATCATCTCTATCGTTCCAATTTTATCAAAAATGTAGCAGACATAACATGAGCTAAAACAAGCTTGAGCATAGAAAAGTGGAAACAATTCATTAAAAAAAAAATAATCTAAAGAAATAAGATATTAGACCCAAAAAATGATGAACAGAAAGTTAATTGATTTAAAAATACCTTACGTATCAGATCTAATGAACAAATAAAGAATTGAAAAATTGAAGAAATATTAAGAAATGAAATTGCATGTAGGAAAAATACCTCTATAATTAAAGTTTGGTAGGTGAAACAGAAGAGAGTAAAGAGTATGATATGCAAATCCAACTGAAGCGGGAGACTATTTATATACAAACAAAGGGGTGCCGCCGTGCCGGTGGGAGAAGACAAACGTGGGTATTTTTTTCGATGCTCTAATTTTTGTCTTTTTTTTAATACATACCCTTTTTCTAACATTATAAAATTAAATTATTAAAAAAATTATAAATTA